>CANQJN010000005.1:1200000-1800000 GCA_947623535.1 Coelioxys conoideus | reverse complement strand
CAGGCAGTCTTTCTGAGGCAGACGGTCAGACACAGACGGGCTGAGACAGACAGTCTGCGGCGACGGTCTGAGGGAGACTGTCTGAGACAGACGGTCTGAGACAGACGGTCTGAGACAGACGGTCTGAGACAGACGGTCTGAGACAGACGGTCTGAGACAGACGGTCTGAGACAGACGGTCTGAGACAGACGGTCTGAGGCAGACAGTCTGAGACCGGCGCTCAGAGACAGAGGGTATTAGACAGAGGGGCAGAGACAGACGCACATAGACAGACGGTATAAGACAGACGGACTGAGACGGACGGCCTGAGACACACGGTCAGAGACAGACGGTCTGAAACAGGCGGTATGAGACAGACGGTCTGAGACAGACGGTCTGAGGCAGACGGTCTGAGACAGACGGTCTGAGACAGCGGCTGTTTGACCGACGGCCTGAGACACACGGTCAGAGACAGACGGACTGAGACCGGCGCTCAGAGACAGAGGGTCTGAGACAGACGGTCTGAGACAGACGGTCTGAGACAGACGGTCTGAGGCAGACGGTCTGAGACAGACGGTCTGAGACAGACGGTCTGAGACAGACGGTCTGAGGCAGTCGGTCTGAGACAGACGGTCTGAGACAGAAGCTGTTTGACCGATGGCCTGAGACAGACGGGCTATGACAGACGTGCTGAGACCGGCGCTCAGAGACAGAGCGTATTAGCCAGAGGGACAGAGACAGAGGCACAGAGACAGACGGTATAAGACAGACGGACGGAGACGGACGGCCTGAGACACACGGTCAGAGACAGACGGTCTGAAACAGTCGGTCGGAGAGGGACGGGCTGGGACAGACGGTCTGAGACAGACGGCCTGCGGCAGACGGTCGGAGACAGACGGTCTGAGACAGACGGTCTGAGACAGACGGTCTGAGACAGACGGTCTGCGACAGACGGTCTGAGACAGACGTGCTGAGACCGGCGCTCAGAGACAAAGGGTATTAGACAGAGGGGCAGAGACAGGCGCACATAGACAGACGGTATAATACAGACGTACTGAGACGGACGGCCTGAGACACACGGTCAGAGACCGACGGTCTGAGACAGACGGTCTCAGGCAGACGGTCTGAGGCAGACGGTCAGACACAGACGGGCTGAGACAGACAGTCTGCGGCAGACGGTCAGAGACAGACGGTCTGAGACAGACGGTCTGAGACAGACGGTCTGAGACAGACGGTCTGAGACAGACGGTCTGAGGCAGACGGTCTGAGACAGACGCTGTTTGACCGATGGCCTGAGACAGACGGGCTATGACAGACGTGCTGAGACCGGCGCTCAGAGACATAGCGTATTAGCCAGAGGGACAGAGACAGAGGCACAGAGACAGACGGTATAAGACAGACGGACGGAGACGGACGGCCTGAGACACACGGTCAGAGACAGACGGTCTGAAACAGTCGGTCGGAGAGGGACGGGCTGGGACAGACGGTCTGAGACAGACGGCCTGAGACAGACGGTCTGAGACAGACGGCCTGAGGCAGACGGTCGGAGACAGACGGTCTGAGACAGACGGTCTGAGACTGACGGTCTGAGACAGACGGTCTGAGACAGACGGTCTGAGACAGACGGTCTGAGACAGACGGTCTGCGACAGACGGTCTGAGACAGACGTGCTGAGACCGGCGCTCAGAGACAAAGGGTATTAGACAGAGGGGCAGAGACAGACGCACATAGACAGACGGTATAAGACAGACGGACTGAGACGGACGGCCTGAGACACACGGTCAGAGACCGACGGTCTGAGACAGACGGTCTCAGGCAGACGTTCTGAGGCAGACGGTCAGACACAGACGGGCTGAGACAGTCTGCGGCAGACGGTCAGAGACAGCCGCTGTTTGACCGACGGTCTGAGACAGACGGTCTGAGACAGACGCTATTTGACCGATGGTCTGAGACAGACGGTCTGAGACAGACGCACAGAGACAGACGGTATAAGACAGCCGGACTGAGACGTACGGCCTGAGACACACGGTCAGAGACCGACGGTCTGAGACAGACGGTCTCAGGCAGACGGTCTGAGGCAGACGGTCAGACACAGACGGGCTGAGACAGACAGTCTGCGGCAGACGGTCAGAGACAGACGGTCTGAGACAGACGGTCTGAGACAGACGGTCTGAGACAGACGGTCTGAGACAGACGGTCTGAGACAGACGGTCTGAGGCAGACAGTATGAGACAGACGGTCTGAGACAGACGCTGTTTGACCGATGGTCTGAGACAGACGGGCTATGACAGACGTGCTGAGACCGGCGCTCAGAGACAGATGGTATTAGACAGAGGGACAGCGACAGACGCACAGAGACAGACGGTATAAGACAGACGGACGGAGACGGACGGCCTGAGACACACGGTCAGAGACAGACGGTCTGAAACAGCCGGTCGGAGACGGACGGCCTAAGACACACGGTCTGAGACAGACGGTCTGAGAAACACGGTCTGAGACAGACGGTCTGAGGCAGACGGTCGGAGACAGACGGTCTGAGACAGACGGTCTGAGAAACACGGTCTGAGACAGACGGTCTGAGGCAGACGGTCGGAGACAGACGGTCTGAGACAGACGGTCTGAGACAGACGGTCTGAGACAGACGGTCTGAGAAACACGGTCTCAGACAGACGGTCTGAGGCAGACGGTCGGAGACAGACGGTCTGAGACAGACGGTCTGAGACTGACGGTCTGAGACAGACGGTCTGAGACAGACGGTCTGAGACAGACGGTCTGCGACAGACGGTCTGAGACAGACGTGCTGAGACCGGCGCTCAGAGACAAAGGGTATTAGACAGAGGGGCAGAGACAGACGCACATAGACAGACGGTATAAGACAGACGGACGGAAACGGACGGCCTGAGACACACGGTCAGAGACGGACGGTCTGAAACAGGCGGTATGAGACAGACGGTATGAGACAGACGGTCTGAGACAGACGGTCTGAGACAGACGGTCTGAGGCAGACAGTATGAGACAGACGCTGTTTGACCGATGGTCTGAGACAGACGGGCTATGACAGACGTGCTGAGACCGGCGCTCAGAGACAGATGGTATTAGACAGAGGGACAGCGACAGACGCACAGAGACAGACGGTATAAGACAGACGGACGGAGACGGACGGCCTGAGACACACGGTCAGAGACAGACGGTCTGAAACAGCCGGTCGGAGACGGACGGCCTAAGACACACGGTCTGAGACAGACGGTCTGAAAAACACGGTCTGAGACAGACGGTCTGAGGCAGACGGTCGGAGACAGACGGTCTGAGACAGACGGTCTGAGACTGACGGTCTGAGACAGACGGTCTGAGACAGACGGTCTGAGACAGACGGTCTGCGACAGACGGTCTGAGACAGACGTGCTGAGACCGGCGTTCAGAGACAAAGGGTATTAGACAGAGGGGCAGAGACAGACGCACATAGACAGACGGTATAAGACAGACGGACGGAGACGGACGGCCTGAGACACACGGTCAGAGACGGACGGTCTGAAACAGGCGGTATGAGACAGACGGTATGAGACAGACGGTCTGAGACAGACGGTCTGAGACAGACGGTCTGAGACAGACGGTCTGAGGCAGACGGTCTGAGACAGACGGTCTGAGACAGACGGTCTGAGACAGACGGTCTGAGGCAGTCGGTCTGAGACAGACGGTCTGAGACAGACGCTGTTTGACCGATGGCCTGAGACAGACGGGCTATGACAGACGTGCTGAGGCCGGCGCTCAGAGACAGAGCGTATTAGCCAGAGGGACAGAGACAGAGGCACAGAGACAGACGGTATAAGACAGACGGACGGAGACGGACGGCCTGAGACACACGGTCAGAGACAGACGGTCTGAAACAGTCGGTCGGAGAGGGACGGGCTGGGACAGACGGTCTGAGACAGACGGCCTGAGACAGACGGTCTGAGACAGACGGTCTGAGACAGACGGTCTGAGACAGACGGTCTGAGACAGACGGTCTGAGACAGACGGTCTGAGACAGACGGTCTGAGACAGACGGTCTGAGACAGACGGTCTGAGACAGACGATCTGCGACAGACGGTCTGAGACAGACGTGCTGAGACCGGCGCTCAGAGACAAAGGGTATTAGACAGAGGGGCAGAGACAGGCGCACATAGACAGACGGTATAAGACAGACGGACTGAGACGGACGGCCTGAGACACACGGTCATAGACCGACGGTCTGAGACAGACGGTCTCAGGCAGACGGTCTGAGGCAGACGGTCAGACACAGACGGGCTGAGACAGACAGTCTGCGGCAGACGGTCAGAGACAGACGGTCTGAGACAGCCGCTGTTTGACCGACGGTCTGAGACGGACGGTCTGAGACAGACGCTGTTTGACCGATGGTCTGAGACAGACGGTCTGAGACAGACGCACAGAGACAGACGGTATAAGACAGCCGGACTGAGACGTACGGCCTGAGACACACGGTCAGAGACCGACGGTCAGAGACCGACGGTCAGAGACCGACGGTCAGAGACCGACGGTCTGAGACAGACGGTCTGAGACAGACGGTCTGAGACAGACGGTCTGAGACAGACGGTATTGGACAGGGGGACAGAGACAGACGCACAGGGATAGACGGGATGAGACAAACGGACTGAGACAGACGGATTGAGACGGACGGACCGAGACAGTCGGTCTGAGACAAACGGACTGAGACGGACGGTTTGAGACGGACGGATCGAGACAGTCGGTCTGAGACACACGGTCCTAGACAGACGGTTTCAGGCAGACGGTCGGAGGCAGACGGTCAGACACAGACGGGCTGAGACAGACAGTCTGCGGCGACGGTCTGAGAGAGACTGTCTGAGACAGACGGTCTGAGACAGACGGTCTGAGACAGACGGTCTGAGACAGACGGTCTGAGACAGACGGTCTGAGACAGACGGTCTGAGACAGACGGTCTGAGACAGACGGTCTGAGACAGACGGTCTGAGACAGACGGTCTGAGACAGACGGTCTGAGACAGACGGTCTGATACAGACGGTCTGATACAGACGGTCTGAGACAGACGGTCTGAGACAGACGGTCTGAGACAGACGGTCTGAGACAGACGGTCTGAGACAGACGGTCTGAGACAGACGGTCTGAGACAGACGGTCTGAGACAGACGGTCTGAGACAGACGGACAGGGACAGGCGAATAGACGGTGCCCGATAGCGGCAGACGGACTGAGACGGACGGTCTGAGATAGGCTGACTGAGGTAGACGGTCTGAGACAGTCGGTCTGAGACACACGGTCCTAGACAGACGGTATGAGACAGACGGTCTGAGACAGACGGTCTGAGACAGACGGTCTGAGACAGACGGTCTGAGACAGACGGTCTGGGACGGACGGTCTGAGACAGACGGACTGAGACACACGGTCTGAGACCGACGCTCTGTGACCGATGGTCTGAGACAGACGGGCCAAGACAGACGTGCTGAGACCGGCGCTCAGAGACAGAGGGTATTAGACAGAGGGACAGAGACAGACGCACAGAGTCAGACGGTATAAGACAGACGGTCTGAGACAGACCATCTGAGACGGACGTCCTGAGGCACACGGTCTGAGACAGACGTGCTGAGACCGGCGCTCAGAGACAAAGGGTATTAGACAGAGGGGCAGAGACAGGCGCACATAGACAGACGGTATAATACAGACGTACTGAGACGGACGGCCTGAGAAACACGGTCAGAGACCGACGGTCTGAGACAGACGGTCTCAGGCAGACGGTCTGAGGCAGACGGTCAGACACAGACGGGCTGAGACAGACAGTCTGCGGCAGACGGTCAGAGACAGACGGTCTGAGACAGACGGTCTGAGACAGACGGTCTGAGACAGACGGTCTGAGACAGACGGTCTGAGACAGACGGTCTGAGACAGACGGTATTGGACAGGGGGACAGAGACAGACGCACAGGGATAGACGGGATGAGACAAACGGACTGAGACAGACGGATTGAGACGGACGGACCGAGACAGTCGGTCTGAGACAAACGGACTGAGACGGACGGTTTGAGACGGACGGATCGAGACAGTCGGTCTGAGACACACGGTCCTAGACAGACGGTTTCAGGCAGACGGTCGGAGGCAGACGGTCAGACACAGACGGGCTGAGACAGACAGTCTGCGGCGACGGTCTGAGAGAGACTGTCTGAGACAGACGGTCTGAGACAGACGGTCTGAGACAGACGGTCTGAGACAGACGGTCTGAGACAGACGGTCTGAGACAGACGGTCTGAGACAGACGGTCTGAGACAGACGGTCTGAGACAGACGGTCTGAGACAGACGGTCTGAGACAGACGGTCTGATACAGACGGTCTGAGACAGACGGTCTGAGACAGACGGTCTGAGACAGACGGTCTGAGACAGACGGTCTGAGACAGACGGTCTGAGACAGACGGTCTGAGACAGACGGTCTGAGACAGACGGTCTGAGACAGACGGACAGGGACAGGCGAATAGACGGTGCCCGATAGCGGCAGACGGACTGAGACGGACGGTCTGAGATAGGCTGACTGAGGTAGACGGTCTGAGACAGTCGGTCTGAGACACACGGTCCTAGACAGACGGTATGAGACAGACGGTCTGAGACAGACGGTCTGAGACAGACGGTCTGAGACAGACGGTCTGGGACGGACGGTCTGAGACAGACGGACTGAGACACACGGTCTGAGACCGACGCTCTGTGACCGATGGTCTGAGACAGACGGTCTGAGACAGACGGTCTGAGGCAGACAGTCTGAGACCGGCGATCAGAGACAGAGGGTATTAGACAGAGGGGCAGAGACAGACGCACATAGACAGACAGTATAAGACAGACGGACTGAGACGGACGGCCTGAGACACACGGTCAGAGACAGACGGTCTGAAATAGGCGGTATGAGACAGACGGTCTGAGACAGACGGTCTGAGACAGACGGTCTGAGACAGACGGTCTGAGACAGACGGTCTGAGGCAGACGGTCTGAGCCAGACGGTCTGAGACAGACGGTCTGAGACAGACGGTCTGAGACAGGCGGTCTGAGGCAGACAGTATGAGACAGACGGTCTGAGACAGACGCTGTTTGACCGATGGTCTGAGACAGACGGGCTATGACAGACGTGCTGAGACCGGCGCTCAGAGACAGATGGTATTAGACAGAGGGACAGCGACAGACGCACAGAGACAGACGGTATAAGACAGACGGACGGAGACGGACGGCCTGAGACACACGGTCAGAGACAGACGGTCTGAAACAGCCGGTCGGAGACGGACGGCCTAAGACACACGGTCTGAGACAGACGGTCTGAGAAACACGGTCTGAGACAGACGGTCTGAGGCAGACGGTCGGAGACAGACGGTCTGAGACAGACGGTCTGAGACTGACGGTCTGAGACAGACGGTCTGAGACAGACGGTCTGAGACCGGCGCTCAGAGACAAAGGGTATTAGACAGAGGGGCAGAGACAGGCGCACATAGTCAGACGGTATAAGACAGACGGACTGAGACGGACGGCCTGAGACACACGGTCATAGACCGACGGTCTGAGACAGACGGTCTCAGGCAGACGGTCTGAGGCAGACGGTCAGACATAGACGGGCTGAGACAGACAGTCTGCGGCAGACGGTCAGAGACAGACGGTCTGAGACAGCCGCTGTTTGACCGACGGTCTGAGACGGACGGTCTGAGACAGACGCTGTTTGACCGATGGTCTGAGACAGACGGTCTGAGACAGACGCACAGAGACAGACGGTATAAGACAGCCGGACTGAGACGTACGGCCTGAGACACACGGTCAGAGACCGACGGTCAGAGACCGACGGTCAGAGACCGACGGTCAGAGACCGACGGTCTGAGACAGACGGTCTGAGACAGACGGTCTGAGACAGACGGTCTGAGACAGACGGTATTGGACAGGGGGACAGAGACAGACGCACAGGGATAGACGGGATGAGACAAACGGACTGAGACAGACGGATTGAGACGGACGGACCGAGACAGTCGGTCTGAGACAAACGGACTGAGACGGACGGTTTGAGACGGACGGATCGAGACAGTCGGTCTGAGACACACGGTCCTAGACAGACGGTTTCAGGCAGACGGTCGGAGGCAGACGGTCAGACACAGACGGGCTGAGACAGACAGTCTGCGGCGACGGTCTGAGAGAGACTGTCTGAGACAGACGGTCTGAGACAGACGGTCTGAGACAGACGGTCTGAGACAGACGGTCTGAGACAGACGGTCTGAGACAGACGGTCTGAGACAGACGGTCTGAGACAGACGGTCTGAGACAGACGGTCTGAGACAGACGGTCTGAGACAGACGGTCTGAGACAGACGGTCTGAGACAGACGGTCTGAGACAGACGGTCTGAGACAGACGGTCTGAGAAACACGGTCTGAGACAGACGGTCTGAGGCAGACGGTCGGAGACACACGGACGGAGACGGACGGCCTGAGACACACGGTCAGAGACAGACGGTCTGAAACAGCCGGTCGGAGACGGACGGCCTAAGACACACGGTCTGAGACAGACGGTCTGAGAAACACGGTCTGAGACAGACGGTCTGAGGCAGACGGTCGGAGACACACGGTCTGAGACAGACGGTCTGAGAAACACGGTCTGAGACAGACGGTCTGAGGCAGACGGTCGGAGACAGACGGTCTGAGACAGACGGTCTGAGGCAGACGGTCTGAGGCAGACGGTCTGAGCCATACGGTCTGAGACAGACGGTCTGAGACAGACGGTCTGAGACAGACGGTCTGAGACAGACGGTCTGAGACAGACGGTCTGAGACAGACGGTCTGAGGCAGACAGTCTGAGACCGGCGCTCAGAGACAGAGGGTATTAGACAGAGGGGCAGAGACAGACGCACATAGACAGACGGTATAAGACAGACGGACTGAGACGGACGGCCTGAGACACACGGTCAGAGACAGACGGTCTGAAATAGGCGGTATGAGACAGACGGTCTGAGACAGACGTGCTGAGACCGGCGCTCAGAGACAAAGGGTATTAGACAGAGGGGCAGAGACAGACGCACATAGACAGACGGTATAAGACAGACGGACGGAGACGGACGGCCTGAGACACACGGTCAGAGACGGACGGTCTGAAACAGGCGGTATGAGACAGACGGTATGAGACAGACGGTCTGAGACAGACGGTCTGAGACAGACGGTCTGAGACAGCGGCTGTTTGACCGACGGCCTGAGACACACGGTCAGAGACAGACGGACTGAGACCGGCGCTCAGAGACAGAGGGTCTGAGACAGACGGTCTGAGACAGACGGTCTGAGGCAGACGGTCTGAGACAGACGGTCTGAGACAGACGGTCTGAGACAGACGGTCTGAGACAGACGGTCTGAGACAGACGGTCTGAGACAGACGGTCTGAGACAGACGGTCTGAGACAGACGGTCTGAGACAGACGGTCTGAGACAGACGGTCTGAGACAGACGGTCTGAGACAGACGGTCTGAGACAGACGGTCTGATACAGACGGTCTGAGACAGACGGTCTGAGACAGACGGTCTGAGACAGACGGTCTGAGACAGACGGTCTGAGACAGACGGTCTGAGACAGACGGTCTGAGACAGACGGACAGGGACAGGCGAATAGACGGTGCCCGATAGCGGCAGACGGACTGAGACGGACGGTCTGAGATAGGCTGACTGAGGTAGACGGTCTGAGACAGTCGGTCTGAGACACACGGTCCTAGACAGACGGTATGAGACAGACGGTCTGAGACAGACGGTCTGAGACAGACGGTCTGAGACAGACGGTCTGGGACGGACGGTCTGAGACAGACGGACTGAGACACACGGTCTGAGACCGACGCTCTGTGACCGATGGTCTGAGACAGACGGGCCAAGACAGACGTGCTGAGACCGGCGCTCAGAGACAGAGGGTATTAGACAGAGGGACAGAGACAGACGCACAGAGTCAGACGGTATAAGACAGACGGTCTGAGACAGACCATCTGAGACGGACGTCCTGAGGCACACGGTCTGAGTCAGACGATCTGGGACAGACGGTCTGAGGCAGACGGTCTGAGACAGACGGTCTGAGACAAACGGACTGAGACGGACGGCCTGAGACACACGGTCAGAGACAGACGGTCTGAAATAGGCGGTATGAGACAGACGGTCTGAGACAGACGGTCTGAGACAGACGGTCTGAGACAGACGGTCTGAGACAGACGGTCTGAGGCAGACGGTCTGAGCCAGACGGTCTGAGACAGACGGTCTGAGACAGACGGTCTGAGACAGGCGGTCTGAGGCAGACAGTATGAGACAGACGGTCTGAGACAGACGCTGTTTGACCGATGGTCTGAGACAGACGGGCTATGACAGACGTGCTGAGACCGGCGCTCAGAGACAGATGGTATTAGACAGAGGGACAGCGACAGACGCACAGAGACAGACGGTATAAGACAGACGGACGGAGACGGACGGCCTGAGACACACGGTCAGAGACAGACGGTCTGAAACAGCCGGTCGGAGACGGACGGCCTAAGACACACGGTCTGAGACAGACGGTCTGAGAAACACGGTCTGAGACAGACGGTCTGAGGCAGACGGTCGGAGACACACGGTCTGAGACAGACGGTCTGAGAAACACGGTCTGAGACAGACGGTCTGAGGCAGACGGTCGGAGACAGACGGTCTGAGACAGACGGTCTGAGGCAGACGGTCTGAGGCAGACGGTCTGAGCCATACGGTCTGAGACAGACGGTCTGAGACAGACGGTCTGAGACAGACGGTCTGAGACAGACGGTCTGAGACAGACGGTCTGAGACAGACGGTCTGAGACAGACGGTCTGAGACAGACGGTCTGAGGCAGACAGTCTGAGACCGGCGCTCAGAGACAGAGGGTATTAGACAGAGGGGCAGAGACAGACGCACATAGACAGACGGTATAAGACAGACGGACTGAGACGGACGGCCTGAGACACACGGTCAGAGACAGACGGTCTGAAATAGGCGGTATGAGACAGACGGTCTGAGACAGACGGTCTGAGGCAGACGGTCTGAGCCAGACGGTCTGAGACAGACGGTCTGAGACAGACGGTCTGAGACAGGCGGTCTGAGGCAGACAGTATGAGACAGACGGTCTGAGACAGACGGTCTGAGACAGACGGTCTGCGACAGACGGTCTGAGACAGACGTGCTGAGACCGGCGCTCAGAGACAAAGGGTATTAGACAGAGGGGCAGAGACAGACGCACATAGACAGACGGTATAAGACAGACGGACGGAGACGGACGGCCTGAGACACACGGTCAGAGACGGACGGTCTGAAACAGGCGGTATGAGACAGACGGTATGAGACAGACGGTCTGAGACAGACGGTCTGAGACAGACGGTCTGAGACAGCGGCTGTTTGACCGACGGCCTGAGACACACGGTCAGAGACAGACGGACTGAGACCGGCGCTCAGAGACAGAGGATCTGAGACAGACGGTCTGAGACAGACGGTCTGAGGCAGACGGTCTGAGACAGACGGTCTGAGACAGACGGTCTGAGACAGACGGTCTGAGGCAGTCGGTCTGAGACAGACGGTCTGAGACAGACGCTGTTTGACCGATGGCCTGAGACAGACGGGCTATGACAGACGTGCTGAGACCGGCGCTCAGAGACAGAGCGTATCAGCCAGAGGGACAGAGACAGAGGCACAGAGACAGACGGTATAAGACAGACGGACGGAGACGGACGGCCTGAGACACACGGTCAGAGACAGACGGTCTGAGACAGACGGTCTGAGACAGACGGTCTGAGACAGACGGTCTGCGACAGACGGTCTGAGACAGACGTGCTGAGACCGGCGCTCAGAGACAAAGGGTATTAGACAGAGGGGCAGAGACAGGCGCACATAGACAGACGGTATAAGACAGACGGACTGAGACGGACGGCCTGAGACACACGGTCAGAGACCGACGGTCTGAGACAGACGGTCTGAGACAGACGGTCTGAGACAGACGGTCTGCGACAGACGGTCTGAGACAGACGTGCTGAGACCGGCGCTCAGAGACAAAGGGTATTAGACAGAGGGGCAGAGACAGGCGCACATAGACAGACGGTATAAGACAGACGGACTGAGACGGACGGCCTGAGACACACGGTCAGAGACCGACGGTCTGAGACAGACGGTCTGAGACAGACGGTCTGAGACAGACGGTCTGAGGCAGACGGTCTGAGACAGACGGTCTGAGACAGACGGTCTGAGACAGGCGGTCTGAGGCAGACAGTATGAGACAGACGGTCTGACACAGACGCTGTTTGACCGATGGTCTGAGACAGACGGGCTATGACAGACGTGCTGACACCGCCGCTCAGAGACAGATGGTATTAGACAGAGGGACAGCGACAGACGCACAGAGACAGACGGCATAAGACAGACGGACGGAGACGGACGGCCTGAGACACACGGTCAGAGACAGACGGTCTGAAACAGCCGGTCGGAGACGGACGGCCTAAGACACACGGTCTGAGACAGACGGTCTGAGAAACACGGTCTGAGACAGACGGTCTGAGGCAGACGGTCGGAGACACACGGTCTGAGACAGACGGTCTGAGAAACACGGTCTGAGACAGACGGTCTGAGGCAGACGGTCGGAGACAGACGGTCTGAGACAGACGGTCTGAGGCAGACGGTCTGAGGCAGACGGTCTGAGCCATACGGTCTGAGACAGACGGTCTGAGACAGACGGTCTGAGACAGACGGTCTGAGACAGACGGTCTGAGACAGACGGTCTGAGACAGACGGTCTGAGGCAGACAGTCTGAGACCGGCGCTCAGAGACAGAGGGTATTAGACAGAGGGGCAGAGACAGACGCACATAGACAGACGGTATAAGACAGACGGACTGAGACGGACGGCCTGAGACACACGGTCAGAGACAGACGGTCTGAAATAGGCGGTATGAGACAGACGGTCTGAGACAGACGTGCTGAGACCGGCGCTCAGAGACAAAGGGTATTAGACAGAGGGGCAGAGACAGACGCACATAGACAGACGGTATAAGACAGACGGACGGAGACGGACGGCCTGAGACACACGGTCAGAGACGGACGGTCTGAAACAGGCGGTATGAGACAGACGGTATGAGACAGACGGTCTGAGACAGACGGTCTGAGACAGACGGTCTGAGACAGCGGCTGTTTGACCGACGGCCTGAGACACACGGTCAGAGACAGACGGACTGAGACCGGCGCTCAGAGACAGAGGGTCTGAGACAGACGGTCTGAGACAGACGGTCTGAGGCAGACGGTCTGAGACAGACGGTCTGAGACAGACGGTCTGAGACAGACGGTCTGAGGCAGTCGGTCTGAGACAGACGGTCTGAGACAGACGCTGTTTGACCGATGGCCTGAGACAGACGGGCTATGGCAGACGTGCTGAGACCGGCGCTCAGAGACAGAGCGTATCAGCCAGAGGGACAGAGACAGAGGCACAGAGACAGACGGTATAAGACAGACGGACGGAGACGGACGGCCTGAGACACACGGTCAGAGACAGACGGTCTGAAACAGTCGGTCGGAGAGGGACGGGCTGGGACAGACGGTCTGAGACAGACGTGCTGAGACCGGCGCTCAGAGACAAAGGGTATTAGACAGAGGGGCAGAGACAGGCGCACATAGACAGACGGTATAAGACAGACGGACTGAGACGGACGGCCTGAGACACACGGTCAGAGACCGACGGTCTGAGACAGACGGTCTGAGACAGACGGTCTGAGACAGACGGTCTGAGACAGACGGTCTGAGGCAGACAGTCTGAGACCGGCGCTCAGAGACAGAGGGTATTAGACAGAGGGGCAGAGACAGACGCACATAGACAGACGGTATAAGACAGACGGACTGAGACGGACGGCCTGAGACACACGGTCAGAGACAGACGGTCTGAAATAGGCGGCATGAGACAGACGGTCTGAGACAGACGGTCTGAGACAGACGGTCTGAGACAGACGGTCTGAGGCAGACGGTCTGAGCCAGACGGTCTGAGACAGACGGTCTGAGACAGACGGTCTGAGACAGGCGGTCTGAGGCAGACAGTATGAGACAGACGGTCTGACACAGACGCTGTTTGACCGATGGTCTGAGACAGACGGGCTATGACAGACGTGCTGAGACCGCCGCTCAGAGACAGATGGTATTAGACAGAGGGACAGCGACAGACGCACAGAGACAGACGGCATAAGACAGACGGACGGAGACGGACGGCCTGAGACACACGGTCAGAGACAGACGGTCTGAAACAGCCGGTCGGAGACGGACGGCCTAAGACACACGGTCTGAGACAGACGGTCTGAGAAACACGGTCTGAGACAGACGGTCTGAGGCAGACGGTCGGAGACAGACGGTCTGAGACAGACGGTCTGAGACTGACGGTCTGAGACAGACGGTCTGAGACAGACGGTCTTAGACAGACGGTCTGAGACAGACGGTCTGCGACAGACGGTCTGAGACAGACGTGCTGAGACCGGCGCTCAGAGACAAAGGGTATTAGACAGAGGGGCAGAGACAGACGCACATAGACAGACGGTATAAGACAGACGGACGGAGACGGACGGCCTGAGACACACGGTCAGAGACGGACGGTCTGAAACAGGCGGTATGAGACAGACGGTATGAGACAGACGGTCTGAGACAGACGGTCTGAGACAGACGGTCTGAGACAGACGGTCTGAGACAGACGGTCTGAGACAGCGGCTGTTTGACCGACGGCCTGAGACGCACGGTTTGAGACGGACGGAACGAGACCGGCGCTCAGAGACAGAGGGTCTGAGACAGACGGTCTGAGACAGACGGTCTGAGACAGACGGTCTGAGGCAGACGGTCTGAGACAGACGGTCTGAGACAGACGGTCTGAGACAGACGGTCTGAGACAGACGGTCTGAGGCAGTCGGTCTGAGACAGAAATGCTGAGACCGGCGCTCAGAGACAAAGGGTATTAGACAGAGGGGCAGAGACAGGCGCACATAGACAGACGGTATAAGACAGACGGTCTCAGGCAGACGGTCTGAGGCAGACGGTCAGACACAGACGGGCTGAGACAGACAGTCTGCGGCAGACGGTCAGAGACAGACGGTCTGAGACAGCCGCTGTTTGACCGACGGTCTGAGACAGACGGTCTGAGACAGACGCTGTTTGACCGATGGTCTGAGACAGACGGTCTGAGACAGACGCACAGAGACAGACGGTATAAGACAGCCGGACTGAGACGTACGGCCTGAGACACACGGTCAGAGACCGACGGTCAGAGACCGACGGTCTGAGACAGACGGTCTGAGACAGACGGACAGGGACAGGCGAATAGACGGTGCCCGATAGCGGCAGACGGACTGAGACGGACGGTCTGAGATAGGCTGACTGAGGTAGACGGTCTGAGACAGTCGGTCTGAGACACACGGTCCTAGACAGACGGTATGAGACAGACGGTCTGAGACAGACGGTCTGAGACAGACGGTCTGGGACGGACGGTCTGAGACAGACGGACTGAGACACACGGTCTGAGACCGACGCTCTGTGACCGATGGTCTGAGACAGACGGGCCAAGACAGACGTGCTGAGACCGGCGCTCAGAGACAGAGGGTATTAGACAGAGGGACAGAGACAGACGCACAGAGTCAGACGGTATAAGACAGACGGTCTGAGACAGAGCATCTGAGACGGACGTCCTGAGGCACACGGTCTGAGTCAGACGATCTGGGACAGACGGTCTGAGGCAGACGATCTGAGACAAACGGACTGAGACGCACGGTTTGAGACGGACGGAACGAGACAGTCGGTCTGAGACACACGGTCTGAGACAGACGGTATGAGACAGACGGTCTGAGACAGACGGTCTGAGACAGACGGTCTGAGACACACGGTCTGAGACCGGCGCTCAGAGACAGAGGGTATTAGACAGAGGGACAGAGACAGACACACAGAGACAGACGGTATAAGACAGTCGGTCGGAGAGGGACGGGCTGGTACAGACGGTCTGAGACAGACGGCCTGAGACAGACGGTCTGAGACAGACGGTCGGAGACAGACGGTCTGAGACAGACGGTCTGAGACTGACGGTCTGAGACGGACGTCCTGAGGCTCACGGTCTGAGTCAGACGATCTGGGACAGACGGTCTGAGGCAGACGGTCTGAGACAGACGGTCTGAGACAGACGGTCTGAGACAGCCGCTGTTTGACCGACGGCCTGAGACACACGGTCAGAGACAGACGGACTGAGACCGGCGCTCAGAGACATAGCGTATTAGCCAGAGGGACAGAGACAGAGGCACAGAGACAGACGGTATAAGACAGACGGACTGAGACGGACGGTTTGAGACGGACGGAACGAGACAGTCGGTCTGAGACACGCTGTCTGAGACAGACGGTCTGAAACAGACGGTCTGAGACAGACGGTCTGAGACAGCCGCTGTTTGACCGATGGTCTGAGACAGACGGTCTGAGACAGACGCACAGAGACAGACGGTATAAGACAGCCGGACTGAGACGTACGGCCTGAGACACACGGTCAGAGACCGACGGTCATAGACCGACGGTATGAGACAGACGGTATGAGACAGACGGTCTGAGACAGACGGTC
The DNA here is from genome assembly GCA_947623535.1 of Coelioxys conoideus. NCBI lineage: Eukaryota > Metazoa > Arthropoda > Insecta > Hymenoptera > Megachilidae > Coelioxys > Coelioxys conoideus. The sequence continues at coordinate 1,783,419 of CANQJN010000005.1, read as the reverse complement.
TGAGACAGCCGCTGTTTGACCGACGGCCTGAGACACACGGTCAGAGACAGACGGACTGAGACCGGCGCTCAGAGGCATAGCGTATTAGCCAGAGGGACAGAGACAGAGGCACAGAGACAGACGGTATAAGACAGACGGACGGAGACGGACGGCCTGAGACACACGGTCAGAGACAGACGGTCTGAGACTGACGGTCTGAGACGGACGTCCTGAGGCTCACGGTCTGAGTCAGACGATCTGGGACAGACGGTCTGAGGCAGACGGTCTGAGACAGACGGTCTGAGACAAACGGACTGAGACGCACGGTTTGAGACGGACGGAACGAGACAGTCGGTCTGAGACACACGGTCTGAGACAGACGGTATGAGACAGACGGTCTGAGACAGACGGTCTGAGACAGACGGTCTGAGACAGACGGTCTGAGACACACGGTCTGAGACCGACGCTCTGTGACCGATGGTCTGAGACAGACGGGCCAAGACAGACGTGCTGAGACCGGCGCTCAGAGACAGAGGGTATTAGACAGAGGGACAGAGACAGACGCACAGAGTCAGACGGTATAAGACAGACGGTCTGAGACAGAGCATCTGAGACGGACGTCCTGAGGCACACGGTCTGAGTCAGACGATCTGGGACAGACGGTCTGAGGCAGACGGTCTGAGACAGACGGTCTGAGACAAACGGACTGAGACGCACGGTTTGAGACGGACGGAACGAGACAGTCGGTCTGAGACACACGGTCTGAGACAGACGGTATGAGACAGACGGTCTGAGACAGACGGTCTGAGACAGACGGTCTGAGACACACGGTCTGAGACCGGCGCTCAGAGACAGAGGGTATTAGACAGAGGGACAGAGACAGACACACAGAGACAGACGGTATAAGACAGTCGGTCGGAGAGGGACGGGCTGGTACAGACGGTCTGAGACAGACGGCCTGAGACAGACGGTCTGAGACAGACGGTCGGAGACAGACGGTCTGAGACAGACGGTCTGAGACTGACGGTCTGAGACGGACGTCCTGAGGCTCACGGTCTGAGTCAGACGATCTGGGACAGACGGTCTGAGGCAGACGGTCTGAGACAGACGGTCTGAGACAGACGGTCTGAGACAGCCGCTGTTTGACCGACGGCCTGAGACACACGGTCAGAGACAGACGGACTGAGACCGGCGCTCAGAGACATAGCGTATTAGCCAGAGGGACAGAGACAGAGGCACAGAGACAGACGGTATAAGACAGACGGACTGAGACGGACGGTTTGAGACGGACGGAACGAGACAGTCGGTCTGAGACACGCGGTCTGAGACAGACGGTCTGAAACAGACGGTCTGAGACAGACGGTCTGAGACAGCCGCTGTTTGACCGATGGTCTGAGACAGACGGTCTGAGACAGACGCACAGAGACAGACGGTATAAGACAGCCGGACTGAGACGTACGGCCTGAGACACACGGTCAGAGACCGACGGTCAGAGACCGACGGTCAGAGACCGACGGTATGAGACAGACGGTATGAGACAGACGGTCTGAGACAGACGGTCTGAGACAGCCGCTGTTTGACCGACGGCCTGAGACACGCGGTCAGAGACAGACGGACTGAGACCGGCGCTCAGAGACATAGCGTATTAGCCAGAGGGACAGAGACAGAGGCACAGAGACAGACGGTATAAGACAGCCGGTCGGAGACGGACGGCCTAAGACACACGGTCTGAGACAGACGGTCTGAGAAACACGGTCTGAGACAGACGGTCTGAGACAGACGGTCTGAGACAGACGGTCTGAGACAGACGTGCTGAGACCGGCGCTCAGAGACAAAGGGTATTAGCCAGAGGGGCAGAGACAGACGCACATAGACAGACGGTATAAGACAGACGGACGGAGACGGACGGCCTGAGACACACGGTCAGAGACAGACGGTCTGAAACAGTCAGTCGGAGAGGGACGGGCTGGGACAGACGGTCTGAGACAGACGGCCTGAGGCAGACGGTCGGAGACAGACGGTCTGAGACAGACGGTCTGAGACTGACGGTCTGAGACAGACGGTCTGAGACAGACGGTCTGAGACAGACGGTCTGAGACAGACGGTCTGAGACAGACGGTCTGCGACAGACGGTCTGAGACCGGCGCTCAGAGACAACGGGTATTAGACAGAGGGGCAGAGACAGGCGCACATAGACAGACGGTATAAGACAGACGGACTGAGACGGACGGCCTGAGACACACGGTCAGAGACCGACGGTCTGAGACAGACGGTCTCAGGCAGACGGTCTGAGGCAGACGGTCAGACACAGACGGGCTGAGACAGACAGTCTGCGGCAGACGGTCAGAGACAGACGGTCTGAGACAGCCGCTGTTTGACCGACGGTCTGAGACAGACCATCTGAGACGGACGTCCTGAGACACACGGTCTGAGACAGACGATCTGGGACAGACGGTCTGCGACAGACGGTACTGGACAGGGGGACAGAGACAGACGCACAGAGATAGACGGGATGAGACAAACGGACTGAGACAGACGGTTTGAGACGGACGGACCGAGACAGTCGGTCTGAGACAGACGGTCTGAGACACACGGTCTGAGACAGACGGTATGAGACAGACGGTCTGAGACAGACGTGCTGAGACCGGCGCTCAGAGACAGAGCGTATTAGACAGAGGGACAGAGACAGACGCACATAGACAGACGGTATAAGACAGACGGTCTGAGACAGACGGTCTGAGACTGACGGTCTGAGACAGACGGTCTGAGACAGACGGTCTGAGACAGACGGTCTGAGACAGACGGTCGGAGACAGACGGTCTGAGACACACGGTCAGAGACTGACGGTCTGAGACAAACGGACTGAGACGGACGGTTTGAGACGGACGGAACGAGACAGTCGGTCTGAGACACACGGTCTGAGACACACGGTCTGAGACACACGGTCTGAGACAGACGGTACTGGACAGGGGGACAGAGACAGACGCACAGAGATAGACGGGATGAGACAAACGGACTGAGACAGACGGTTTGAGACGGACGGACCGAGACAGTCGGTCTGAGACACACGGTCTGAGACAGACGGTCTGAGACACACGGTCTGAGACAGACGGTCTGAGACAGACGGTCTGAGACAGACGGTCTGCGACAGACGGTCTGCGACAGACGGTCTGAGACAGACGGTCTGAGGCAGACGGTCTGAGACCGGCGCTCAGAGACAGAGGGTATTAGACAGAGGGGCAGAGACAGACGCACATAGACAGACGGTATAAGACAGACGGACTGAGACGGACGGCCTGAGACACACGGTCAGAGACAGACGGTCTGAAACAGGCGGTATGAGACAGACGGTTAGAGACAGACGGTCTGAGACAGACGGTCTGAGACAGACGGTCTGAGACAGACTGACTGAGACAGACGGTCTGAGACAGACGGTCTGAGGCAGACAGTCTGAGACCGACGCTCAGAGACAGACGCACGTAGACAGACGGTATAAGACAGACGGACGGAGACGGACGGCCTGAGACACACGGTCAGAGACAGACGGTCTGAAACAGTCGGTCGGAGACGGACGGCCTGAGACACACGGTCCGAGAGAGACGGTCTGAGACACACGGTCTGAGACAGACGGTCTGAGACAGACGGTCTGAGACAGACGGTCTGAGACAGACGGTCTGAGACAGACGGTCTGCGACAGACGGTCTGAGACAGACGTGCTGATACCGGCGCTCAGAGACAGAGGGCATTAGGCAGAGGGGCAGAGACAGACGCACATAGACAGACGGTATAAGACAGACGGACTGAGACGGACAGCCTGAGACACACTGTCAGAGACCGACGGTCTGAGACAGACGGTCTCAGGCAGACGGTCTGAGGCAGACGGTCAGACACAGACGGGCTGAGACAGACAGTCTGCGGCAGACGGTCTGAGAGAGACGATCTGAGATAGACGGTCAGAGGCAGACGGTCTGAGACAGACGGTCTGAGACAGACGGTCTGAGACAGACGGTCTGAGACAGCCGGTCTGAGACAGACGGTCTGAGGCAGACGGTCGGAGACAGACGGTCTGAGACAGACGGTCTGAGGCAGACGGTCGGAGACAGACGGTCTGAGACAGACGGTCTGAGACTGACGGTCTGAGACAGACGGTCTGAGACAGACGGTCTGAGACAGACGGTCTGAGACGGACGCTCTGAGACAGACGGACTGAGACACACGGTCTGAGACAGACGCTCTGTGACCGATGGTCTGAGACAGACGGGCCAAGACAGACGTGCTGAGACCGGCGCTCAGAGACAGAGGGTATTAGACAGAGGGACTGAGACAGACGCAGAGTCAGACGGTATAAGACAGACGGTCTGAGACAGACCATCTGAGACGGACGTCCTGAGGCACACGGTCTGAGACAGACGATCTGGGACAGTCGGTCTGAGGCAGATGGTCTAAGACAGACGGTCTGAGACAAACGGACTGAGACGGACGGTTTGAGACGGACGGTCTGATACAGACGGTCTGAGACGGACGGTCTGAGACGGACGGTCTGAGACAGACGTGCTGAGACCGGAGCTCACAGACAAAGGGTATTAGACAGAGGGGCAGAGACAGACGCACATAGACAGACGGTATAAGACAGACGGACGGAGACGGACGGCCTGAGACACACGGTCAGAGACAGACGGTCTGAAACAGGCGGTATGAGACAGACGGTATGAGACAGACGGTCTGAGACAGACGGCCTGAGACAGACGGTCTGAGACAGACGGTCTGAGACAGACGGTCTGAGACAGCCGCTGTTTGACCGACGGTCTGAGACAGACGGTCTGAGACAGACGCTGTTTGACCGACGGTCTGAGACAGACGGTCTGAGACAGACGGTCTGAGGCAGCCGCTGTTTGACCGACGGTATGAGACAGACACTGTTTGACCGATGGTCTGAGACAGACGGTCTGAGACAGACGCTGTTTGACCGATGGTCTGAGACAGACGCACAGAGACAGACGGTATAAGACATACGGACGGAGACGGACGGCCTGAGACAGACGGTCTGCGACAGACGGTCTGAGACACACGTGCTGAGACCGGCGCTCAGAGACAGAGGGTATTAGACAGAGGGGCACAGACAGACGCACAGAGTCAGACGGTATAAGACAGACGGACTGAGACGGACGGCCTGAGACAGACGGTCAGAGACAGACGGTCTGAAACAGGCGGTATGAGACAGACGGTATGAGACAGACGGTCTGAGACAAACGGTCTGAGACAGACGGTCTGAGACAGACGGTCTGAGACAGACGGTCTGAGACAGCCGCTGTTTGACCGACGGTCTGAGGCAGACGGTCTGAGACAGACGCTGTTTGACCGATGGTCTGAGACAGACGGTCTGAGACAGACGGTCTGAGGCAGACGGTCTGAGACAGACGGTCTGAGACAGACGTGCTGAGACCGGAGCTCACAGACAAAGGGTATTAGACAGAGGGGCAGAGACGGACGCACATAGACAGACGGTATAAGACAGACGGACGGAGACGGACGGCCTGAGACACACGGTCAGAGACAGACGGTCTGAAACAGGCGGTATGAGACAGACGGTATGAGACACACGGTCAGAGACAGACGGACTGAGACCGGCGCTCAGAGACAGAGGGTATTAGACAGACGGGCAGAGACAGACGCACATAGACAGACGGTATAAGACACACGGACTGAGACGGACGGCCTGAGACACACGGTCAGAGACAGACGGTCTGAAACAGGCGGTATGAGACAGACGGTATGAGACAGACGGTCTGAGGCAGACAGTCTGAGACCGGCGCTCAGAGACAGGCGCACATAGACAGACGGTATAAGACAGACGGACGGAGACGGACGTGTTGAGGCCGGCGCTCAGCGACAGAGGGTATTAGACAGAGGGACAGAGACAGACGCACAGTGACAGACGGTATAAGACAGACGGACGGAGACGGACGGCCGGAGACACACGGTCAGAGACAGACGGTCTGAAACAGTCGGTCGGAGAGGGACGGGCTGGGACAGACGGTCTGAGACAGACGGTCTGAGGCAGACGGTCGGAGACAGACGGTCTGAGACAGACGGTCTGAGACTGACGGTCTGAGACTGACGGTCTGAAACAGACGGTCTGAGACAGACGGTCTGAGACAGACGTTCTGAGACAGACGGTCTGCGACAGACGGTCTGAGACAGACGTGCTGAGACCGGCGCTCAGCGACAGAGCGTATTAGACAGAGGGGCAGAGACAGACGCACAGAGACAGACGGTATAAGACAGACGGACTGAGACGGACGGCCTGAGACACACGGTCAGAGACAGACGGTCTGAAACAGGCGGTATGAGACAGACGGTATCAGACAGACGGTCTGAGACAGACGGTCTGGGACAGACGGACTGAGACACACGGTCTGAGACAGACGCTCTGTGTCAAACGGACTGAGACACACGGTCTGAGGCAGACGGTCTGAGACAGACGGTCTGAGACAGACGGTCGGAGACAGACGGTCTGAGACAGACAGTCTGAGACAGACGGTCTGAGACAGACGGTCTGAGACAGACGGTCTGAGACAGACGGTCTGAGACAGACGGTCTGAGACAGACGGTCTGCGACAGACGGTCTGAGACAGTCGTGCTGAGACCGGCGCTCAGAGACAGAGGGTATTAGACAGAGGGGCAGAGACAGACGCACATAGACAGACGGTATAAGACAGACGGACTGAGACGGACGGCCTGAGACACACGGTCAGGGACAGACGGCCTGAAACAGGCGGCATGAGACAGACGGTCTGAGACAGACGGTCTGAGACAGACGGTCTGAGACTGACGGTCTGAGACAGACGGTCTGAGACAGACGGTACAAGACAGCCGGACTGAGACGTACGGCCTGAGACACACGGTCAAGGACCGACGGTCTGAGACAGACGGTCTCAGGCAGACGGTCTGAGGCGGACGGTCAGACACAGACGGGCTGAGACAGATAGTCTGCGGCAGACGGTCTGAGAGAGACGGTCTGAGAGAGACGGTCAGAGACAGACGGTCTGAGACAAACGGACTGAGACGGACGGGTTGAGACGGACGGAACGAGACAGTCGGTCTGAGACAGACGGTACTAGACAGGGGGACAGAGACAGACGCACAGAGATAGACGTGATGAGACAAACGGATTGAGACAGACGGTTTGAGACGAACGGACCGAGACAGTCGGTCTGAGACAAACGGACTGAGACAGACGGTTTGAGACGGACGGACCGAGACAGTCGGTCTGAGACACACGGTCTGAGACAGACGGTCTGAGACAGACGGTCTGAGAGAGACGCTGTTTGACCGATGGTCTGAGACAGACGGGCTATGACAGACGTGCTGAGACCGGCGCTCAGAGACAGAGGGTATTAGACAGAGGGACAGAGACAGACGCACAGAGTCAGACGGTATAAGACAGACGGTCTGAGACAGACCACCTGAGACGGACGTCCTGAGGCACACGGTCTGAGTCAGACGATCTGGGACAGACGGTCTGAGGCAGACGGTCGGAGACAGACGGTCTGAGACAAACGGACTGAGACGGACGGTTTGAGACGGACTGAACGAGACAGTCGGTCTGAGACACACGGTCTGAGACAGACGGTATGAGACAGACGGTCTGAGACACACGGTCTGAGACAGACGGTCTGAGACACACGGTCTGAGACAGACGGTCTGAGACAGACGGTCTGAGACAGACGGTCTGAGACAGACGCTGTTTGACCGATGGTCTGAGACAGACGGGCTATGACAGACGTGCTGAGACCGGTGCTCAGAGACAGAGGGTATTAGACAGAGGGACAGAGACAGACACACAGAGACAGACGGTATAAGACAGACGGACGGAGACGGACGGCCTGAGACACACGGTCAGAGACAGACGGTCTGAAACAGGCGGTATGAGACAGACGGTCTGAGACAGACGGTCTGAGACAGACGGTCTGAGACAGACGGTCTGAGACAGACGGTCTGAGACAGACGGTCTGAGGCAGACGGTCTGAGACAGACGCTGTTTGACCGATGTTCTGAGATAGACGGGCTATGACAGACGTGCTGAGACCGGCGCTCAGAGACAGAGGGTATTAGACAGAGGGACAGAGACAGACGCACAGAGACAGACGGTATAAGACAGACGGACGGAGACGGACGGTCTGAGACAGACGGTCTGAGGCAGACGGTCTGAGACCGGCGCTCAGAGACAGAGGGTATTAGACAGAGGGGCAGAGACAGACGCACAGAGACAGACGGAGACGGACGATCTGAGACACACGGTCAGAGACAGACGGTCTGAAACAGTCGGTCGGAGAGGGACGGGCTGGGACAGACGGTCTGAGACAGACGGCCTGAGACAGACGGTATGAGACAGACGGTCTGAGGCAGACGGTCGGAGACAGACGGTCTGAGACAGACGGTCTGAGACAGACGGTCTGAGACAGACGGTCTGAGACTGACGGTCTGATACAGACGGTCTGAGACAGACGGTACAAGACAGCCGGACTGAGACGTACGGCCTGAGACACACGGTCAAGGACCGACGGTCTGAGACAGACGGTCTCAGGCAGACGGTCTGAGGCGGACGGTCAGACACAGACGGGCTGAGACAGACAGTCTGCGGCAGACGGTCTGAGAGAGACGGTCTGAGAGAGACGGTCAGAGACAGACGGTCTGAGGCAGACGGTCGGAGACAGACGGTCTGAGACAGACGGTCTCAGACAGACGGTCGGGTTGAGACGGACGGAACGAGACAGTCGGTCTGAGACAGACGGTACTAGACAGGGGGACAGAGACAGACGCACAGAGATAGACGTGATGAGACAAACGGACTGAGACAGACGGTTTGAGACGAACGGACCGAGACAGTCGGTCTGAGACAAACGGACTGAGACAGACGGTTTGAGACGGACGGACCGAGACAGTCGGTCTGAGACACACGGTCTGAGACAGACGGTCTGAGACAGACGGTCTGAGAGAGACGCTGTTTGACCGATGGTCTGAGACAGACGGGCTATGACAGACGTGCTGAGACCGGCGCTCAGAGACAGAGGGTATTAGACAGAGGGACAGAGACAGACACACAGAGACAGACGGTATAAGACAGACGGACGGAGACGGACGGCCTGAGACACACGGTCAGAGACAGACGGTCTGAAACAGTCGGTCGGAGAGGGACGGGCTGGTAGAGACGGTCTGAGACAGACGGCCTGAGACAGACGGTCTGAGACAGACGGTCTGAGGCAGACGGTCTGAGACAGACGGTCTGAGACTGACGGTCTGAGACAGTCGTGCTGAGACCGGCGCTCAGAGACAGAGGGTATTAGACAGAGGGGCAGAGACAGACGCACATAGACAGACGGTATAAGACAGACGGACTGAGACGGACGGCCTGAGACACACGGTCAGGGACAGACGGCCTGAAACAGGCGGCATGAGACAGACGGTCTGAGACAGACGGTCTGAGACAGACGGTCTGAGACAGACGGTCTGAGGCAGACGGTCTGAGCCAGACGGTCTGAGACAGACGCTGTTTGACCGATGGTCTGAGACAGACGGGCTATGACAGCGGTGCTGAGACCGGCGCTCAGAGACAGCGGGTATTAGACAGAGGGACAGAGACAGACGCACAGAGACAGACGGTATAAGACAGACGGACGGAGACGGACGGTCTGAGACAGACGGTCTGAGACAGACGATCTCAGGCAGACGGTCTGAGGCAGACGGTCAGACACAGACGGGCTGAGACAGGCAGTCTGCGGCAGACGGTCTGAGAGAGACGGGCTGAGACGGACGCACAGAGACAGACGGTATAAGACAGACGGACGGAGACGGACGGACTGAGACACACGGTCTGAGGCAGACGGTCTGAGACAGACGGTCTGAGACAGACGGTAGGAGACAGACGGTCTGAGACAGACGGTCTGAGACAGACGGTCTGAGACAGACGGTCTGAGACAGACGGTCTGAGACAGACGGTCTGAGACAGACGGTCTGAGACAGACGGTCTGAGACAGACGGTCTGAGACAGACGGTCTGAGACAGACGGTCTGCGACAGACGGTCTGAGACAGTCGTGCTGAGACCGGCGCTCAGAGACAGAGGGTATTAGACAGAGGGGCAGAGACAGACGCACATAGACAGACGGTATAAGACAGACGGACTGAGACGGACGGCCTGAGACACACGGTCAGGGACAGACGGCCTGAAACAGGCGGCATGAGACAGACGGTCTGAGACAGACGGTCTGAGACAGACGGTCTGAGACAGACGGTCTGAGGCAGACGGTCTGAGCCAGACGGTCTGAGACAGACGCTGTTTGACCGATGGTCTGAGACAGACGGGCTATGACAGACGTGCTGAGACCGGCGCTCAGAGACAGAGGGTATTAGACAGAGGGACAGAGACAGACGCACAGAGACAGACGGTATAAGACAGACGGACGGAGACGGACGGTCTGAGACAGACGGTCTGAGGCAGACGGTCTGAGCCAGACGGTCTGAGACAGACGCTGTTTGACCGATGGTCTGAGACAGACGGGCTATGACAGCGGTGCTGAGACCGGCGCTCAGAGACAGAGGGTATTAGACAGAGGGACAGAGACAGACGCACAGAGACAGACGGTATAAGACAGACGGACGGAGACGGACGGTCTGAGACAGACGGTCTGAGACAGACGATCTCAGGCAGACGGTCTGAGGCAGACGGTCAGACACAGACGGGCTGAGACAGACAGTCTGCGGCAGACGGTCTGAGAGAGACAGGCTGAGACGGACGCACAGAGACAGACGGTATAAGACAGACGGACGGAGACGGACGGCCTGAGACACACGGTCAGAGACAGACGGTCTGAAACAGTCGGTCGGAGAGGGACGGGCTGGGACAGACGGTCTGAGACAGACGGTCTGAGGCAGACGGTCGGAGACAGACGGTCGGAGACAGACGGTCTGAGACTGACGGTCTGAGACTGACGGTCTGAGACAGACGGTCTGAGACAGACGGTCTGAGACAGACGGTCTGAGACAGACGGTCTGAGACAGACGGTCTGAGACAGACGGTCTGAGACAGACGGTCTGAGACAGACGGTCTGAGACAGACGGTCTGAGACAGACGGTCTGCGACAGACGGTCTGCGACAGACGGTCTGCGACAGACGGTCTGAGACAGACGTGCTGAGACCGGCGCTCAGCGACAGAGGGTATTAGACAGAGGGACAGAGACAGACGCACAGTGACAGACGGTATAAGACAGACGGACGGAGACGGACGGCCGGAGACACACGGTCAGAGACAGACGGTCTGAAACAGTCGGTCGGAGAGGGACGGGCTGGGACAGACGGTCTGAGACAGACGGTCTGAGGCAGACGGTCGGAGACAGACGGTCTGAGACAGACGTTCTGAGACAGACGGTCTGCGACCGACGGTCTGAGACGGACGTGCTGAGACCGGCGCTCAGCGACAGAGGGTATTAGACAGAGGGGCAGAGACAGACGCACATAGACAGACGGTATAAGACAGACGGACTGAGACGGACGGCCTGAGACACACGGTCAGAGACAGACGGTCTGAAACAGGCGGTATGAGACAGACGGTATGAGACAGACGGTCTGAGACAGACGGTCTGGGACAGACGGACTGAGACACACGGTCTGAGACAGACGCTCTGTGACAAACGGACTGAGACACACGGTCTGAGGCAGACGGACTGAGACAGACGGTCTGAGACAGACGGTCGGAGACAGACGGTCTGAGACAGACGGTCTGAGACAGACGGTCTGAGACAGACGGTCTGAGACAGACGGTCTGAGGCAGACGGTCTGAGGCAGACGGTCAGAGCCAGACGGTCTGAGACAGACGGTCTGAGACAGACGCTGTTTGACCGATGGTCTGAGACAGACGGGCTATGACAGACGTGCTGAGACCGGCGCTCAGAGACAGAGGGTATTAGACAGAGGGACAGAGACAGACGCACAGAGACAGACGGACGGAGACGGACGGCCTGAGACACACGGTCAGAGACAGACGGTCTGAAACAGTCGGTCGGAGAGGGACGGGCTGGGACAGACGGTCTGAGACAGACGGCCTGAGACAGACGGTCTAAGACAGACAGTCTGAGCCAGACGGACTGAGACACACGGTCTGAGACAGACGGTCTGAGACACACGGTCTGAGACAGACGGTCTGAGACAGACGGTCTGAGACAGACGGTCTGAGACAGACGGTCTGAGACAGACGGTCTGAGACAGACGGTCTGAGACAGACGGTCTGAGACAGACGGTCTGCGACAGACGGTCTGAGACAGTCGTGCTGAGACCGGCGCTCAGAGACAGAGGGTATTAGACAGAGGGGCAGAGACAGACGCACATAGACAGACGGTATAAGACAGACGGACTGAGACGGACGGCCTGAGACACACGGTCAGGGACAGACGGCCTGAAACAGGCGGCATGAGACAGACGGTCTGAGACAGACGGTCTGAGACAGACGGTCTGAGACTGACGGTCTGAGACAGACGGTCTGAGACAGACGGTACAAGACAGCCGGACTGAGACGTGCGGCCTGAGACACACGGTCAAGGACCGACGGTCTGAGACAGACGGTCTCAGGCAGACGGTCTGAGGCGGACGGTCAGACACAGACGGGCTGAGACAGATAGTCTGCGGCAGACGGTCTGAGAGAGACGGTCTGAGAGAGACGGTCAGAGACAGACGGTCTGAGACAAACGGACTGAGACGGACGGGTTGAGACGGACGGAACGAGACAGTCGGTCTGAGACAGACGGTACTAGACAGGGGGACAGAGACAGACGCACAGAGATAGACGTGATGAGACAAACGGATTGAGACAGACGGTTTGAGACGAACGGACCGAGACAGTCGGTCTGAGACAAACGGACTGAGACAGACGGTTTGAGACGGACGGACCGAGACAGTCGGTCTGAGACACACGGTCTGAGACAGACGGTCTGAGACAGACGGTCTGAGAGAGACGCTGTTTGACCGATGGTCTGAGACAGACGGGCTATGACAGACGTGCTGAGACCGGCGCTCAGAGACAGAGGGTATTAGACAGAGGGACAGAGACAGACGCACAGAGTCAGACGGTATAAGACAGACGGTCTGAGACAGACCACCTGAGACGGACGTCCTGAGGCACACGGTCTGAGTCAGACGATCTGGGACAGACGGTCTGAGGCAGACGGTCGGAGACAGACGGTCTGAGACAAACGGACTGAGACGGACGGTTTGAGACGGACTGAACGAGACAGTCGGTCTGAGACACACGGTCTGAGACAGACGGTATGAGACAGACGGTCTGAGACACACGGTCTGAGACAGACGGTCTGAGACACACGGTCTGAGACAGACGGTCTGAGACAGACGGTCTGAGACAGACGGTCTGAGACAGACGCTGTTTGACCGATGGTCTGAGACAGACGGGCTATGACAGACGTGCTGAGACCGGTGCTCAGAGACAGAGGGTATTAGACAGAGGGACAGAGACAGACACACAGAGACAGACGGTATAAGACAGACGGACGGAGACGGACGGCCTGAGACACACGGTCAGAGACAGACGGTCTGAAACAGGCGGTATGAGACAGACGGTCTGAGACAGACGGTCTGAGACAGACGGTCTGAGACAGACGGTCTGAGACAGACGGTCTGAGGCAGACGGTCTGAGCCAGACGGTCTGAGACAGACGCTGTTTGACCGATGGTCTGAGACAGACGGGCTATGACAGACGTGCTGAGACCGGCGCTCAGAGACAGAGGGTATTAGACAGAGGGACAGAGACAGACGCACAGAGACAGACGGTATAAGACAGACGGACGGAGACGGACGGTCTGAGACAGACGGTCTGAGGCAGACGGTCTGAGCCAGACGGTCTGAGACAGACGCTGTTTGACCGATGGTCTGAGACAGACGGGCTATGACAGCGGTGCTGAGACCGGCGCTCAGAGACAGAGGGTATTAGACAGAGGGACAGAGACAGACGCACAGAGACAGACGGTATAAGACAGACGGACGGAGACGGACGGTCTGAGACAGACGGTCTGAGACAGACGATCTCAGGCAGACGGTCTGAGGCAGACGGTCAGACACAGACGGGCTGAGACAGACAGTCTGCGGCAGACGGTCTGAGAGAGACAGGCTGAGACGGACGCACAGAGACAGACGGTATAAGACAGACGGACGGAGACGGACGGCCTGAGACACACGGTCAGAGACAGACGGTCTGAAACAGTCGGTCGGAGAGGGACGGGCTGGGACAGACGGTCTGAGACAGACGGTCTGAGGCAGACGGTCGGAGACAGACGGTCGGAGACAGACGGTCTGAGACTGACGGTCTGAGACTGACGGTCTGAGACAGACGGTCTGAGACAGACGGTCTGAGACAGACGGTCTGAGACAGACGGTCTGAGACAGACGGTCTGAGACAGACGGTCTGAGACAGACGGTCTGAGACAGACGGTCTGAGACAGACGGTCTGAGACAGACGGTCTGCGACAGACGGTCTGCGACAGACGGTCTGCGACAGACGGTCTGAGACAGACGTGCTGAGACCGGCGCTCAGCGACAGAGGGTATTAGACAGAGGGACAGAGACAGACGCACAGTGACAGACGGTATAAGACAGACGGACGGAGACGGACGGCCGGAGACACACGGTCAGAGACAGACGGTCTGAAACAGTCGGTCGGAGAGGGACGGGCTGGGACAGACGGTCTGAGACAGACGGTCTGAGGCAGACGGTCGGAGACAGACGGTCTGAGACAGACGTTCTGAGACAGACGGTCTGCGACCGACGGTCTGAGACGGACGTGCTGAGACCGGCGCTCAGCGACAGAGGGTATTAGACAGAGGGGCAGAGACAGACGCACATAGACAGACGGTATAAGACAGACGGACTGAGACGGACGGCCTGAGACACACGGTCAGAGACAGACGGTCTGAAACAGGCGGTATGAGACAGACGGTATGAGACAGACGGTCTGAGACAGACGGTCTGGGACAGACGGACTGAGACACACGGTCTGAGACAGACGCTCTGTGACAAACGGACTGAGACACACGGTCTGAGGCAGACGGACTGAGACAGACGGTCTGAGACAGACGGTCGGAGACAGACGGTCTGAGACAGACGGTCTGAGACAGACGGTCTGAGACAGACGGTCTGAGACAGACGGTCTGAGGCAGACGGTCTGAGGCAGACGGTCAGAGCCAGACGGTCTGAGACAGACGGTCTGAGACAGACGCTGTTTGACCGATGGTCTGAGACAGACGGGCTATGACAGACGTGCTGAGACCGGCGCTCAGAGACAGAGGGTATTAGACAGAGGGACAGAGACAGACGCACAGAGACAGACGGACGGAGACGGACGGCCTGAGACACACGGTCAGAGACAGACGGTCTGAAACAGTCGGTCGGAGAGGGACGGGCTGGGACAGACGGTCTGAGACAGACGGCCTGAGACAGACGGTCTAAGACAGACAGTCTGAGCCAGACGGACTGAGACACACGGTCTGAGACAGACGGTCTGAGACACACGGTCTGAGACAGACGGTCTGAGACAGACGGTCTGAGACAGACGGTCTGAGACAGACGGTCTGAGACAGACGGTCTGAGACAGACGGTCTGAGACAGACGGTCTGAGACAGACGGTCTGCGACAGACGGTCTGAGACAGTCGTGCTGAGACCGGCGCTCAGAGACAGAGGGTATTAGACAGAGGGGCAGAGACAGACGCACATAGACAGACGGTATAAGACAGACGGACTGAGACGGACGGCCTGAGACACACGGTCAGGGACAGACGGCCTGAAACAGGCGGCATGAGACAGACGGTCTGAGACAGACGGTCTGAGACAGACGGTCTGAGACTGACGGTCTGAGACAGACGGTCTGAGACAGACGGTACAAGACAGCCGGACTGAGACGTGCGGCCTGAGACACACGGTCAAGGACCGACGGTCTGAGACAGACGGTCTCAGGCAGACGGTCTGAGGCGGACGGTCAGACACAGACGGGCTGAGACAGATAGTCTGCGGCAGACGGTCTGAGAGAGACGGTCTGAGAGAGACGGTCAGAGACAGACGGTCTGAGACAAACGGACTGAGACGGACGGGTTGAGACGGACGGAACGAGACAGTCGGTCTGAGACAGACGGTACTAGACAGGGGGACAGAGACAGACGCACAGAGATAGACGTGATGAGACAAACGGATTGAGACAGACGGTTTGAGACGAACGGACCGAGACAGTCGGTCTGAGACAAACGGACTGAGACAGACGGTTTGAGACGGACGGACCGAGACAGTCGGTCTGAGACACACGGTCTGAGACAGACGGTCTGAGACAGACGGTCTGAGAGAGACGCTGTTTGACCGATGGTCTGAGACAGACGGGCTATGACAGACGTGCTGAGACCGGCGCTCAGAGACAGAGGGTATTAGACAGAGGGACAGAGACAGACGCACAGAGTCAGACGGTATAAGACAGACGGTCTGAGACAGACCACCTGAGACGGACGTCCTGAGGCACACGGTCTGAGTCAGACGATCTGGGACAGACGGTCTGAGGCAGACGGTCGGAGACAGACGGTCTGAGACAAACGGACTGAGACGGACGGTTTGAGACGGACTGAACGAGACAGTCGGTCTGAGACACACGGTCTGAGACAGACGGTATGAGACAGACGGTCTGAGACACACGGTCTGAGACAGACGGTCTGAGACACACGGTCTGAGACAGACGGTCTGAGACAGACGGTCTGAGACAGACGGTCTGAGACAGACGCTGTTTGACCGATGGTCTGAGACAGACGGGCTATGACAGACGTGCTGAGACCGGTGCTCAGAGACAGAGGGTATTAGACAGAGGGACAGAGACAGACACACAGAGACAGACGGTATAAGACAGACGGACGGAGACGGACGGCCTGAGACACACGGTCAGAGACAGACGGTCTGAAACAGGCGGTATGAGACAGACGGTCTGAGACAGACGGTCTGAGACAGACGGTCTGAGACAGACGGTCTGAGACAGACGGTCTGAGGCAGACGGTCTGAGACAGACGCTGTTTGACCGATGTTCTGAGATAGACGGGCTATGACAGACGTGCTGAGACCGGCGCTCAGAGACAGAGGGTATTAGACAGAGGGACAGAGACAGACGCACAGAGACAGACGGTATAAGACAGACGGACGGAGACGGACGGTCTGAGACAGACGGTCTGAGGCAGACGGTCTGAGACCGGCGCTCAGAGACAGAGGGTATTAGACAGAGGGGCAGAGACAGACGCACAGAGACAGACGGAGACGGACGATCTGAGACACACGGTCAGAGACAGACGGTCTGAAACAGTCGGTCGGAGAGGGACGGGCTGGGACAGACGGTCTGAGACAGACGGCCTGAGACAGACGGTCTGAGACAGACGGTATGAGACAGACGGTCTGAGGCAGACGGTCGGAGACAGACGGTCTGAGACAGACGGTCTGAGACAGACGGTCTGAGACAGACGGTCTGAGACTGACGGTCTGATACAGACGGTCTGAGACAGACGGTACAAGACAGCCGGACTGAGACGTACGGCCTGAGACACACGGTCAAGGACCGACGGTCTGAGACAGACGGTCTCAGGCAGACGGTCTGAGGCGGACGGTCAGACACAGACGGGCTGAGACAGACAGTCTGCGGCAGACGGTCTGAGAGAGACGGTCTGAGAGAGACGGTCAGAGACAGACGGTCTGAGGCAGACGGTCGGAGACAGACGGTCTGAGACAGACGGTCTCAGACGGACGGTCGGGTTGAGACGGACGGAACGAGACAGTCGGTCTGAGACAGACGGTACTAGACAGGGGACAGAGACAGACGCACAGAGATAGACGTGATGAGACAAACGGACTGAGACAGACGGTTTGAGACGAACGGACCGAGACAGTCGGTCTGAGACAAACGGACTGAGACAGACGGTTTGAGACGGACGGACCGAGACAGTCGGTCTGAGACACACGGTCTGAGACAGACGGTCTGAGACAGACGGTCTGAGAGAGACGCTGTTTGACCGATGGTCTGAGACAGACGGGCTATGACAGACGTGCTGAGACCGGCGCTCAGAGACAGAGGGTATTAGACAGAGGGACAGAGACAGACACACAGAGACAGACGGTATAAGACAGACGGACGGAGACGGACGGCCTGAGACACACGGTCAGAGACAGACGGTCTGAAACAGTCGGTCGGAGAGGGACGGGCTGGTAGAGACGGTCTGAGACAGACGGCCTGAGACAGACGGTCTGAGACAGACGGTCTGAGGCAGACGGTCTGAGACAGACGGTCTGAGACTGACGGTCTGAGACAGTCGTGCTGAGACCGGCGCTCAGAGACAGAGGGTATTAGACAGAGGGGCAGAGACAGACGCACATAGACAGACGGTATAAGACAGACGGACTGAGACGGACGGCCTGAGACACACGGTCAGGGACAGACGGCCTGAAACAGGCGGCATGAGACAGACGGTCTGAGACAGACGGTCTGAGACAGACGGTCTGAGACAGACGGTCTGAGGCAGACGGTCTGAGCCAGACGGTCTGAGACAGACGCTGTTTGACCGATGGTCTGAGACAGACGGGCTATGACAGCGGTGCTGAGACCGGCGCTCAGAGACAGCGGGTATTAGACAGAGGGACAGAGACAGACGCACAGAGACAGACGGTATAAGACAGACGGACGGAGACGGACGGTCTGAGACAGACGGTCTGAGACAGACGATCTCAGGCAGACGGTCTGAGGCAGACGGTCAGACACAGACGGGCTGAGACAGACAGTCTGCGGCAGACGGTCTGAGAGAGACGGGCTGAGACGAACGCACAGAGACAGACGGTATAAGACAGACGGACGGAGACGGACGGACTGAGACACACGGTCTGAGGCAGACGGTCTGAGACAGACGGTCTGAGACAGACGGTCGGAGACAGACGGTCTGAGACAGACGGTCTGAGACAGACGGTCTGAGACAGACGGTCTGAGACAGACGGTCTGAGACAGACGGTCTGAGACAGACGGTCTGAGACAGACGGTCTGAGACAGACGGTCTGAGACAGACGGTCTGCGACAGACGGTCTGAGACAGTCGTGCTGAGACCGGCGCTCAGAGACAGAGGGTATTAGACAGAGGGGCAGAGACAGACGCACATAGACAGACGGTATAAGACAGACGGACTGAGACGGACGGCCTGAGACACACGGTCAGGGACAGACGGCCTGAAACAGGCGGCATGAGACAGACGGTCTGAGACAGACGGTCTGAGACAGACGGTCTGAGACAGACGGTCTGAGGCAGACGGTCTGAGCCAGACGGTCTGTGACAGACGCTGTTTGACCGATGGTCTGAGACAGACGGGCTATGACAGACGTGCTGAGACCGGCGCTCAGAGACAGAGGGTATTAGACAGAGGGACAGAGACAGACGCACAGAGACAGACGGTATAAGACAGACGGACGGAGACGGACGGTCTGAGACAGACGGTCTGAGGCAGACGGTCTGAGCCAGACGGTCTGAGACAGACGCTGTTTGACCGATGGTCTGAGACAGACGGGCTATGACAGCGGTGCTGAGACCGGCGCTCAGAGACAGAGGGTATTAGACAGAGGGACAGAGACAGACGCACAGAGACAGACGGTATAAGACAGACGGACGGAGACGGACGGTCTGAGACAGACGGTCTGAGACAGACGATCTCAGGCAGACGGTCTGAGGCAGACGGTCAGACACAGACGGGCTGAGACAGACAGTCTGCGGCAGACGGTCTGAGAGAGACGGGCTGAGACGGACGCACAGAGACAGACGGTATAAGACAGACGGACGGAGACGGACGGCCTGAGACACACGGTCAGAGACAGACGGTCTGAAACAGTCGGTCGGAGAGGGACGGGCTGGGACAGACGGTCTGAGACAGACGGTCTGAGGCAGACGGTCGGAGACAAACGGTCGGAGACAGACGGTCTGAGACTGACGGTCTGAGACTGACGGTCTGAGACAGACGGTCTGAGACAGACGGTCTGAGACAGACGGTCTGAGACAGACGGTCTGAGACAGACGGTCTGAGACAGACGGTCTGAGACAGACGGTCTGAGACAGACGGTCTGAGACAGACGGTCTGAGACAGACGGTCTGAGACAGACGGTCTGCGACAGACGGTCTGCGACAGACGGTCTGCGACAGACGGTCTGAGACAGACGTGCTGAGACCGGCGCTCAGCGACAGAGGGTATTAGACAGAGGGACAGAGACAGACGCACAGTGACAGACGGTATAAGACAGACGGACGGAGACGGACGGCCGGAGACACACGGTCAGAGACAGACGGTCTGAAACAGTCGGTCGGAGAGGGACGGGCTGGGACAGACGGTCTGAGACAGACGGTCTGAGGCAGACGGTCGGAGACAGACGGTCTGAGACAGACGTTCTGAGACAGACGGTCTGCGACCGACGGTCTGAGACGGACGTGCTGAGACCGGCGCTCAGCGACAGAGGGTATTAGACAGAGGGGCAGAGACAGACGCACATAGACAGACGGTATAAGACAGACGGACTGAGACGGACGGCCTGAGACACACGGTCAGAGACAGACGGTCTGAAACAGGCGGTATGAGACAGACGGTATGAGACAGACGGTCTGAGACAGACGGTCTGGGACAGACGGACTGAGACACACGGTCTGAGACAGACGCTCTGTGACAAACGGACTGAGACACACGGTCTGAGGCAGACGGACTGAGACAGACGGTCTGAGACAGACGGTCGGAGACAGACGGTCTGAGACAGACGGTCTGAGACAGACGGTCTGAGACAGACGGTCTGAGACAGACGGTCTGAGACAGACGGTCTGAGGCAGACGGTCTGAGGCAGACGGTCAGAGCCAGACGGTCTGAGACAGACGGTCTGAGACAGACGCTGTTTGACCGATGGTCTGAGACAGACGGGCTATGACAGACGTGCTGAGACCGGCGCTCAGAGACAGAGGGTATTAGACAGAGGGACAGAGACAGACGCACAGAGACAGACGGACGGAGACGGACGGCCTGAGACACACGGTCAGAGACAGACGGTCTGAAACAGTCGGTCGGAGAGGGACGGGCTGGGACAGACGGTCTGAGACAGACGGCCTGAGACAGACGGTCTAAGACAGACAGTCTGAGCCAGACGGACTGAGACACACGGTCTGAGACAGACGGTCTGAGACACACGGTCTGAGACAGACGGTCTGAGACAGACGGTCTGAGACAGACGGTCTGAGACAGACGGTCTGAGACAGACGGTCTGAGACAGACGGTCTGAGACAGACGGTCTGAGACAGACGGTCTGCGACAGACGGTCTGAGACAGTCGTGCTGAGACCGGCGCTCAGAGACAGAGGGTATTAGACAGAGGGGCAGAGACAGACGCACATAGACAGACGGTATAAGACAGACGGACTGAGACGGACGGCCTGAGACACACGGTCAGAGACAGACGGCCTGAAACAGGCGGCATGAGACAGACGGTCTGAGGCAGACGGTCTGAGCCAGACGGTCTGAGACAGACGCTGTTTGACCGATGGTCTGAGACAGACGGGCTATGACAGACGTGCTGAGACCGGCGCTCAGAGACAGAGGGTATTAGACAGAGGGACAGAGACAGACGCACAGAGACAGACGGTATAAGACAGACGGACGGAGACGGACGGTCTGAGACAGACGGTCTGAGACAGACGATCTCAGGCAGACGGTCTGAGGCAGACGGTCAGACACAGACGGGCTGAGACAGACAGTCTGCGGCAGACGGTCTGAGAGAGACGGGCTGAGACGGACGCACAGAGACAGACGGTATAAGACAGACGGACGGAGACGGACGGCCTGAGACACACGGTCAGAGACAGACGGTCTGAAACAGTCGGTCGGAGAGGGACGGGCTGGGACAGACGGTCTGAGACAGACGGCCTGAGACAGACGGTCTAAGACAGACGGTCTTAGCTAGCCGGACTGAGACACACGGTCTGAGACAGACGGTCTGAGACACACGGTCTGAGACAGACGGTCTGAGACAGACGGTCTGAGACAGACGGTCTGAGACAGACGGTCTGAGACAGACGGTCTGAGACAGACGGTCTGAGACAGACGGTCTGAGACAGACGGTCTGAGACAGACGGTCTGCGACAGACGGTCTGCGACAGACGGTCTGCGACAGACGGTCTGAGACAGACGGTCTGAGACAGACGGTCTGAGACAGACGGTCTGCGACAGACGGTCTGAGACAGTCGTGCTGAGACCGGCGCTCAGAGACAGAGGGTATTAGACAGAGGGGCAGAGACAGACGCACATAGACAGACGGTATACGACAGACGGACTGAGACGGACGGCCTGAGACACACGGTCAGGGACAGACGGCCTGAAACAGGCGGCATGAGACAGACGGTCTGAGGCAGACGGTCTGAGCCAGACGGTCTGAGACAGACGCTGTTTGACCGATGGTCTGAGACAGACGGGCTATGACAGACGTGCTGAGACCGGCGCTCAGAGACAGAGGGTATTAGACAGAGGGACAGAGACAGACGCACAGAGACAGACGGTATAAGACAGACGGACGGAGACGGACGGTCTGAGACAGACGGTCTGAGACAGACGATCTCAGGCAGACGGTCTGAGGCAGACGGTCAGACACAGACGGGCTGAGACAGACAGTCTGCGGCAGACGGTCTGAGAGAGACGGGCTGAGACGGACGCACAGAGACAGACGGTATAAGACAGACGGACGGAGACGGACGGCCTGTGACACACGGTCAGAGACAGACGGTCTGAAACAGTCGGTCGGAGAGGGACGGGCTGGGACAGACGGTCTGAGACAGACGGTCTGAGGCAGACGGTCGGAGACAGACGGTCGGAGACAGACGGTCTGAGACTGACGGTCTGAGACTGACGGTCTGAGACAGACGGTCTGAGACAGATGGTCTGAGACAGACGGTCTGAGACAGACGTGCTGAGACAGACGTGCTGAGACCGGCGCTCAGCGACAGAGGGTATTAGACAGAGGGACAGAGACAGACGCACAGTGACAGACAGTATAAGACAGACTGACGGAGACGGACGGCCGGAGACACACGGTCAGAGACAGACGGTCTGAAACAGTCGGTCGGAGAGGGACGGGCTGGGACAGACGGTCTGAGACAGACGGTCTGAGGCAGACGGTCGGAGACAGACGGTCTGAGACAGACGGTCTGAGACTGACGGTCTGAGACTGACGGTCTGAAACAGACGGTCTGAGACGGACGGTCTGAGACAGACGTTCTGAGACAGACGGTCTGCGACAGACGGTCTGAGACAGACGTGCTGAGACCGGCGCTCAGCGACAGAGGGTATTAGACAGAGGGGCAGAGACAGACGCACATAGACAGACGGTATAAGACAGACGGACTGAGACGGACGGCCTGAGACACACGGTCAGAGACAGACGGTCTGAAACAGGCGGTATGAGACAGACGGTATGAGACAGACGGTCTGAGACAGACGGTCTGGGACAGACGGTCTGAGCCAGACGGTCTGAGACAGACGCTGTTTGACCGATGGTCTGAGACAGACGCTGTTTGACCGATGGTCTGAGACAGACGGGCGATGACAGACGTGCTGAGACCGGCGCTCAGAGACAGAGGGTATTAGACAGAGGGACAGAGACAGACGCACAGAGACAGACGGACGGAGACGGACGGCCTGAGACACACGGTCAGAGACAGACGGTCTGAAACAGGCGGTATGAGACAGACGGTCTGAGGCAGACGGTCTGAGACAGACGGTCTGAGACAGACGGTCTGAGACAGACGGTCTGAGACAGACGGTCTGAGACAGATGGTCTGAAACAGGCGGCATGAGACAGACGGTCTGAGGCAGACGGTCTGAGCCAGACGGTCTGAGACAGACGCTGTTTGACCGATGGTCTGAGACAGACGGGCTATGACAGACGTGCTGAGACCGGCGCTCAGAGACAGAGGGTATTAGACAGAGGGACAGAGACAGACGCACAGAGACAGACGGTATAAGACAGACGGACGGAGACGGACGGTCTGAGACAGACGGTCTGAGACAGACGATCTCAGGCAGACGGTCTGAGGCAGACGGTCAGACACAGACGGGCTGAGACAGACAGTCTGCGGCAGACGGTCTGAGAGAGACGGGCTGAGACGGACGCACAGAGACAGACGGTATAAGACAGACGGACGGAGACGGACGGCCTGAGACACACGGTCAGAGACAGACGGTCTGAAACAGTCGGTCGGAGAGGGACGGGCTGGGACAGACGGTCTGAGACAGACGGCCTGAGACAGACGGTCTAAGACAGACGGTCTTAGCCAGACGGACTGAGACACACGGTCTGAGACAGACGGTCTGAGACACACGGTCTGAGACAGACGGTCTGAGACAGACGGTCTGAGACAGACGGTCTGAGACAGACGGTCTGAGACAGACGGTCTGAGACAGACGGTCTGAGACAGACGGTCTGAGACAGACGGTCTGAGACAGACGGTCTGCGACAGACGGTCTGCGACAGACGGTCTGCGACAGACGGTCTGAGACAGACGGTCTGAGACAGACGGTCTGAGACAGACGGTCTGCGACAGACGGTCTGAGACAGTCGTGCTGAGACCGGCGCTCAGAGACAGAGGGTATTAGACAGAGGGGCAGAGACAGACGCACATAGACAGACGGTATACGACAGACGGACTGAGACGGACGGCCTGAGACACACGGTCAGGGACAGACGGCCTGAAACAGGCGGCATGAGACAGACGGTCTGAGGCAGACGGTCTGAGCCAGACGGTCTGAGACAGACGCTGTTTGACCGATGGTCTGAGACAGACGGGCTATGACAGACGTGCTGAGACCGGCGCTCAGAGACAGAGGGTATTAGACAGAGGGACAGAGGCAGACGCACAGAGACAGACGGTATAAGACAGACGGACGGAGACGGACGGTCTGAGACAGACGGTCTGAGACAGACGATCTCAGGCAGACGGTCTGAGGCAGACGGTCAGACACAGACGGGCTGAGACAGACAGTCTGCGGCAGACGGTCTGAGAGAGACGGGCTGAGACGGACGCACAGAGACAGACGGTATAAGACAGACGGACGGAGACGGACGGCCTGTGACACACGGTCAGAGACAGACGGTCTGAAACAGTCGGTCGGAGAGGGACGGGCTGGGACAGACGGTCTGAGACAGACGGTCTGAGGCAGACGGTCGGAGACAGACGGTCGGAGACAGACGGTCTGAGACTGACGGTCTGAGACTGACGGTCTGAGACAGACGGTCTGAGACAGATGGTCTGAGACAGACGGTCTGAGACAGACGTGCTGAGACAGACGTGCTGAGACCGGCGCTCAGCGACAGAGGGTATTAGACAGAGGGACAGAGACAGACGCACAGTGACAGACAGTATAAGACAGACTGACGGAGACGGACGGCCGGAGACACACGGTCAGAGACAGACGGTCTGAAACAGTCGGTCGGAGAGGGACGGGCTGGGACAGACGGTCTGAGACAGACGGTCTGAGGCAGACGGTCGGAGACAGACGGTCTGAGACAGACGGTCTGAGACTGACGGTCTGAGACTGACGGTCTGAAACAGACGGTCTGAGACGGACGGTCTGAGACAGACGTTCTGAGACAGACGGTCTGCGACAGACGGTCTGAGACAGACGTGCTGAGACCGGCGCTCAGCGACAGAGGGTATTAGACAGAGGGGCAGAGACAGACGCACATAGACAGACGGTATAAGACAGACGGACTGAGACGGACGGCCTGAGACACACGGTCAGAGACAGACGGTCTGAAACAGGCGGTATGAGACAGACGGTATGAGACAGACGGTCTGAGACAGACGGTCTGGGACAGACGGTCTGAGCCAGACGGTCTGAGACAGACGCTGTTTGACCGATGGTCTGAGACAGACGGGCGATGACAGACGTGCTGAGACCGGCGCTCAGAGACAGAGGGTATTAGACAGAGGGACAGAGACAGACGCACAGAGACAGACGGACGGAGACGGACGGCCTGAGACACACGGTCAGAGACAGACGGTCTGAAACAGGCGGTATGAGACAGACGGTCTGAGGCAGACGGTCTGAGACAGACGGTCTGAGACAGACGGTCTGAGACAGACGGTCTGAGACAGACGGTCTGAGACAGACGGTCTGAGACAGACGGTCTGAGACAGACGGTCTGAGACAGACGGTCTGAGACAGACGGTCTGAGACAGACGGTCTGAGACAGACGGTCTGAGACAGACGGTCTGAGACAGACGGTCTGAGACAGACGGTCTGAGACAGACGGTCTGAGACAGACGGTCTGAGACAGACGGTCTGAGACAGACGGTCTGAGACAGACGGTCTGAGACAGACGGTCTGAGACAGACGGTCTGAGACAGACGGTCTGAGACAGACGGTCTGAGACAGACGGTCTGAGACAGACGGTCTGAGACAGACGGTCTGAGACAGACGGTCTGAGACAGACGGTCTGAGACAGACGGTCTGAGACAGACGGTCTGAGACAGACGGTCTGAGACAGACGGTCTGAGGCAGACGGTCTGAGCCAGACGGTCTGAGCCAGACGGTCTGAGACAGACGGTCTGAGACAGACGGTCTGAGACAGACGCTGTTTGACCGATGGTGTGAGACAGACGGGCTATGACAGACGTGCTGAGACCGGCGCTCAGAGACAGAGGGTATTAGACAGATGGACAGAGACAGACGCACAGAGACAGACGGTATAAGACAGACGGACGGAGACGGACGGCCTGAGACACACGGTCAGAGACAGACGGTCTGAAACAGTCGGTCGGAGAGGGACGGGCTGGGACAGACGGTCTGAGACAGACGGCCTGAGACAGACGGTCTGAGACAGACGGTCTGAGACAGACGGTCTGAGGCAGACGGTCGGAGACAGACGGTCTGAGACAGACGGTCTGAGACTGACGGTCTGAGACAGACGGTCTGAGACAGACGGTCTAAAACAGGCGGTATGAGACAGACGGTATGAGACAGACGGTCTGAGACAGACGGTCTGAGACAGACGGTCTGAGACAGACGGTCTGAGGCAGCCGCTGTTTGACCGACGGTCTGAGACAGACGGTCTGAGACAGACGCTGTTTGACCGATGGTCTGAGACAGACGGTCTGAGACAGACACACAGAGACAGACGGTATAAGACAGCCGGACTGAGACGTACGGCCTGAGACACACGGTCAGAGACCGACGGTCTGAAACAGACGGTCTCAGGCAGACGGTCTGAGGCAGACGGTCAGACACAGACGGTCTGAGAGAGACGGTCAGAGACAGACGGTCTGAGACAGACGGTCTGAGACAGACGGTCTGAGACAGGCGGTCTGAGACAGACGGTCTGAGACAGACGGTCTGAGACATACGGTCTGAGACAGACGGCTGAGACAGACGGTCTGGGACAGACGGTCTGAGGCAGACGGTTTGAGACGGACGGACCGAGACAGTCGGTCTGAGACACACAGTCTGAGACAGACGGTCTGTGACACACGGTCTGAGACAGACGCTCTGTGACCGATGGTCTGAGACAGACGGGCCAAGACAGACGTGCTGAGACCGGCGCTCAGAGAGAGAGGGTATTAGACAGAGGGACAGAGACAGACGCACAGAGTCAGACGGTATAAGACAGACGGACTGAGACACACGGTCTGGGACAGACGGGCTGAGACAGACGCTCTGAGACAGACGCTCTGTGACCGATGGTCTGAGACAGACGGGCTAAGACAGATGTGCTGAGACCGGCGCTCAGAGACAGAGGGTATTAGACAGAGGGACAGAGACAGACGCACAGAGACAGACGGACGGAGACGGACGGCCTGAGACACACGGTCAGAGACAGACGGTCTGAAACAGTCGGTCGGGGAGGGACGGGCTGGGACAGACGGTCTGAGACAGACGGCGTGAGACAGACGGTCTAAGACAGACGGTCTGAGATAGACGGTCTGAGACAGACGGTCTGATACAGACGGTCTGAGACAGACGGTCTGCGACAGACGGCCTGAGACAGACGTGCTGAGACAGACGGTCTGAGACAGACGGTATGAGACAGACGGTATGAGGCAGACGGTCTGAGACCGACGCTGTTTGACCGATGTTCTGAGACAGACCGGCTATGACAGACGTGCTGAGACCGGCGCTCAGGGACAGAGGGTATTAGACAGAGGGACAGAGACAGACGCACAGAGACAGACGGACGGAGACGGACGGCCTGAGACACACGGTCAGAGACAGACGGTCTGAAACAGTCGGTCGGAGAGGGACGGGCTGGGACAGACGGTCTGAGACAGACGGCCTGAGACAGACGGTCTGAGACAGACGGTATGAGACAGACGGTCTGAGGCAGACGGTCGGAGACAGACGGTCTGCGACAGACGGTCTGAGACAGACGGTATGAGACAGACGGTCTGAGGCAGACGGTCGGAGACAGACGGCCTGCGACAGACGGTCTGAGACAGTCGTGCTGAGACCGGCGCTCAGAGACAGAGGGTATTAGACAGAGGGGCAGAGACAGACGCACATAGACAGACGGTATAAGACAGACGGACTGAGACGGACGGCCTGAGACACACGGTCAGGGACAGACGGCCTGAAACAGGCGGCATGAGACAGACGGTCTGAGACAGACGGTCTGAGACAGACGGTCTGAGACAGACGGTCTGAGGCAGACGGTCTGAGCCAGACGGTCTGAGACAGACGCTGTTTGACCGATGGTCTGAGACAGACGGGCTATGACAGACGTGCTGAGACCGGCGCTCAGAGACAGAGGGTATTAGACAGAGGGACAGAGACAGACGCACAGAGACAGACGGTATAAGACAGACGGACGGAGACGGACGGTCTGAGACAGACGGTCTGAGGCAGACGGTCTGAGCCAGACGGTCTGAGACAGACGCTGTTTGACCGATGGTCTGAGACAGACGGGCTATGACAGCGGTGCTGAGACCGGCGCTCAGAGACAGAGGGTATTAGACACAGGGACAGAGACAGACGCACAGAGACAGACGGTATAAGACAGACGGACGGAGACGGACGGTCTGAGACAGACGGTCTGAGACAGACGATCTCAGGCAGACGGTCTGAGGCAGACGGTCAGACACAGACGGGCTGAGACAGACAGTCTGCGGCAGACGGTCTGAGAGAGACGGGCTGAGACGGACGCACAGAGACAGACGGTATAAGACAGACGGACGGAGACGGACGGCCTGAGACACACGGTCAGAGACAGACGGTCTGAAACAGTCGGTCGGAGAGGGACGGGCTGGGACAGACGGTCTGAGACAGACGGTCTGAGGCAGACGGTCGGAGACAGACGGTCGGAGACAGACGGTCTGAGACTGACGGTCTGAGACTGACGGTCTGAGACAGACGGTCTGAGACAGACGGTCTGAGACAGACGGTCTGAGACAGACGGTCTGAGACAGACGGTCTGAGACAGACGGTCTGAGACAGACGGTCTGAGACAGACGGTCTGAGACAGACGGTCTGAGACAGACGGTCTGAGACAGACGGTCTGCGACAGACGGTCTGCGACAGACGGTCTGCGACAGACGGTCTGAGACAGACGTGCTGAGACCGGCGCTCAGCGACAGAGGGTATTAGACAGAGGGACAGAGACAGACGCACAGTGACAGACGGTATAAGACAGACGGACGGAGACGGACGGCCGGAGACACACGGTCAGAGACAGACGGTCTGAAACAGTCGGTCGGAGAGGGACGGGCTGGGACAGACGGTCTGAGACAGACGGTCTGAGGCAGACGGTCGGAGACAGACGGTCTGAGACAGACGGTCTGAGACTGACGGTCTGAGACTGACGGTCTGAAACAGACGGTCTGAGACAGACGGTCTGAGACAGACGTTCTGAGACAGACGGTCTGCGACCGACGGTCTGAGACAGACGTGCTGAGACCGGCGCTCAGCGACAGAGGGTATTAGACAGAGGGGCAGAGACAGACGCACATAGACAGACGGTATAAGACAGACGGACTGAGACGGACGGCCTGAGACACACGGTCAGAGACAGACGGTCTGAAACAGGCGGTATGAGACAGACGGTATGAGACAGACGGTCTGAGACAGACGGTCTGGGACAGACGGACTGAGACACACGGTCTGAGACAGACGCTCTGTGACAAACGGACTGAGACACACGGTCTGAGGCAGACGGACTGAGACAGACGGTCTGAGACAGACGGTCGGAGACAGACGGTCTGAGACAGACGGTCTGAGACAGACGGTCTGAGACAGACGGTCTGAGGCAGACGGTCTGAGGCAGACGGTCAGAGCCAGACGGTCTGAGACAGACGGTCTGAGACAGACGCTGTTTGACCGATGGTCTGAGACAGACGGGCTATGACAGACGTGCTGAGACCTGCGCTCAGAGACAGAGGGTATTAGACAGAGGGACAGAGACAGACGCACAGAGACAGACGGACGGAGACGGACGGCCTGAGACACACGGTCAGAGACAGACGGTCTGAAACAGTCGGTCGGAGAGGGACGGGCTGGGACAGACGGTCTGAGACAGACGGCCTGAGACAGACGGTCTAAGACAGACAGTCTGAGCCAGACGGACTGAGACAGACGGTCTGAGACAGACGGTCTGAGACAGACGGTCTGAGACAGACGGTCTGAGACAGACGGTCTGAGACAGACGGTCTGCGACAGACGGTCTGAGACAGTCGTGCTGAGACCGGCGCTCAGAGACAGAGGGTATTAGACAGAGGGGCAGAGACAGACGCACATAGACAGACGGTATAAGACAGACGGACTGAGACGGACGGCCTGAGACACACGGTCAGAGACAGACGGCCTGAAACAGGCGGTATGAGACAGACGGTCTGAGACAGACGGTCTGAGGCAGACGGTCTGAGCCAGACGGTCTGAGACAGACGCTGTTTGACCGATGGTCTGAGACAGACGGGCTATGACAGACGTGCTGAGACCGGCGCTCAGAGACAGAGGGTATTAGACAGAGGGACAGAGACAGACGCACAGAGACAGACGGTATAAGACAGACGGACTGAGACGGACGGTCTGAGACAGACGGTCTGAAACAGACGGTCTGAGAGAGACGGTCTGAGACAGACGGTCTGCGACAGACGGTCTGCGACAGACGGTCTGCGACAGACGGTCTGAGACAGACGGTCTGAGACAGACGGTCTGAGACAGACGGTCTGCGACAGACGGTCTGAGACAGTCGTGCTGAGACCGGCGCTCAGCGACAGAGGGTATTAGACAGAGGGACAGAGACAGACGCACAGAGACAGACGGTATAAGACAGACGGACTGAGACGGACGGTCTGAGACAGACGGTCTGAAACAGACGGTCTGAGAGAGACGGTCTGAGAGAGACGGTCTGAGACAGACGGTCTGCGACAGACGGTCTGCGACAGACGGTCTGCGACAGACGGTCTGAGACAGACGGTCTGAGACAGACGGTCTGCGACAGACGGTCTGAGACAGTCGTGCTGAGACCGGCGCTCAGAGACAGAGGGTATTAGACAGAGGGGCAGAGACAGACGCACATAGACAGACGGTATACGACAGACGGACTGAGACGGACGGCCTGAGACACACGGTCAGGGACAGACGGCCTGAAACAGGCGGCATGAGACAGACGGTCTGAGGCAGACGGTCTGAGCCAGACGGTCTGAGACAGACGCTGTTTGACCGATGGTCTGAGACAGACGGGCTATGACAGACGTGCTGAGACCGGCGCTCAGAGACAGAGGGTATTAGACAGAGGGACAGAGACAGACGCACAGAGACAGACGGTATAAGACAGACGGACGGAGACGGACGGTCTGAGACAGACGGTCTGAGACAGACGATCTCAGGCAGACGGTCTGAGGCAGACGGTCAGACACAGACGGGCTGAGACAGACAGTCTGCGGCAGACGGTCTGAGAGAGACGGGCTGAGACGGACGCACAGAGACAGACGGTATAAGACAGACGGACGGAGACGGACGGCCTGTGACACACGGTCAGAGACAGACGGTCTGAAACAGTCGGTCGGAGAGGGACGGGCTGGGACAGACGGTCTGAGACAGACGGTCTGAGGCAGACGGTCGGAGACAGACGGTCGGAGACAGACGGTCTGAGACTGACGGTCTGAGACTGACGGTCTGAGACAGACGGTCTGAGACAGATGGTCTGAGACAGACGGTCTGAGACAGACGTGCTGAGACAGACGTGCTGAGACCGGCGCTCAGCGACAGAGGGTATTAGACAGAGGGACAGAGACAGACGCACAGTGACAGACAGTATAAGACAGACTGACGGAGACGGACGGCCGGAGACACACGGTCAGAGACAGACGGTCTGAAACAGTCGGTCGGAGAGGGACGGGCTGGGACAGACGGTCTGAGACAGACGGTCTGAGGCAGACGGTCGGAGACAGACGGTCTGAGACAGACGGTCTGAGACTGACGGTCTGAGACTGACGGTCTGAAACAGACGGTCTGAGACGGACGGTCTGAGACAGACGTTCTGAGACAGACGGTCTGCGACAGACGGTCTGAGACAGACGTGCTGAGACCGGCGCTCAGCGACAGAGGGTATTAGACAGAGGGGCAGAGACAGACGCACATAGACAGACGGTATAAGACAGACGGACTGAGACGGACGGCCTGAGACACACGGTCAGAGACAGACGGTCTGAAACAGGCGGTATGAGACAGACGGTATGAGACAGACGGTCTGAGACAGACGGTCTGGGACAGACGGTCTGAGCCAGACGGTCTGAGACAGACGCTGTTTGACCGATGGTCTGAGACAGACGGGCGATGACAGACGTGCTGAGACCGGCGCTCAGAGACAGAGGGTATTAGACAGAGGGACAGAGACAGACGCACAGAGACAGACGGACGGAGACGGACGGCCTGAGACACACGGTCAGAGACAGACGGTCTGAAACAGGCGGTATGAGACAGACGGTCTGAGGCAGACGGTCTGAGACAGACGGTCTGAGACAGACGGTCTGAGACAGACGGTCTGAGACAGACGGTCTGAGACAGACGGTCTGAGACAGACGGTCTGAGACAGACGGTCTGAGACAGACGGTCTGAGACAGACGGTCTGAGACAGACGGTCTGAGACAGACGGTCTGAGACAGACGGTCTGAGACAGACGGTCTGAGACAGACGGTCTGAGACAGACGGTCTGAGACAGACGGTCTGAGACAGACGGTCTGAGACAGACGGTCTGAGACAGACGGTCTGAGACAGACGGTCTGAGACAGACGGTCTGAGACAGACGGTCTGAGACAGACGGTCTGAGACAGACGGTCTGAGACAGACGGTCTGAGACAGACGGTCTGAGCCAGACGGTCTGAGCCAGACGGTCTGAGACAGACGGTCTGAGACAGACGGTCTGAGACAGACGGTCTGAGACAGACGCTGTTTGACCGATGGTGTGAGACAGACGGGCTATGACAGACGTGCTGAGACCGGCGCTCAGAGACAGAGGGTATTAGACAGATGGACAGAGACAGACGCACAGAGACAGACGGTATAAGACAGACGGACGGAGACGGACGGCCTGAGACACACGGTCAGAGACAGACGGTCTGAAACAGTCGGTCGGAGAGGGACGGGCTGGGACAGACGGTCTGAGACAGACGGCCTGAGACAGACGGTCTGAGACAGACGGTCTGAGACAGACGGTCTGAGGCAGACGGTCGGAGACAGACGGTCTGAGACAGACGGTCTGAGACTGACGGTCTGAGACAGACGGTCTGAGACAGACGGTCTGAGACAGACGTGCTGAGACCGGTGCTCAGAGACAGAGGGTATTAGACAGAGGGACAGAGACAGACGCACATAGACAGACGGTATAAGACAGACGGACTGAGACGGACAGCCTGAGACACACGGTCAGAGACAGACGGTCTAAAACAGGCGGTATGAGACAGACGGTATGAGACAGACGGTCTGAGACAGACGGTCTGAGACAGACGGTCTGAGGCAGCCGCTGTTTGACCGACGGTCTGAGACAGACGGTCTGAGACAGACGCTGTTTGACCGATGGTCTGAGACAGACGGTCTGAGACAGACACACAGAGACAGACGGTATAAGACAGCCGGACTGAGACGTACGGCCTGAGACACACGGTCAGAGACCGACGGTCTGAAACAGACGGTCTCAGGCAGACGGTCTGAGGCAGACGGTCAGACACAGACGGTCTGAGAGAGACGGTCAGAGACAGACGGTCTGAGACAGACGGTCTGAGACAGACGGTCTGAGACAGGCGGTCTGAGACAGACGGTCTGAGACAGACGGTCTGAGACATACGGTCTGAGACAGACGGCTGAGACAGACGGTCTGGGACAGACGGTCTGAGGCAGACGGTTTGAGACGGACGGACCGAGACAGTCGGTCTGAGACACACAGTCTGAGACAGACGGTCTGTGACACACGTTCTGAGACAGACGCTCTGTGACCGATGGTCTGAGACAGACGGGCCAAGACAGACGTGCTGAGACCGGCGCTCAGAGAGAGAGGGTATTAGACAGAGGGACAGAGACAGACGCACAGAGTCAGACGGTATAAGACAGACGGACTGAGACACACGGTCTGGGACAGACGGGCTGAGACAGACGCTCTGAGACAGACGCTCTGTGACCGATGGTCTGAGACAGACGGGCTAAGACAGATGTGCTGAGACCGGCGCTCAGAGACAGAGGGTATTAGACAGAGGGACAGAGACAGACGCACAGAGTCAGACGGTATAAGACAGACGGTCTGAGACAGACCATCTGAGACGGACGTCCTGAGACACACGGTCTGAGACAGACGATCTGGGACAGACGGTCTGAGGCAGACGGTCTGAGACAGACGGTCTGAGGCAGACGGTCTGAGACAGACGGTCTGAGACAGACGGTCTGAGGCAGACGGTCTGAGGCAGACGGTCTGAGGCAGACGGTCTGAGCCAGACGGTCTGAGACAGACGGTCTGAGACCGACGCTGTTTGACCGATGTTCTGAGACAGACCGGCTATGACAGACGTGCTGAGACCGGCGCTCAGGGACAGAGGGTATTAGACAGAGGGACAGAGACAGACGCACAGAGACAGACGGACGGAGACGGACGGCCTGAGACACACGGTCAGAGACAGACGGTCTGAAACAGTCGGTCGGGGAGGGACGGGCTGGGACAGACGGTCTGAGACAGACGGCGTGAGACAGACGGTCTAAGACAGACGGTCTGAGATAGACGGTCTGAGACAGACGGTCTGATACAGACGGTCTGAGACAGACGGTCTGCGACAGACGGCCTGAGACAGACGTGCTGAGACAGACGGTCTGAGACAGACGGTATGAGACAGACGGTATGAGGCAGACGGTCTGAGACAGACGGTCTGGGACAGACGGTCTGAGACAGACGGTCTGAGACAGACGGTCTGAGACAGACGGTCTGAGACAGACGGTATGAGACAGACGGTATGAGACAGACGGTCTGAGACAGACGGTCTGGGACAGACGGTCTGAGACAGACGGTCTGAGACAGACGGTCTGAGGCAGACGGTCTGAGACAGACGGTCTGAGACAGACGGCACTGGAAGGGGGACAGAGACAGACGCACAGAGATAGACGGGATGAGATAAACGGACTGAGACAGACGGTTTGAGACGGACGGACGGAGACAGTCGGTCTGAGACAAACGGACTGAGACAGACGGTTTGAGACGGGCGGACCGAGACAGTCGGTCTGAGACAGAGGGTCTGAGACAGACGGTCTGAGACAGACGGTCTGAGGCAGACGGTCTGAGGCAGACGGTCTGAGCCAGACGGTCTGAGACAGACGGTCTGAGACCGACGCTGTTTGACCGATGTTCTGAGACAGACCGGCTATGACAGACGTGCTGAGACCGGCGCTCAGGGACAGAGGGTATTAGACAGAGGGACAGAGACAGACGCACAGAGACAGACGGACGGAGACGGACGGCCTGAGACACACGGTCAGAGACAGACGGTCTGAAACAGTCGGTCGGAGAGGGACGGGCTGGGACAGACGGTCTGAGACAGACGGCCTGAGACAGACGGTCTAAGACAGACGGTCTGAGATAGACGGTCTGAGACAGACGGTCTGATACAGACGGTCTGAGACAGACGGTCTGAGACAGACGGTCTGAGACAGACGGTCTGCGACAGACGGCCTGAGACAGACGTGCTGAGACAGACGGTCTGAGACAGACGGTATGAGACAGACGGTATGAGACAGACGGTCTGAGACAGACGGTCTGGGACAGACGGTCTGAGACAGACGGTATTGGACAGGGGGACAGAGACAGACGCACAGGGATAGACGGGATGAGACAAACGGACTGAGACAGACGGATTGAGACGGTCGGACCGAGAAAGTCGGTCTGAGACAAACGGACTGAGACGGACGGTTTGAGACAGTCGGTCTGAGACACACGGTCCGAGACAGACGGTATGAGACAGACGGTCTGAGACAGACGGTCTGAGACAGACGGTCTGTGACCGATGGTCTGAGACAGACGGGCCAAGACAGACGTGCTGAGACCGGCGCTCAGAGACAGAGGGTATTAGACAGAGGGACAGAGACAGACGCACATAGACAGACGGTATAAGACAGACGGACTGTGACACACGGTCTGAGACAGACGCTCTGTGACCGATGGTCTGAGACAGACGGGCCAAGACAGACGTGCTGAGACCGGCGCTCAGAGACAGAGGGTATTAGACAGAGGGACAGAGACAGACGCACAGAGTCTGACGGTATCAGACAGACGGACTGAGACACACGGTCTGAGACAGACGGGCTGAGACAGACGGTCTGAGACAGACGCTCTGAGACAGACGCTCTGTGACCGATGGTCTGAGACAGACGGGCTAAGACAGAAGTGCTGAGACCGGCGCTCAGAGACAGAGGGTATTAGACAGAGGGACAGAGACAGACGCACAGAGTCAGACGGTATAAGACAGACGGTCTGAGACAGACCATCTGAGACGGACGTCCTGAGACACACGGTCTGAGACAGACGATCTGGGACAGACGGTCTGAGACAGACGGTCTGAGACAGACGGTCTGTGACAGGCGGCCTGAGACAGATGGTCTGAGACAGACGGTCTGAGACAGACGGTCTGAGACAGACGGTCTGAGACAGACGGTCTGAGACAGCCGCTGTTTGACCGACGGTCTGAGACAGACTGTCTGAGACAGACGCTGTTTGACCGATGGTCTGAAACAGACGGTCTGAGACAGACACACAGAGACAGACGGTATAAGACAGCCGGACTGAGACGTACGGCCTGAGACACACGGTCAGAGACCGACGGTCTGAAACAGACGGTCTCAGGCAGACGGTCTGAGACAGACGGTCTGAGACAGACGGTCTGAGACAGACGGTCTGAGACAGACGGTCTGAGACAGACGGTCTGAGGCAGACGGTCTGAGCCAGACGGTCTGAGACAGACGGTCTGAGACAGACGGTCTGAGGCAGACGGTCTGAGGCAGACGGTCTGAGACAGACGGTCTGAGACAGACGCTGTTTGACCGATGGTGTGAGACAGACGGGCTATGACAGACGTGCTGAGACCGGCGCTCAGAGACAGAGGGTATTAGACAGAGGGACAGAGACAGACGCACAGAGACAGACGGTATAAGACAGAGGGACGGAGACGGACGGCCTGAGACACACGGTCAGAGACAGACGGTCTGAAACAGTCGGTCGGAGAGGGACGGGCTGGGACAGACGGTCTGAGACAGACGGCCTGAGACAGACGGTCTGAGACCGACGGTCTGAGACAGACGGTCTGAGACAGACGGTCTGAGACAGACGGTCTGAGACAGACGGTCTGAGGCAGACGGTCGGAGACAGACGGTCTGTGACCGATGGTCTGAGACAGACGGGCCAAGACAGACGTGCTGAGACCGGCGCTCAGAGAGAGAGGGTATTAGACAGAGGGACAGAGACAGACGCACAGAGTCAGACGGTATAAGACAGACGGACTGAGACACACGGTCTGGGACAGACGGGCTGAGACAGACGCTCTGAGACAGACGCTCTGTGACCGATGGTCTGAGACAGACGGGCTAAGACAGACGGTCTGAGGCAGACGGTCTGAGACAGACGGTCTGAGACAGACGCTGTTTGACCGATGGTGTGAGACAGACGGGCTATGACAGACGTGCTGAGACCGGCGCTCAGAGACAGAGGGTATTAGACAGAGGGACAGAGACAGACGCACAGAGACAGACGGTATAAGACAGAGGGACGGAGACGGACGGCCTGAGACACACGGTCAGAGACAGACGGTCTGAAACAGTCGGTCGGAGAGGGACGGGCTGGGACAGACGGTCTGAGACAGACGGCCTGAGACAGACGGTCTGAGACCGACGGTCTGAGACAGACGGTCTGAGACAGACGGTCTGAGACAGACGGTCTGAGACAGACGGTCTGAGGCAGACGGTCGGAGACAGACGGTCTGAGATAGACGGCCTGAGACAGACGGTCTGAGACTGACGGTCTGAGACAGACGGTCTGAGACAGACGTGCTGAGACCGGCGCTCAGAGACAGAGGGTATTAGACAGAGGGACAGAGACAGACACACATAGACAGACGGTATAAGACAGACGGACTGAGACGGACGGCCTTAGACACACGGTCAGAGACAGACGGTCTGAAACAGGCGGTATGAGACAGACGGTATGAGACAGACGATCTGAGACAGACGGTCTGAGACAGACGGTCTGAGACAGACGGTCTGAGACAGACGGTCTGAGACAGACTGTCTGAGACAGACGCTGTTTGACCGATGGTCTGAGACAGACGGTCTGAGACAGACACACAGAGACAGACGGTATAAGACAGCCGGACTGAGACGTACCGCCTGAGACACACGGTCAGCGACCGACGGTCTGAAACAGACGGTCTCAGGCAGACGGTCTGAGGCAGACGGTCAGACACAGACGGGCTGAGACAGACAGTCTGCGGCAGACGGTCTGAGAGAGACGGTCTGAGAGAGACGGTCAGAGACACACGGTCTGAGACAGACGCTCTGAGACACACGCTCTGTGACCGATGGTCTGAGACAGACGGGCTAAGACAGACGTGCTGAGACCGGCGCTCAGAGACGGAGGGTATTAGACAGAGGGACAGAGACAGACGCACATAGACAGACGGTATAAGACAGACAGACTGTGACACACGGTCTGAGACAGACGGGCCAAGACAGACGTGCTGAGACCGGCACTCAGAGACAGAGGGTATTAGACAGAGGGACAGAGACAGACGCACAGAGTCAGACGGTATAAGACAGACGGACTGAGACACACGGTCTGAGACAGACGGTCTGAGACAGACGGTCTGAGACAGACGGTCTGAGACAGACGCTCTGAGACAGACGCTCTGTGACCGATGGTCTGAGACAGACGGGCTAAGACAGACGTGCTGAGACCGGCGCTCAGAGACAGAGGGTATTAGACAGAGGGACAGAGACAGACGCACAGAGTCAGACGGTATAAGACAGACGGACTGAGACACACGGTCTGAGACAGACGGGCTGAGACAGACGCTCTGAGACAGACGCTCTGTGACCGATGGTCTGAGACAGACGGGCTAAGACAGATGTGCTGAGACCGGCGCTCAGAGACAGAGGGTATTAGACAGAGGGACAGAGACAGACGCACAGAGTCAGACGGTATAAGACAGACGGTCTGAGACAGACCATCTGAGACGGACGTCCTGAGACACACGGTCTGAGACAGACGATCTGGGACAGACGGTCTGAGGCAGACGGTCTGAGACAGACGGTCTGAGACAGACGGTCTGAGACAGACGGTACTGGACAGGGGGACAGAGACAGACGCACAGAGATAGACGGGATGAGATAAACGGACTGAGACAGACGGTTTGAGACGGACGGACGGAGACAGTCGGTCTGAGACAAACGGACTGAGACAGAGGGTTTGAGACGGACGGACCGAGACAGACGGTCTGCGACAAACGGACTGAGACAGACGGTTTGAGACGGGCGGACCGAGACAGTCGGTCTGAGACAGACGGTCTGAGACAGACGGTCTGAGACAGACGGTCTGAGACAGACGGTCTGAGACAGACGGTCTGAGACAGACGGTCTGAGACCGACGCTGTTTGACCGATGTTCTGAGACAGACCGGCTATGACAGACGTGCTGAGACCGGCGCTCAGGGACAGAGGGTATTAGACAGGGAGACAGAGACATACGCACAGAGACAGACGGACGGAGACGGACGGCCTGAGACACACGGTCAGAGACAGACGGTCTGAAACAGTCGGTCGGAGAGGGACGGGCTGGGACAGACGGCCTGAGACAGACGGCCTGAGACAGACGGTCTGAGACAGACGGTATGAGACAGACGGTATGAGACAGACGGTCTGAGACAGACGGTCTGTGACAGACGG
Source organism: Coelioxys conoideus (assembly GCA_947623535.1). NCBI lineage: Eukaryota > Metazoa > Arthropoda > Insecta > Hymenoptera > Megachilidae > Coelioxys > Coelioxys conoideus. The sequence goes on along the minus strand of CANQJN010000005.1, from coordinate 1,742,925 downwards.
TCTGAGACAGACGGTATTGGACAGGGGGACAGAGACAGACGCACAGGGATAGACGGGATGAGACAGACGGTCTGAGACAGACGGTCTGTGACTGACGGTCTGTGACCGATGGTCTGAGACAGACGGGCCAAGACAGACGTGCTGAGACCGGCGCTCAGAGACAGAGGGTATTAGACAGAGGGACAGAGACAGACGCACATAGACAGACGGTATAAGACAGACGGACTGTGACACACGGTCTGAGACAGACGCTCTGTGACCGATGGTCTGAGACAGACGGGCCAAGACAGACGTGCTGAGACCGGCGCTCAGAGACAGAGGGTATTAGACAGAGGGACAGAGACAGACGCACAGAGTCAGACGGTATAAGACAGACGGACTGAGACACACGGTCTGAGACAGACGGTCTGAGACAGACGGTCTGAGACAGACGGTCTGAGACAGACGGTCTGAGACAGACGGTCTGAGACAGACGGTCTGAGACTGACGGTCTGAGACAGACGGTCTGAGACAGACGGTCTGAGACAGACGGTCTGAGACAGACGGTCTGAGACAGACGGTCTGAGACAGACGGTCTGAGACAGACGGTCTGAGACTGACGGTCTGAGACAGACGGTCTGAGACAGACGGTCTGAGACAGACGGTCTGAGACAGACGGTCTGAGACAGACGGTCTGAGGCAGACGGTCTGAGACAGACGGTCTGAGACAGACGCTGTTTGACCGATGGTGTGAGACAGACGGGCTATGACAGACGTGCTGAGACCGGCGCTCAGAGACAGAGGGTATTAGACAGAGGGACAGAGACAGACGCACAGAGACAGACGGTATAAGACAGACGGACGGAGACGGACGGCCTGAGACACACGGTCAGAGACAGACGGTCTGAAACAGTCGGTCGGAGAGGGACGGGCTGGGACAGACGGTCTGAGACAGACGGCCTGAGACAGACGGTCTGAGAAAGACGGTCTGAGACAGACGGTCTGAGGCAGACGGTCGGAGACAGACGGTCTGAGACAGACGGTCTGAGACTGACGGTCTGAGACAGACGGTCTGAGACAGACGTGCTGAGACCGGCGCTCAGAGATAGAGGGTATTAGACAGAGGGACAGAGACAGACACACATAGACAGACGGTATAAGACAGACGGACTGAGACGGACGGCCTTAGACACACGGTCAGAGACAGACGGTCTGAAACAGGCGGTATGAGACAGACGGTATGAGACAGACGGTCTGAGACAGACGCTGTTTGACCGATGGTCTGAAACAGACGGTCTGAGACAGACACACCGAGACAGACGGTATAAGACAGACGGACGGAGACGGACGGCCTGAGACACACGGTCAGAGACAGACGGTCTGAAACAGTCGGTCGGAGAGGGACGGGCTGGGACAGACGGTCTGAGACAGACGGCCTGAGACAGACGGTCTGAGAAAGACGGTCTGAGACAGACGGTCTGAGGCAGACGGTCGGAGACAGACGGTCTGAGACAGACGTTCTGAGACTGACGGTCTGAGACAGACGTGCTGAGACCGGCGCTCAGAGATAGAGGGTATTAGACAGAGGGACAGAGACAGACACACATAGACAGACGGTATAAGACAGACGGACTGAGACGGACGGCCTTAGACACACGGTCAGAGACAGGCGGTCTGAAACAGGCGGTATGAGACAGACGGTCTGAGAAAGACGGTCTGAGACAGACGGTCTGAGGCAGACGGTCGGAGACAGACGGTCTGAGACAGACGGTCTGAGACTGACGGTCTGAGACAGACGGTCTGAGACAGACGTGCTGAGACCGGCGCTCAGATATAGAGGGTATTAGACAGAGGGACAGAGACAGACACACATAGACAGACGGTATAAGACAGACGGACTGAGACGGACGGCCTTAGACACACGGTCAGAGACAGACGGTCTGAGACAGCCGCTGTTTGACCGACGGTCTGAGACAGACTGTCTGAGACAGACGCTGTTTGACCGATGGTCTGAAACAGACGGTCTGAGACAGACACACCGAGACAGACGGTATAAGACAGACGGACGGAGACGGACGGCCTGAGACACACGGTCAGAGACAGACGGTCTGAAACAGTCGGTCGGAGAGGGACGGGCTGGGACAGACGGTCTGAGACAGACGGCCTGAGACAGACGGTCTGAGAAAGACGGTCTGAGACAGACGGTCTGAGGCAGACGGTCGGAGACAGACGGTCTGAGACAGACGTTCTGAGACTGACGGTCTGAGACAGACGGTCTGAGACAGACGGTCTGAGACAGACGGTCTGAGACAGACGGTCTGAGACAGACGGTCTGAGACAGACGGTCTGAGACAGACGGTCTGAGACAGACGGTCTGAGACAGACGGTCTGAGACAGACGGTCTGAGACAGACGGTCTGAGACAGACGGTCTGAGACAGACGGTCTGAGACAGACGGTCTGAGGCAGACGGTCTGAGCCAGACGGTCTGAGACAGACGGTCTGAGGCAGACGGTCTGAGGCAGACGGTCTGAGACAGACGGTCTGAGACAGACGCTGTTTGACCGATGGTGTGAGACAGACGGGCTATGACAGACGTGCTGAGACCGGCGCTCAGAGACAGAGGGTATTAGACAGAGGGACAGAGACAGACGCACAGAGACAGACGGTATAAGACAGACGGACGGAGACGGACGGCCTGAGACACACGGTCAGAGACAGACGGTCTGAAACAGTCGGTCGGAGAGGGACGGGCTGGGACAGACGGTCTGAGACAGACGGCCTGAGACAGACGGTCTGAGAAAGACGGTCTGAGACAGACGGTCTGAGGCAGACGGTCGGAGACAGACGGTCTGAGACAGACGGTCTGAGACTGACGGTCTGAGACAGACGTGCTGAGACCGGCGCTCAGAGATAGAGGGTATTAGACAGAGGGACAGAGACAGACACACATAGACAGACGGTATAAGACAGACGGACTGAGACGGACGGCCTTAGACACACGGTCAGAGACAGGCGGTCTGAAACAGGCGGTATGAGACAGACGGTATGAGACAGACGGTCTGAGACAGACGGTCTGAGACAGCCGCTGTTTGACCGACGGTCTGAGACAGACTGTCTGAGACAGACGCTGTTTGACCGATGGTCTGAAACAGACGGTCTGAGACAGACACACCGAGACAGACGGTATAAGACAGCCGGACTGAGACGTACGGCCTGAGACACACGGTCAGAGACCGACGGTCTGAAACAGACAGTCTGAGGCAGACGGTCCGAGACAGACGGTCTGAGACAGACGCTGTTTGACCGATGGTGTGAGACAGACGGGCTATGACAGACGTGCTGAGACCGGCGCTCAGAGACAGAGGGTATTAGACAGAGGGACAGAGACAGACGCACAGAGACAGACGGTATAAGACAGACGGACGGAGACGGACGGCCTGAGACACACGGTCAGAGACAGACGGTCTGAAACAGGCGGTATGAGACAGACGGTATGAGACAGACGGTCTGAGACAGACGGTCTGAGACAGCCGCTGTTTGACCGACGGTCTGAGACAGACTGTCTGAGACAGACGCTGTTTGACCGATGGTCTGAAACAGACGGTCTGAGACAGCCGCTGTTTGACCGACGGTCTGAGACAGACTGTCTGAGACAGACGCTGTTTGACCGATGGTCTGAAACAGACGGTCTGAGACAGACACACAGAGACAGACGGTATAAGACAGCCGGACTGAGACGTACGGCCTGAGACACACGGTCAGAGACCGACGGTCTGAAACAGACGGTCTCAGGCAGACGGTCTGAGACAGACGGTCTGAGACAGACGGTCTGAGACAGACGGTCTGAGACAGACGGTCTGAGACAGACGGTCTGAGACAGACGGTCTGAGACAGACGGTCTGAGACAGACGGTCTGAGACAGACGGTCTGAGACAGACGGTCTGAGACAGACGGTCTGAGACAGGCGGTCTGAGACAGACGGTCTGAGACAGACGGTCTGAGACAGACGGTCTGAGACAGACGGTCTGAGACAGACGGTCTGAGACAGACGGTCTGAGACAGACGGTCTGAGACCGACGGTCTGAGACGGACGGTCTGAGACGGACGGTCTGAGACAGACGGTCTGAGACAGACGGTCTGAGACAGACGGTCTGAGACAGACGGTCTGAGACAGACGGTCTGAGACAGACGGTCTGAGACAGACGGTCTGAGGCAGACGTTCTGAGACAGACGGTCTGAGACAGACGCTGTTTGACCGATGGTGTGAGACAGACGGGCTATGACAGACGTGCTGAGACCGGCGCTCAGAGACAGAGGGTATTAGACAGAGGGACAGAGACATACGCACAGAGACAGACGGTATAAGACAGACGGACGGAGACGGACGGCCTGAGACACACTGTCAGAGACAGACGGTCTGAAACAGTCGGTCGGAGAGGGACGGGCTGGGACAGACGGTCTGAGACAGACGGCCTGAGACAGACGGTCTGAGACAGACGGTCTGAGACAGACGGTCTGAGACAGACGTGCTGAGACCGGCGCTCAGAGACAGAGGGTATTAGACAGAGGGACAGAGACAGACGCACATAGACAGACAGTATAAGACAGACGGACTGAAACGGACGGCCTGAGACACACGGTCAGAGACAGACGGTCTGAAACAGGCGGTATGAGACAGACGGTATGAGACAGACGGTCTGAGACAGACGGTCTGAGACAGCCGCTGTTTGACCGACGGTCGGAGACAGACGCTGTTTGACCGATGGTCTGAAACAGACGGTCTGAGACAGACACACAGAGACAGACGGTATAAGACAGCCGGACTGAGACGTACGGCCTGAGACACACGGTCAGAGACCGACGGTCTGAAACAGACGGTCTGAGGCAGACGGTCCGAGACAGACGGTCTGAGACAGACGCTGTTTGACCGATGGTGTGAGACAGACGGGCTATGACAGACGTGCTGAGACCGGCGCTCAGAGACAGAGTGTATTAGACAGAGGGACAGAGACAGCCGCACAGAGACAGACGGTATAAGACAGACGGACGGAGACGGACGGCCTGAGACACACGGTCAGAGACAGACGGTCTGAAACAGTCGGTCGGAGAGGGACGGGCTGGGACAGACGGTCTGAGACAGACGGCCTGAGACAGACGGTCTGAGAAAGACGGTCTGAGACAGACGGTCTGAGGCAGACGGTCGGAGACAGACGGTCTGAGACAGACGGTCTGAGACTGACGGTCTGAGACAGACGGTCTGAGACAGACGTGCTGAGACCGGCGCTCGGAGATAGAGTGTATTAGACAGAGGGACAGAGACAGACACACATAGACAGACGGCATAAGACAGACGGACTGAGACGGACGGCCTTAGACACACGGTCAGAGACAGACGGTCTGAAACAGGCGGTATGAGACAGACGGTATGAGACAGACGGTCTGAGGCAGACGTTCTGAGACCGACGGTCTGAGACAGACGGTCTGAGACAGACGGTCTGAGACAGACGGTCTGAGACAGACGGTCTGAGACAGACGGTCTGAGACAGACGGTCTGAGACAGACGGTCTGAGACAGACGGTCTGAGACAGACGGTCTGAGACAGACGGTCTGAGACAGACGGTCTGAGACAGACGGTCTGAGACAGACGGTCTGAGACAGACGGTCTGAGACAGACGGTCTGAGACAGACGGTCTGAGACCGACGGTCTGAGACGGACGGTCTGAGACGGACGGTCTGAGACTGACGGTCTGAGACAGACGGTCTGAGACAGACGGTCTGAGACAGACGGTCTGAGACAGACGGTCTGAGACAGACGGTCTGAGGCAGACGGTCTGAGACAGACGGTCTGAGACAGACGCTGTTTGACCGACGGTGTGAGACAGACGGGCTATGACAGACGTGCTGAGACCGGCGCTCAGAGACAGAGGGTATTAGACAGAGGAAAAGAGACAGACGCACAGAGACAGACGGTATAAGACAGACGGACGGAGACGGACGGCCTGAGACACACGGTCAGAGACAGACGGTCTGAAACAGTCGGTCGGAGAGGGACGGGCTGGGACAGACGGTCTGAGACAGACGGCCTGAGACAGACGGTCTGAGAAAGACGGTCTGAGACAGACGGTCTGAGGCAGACGGTCGGAGACAGACGGTCTGAGACAGACGGTCTGAGACTGACGGTCTGAGACAGACGGTCTGAGACAGACGTGCTGAGACCGGCGCTCAGAGATAGAGGGTATTAGACAGAGGGACAGAGACAGACACACATAGACAGACGGTATAAGACAGACGGACTGAGACGGACGGCCTTAGACACACGGTCAGAGACAGACGGTCTGAAACAGGCGGTATGAGACAGACGGTATGAGACAGACGGTCTGAGACAGACGGTCTGAGACAGCCGCTGTTTGACCGACGGTCTGAGACAGACTGTCTGAGACAGACGCTGTTTGACCGATGGTCTGAAACAGACGGTCTGAGACAGACACACCGAGACAGACGGTATAAGACAGACGGACGGAGACGGACGGCCTGAGACACACGGTCAGAGACAGACGGTCTGAAACAGTCGGTCGGAGAGGGACGGGCTGGGACAGACGGTCTGAGACAGACGGCCTGAGACAGACGGTCTGAGAAAGACGGTCTGAGACAGACGGTCTGAGGCAGACGGTCGGAGACAGACGGTCTGAGACAGACGGTCTGAGACTGACGGTTTGAGACAGACGGTCTGAGACAGACGGTCTGAGACAGACGGTCTGAGACAGACGGTCTGAGACAGACGGTCTGAGACAGACGGTCTGAGACAGACGGTCTGAGACAGACGGTCTGAGACAGACGGTCTGAGACAGACGGTCTGAGGCAGACGGTCTGAGCCAGACGGTCTGAGACAGACGGTCTGAGGCAGACGGTCTGAGGCAGACGGTCTGAGACAGACGGTCTGAGACAGACGCTGTTTGACCGATGGTGTGAGACAGACGGGCTATGACAGACGTGCTGAGACCGGCGCTCAGAGACAGAGGGTATTAGACAGAGGGACAGAGACAGACGCACAGAGACAGACGGTATAAGACAGACGGACGGAGACGGACGGCCTGAGACACACGGTCAGAGACAGACGGTCTGAAACAGTCGGTCGGAAAGGGACGGGCTGGGACAGACGGTCTGAGACAGACGGCCTGAGACAGACGGTCTGAGAAAGACGGTCTGAGACAGACGGTCTGAGGCAGACGGTCGGAGACAGACGGTCTGAGACAGACGGTCTGAGACTGACGGTCTGAGACAGACGTGCTGAGACCGGCGCTCAGAGATAGAGGGTATTAGACAGAGGGACAGAGACAGACACACATAGACAGACGGTATAAGACAGACGGACTGAGACGGACGGCCTTAGACACACGGTCAGAGACAGACGGTCTGACACAGGCGGTATGAGACAGACGGTATGAGACAGACGGTCTGAGACAGACGGTCTGAGACAGCCGCTGTTTGACCGACGGTCTGAGACAGACTGTCTGAGACAGACGCTGTTTGACCGATGGTCTGAAACAGACGGTCTGAGACAGACACACCGAGACAGACGGTATAAGACAGCCGGACTGAGACGTACGGCCTGAGACACACGGTCAGAGACCGACGGTCTGAAACAGACGGTCTGAGGCAGACGGTCCGAGACAGACGGTCTGAGACAGACGCTGTTTGACCGATGGTGTGAGACAGACGGGCTATGACAGACGTGCTGAGACCGGCGCTCAGAGACAGAGGGTATTAGACAGAGGGACAGAGACAGACGCACAGAGACAGACGGTATAAGACAGACGGACGGAGACGGACGGCCTGAGACACACGGTCAGAGACAGACGGTCTGAAACAGGCGGTATGAGACAGACGGTATGAGACAGACGGTCTGAGACAGACGGTCTGAGACAGCCGCTGTTTGACCGACGGTCTGAGACAGACGCTGTTTGACCGATGGTCTGAAACAGACGGTCTGAGACAGACACACCGAGACAGACGGTATAAGACAGCCGGACTGAGACGTACGGCCTGAGACACACGGTCAGAGACCGACGGTCTGAAACAGACGGTCTGAGGCAGACGGTCCGAGACAGACGGTCTGAGACAGACGCTGTTTGACCGATGGTGTGAGACAGACGGGCTATGACAGACGTGCTGAGACCGGCGCTCAGAGACAGAGGGTATTAGACAGAGGGACAGAGACAGACGCACAGAGACAGACGGTATAAGACAGACGGACGGAGACGGACGGCCTGAGACACACGGTCAGAGACAGACGGTCTGAAACAGTCGGTCGGAGAGGGACGGGCTGGGACATACGGTCTAAGACAGACGGCCTGAGACAGCCGCTGTTTGACCGACGGTCTGAGACAGACTGTCTGAGACAGACGCTGTTTGACCGATGGTCTGAAACAGACGGTCTGAGACAGACACACAGAGACAGACGGTATAAGACAGCCGGACTGAGACGTACGGCCTGAGACACACGGTCAGAGACCGACGGTCTGAAACAGACGGTCTCAGGCAGACGGTCTGAGACAGACGGTCTGAGACAGACGGTCTGAGACAGACGGTCTGAGACAGACGGTCTGAGACAGACGGTCTGAGACAGACGGTCTGAGACAGACGGTCTGAGACAGACGGTCTGAGACAGACGGTCTGAGACAGACGGTCTGAGACAGACGGTCTGAGACAGACGGTCTGAGACAGACGGTCTGAGACAGACGGTCTGAGACAGACGGTCTGAGACCGACGGTCTGAGACGGACGGTCTGAGACGGACGGTCTGAGACTGACGGTCTGAGACAGACGGTCTGAGACAGACGTGCTGAGACCGGCGCTCGGAGATAGAGTGTATTAGACAGAGGGACAGAGACAGACACACATAGACAGACGGCATAAGACAGACGGACTGAGACGGACGGCCTTAGACACACGGTCAGAGACAGACGGTCTGAAACAGGCGGTATGAGACAGACGGTATGAGACAGACGGTATGAGGCAGACGTTCTGAGACCGACGGTCTGAGACAGACGGTCTGAGACAGACGGTCTGAGACAGACGGTCTGAGACAGACGGTCTGAGACAGACGGTCTGAGACAGACGGTCTGAGACAGACGGTCTGAGACAGACGGTCTGAGACCGACGGTCTGAGACGGACGGTCTGAGACGGACGGTCTGAGACTGACGGTCTGAGACAGACGGTCTGAGACAGACGGTCTGAGACAGACGGTCTGAGACAGACGGTCTGAGACAGACGGTCTGAGACAGACGGTCTGAGGCAGACGTTCTGAGACCGACGGTCTGAGACAGACGCTGTTTGACCGATGGTGTGAGACAGACGGGCTGTGACAGACGTGCTGAGACCGGCGCTCAGAGACAGAGGGTATTAGACAGAGGGACAGAGACATACGCACAGAGACAGACGGTATAAGACAGACGGACGGAGACGGACGGCCTGAGACACACTGTCAGAGACAGACGGTCTGAAACAGTCGGTCGGAGAGGGACGGGCTGGGACAGACGGTCTGAGACAGACGGCCTGAGACAGACGGTCTGAGACAGACGGTCTGAGACAGACGGTCTGAGACAGACGTGCTGAGACCGGCGCTCAGAGACAGAGGGTATTAGACAGAGGGACAGAGACAGACGCACATAGACAGACAGTATAAGACAGACGGATTGAAACGGACGGCCGGAGACACACGGTCAGAGACAGACGGTCTGAAACAGGCGGTATGAGACAGACGGTATGAGACAGACGGTCTGAGACAGACGGTCTGAGACAGCCGCTGTTTGACCGACGGTCTGAGACAGACGCTGTTTGACCGATGGTCTGAAACAGACGGTCTGAGACAGACACACAGAGACAGACGGTATAAGACAGCCGGACTGAGACGTACGGCCTGAGACACACGGTCAGAGACCGACGGTCTGAAACAGACGGTCTCAGGCAGACGGTCTGAGACAGACGTGCTGAGACCGGCGCTCAGAGACAGAGGGTATTAGGCAGAGGGACAGAGACAGACGCACATAGACAGACAGTATAAGACAGACGGACTGAAACGGACGGCCTGAGACACACGGTCAGAGACAGACGGTCTGAAACAGGCGGTATGAGACAGACGGTATGAGACAGACGGTCTGAGACAGACGGTCTGAGACAGACGGTCTGAGACAGACGGTCTGAGACAGACGGTCTGAGACAGACGGTCTGAGACAGACGGTCTGCGGCAGACGGTCTGAGAGAGACGGTCTGAGAGAGACGGTCAGAGACAGACGGTCTGAGACAGACGGTCTGAGACAGACGGTCTGAGACAGACGGTCTGAGACAGACGGTCTGAGACAGACGCACAGAGACAGACGGTATAAGACAGACGGACTGAGACGTACTACCTGAGACACACGGTCAGAGACCGCCGGTCTGAGACAGACGGTCTGAGGCAGACGGTCTGAGACAGACGGTCTGAGACAGACGGTCTGAGACAGACGGTCTGAGACAGACGGTCTGAGACAGACGGTCTGAGACAGACGGTCTGAGACAGACGGTATGAGGCACACGGTCTGAGACAGACGGTCTAAGACAGACGCTCTGAGACAGACGCTCTGTGACCGATGGTCTGAGACAGACGGGCTAAGACAGACGTGCTGAGACCGGCGCTCAGAGACAGAGGGTATTAGACAGAGGGACAGAGACAGGCGCACATAGACAGACGGTATAAGACAGACGGACTGAGACGGACGGCCTGAGACACACGGTCAGAGACAGACGGTCTGAGACAGACGGTCTGAGACAGACGGTCTGAGACAGACGGTCTGAGACAGACGGTCTGAGACAGACGGTCTGAGACAGACGGTCTGAGACTGACGGTCTGAGACAGACGTGCTGAGACCGGCGCTCAGAGACAGAGGGTATTAGACAGAGGGACAGAGACAGACGCACATAGACAGACGGTATAAGACAGACGGACTGAAACGGACGGCCTGAGACACATGGTCAGAGACAGACGGTCTGAAACAGGCTGTATGAGACAGACGGTATGAGACAGACGGTCTGAGACAGACGGTCTGAGACAGACGGTCTGAGACAGACGGTCTGAGACAGCCGCTGTTTGACCGACGGTCTGAGACAGACGGTCTGAGGCAGACGCTGTTTGAACGATGGTCTGAGACAGACGGTCTGAGACAGACGGTCTGAGACGGACGGTCTGAGACGGACGGTCTGAGACTGACGGTCTGAGACAGACGGTCTGAGACAGACGTGCTGAGACCGGCGCTCGGAGATAGAGTGTATTAGACAGAGGGACAGAGACAGACACACATAGACAGACGGCATAAGACAGACGGACTGAGACGGACGGCCTTAGACACACGGTCAGAGACAGACGGTCTGAAACAGGCGGTATGAGACAGACGGTATGAGACAGACGGTATGAGGCAGACGTTCTGAGACCGACGGTCTGAGACAGACGGTCTGAGACAGACGGTCTGAGACAGACGGTCTGAGACAGACGGTCTGAGACAGACGGTCTGAGACAGACGGTCTGAGACAGACGGTCTGAGACAGACGGTCTGAGACCGACGGTCTGAGACGGACGGTCTGAGACGGACGGTCTGAGACTGACGGTCTGAGACAGACGGTCTGAGACAGACGGTCTGAGACAGACGGTCTGAGACAGACGGTCTGAGACTGACGGTCTGAGACAGACGGTCTGAGACAGACGGTCTGAGGCAGACGTTCTGAGACCGACGGTCTGAGACAGACGCTGTTTGACCGATGGTGTGAGACAGACGGGCTGTGACAGACGTGCTGAGACCGGCGCTCAGAGACAGAGGGTATTAGACAGAGGGACAGAGACATACGCACAGAGACAGACGGTATAAGACAGACGGACGGAGACGGACGGCCTGAGACACACTGTCAGAGACAGACGGTCTGAAACAGTCGGTCGGAGAGGGACGGGCTGGGACAGACGGTCTGAGACAGACGGCCTGAGACAGACGGTCTGAGACAGACGGTCTGAGACAGACGGTCTGAGACAGACGTGCTGAGACCGGCGCTCAGAGACAGAGGGTATTAGACAGAGGGACAGAGACAGACGCACATAGACAGACAGTATAAGACAGACGGATTGAAACGGACGGCCGGAGACACACGGTCAGAGACAGACGGTCTGAAACAGGCGGTATGAGACAGACGGTATGAGGCAGACGGTCTGAGGCAGACGGTCTGAGCCAGACGGTCTGAGACAGACGGTCTGAGGCAGACGGTCTGAGGCAGACGGTCTGAGACAGACGGTCTGAGACAGACGCTGTTTGACCGATGGTGTGAGACAGACGGGCTATGACAGACGTGCTGAGACCGGCGCTCAGAGACAGAGGGTATTAGACAGAGGGACAGAGACAGACGCACAGAGACAGACGGTATAAGACAGACGGACGGAGACGGACGGCCTGAGACACACGGTCAGAGACAGACGGTCTGAAACAGTCGGTCGGAGAGGGACGGGCTGGGACAGACGGTCTGAGACAGACGGCCTGAGACAGACGGTCTGAGAAAGACGGTCTGAGACAGACGGTCTGAGGCAGACGGTCGGAGACAGACGGTCTGAGACAGACGGTCTGAGACTGACGGTCTGAGACAGACGTGCTGAGACCGGCGCTCAGAGATAGAGGGTATTAGACAGAGGGACAGAGACAGACACACATAGACAGACGGTATAAGACAGACGGACTGAGACGGACGGCCTTAGACACACGGTCAGAGACAGGCGGTCTGAAACAGGCGGTATGAGACAGACGGTATGAGACAGACGGTCTGAGACAGACGGTCTGAGACAGCCGCTGTTTGACCGACGGTCTGAGACAGACTGTCTGAGACAGACGCTGTTTGACCGATGGTCTGAAACAGACGGTCTGAGACAGACACACCGAGACAGACGGTATAAGACAGCCGGACTGAGACGTACGGCCTGAGACAGACGGTCTGAGACAGACGGTCTGAGACTGACGGTCTGAGACAGACGTGCTGAGACCGGCGCTCAGAGACAGAGGGTATTAGACAGAGGGACAGAGACAGACGCACATAGACAGACGGTATAAGACAGACGGACTGAAACGGACGGCCTGAGACACATGGTCAGAGACAGACGGTCTGAAACAGGCTGTATGAGACAGACGGTATGAGACAGACGGTCTGAGACAGACGGTCTGAGACAGACGGTCTGAGACAGACGGTCTGAGACAGCCGCTGTTTGACCGACGGTCTGAGACAGACGGTCTGAGGCAGACGCTGTTTGAACGATGGTCTGAGACAGACGGTCTGAGACAGACGGTCTGAGACGGACGGTCTGAGACGGACGGTCTGAGACTGACGGTCTGAGACAGACGGTCTGAGACAGACGTGCTGAGACCGGCGCTCGGAGATAGAGTGTATTAGACAGAGGGACAGAGACAGACACACATAGACAGACGGCATAAGACAGACGGACTGAGACGGACGGCCTTAGACACACGGTCAGAGACAGACGGTCTGAAACAGGCGGTATGAGACAGACGGTATGAGACAGACGGTATGAGGCAGACGTTCTGAGACCGACGGTCTGAGACAGACGGTCTGAGACAGACGGTCTGAGACAGACGGTCTGAGACAGACGGTCTGAGACAGACGGTCTGAGACAGACGGTCTGAGACAGACGGTCTGAGACCGACGGTCTGAGACGGACGGTCTGAGACGGACGGTCTGAGACTGACGGTCTGAGACAGACGGTCTGAGACAGACGGTCTGAGACAGACGGTCTGAGACAGACGGTCTGAGACTGACGGTCTGAGACAGACGGTCTGAGACAGACGGTCTGAGGCAGACGTTCTGAGACCGACGGTCTGAGACAGACGCTGTTTGACCGATGGTGTGAGACAGACGGGCTGTGACAGACGTGCTGAGACCGGCGCTCAGAGACAGAGGGTATTAGACAGAGGGACAGAGACATACGCACAGAGACAGACGGTATAAGACAGACGGACGGAGACGGACGGCCTGAGACACACTGTCAGAGACAGACGGTCTGAAACAGTCGGTCGGAGAGGGACGGGCTGGGACAGACGGTCTGAGACAGACGGCCTGAGACAGACGGTCTGAGACAGACGGTCTGAGACAGACGGTCTGAGACAGACGTGCTGAGACCGGCGCTCAGAGACAGAGGGTATTAGACAGAGGGACAGAGACAGACGCACATAGACAGACAGTATAAGACAGACGGATTGAAACGGACGGCCGGAGACACACGGTCAGAGACAGACGGTCTGAAACAGGCGGTATGAGACAGACGGTATGAGGCAGACGGTCTGAGGCAGACGGTCTGAGCCAGACGGTCTGAGACAGACGGTCTGAGGCAGACGGTCTGAGGCAGACGGTCTGAGACAGACGGTCTGAGACAGACGCTGTTTGACCGATGGTGTGAGACAGACGGGCTATGACAGACGTGCTGAGACCGGCGCTCAGAGACAGAGGGTATTAGACAGAGGGACAGAGACAGACGCACAGAGACAGACGGTATAAGACAGACGGACGGAGACGGACGGCCTGAGACACACGGTCAGAGACAGACGGTCTGAAACAGTCGGTCGGAGAGGGACGGGCTGGGACAGACGGTCTGAGACAGACGGCCTGAGACAGACGGTCTGAGAAAGACGGTCTGAGACAGACGGTCTGAGGCAGACGGTCGGAGACAGACGGTCTGAGACAGACGGTCTGAGACTGACGGTCTGAGACAGACGTGCTGAGACCGGCGCTCAGAGATAGAGGGTATTAGACAGAGGGACAGAGACAGACACACATAGACAGACGGTATAAGACAGACGGACTGAGACGGACGGCCTTAGACACACGGTCAGAGACAGGCGGTCTGAAACAGGCGGTATGAGACAGACGGTATGAGACAGACGGTCTGAGACAGACGGTCTGAGACAGCCGCTGTTTGACCGACGGTCTGAGACAGACTGTCTGAGACAGACGCTGTTTGACCGATGGTCTGAAACAGACGGTCTGAGACAGACACACCGAGACAGACGGTATAAGACAGCCGGACTGAGACGTACGGCCTGAGACACACGGTCAGAGACCGACGGTCTGAAACAGACAGTCTGAGGCAGACGGTCCGAGACAGACGGTCTGAGACAGACGCTGTTTGACCGATGGTGTGAGACAGACGGGCTATGACAGACGTGCTGAGACCGGCGCTCAGAGACAGAGGGTATTAGACAGAGGGACAGAGACAGACGCACAGAGACAGACGGTATAAGACAGACGGACGGAGACGGACGGCCTGAGACACACGGTCAGAGACAGACGGTCTGAAACAGGCGGTATGAGACAGACGGTATGAGACAGACGGTCTGAGACAGACGGTCTGAGACAGCCGCTGTTTGACCGACGGTCTGAGACAGACTGTCTGAGACAGACGCTGTTTGACCGATGGTCTGAAACAGACGGTCTGAGACAGACACACCGAGACAGACGGTATAAGACAGCCGGACTGAGACGTACGGCCTGAGACACACGGTCAGAGACCGACGGTCTGAAACAGACGGTCTGAGGCAGACGGTCCGAGACAGACGGTCTGAGACAGACGCTGTTTGACCGATGGTGTGAGACAGACGGGCTATGACAGACGTGCTGAGACCGGCGCTCAGAGACAGAGGGTATTAGACAGAGGGACAGAGACAGACGCACAGAGACAGACGGTATAAGACAGACGGACGGAGACGGACGGCCTGAGACACACGGTCAGAGACAGACGGTCTGAAACAGTCGGTCGGAGAGGGACGGGCTGGGACAGACGGTCTGAGACAGACGGCCTGAGACAGACGGTCTGAGAAAGACGGTCTGAGACAGACGGTCTGAGGCAGACGGTCGGAGACAGACGGTCTGAGACAGACGGTCTGAGACTGACGGTCTGAGACAGACGGTCTGAGACAGACGTGCTGAGACCGGCGCTCAGAGATAGAGGGTATTAGACAGAGGGACAGAGAAAGACACACATAGACAGACGGTATAAGACAGACGGACTGAGACGGACGGCCTTAGACACACGGTCAGAGACAGACGGTCTGAAACAGGCGGTATGAGACAGACGGTATGAGACAGACGGTCTGAGACAGACGGTCTGAGACAGCCGCTGTTTGACCGACGGTCTGAGACAGACTGTCTGAGACAGACGCTGTTTGACCGATGGTCTGAAACAGACGGTCTGAGACAGACACACAGAGACAGACGGTATAAGACAGCCGGACTGAGACGTACGGCCTGAGACACACGGTCAGAGACCGACGGTCTGAAACAGACGGTCTCAGGCAGACGGTCTGAGACAGACGGTCTGAGACAGACGGTCTGAGACAGACGGTCTGAGACAGACGGTCTGAGACAGACGGTCTGAGACAGACGGTCTGAGACAGACGGTCTGAGACAGACGGTCTGAGACAGACGGTCTGAGACAGACGGTCTGAGACAGGCGGTCTGAGACAGACGGTCTGAGACAGACGGTCTGAGACAGACGGTCTGAGACAGACGGTCTGAGACAGACGGTCTGAGACAGACGGTCTGAGACAGACGGTCTGAGACCGACGGTCTGAGACGGACGGTCTGAGACGGACGGTCTGAGACAGACGGTCTGAGACAGACGGTCTGAGACAGACGGTCTGAGACAGACGGTCTGAGACAGACGGTCTGAGACAGACGGTCTGAGACAGACGGTCTGAGACAGACGGTCTGAGGCAGACGTTCTGAGACAGACGGTCTGAGACAGACGCTGTTTGACCGATGGTGTGAGACAGACGGGCTATGACAGACGAGCTGAGACCGGCGCTCAGAGACAGAGGGTATTAGACAGAGGGACAGAGACATACGCACAGAGACAGACGGTATAAGACAGACGGACGGAGACGGACGGCCTGAGACACACTGTCAGAGACAGACGGTCTGAAACAGTCGGTCGGAGAGGGACGGGCTGGGACAGACGGTCTGAGACAGACGGCCTGAGACAGACGGTCTGAGACAGACGGTCTGAGACAGACGGTCTGAGACAGACGTGCTGAGACCGGCGCTCAGAGACAGAGGGTATTAGACAGAGGGACAGAGACAGACGCACATAGACAGACAGTATAAGACAGACGGACTGAAACGGACGGCCTGAGACACACGGTCAGAGACAGACGGTCTGAAACAGGCGGTATGAGACAGACGGTATGAGACAGACGGTCTGAGACAGACGGTCTGAGACAGCCGCTGTTTGACCGACGGTCGGAGACAGACGCTGTTTGACCGATGGTCTGAAACAGACGGTCTGAGACAGACACACAGAGACAGACGGTATAAGACAGCCGGACTGAGACGTACGGCCTGAGACACACGGTCAGAGACCGACGGTCTGAAACAGACGGTCTGAGGCAGACGGTCCGAGACAGACGGTCTGAGACAGACGCTGTTTGACCGATGGTGTGAGACAGACGGGCTATGACAGACGTGCTGAGACCGGCGCTCAGAGACAGAGTGTATTAGACAGAGGGACAGAGACAGCCGCACAGAGACAGACGGTATAAGACAGACGGACGGAGACGGACGGCCTGAGACACACGGTCAGAGACAGACGGTCTGAAACAGACGGTCTGAGACAGACGGTCTGAGACAGACGGTCTGAGACAGACGGTCTGAGACAGCCGCTGTTTGACCGACGGTCTGAGACAGACTGTCTGAGACAGACGCTGTTTGACCGATGGTCTGAAACAGACGGTCTGAGACAGACACACAGAGACAGACGGTATAAGACAGCCGGACTGAGACGTACGGCCTGAGACACACGGTCAGAGACCGACGGTCTGAAACAGACGGTCTCAGGCAGACGGTCTGAGACAGACGGTCTGAGACAGACGGTCTGAGACAGACGGTCTGAGACAGACGGTCTGAGACAGACGGTCTGAGACAGACGGTCTGAGACAGACGGTCTGAGACAGACGGTCTGAGACAGACGGTCTGAGACAGACGGTCTGAGACAGACGGTCTGAGACAGACGGTCTGAGACAGGCGGTCTGAGACAGACGGTCTGAGACAGACGGTCTGAGACAGACGGTCTGAGACAGACGGTCTGAGACAGACGGTCTGAGACAGACGGTCTGAGACAGACGGTCTGAGACCGACGGTCTGAGACGGACGGTCTGAGACGGACGGTCTGAGACAGACGGTCTGAGACAGACGGTCTGAGACAGACGGTCTGAGACAGACGGTCTGAGACAGACGGTCTGAGACAGACGGTCTGAGACAGACGGTCTGAGACAGACGGTCTGAGGCAGACGTTCTGAGACAGACGGTCTGAGACAGACGCTGTTTGACCGATGGTGTGAGACAGACGGGCTATGACAGACGTGCTGAGACCGGCGCTCAGAGACAGAGGGTATTAGACAGAGGGACAGAGACATACGCACAGAGACAGACGGTATAAGACAGACGGACGGAGACGGACGGCCTGAGACACACTGTCAGAGACAGACGGTCTGAAACAGTCGGTCGGAGAGGGACGGGCTGGGACAGACGGTCTGAGACAGACGGCCTGAGACAGACGGTCTGAGACAGACGGTCTGAGACAGACGGTCTGAGACAGACGTGCTGAGACCGGCGCTCAGAGACAGAGGGTATTAGACAGAGGGACAGAGACAGACGCACATAGACAGACAGTATAAGACAGACGGACTGAAACGGACGGCCTGAGACACACGGTCAGAGACAGACGGTCTGAAACAGGCGGTATGAGACAGACGGTATGAGACAGACGGTCTGAGACAGACGGTCTGAGACAGCCGCTGTTTGACCGACGGTCGGAGACAGACGCTGTTTGACCGATGGTCTGAAACAGACGGTCTGAGACAGACACACAGAGACAGACGGTATAAGACAGCCGGACTGAGACGTACGGCCTGAGACACACGGTCAGAGACCGACGGTCTGAAACAGACGGTCTGAGGCAGACGGTCCGAGACAGACGGTCTGAGACAGACGCTGTTTGACCGATGGTGTGAGACAGACGGGCTATGACAGACGTGCTGAGACCGGCGCTCAGAGACAGAGTGTATTAGACAGAGGGACAGAGACAGCCGCACAGAGACAGACGGTATAAGACAGACGGACGGAGACGGACGGCCTGAGACACACGGTCAGAGACAGACGGTCTGAAACAGACGGTCTGAGACAGACGGTCTGAGACAGACGGTCTGAGACAGACGGTCTGAGACAGACGGTCTGAGACAGACGCTGTTTGACCGACGGTGTGAGACAGACGGGCTATGACAGACGTGCTGAGACCGGCGCTCAGAGACAGAGGGTATTAGACAGAGGAAAAGAGACAGACGCACAGAGACAGACGGTATAAGACAGACGGACGGAGACGGACGGCCTGAGACACACGGTCAGAGACAGACGGTCTGAAACAGTCGGTCGGAGAGGGACGGGCTGGGACAGACGGTCTGAGACAGACGGCCTGAGACAGACGGTCTGAGAAAGACGGTCTGAGACAGACGGTCTGAGGCAGACGGTCGGAGACAGACGGTCTGAGACAGACGGTCTGAGACTGACGGTCTGAGACAGACGGTCTGAGACAGACGTGCTGAGACCGGCGCTCAGAGATAGAGGGTATTAGACAGAGGGACAGAGACAGACACACATAGACAGACGGTATAAGACAGACGGACTGAGACGGACGGCCTTAGACACACGGTCAGAGACAGACGGTCTGAAACAGGCGGTATGAGACAGACGGTATGAGACAGACGGTCTGAGACAGACGGTCTGAGACAGCCGCTGTTTGACCGACGGTCTGAGACAGACTGTCTGAGACAGACGCTGTTTGACCGATGGTCTGAAACAGACGGTCTGAGACAGACACACCGAGACAGACGGTATAAGACAGACGGACGGAGACGGACGGCCTGAGACACACGGTCAGAGACAGACGGTCTGAAACAGTCGGTCGGAGAGGGACGGGCTGGGACAGACGGTCTGAGACAGACGGCCTGAGACAGACGGTCTGAGAAAGACGGTCTGAGACAGACGGTCTGAGGCAGACGGTCGGAGACAGACGGTCTGAGACAGACGGTCTGAGACTGACGGTTTGAGACAGACGGTCTGAGACAGACGGTCTGAGACAGACGGTCTGAGACAGACGGTCTGAGACAGACGGTCTGAGACAGACGGTCTGAGACAGACGGTCTGAGACAGACGGTCTGAGACAGACGGTCTGAGGCAGACGGTCTGAGCCAGACGGTCTGAGACAGACGGTCTGAGGCAGACGGTCTGAGGCAGACGGTCTGAGACAGACGGTCTGAGACAGACGCTGTTTGACCGATGGTGTGAGACAGACGGGCTATGACAGACGTGCTGAGACCGGCGCTCAGAGACAGAGGGTATTAGACAGAGGGACAGAGACAGACGCACAGAGACAGACGGTATAAGACAGACGGACGGAGACGGACGGCCTGAGACACACGGTCAGAGACAGACGGTCTGAAACAGTCGGTCGGAAAGGGACGGGCTGGGACAGACGGTCTGAGACAGACGGCCTGAGACAGACGGTCTGAGAAAGACGGTCTGAGACAGACGGTCTGAGGCAGACGGTCGGAGACAGACGGTCTGAGACAGACGGTCTGAGACTGACGGTCTGAGACAGACGTGCTGAGACCGGCGCTCAGAGATAGAGGGTATTAGACAGAGGGACAGAGACAGACACACATAGACAGACGGTATAAGACAGACGGACTGAGACGGACGGCCTTAGACACACGGTCAGAGACAGACGGTCTGACACAGGCGGTATGAGACAGACGGTATGAGACAGACGGTCTGAGACAGACGGTCTGAGACAGCCGCTGTTTGACCGACGGTCTGAGACAGACTGTCTGAGACAGACGCTGTTTGACCGATGGTCTGAAACAGACGGTCTGAGACAGACACACCGAGACAGACGGTATAAGACAGCCGGACTGAGACGTACGGCCTGAGACACACGGTCAGAGACCGACGGTCTGAAACAGACGGTCTGAGGCAGACGGTCCGAGACAGACGGTCTGAGACAGACGCTGTTTGACCGATGGTGTGAGACAGACGGGCTATGACAGACGTGCTGAGACCGGCGCTCAGAGACAGAGGGTATTAGACAGAGGGACAGAGACAGACGCACAGAGACAGACGGTATAAGACAGACGGACGGAGACGGACGGCCTGAGACACACGGTCAGAGACAGACGGTCTGAAACAGGCGGTATGAGACAGACGGTATGAGACAGACGGTCTGAGACAGACGGTCTGAGACAGCCGCTGTTTGACCGACGGTCTGAGACAGACGCTGTTTGACCGATGGTCTGAAACAGACGGTCTGAGACAGACACACCGAGACAGACGGTATAAGACAGCCGGACTGAGACGTACGGCCTGAGACACACGGTCAGAGACCGACGGTCTGAAACAGACGGTCTGAGGCAGACGGTCCGAGACAGACGGTCTGAGACAGACGCTGTTTGACCGATGGTGTGAGACAGACGGGCTATGACAGACGTGCTGAGACCGGCGCTCAGAGACAGAGGGTATTAGACAGAGGGACAGAGACAGACGCACAGAGACAGACGGTATAAGACAGACGGACGGAGACGGACGGCCTGAGACACACGGTCAGAGACAGACGGTCTGAAACAGTCGGTCGGAGAGGGACGGGCTGGGACATACGGTCTAAGACAGACGGCCTGAGACAGCCGCTGTTTGACCGACGGTCTGAGACAGACTGTCTGAGACAGACGCTGTTTGACCGATGGTCTGAAACAGACGGTCTGAGACAGACACACAGAGACAGACGGTATAAGACAGCCGGACTGAGACGTACGGCCTGAGACACACGGTCAGAGACCGACGGTCTGAAACAGACGGTCTCAGGCAGACGGTCTGAGACAGACGGTCTGAGACAGACGGTCTGAGACAGACGGTCTGAGACAGACGGTCTGAGACAGACGGTCTGAGACAGACGGTCTGAGACAGACGGTCTGAGACAGACGGTCTGAGACAGACGGTCTGAGACAGACGGTCTGAGACAGACGGTCTGAGACAGACGGTCTGAGACAGACGGTCTGAGACAGACGGTCTGAGACAGACGGTCTGAGACAGACGGTCTGAGACCGACGGTCTGAGACGGACGGTCTGAGACGGACGGTCTGAGACTGACGGTCTGAGACAGACGGTCTGAGACAGACGTGCTGAGACCGGCGCTCGGAGATAGAGTGTATTAGACAGAGGGACAGAGACAGACACACATAGACAGACGGCATAAGACAGACGGACTGAGACGGACGGCCTTAGACACACGGTCAGAGACAGACGGTCTGAAACAGGCGGTATGAGACAGACGGTATGAGACAGACGGTATGAGGCAGACGTTCTGAGACCGACGGTCTGAGACAGACGGTCTGAGACAGACGGTCTGAGACAGACGGTCTGAGACAGACGGTCTGAGACAGACGGTCTGAGACAGACGGTCTGAGACAGACGGTCTGAGACAGACGGTCTGAGACAGACGGTCTGAGACCGACGGTCTGAGACGGACGGTCTGAGACGGACGGTCTGAGACTGACGGTCTGAGACAGACGGTCTGAGACAGACGGTCTGAGACAGACGGTCTGAGACAGACGGTCTGAGACAGACGGTCTGAGACAGACGGTCTGAGGCAGACGTTCTGAGACCGACGGTCTGAGACAGACGCTGTTTGACCGATGGTGTGAGACAGACGGGCTGTGACAGACGTGCTGAGACCGGCGCTCAGAGACAGAGGGTATTAGACAGAGGGACAGAGACATACGCACAGAGACAGACGGTATAAGACAGACGGACGGAGACGGACGGCCTGAGACACACTGTCAGAGACAGACGGTCTGAAACAGTCGGTCGGAGAGGGACGGGCTGGGACAGACGGTCTGAGACAGACGGCCTGAGACAGACGGTCTGAGACAGACGGTCTGAGACAGACGGTCTGAGACAGACGTGCTGAGACCGGCGCTCAGAGACAGAGGGTATTAGACAGAGGGACAGAGACAGACGCACATAGACAGACAGTATAAGACAGACGGATTGAAACGGACGGCCGGAGACACACGGTCAGAGACAGACGGTCTGAAACAGGCGGTATGAGACAGACGGTATGAGACAGACGGTCTGAGACAGACGGTCTGAGACAGCCGCTGTTTGACCGACGGTCTGAGACAGACGCTGTTTGACCGATGGTCTGAAACAGACGGTCTGAGACAGACACACAGAGACAGACGGTATAAGACAGCCGGACTGAGACGTACGGCCTGAGACACACGGTCAGAGACCGACGGTCTGAAACAGACGGTCTCAGGCAGACGGTCTGAGACAGACGTGCTGAGACCGGCGCTCAGAGACAGAGGGTATTAGGCAGAGGGACAGAGACAGACGCACATAGACAGACAGTATAAGACAGACGGACTGAAACGGACGGCCTGAGACACACGGTCAGAGACAGACGGTCTGAAACAGGCGGTATGAGACAGACGGTATGAGACAGACGGTCTGAGACAGACGGTCTGAGACAGACGGTCTGAGACAGACGGTCTGAGACAGACGGTCTGAGACAGACGGTCTGAGACAGACGGTCTGCGGCAGACGGTCTGAGAGAGACGGTCTGAGAGAGACGGTCAGAGACAGACGGTCTGAGACAGACGGTCTGAGACAGACGGTCTGAGACAGACGGTCTGAGACAGACGGTCTGAGACAGACGCACAGAGACAGACGGTATAAGACAGACGGACTGAGACGTACTACCTGAGACACACGGTCAGAGACCGCCGGTCTGAGACAGACGGTCTGAGGCAGACGGTCTGAGACAGACGGTCTGAGACAGACGGTCTGAGACAGACGGTCTGAGACAGACGGTCTGAGACAGACGGTCTGAGACACACGGTCTGAGACAGACGGTATGAGGCACACGGTCTGAGACAGACGGTCTAAGACAGACGCTCTGAGACAGACGCTCTGTGACCGATGGTCTGAGACAGACGGGCTAAGACAGACGTGCTGAGACCGGCGCTCAGAGACAGAGGGTATTAGACAGAGGGACAGAGACAGGCGCACATAGACAGACGGTATAAGACAGACGGACTGAGACGGACGGCCTGAGACACACGGTCAGAGACAGACGGTCTGAGACAGACGGTCTGAGACAGACGGTCTGAGACAGACGGTCTGAGACAGACGGTCTGAGACAGACGGTCTGAGACAGACGGTCTGAGACTGACGGTCTGAGACAGACGTGCTGAGACCGGCGCTCAGAGACAGAGGGTATTAGACAGAGGGACAGAGACAGACGCACATAGACAGACGGTATAAGACAGACGGACTGAAACGGACGGCCTGAGACACATGGTCAGAGACAGACGGTCTGAAACAGGCTGTATGAGACAGACGGTATGAGACAGACGGTCTGAGACAGACGGTCTGAGACAGACGGTCTGAGACAGACGGTCTGAGACAGACGGTCTGAGACAGCCGCTGTTTGACCGACGGTCTGAGACAGACGGTCTGAGGCAGACGCTGTTTGAACGATGGTCTGAGACAGACGGTCTGAGACAGACGGTCTGAGACGGACGGTCTGAGACGGACGGTCTGAGACTGACGGTCTGAGACAGACGGTCTGAGACAGACGTGCTGAGACCGGCGCTCGGAGATAGAGTGTATTAGACAGAGGGACAGAGACAGACACACATAGACAGACGGCATAAGACAGACGGACTGAGACGGACGGCCTTAGACACACGGTCAGAGACAGACGGTCTGAAACAGGCGGTATGAGACAGACGGTATGAGACAGACGGTATGAGGCAGACGTTCTGAGACCGACGGTCTGAGACAGACGGTCTGAGACAGACGGTCTGAGACAGACGGTCTGAGACAGACGGTCTGAGACAGACGGTCTGAGACAGACGGTCTGAGACAGACGGTCTGAGACAGACGGTCTGAGACCGACGGTCTGAGACGGACGGTCTGAGACGGACGGTCTGAGACTGACGGTCTGAGACAGACGGTCTGAGACAGACGGTCTGAGACAGACGGTCTGAGACAGACGGTCTGAGACTGACGGTCTGAGACAGACGGTCTGAGACAGACGGTCTGAGGCAGACGTTCTGAGACCGACGGTCTGAGACAGACGCTGTTTGACCGATGGTGTGAGACAGACGGGCTGTGACAGACGTGCTGAGACCGGCGCTCAGAGACAGAGGGTATTAGACAGAGGGACAGAGACATACGCACAGAGACAGACGGTATAAGACAGACGGACGGAGACGGACGGCCTGAGACACACTGTCAGAGACAGACGGTCTGAAACAGTCGGTCGGAGAGGGACGGGCTGGGACAGACGGTCTGAGACAGACGGCCTGAGACAGACGGTCTGAGACAGACGGTCTGAGACAGACGGTCTGAGACAGACGTGCTGAGACCGGCGCTCAGAGACAGAGGGTATTAGACAGAGGGACAGAGACAGACGCACATAGACAGACAGTATAAGACAGACGGATTGAAACGGACGGCCGGAGACACACGGTCAGAGACAGACGGTCTGAAACAGGCGGTATGAGACAGACGGTATGAGACAGACGGTCTGAGACAGACGGTCTGAGACAGCCGCTGTTTGACCGACGGTCTGAGACAGACGCTGTTTGACCGATGGTCTGAAACAGACGGTCTGAGACAGACACACAGAGACAGACGGTATAAGACAGCCGGACTGAGACGTACGGCCTGAGACACACGGTCAGAGACCGACGGTCTGAAACAGACGGTCTCAGGCAGACGGTCTGAGACAGACGTGCTGAGACCGGCGCTCAGAGACAGAGGGTATTAGGCAGAGGGACAGAGACAGACGCACATAGACAGACAGTATAAGACAGACGGACTGAAACGGACGGCCTGAGACACACGGTCAGAGACAGACGGTCTGAAACAGGCTGTATGAGACAGACGGTATGAGACAGACGGTCTGAGACAGACGGTCTGAGACAGACGGTCTGAGACAGACGGTCTGAGACAGACGGTCTGAGACAGACGGTCTGAGACAGACGGTCTGCGGCAGACGGTCTGAGAGAGACGGTCTGAGAGAGACGGTCAGAGACAGACGGTCTGAGACAGACGGTCTGAGACAGACGGTCTGAGACAGACGGTCTGAGACAGACGGTCTGAGACAGACGCACAGAGACAGACGGTATAAGACAGACGGACTGAGACGTACTACCTGAGACACACGGTCAGAGACCGCCGGTCTGAGACAGACGGTCTGAGGCAGACGGTCTGAGACAGACGGTCTGAGACAGACGGTCTGAGACAGACGGTCTGAGACAGACGGTCTGAGACAGACGGTCTGAGACACACGGTCTGAGACAGACGGTATGAGGCACACGGTCTGAGACAGACGGTCTAAGACAGACGCTCTGAGACAGACGCTCTGTGACCGATGGTCTGAGACAGACGGGCTAAGACAGACGTGCTGAGACCGGCGCTCAGAGACAGAGGGTATTAGACAGAGGGACAGAGACAGGCGCACATAGACAGACGGTATAAGACAGACGGACTGAGACGGACGGCCTGAGACACACGGTCAGAGACAGACGGTCTGAGACAGACGGTCTGAGACAGACGGTCTGAGACAGACGGTCTGAGACAGACGGTCTGAGACAGACGGTCTGAGACAGACGGTCTGAGACTGACGGTCTGAGACAGACGTGCTGAGACCGGCGCTCAGAGACAGAGGGTATTAGACAGAGGGACAGAGACAGACGCACATAGACAGACGGTATAAGACAGACGGACTGAAACGGACGGCCTGAGACACATGGTCAGAGACAGACGGTCTGAAACAGGCTGTATGAGACAGACGGTATGAGACAGACGGTCTGAGACAGACGGTCTGAGACAGACGGTCTGAGACAGACGGTCTGAGACAGCCGCTGTTTGACCGACGGTCTGAGACAGACGGTCTGAGGCAGACGCTGTTTGAACGATGGTCTGAGACAGACGGTCTGAGACAGACACACAGAGACAGACGGTATAAGACTGCCGGACTGAGACGTACTACCTGAGACACGCGGTCAGAGACCGACGGTCTGAGACAGACGGTCTGAGACAGACGGTCTGAGACAGCCGCTGTTTGACCGACGGTCTGAGACAGACGGTCTGAGACAGACGCTGTTTGACCGATGGTCTGAGACAGACGGTCTGAGACAGACACACAGAGACAGACGGTCTGAAACAGGCAGTATGAGACAGACGGTATGAGACAGACGGTCTGAGACAGACGGTATGAGGCACACGGTCTGAGACAGACGGTCTGAGACAGACGGTCTGAGACAGACGCTGTTTGCCCGATGGTGTGAGACAGACGGGCTATGACAGACGTGCTGAGACCGGCGCTCAGAGACAGAGGGTATTAGACAGAGGGACAGAGAGAGACGCACATAGACAGGCGGTATAAGACAGACGGACTGAAACGGACGGCCTGAGACACACGGTCAGAGACAGACGGTCTGAAACAGGCGGTATGAGACAGACGGTATGAGACAGACGGTCTGAGACAGCCGCTGTTTGACCGACGGTCTGAGACAGACGGTCTGAGACAGACGCTGTTTGACCGATGGTCTGAGACAGACGGTCTGAGACAGACACACAGAGACAGACGGTATAAGACAGCCGGACTGAGACGTACGGCCTGAGACACACGGTCAGAGACCGACGGTCTGAAACAGACGGTCTCAGGCAGACGGTCTGAGGCAGACGGTCAGACTCAGACGGGCTGAGACAGACAGTCTGCGGCAAACGGTCTGAGAGAGACGGTCTGAGAGAGACGGTCAGAGACAGACGGTCTGAGACAGACGGTCTGAGACAGACGGTCTGAGACAGACGGTCTGAGACAGACGGTCTGAGACAGACGGTATAAGACAGACGGACTGAGACGTACTACCTGAGACACACGGTCAGAGACCGACGGTCTGAGACAGACGGTCTGAGGCAGACGGTCTGAGACAGACGGTCTGAGACAGACGGTCTGAGACAGACGGTCTGAGACAGACGGTCTGAGACACACGGTCTGAGACAGACGGTATGAGGCACACGGTCTGAGACAGACGCTCTGAGACAGACGCTCTGTGACCGATGGTCTGAGACAGACGCTCTGAGACAGACGCTCTGTGACCGATGGTCTGAGACAGACGGGCTAAGACAGACGTGCTGAGACCGGCGCTCAGAGACAGAGGGTATTAGACAGAGGGACAGAGACAGGCGCACATAGACAGACGGTATAAGACAGACGGACTGAGACGGACGGCCTGAGACACACGGTCAGAGACAGACGGTCTGAAACAGTCGGTCGGAGAGGGACGGGCTGAGACAGACGGTCTGAGACAGACGGTCTGAGACAGACGGTCTGAGACAGACGGTCTGAGACAGACGGTCTGAGACAGACGGTCTGAGACAGACGGTCTGAGACTGACGGTCTGAGACAGACGGTCTGAGACAGACGTGCTGAGACCGGCGCTCAGAGACAGAGGGTATTATACAGAGGGACAGAGAGAGACGCACATAGACAGGCGGTATAAGACAGACGGACTGAAACGGACGGCCTGAGACACACGGTCAGAGACAGACGGTCTGAAACAGGCGGTATGAGACAGACGGTATGAGACAGACGGTCTGAGACAGCCGCTGTTTGACCGACGGTCTGAGACAGACGGTCTGAGACAGACGCTGTTTGACCGATGGTCTGAGACAGACGGTCTGAGACAGACACACAGAGACAGACGGTATAAGACAGCCGGACTGAGACGTACGGCCTGAGACACACGGTCAGAGACCGACGGTCTGAAACAGACGGTCTGAGGCAGACGGTCAGACACAGACGGGCTGAGACAGACAGTCTGCGGCAGACGGTCTGAGAGAGACGGTCTGAGAGAGACGGTCAGAGACAGACGGTCTGAGACAGACGGTCTGAGACAGACGCACAGAGACAGACGGTATAAAACAGACGGACTGAGACGTACTACCTGAGACACACGGTCAGAGACCGACGGTCAGAGACCGACGGTCTGAGACAGACGGTCTGAGGCAGACGGTCAGAGACAGACGGTAGTGAGACAGACGGTCTGAGACAGACACACAGAGACAGACGGTATAAGACAGCCGGACTGAGACGTACGGCCTGAGACACACGGTCAGAGACCGACGGTCTGAAACAGACGGTCTCAGGCAGACGGTCTGAGGCAGACGGTCAGACTCAGACGGGCTGAGACAGACAGTCTGCGGCAGACGGTCTGAGAGAGACGGTCTGAGAGAGACGGTCTGAGACAGACGGTCTGAGGCAGACGGTCAGAGACAGACGGTCTGAGACAGACGGTCTGAGACAGACACACAGAGACAGACGGTATAAGACAGCCGGACTGAGACGTACGGCCTGAGACACACGGTCAGAGACCGACGGTCTGAAACAGACGGTCTCAGGCAGACGGTCAGACTCAGACGGGCTGAGACAGACAGTCTGCGGCAGACGGTCTGAGAGAGACGGTCTGAGAGAGACGGTCAGAGACAGACGGTCTGAGACAGACGGTCTGAGACAGACGGTCTGAGACAGACGCACAGAGACAGACGCACAGAGACAGACGGTATAAGACAGACGGACTGAGACGCACTACCTGAGACACACGGTCAGAGACCGACGGTCTGAGACAGACGGTGTGAGGCAGACGGTCTGAGACAGACGGTCTGAGACAGACGGTCTGAGACAGACGGTCTGAGACAGACGGTCTGAGACACACGGTCTGAGACAGACGGTATGAGGCACACGGTCTGAGACAGACGGTCTGAGACAGACGGTCTGAGACGGACGCTGTTTGACCGATGGTGTGAGACAGACGGGCTATGACAGACGTGCTGAGACCGGCGCTCAGAGACAGAGGGTATTAGACAGAGGGACAGAGACAGACGCACAGAGACAGACGGTATAAGACAGACGGACGGAGACGGACGGCCTGAGACACACTGTCAGAGACAGACGGTCTAAAACAGTCGGTCGGGGAGGGACGGGCTGAGACAGGCGGTCTGAGACAGGCGGTCTGAGACAGACGGTCGGAGACAGACGGCCTGAGACAGGCGGTCTGCGACAGGGGGACAGGGACAGGCGAATAGACGCTGCGCGATAGCGGCAGACAGACTGAGAAGGACGGTCTGAGATAGGCTGACTGAGATAGACGGTCTGAGACAGACGGCCTGAGACAGACGGTCTGAGACAGACGCTCCGAGACAGACGGTCTGAGACAGACGGTCTGAGACAGACGGTCTGAGACAGACGGTCTGAGACAGACGGTATAAGACAGACGGACTGAGACGTACTACCTGAGACACACGGTCAGAGACCGACGGTCTGAGACAGACGGTCTGAGGCAGACGGTCTGAGACAGACGGTCTGAGAGAGACGCTGTTTGACCGATGGTCTGAGACAGACGGTCTGAGACAGACACACAGAGACAGACGGTATAAGACAGCCGGACTGAGACGTACGGCCTGAGACACACGGTCAGAGACCGACGGTCTGAAACAGACGGTCTCATGCAGACGGTCTGAGGCAGACGGTCAGACACAGACGGGCTGAGACAGACAGTCTGCGGCAGACGGTCTGAGAGAGACGGTCTGAGAGAGACGGTCAGAGACAGACGGTCTGAGACAGACGGTCTGAGACAGACGGTCTGAGACAGACGCACAGAGACAGACGGTATAAGACAGACGGACTGAGACGTACTACCTGAGACACACGGTCAGAGACCGACGGTCTGAGACAGACGGTCTGAGGCAGACGGTCAGAGACAGACGGTCTGAGACAGACGGTCTGAGACAGACACACAGAGACAGACGGTATAAGACAGCCGGACTGAGACGTACGGCCTGAGACACACGGTCAGAGACCGACGGTCTGAAACAGACGGTCTCAGGCAGACGGTCTGAGGCAGACGGTCAGACTCAGACGGGCTGAGACAGACAGTCTGCGGCAGACGGTCTGAGAGAGACGGTCTGAGAGAGACGGTCAGAGACAGACGGTCTGAGACAGACGGTCTGAGACAGACGCACAGAGACAGACGGTATAAAACAGACGGACTGAGACGTACTACCTGAGACACACGGTCAGAGACCGACGGTCAGAGACCGACGGTCTGAGACAGACGGTCTGAGGCAGACGGTCAGAGACAGACGGTAGTGAGACAGACGGTCTGAGACAGACACACAGAGACAGACGGTATAAGACAGCCGGACTGAGACGTACGGCCTGAGACACACGGTCAGAGACCGACGGTCTGAAACAGACGGTCTCAGGCAGACGGTCTGAGGCAGACGGTCAGACTCAGACGGGCTGAGACAGACAGTCTGCGGCAGACGGTCTGAGAGAGACGGTCTGAGAGAGACGGTCTGAGACAGACGGTCTGAGGCAGACGGTCAGAGACAGACGGTCTGAGACAGACGGTCTGAGACAGACACACAGAGACAGACGGTATAAGACAGCCGGACTGAGACGTACGGCCTGAGACACACGGTCAGAGACCGACGGTCTGAAACAGACGGTCTCAGGCAGACGGTCTGAGGCAGACGGTCAGACTCAGACGGGCTGAGACAGACAGTCTGCGGCAGACGGTCTGAGAGAGACGGTCTGAGAGAGACGGTCAGAGACAGACGGTCTGAGACAGACGGTCTGAGACAGACGGTCTGAGACAGACGCACAGAGACAGACGCACAGAGACAGACGGTATAAGACAGACGGACTGAGACGCACTACCTGAGACACACGGTCAGAGACCGACGGTCTGAGACAGACGGTGTGAGGCAGACGGTCTGAGACAGACGGT
Organism: Coelioxys conoideus; assembly: GCA_947623535.1. Classification (NCBI taxonomy): domain Eukaryota; kingdom Metazoa; phylum Arthropoda; class Insecta; order Hymenoptera; family Megachilidae; genus Coelioxys; species Coelioxys conoideus. The sequence continues at coordinate 1,710,960 of CANQJN010000005.1, read as the reverse complement.
CTGAGACAGACGGTCTGAGACAGACGGTCTGAGACAGACGGTCTGAGACACACGGTCTGAGACAGACGGTATGAGGCACACGGTCTGAGACAGACGGTCTGAGACAGACGGTCTGAGACGGACGCTGTTTGACCGATGGTGTGAGACAGACGGGCTATGACAGACGTGCTGAGACCGGCGCTCAGAGACAGAGGGTATTAGACAGAGGGACAGAGACAGACGCACAGAGACAGACGGTATAAGACAGACGGACGGAGACGGACGGCCTGAGACACACTGTCAGAGACAGACGGTCTGAAACAGTCGGTCGGAGAGGGACGGGCTGAGACAGGCGGTCTGAGACAGGCGGTCTGAGACAGACGGTCGGAGACAGACGGCCTGAGACAGGCGGTCTGCGACAGGGGGACAGGGACAGGCGAATAGACGCTGCGCGATAGCGGCAGACAGACTGAGAAGGACGGTCTGAGATAGGCTGACTGAGATAGACGGTCTGAGACAGACGGCCTGAGACAGACGGTCTGAGACAGACGCTCCGAGACAGACGGTCTGAGACAGACGGTCTGAGACAGACGGTCTGAGACAGACGGTCTGAGACAGACGGTCTGAGACAGACGGTATAAGACAGACGGACTGAGACGTACTACCTGAGACACACGGTCAGAGACCGACGGTCTGAGACAGACGGTCTGAGGCAGACGGTCTGAGACAGACGGTCTGAGACAGACGGTCTGAGACAGACGGTCTGAGACAGACGGTCTGAGACAGACGGTCTGAGACTGACGGTCTGAGACAGACGGTCTGAGACAGACGTGCTGAGACCGGCGCTCAGAGACAGAGGGTATTATACAGAGGGACAGAGAGAGACGCACATAGACAGGCGGTATAAGACAGACGGACTGAAACGGACGGCCTGAGACACACGGTCAGAGACAGACGGTCTGAAACAGGCGGTATGAGACAGACGGTATGAGACAGACGGTATGAGACAGACGGTCTGAGACAGCCGCTGTTTGACCGACGGTCTGAGACAGACGGTCTGAGACAGACGCTGTTTGACCGATGGTCTGAGACAGACGGTCTGAGACAGACACACAGAGACAGACGGTATAAGACAGCCGGACTGAGACGTACGGCCTGAGACACACGGTCAGAGACCGACGGTCTGAAACAGACGGTCTCATGCAGACGGTCTGAGGCAGACGGTCAGACACAGACGGGCTGAGACAGACAGTCTGCGGCAGACGGTCTGAGAGAGACGGTCTGAGAGAGACGGTCAGAGACAGACGGTCTGAGACAGACGGTCTGAGACAGACGGTCTGAGACAGACGCACAGAGACAGACGGTATAAGACAGGCGGACTGAGACGTACTACCTGAGACACACGGTCAGAGACCGACGGTCTGAGACAGACGGTCTGAGGCAGACGGTCAGAGACAGACGGTCTGAGACAGACGGTCTGAGACAGACACACAGAGACAGACGGTATAAGACAGCCGGACTGAGACGTACGGCCTGAGACACACGGTCAGAGACCGACGGTCTGAAACAGACGGTCTCAGGCAGACGGTCTGAGGCAGACGGTCAGACTCAGACGGGCTGAGACAGACAGTCTGCGGCAGACGGTCTGAGAGAGACGGTCTGAGAGAGACGGTCAGAGACAGACGGTCTGAGACAGACGGTCTGAGACAGACGGTCTGAGACAGACGGTCTGAGACAGACGGTCTGAGACAGACGGTATAAGACAGACGGTCTGAGACAGACGGTCCGAGACAGACGGTCTGAGACTGACGGTCTGAGACAGACGGTCTGAGGCAGACGGTCTGAGGCAGACGGTCTGAGACAGACGGTCTGAGACAGACGGTCTGAGACAGACGGTCTGAGACAGACGGTCTGAGACACACGGTCTGAGACAGACGGTATGAGGCACACGGTCTGAGACAGACGCTCTGTGACCGATGGTCTGAGACAGACGGGCTAAGACAGACGTGCTGAGACCGGCGCTCAGAGACAGAGGGTATTAGACAGAGGGACAGAGACAGGCGCACATAGACAGACGGTATAAGACAGACGGACTGAGACGGACGGCCTGAGACACACGGTCAGAGACAGACGGTCTGAAACAGTCGGTCGGAGAGGGACGGGCTGAGACAGACGGTCTGAGACAGACGGTCTGAGACAGACGGTCTGAGACAGACAGTCTGAGACAGACGGTCTGAGACAGACGGTCTGAGACAGACGGTCTGAGACAGACGGTCTGAGACAGACGGTCTGAGACAGACGGTCCGAGACAGACGGTCTGAGACTGACGGTCTGAGACAGACGGTCTGAGACAGACGTGCTGAGACCGGCGCTCAGAGACAGAGGGTATTATACAGAGGGACAGAGAGAGACGCACATAGACAGGCGGTATAAGACAGACGGACTGAAACGGACGGCCTGAGACACACGGTCAGAGACAGACGGTCTGAAACAGGCGGTATGAGACAGACGGTATGAGACAGACGGTCTGAGACAGCCGCTGTTTGACCGACGGTCTGAGACAGACGGTCTGAGACAGACGCTGTTTGACCGATGGTCTGAGACAGACGGTCTGAGACAGACACACAGAGACAGACGGTATAAGACAGCCGGACTGAGACGTACGGCCTGAGACACACGGTCAGAGACCGACGGTCTGAAACAGACGGTCTCATGCAGACGGTCTGAGGCAGACGGTCAGACACAGACGGGCTGAGACAGACAGTCTGCGGCAGACGGTCTGAGAGAGACGGTCTGAGAGAGACGGTCAGAGACAGACGGTCTGAGACAGACGGTCTGAGACAGACGGTCTGAGACAGACGCACAGAGACAGACGGTATAAGACAGACGGACTGAGACGTACTACCTGAGACACACGGTCAGAGACCGACGGTCTGAGACAGACGGTCTGAGGCAGACGGTCAGAGACAGACGGTCTGAGACAGACGGTCTGAGACAGACACACAGAGACAGACGGTATAAGACAGCCGGACTGAGACGTACGGCCTGAGACACACGGTCAGAGACCGACGGTCTGAGACAGACGGTCTGAGACAGACGGTCTGAGACAGACGTGCTGAGACCGGCGCTCAGAGACAGAGGGTATTATACAGAGGGACAGAGAGAGACGCACATAGACAGGCGGTATAAGACAGACGGACTGAAACGGACGGCCTGAGACACACGGTCAGAGACAGACGGTCTGAAACAGGCGGTATGAGACAGACGGTATGAGAGAGACGGTCTGAGACAGCCGCTGTTTGACCGACGGTCTGAGACAGACGGTCTGAGACAGACGCTGTTTGACCGATGGTCTGAGACAGACGGTCTGAGACAGACACACAGAGACAGACGGTATAAGACAGCCGGACTGAGACGTACGGCCTGAGACACACGGTCAGAGACCGACGGTCTGAAACAGACGGTCTCATGCAGACGGTCTGAGGCAGACGGTCAGACACAGACGGGCTGAGACAGACAGTCTGCGGCAGACGGTCTGAGAGAGACGGTCTGAGAGAGACGGTCAGAGACAGACGGTCTGAGACAGACGGTCTGAGACAGACGGTCTGAGACAGACGCACAGAGACAGACGGTATAAGACAGACGGACTGAGACGTACTACCTGAGACACACGGTCAGAGACCGACGGTCTGAGACAGACGGTCTGAGGCAGACGGTCAGAGACAGACGGTCTGAGACAGACGGTCTGAGACAGACACACAGAGACAGACGGTATAAGACAGCCGGACTGAGACGTACGGCCTGAGACACACGGTCAGAGACCGACGGTCTGAAACAGACGGTCTCAGGCAGACGGTCTGAGGCAGACGGTCAGACTCAGACGGGCTGAGACAGACAGTCTGCGGCAGACGGTCTGAGAGAGACGGTCTGAGAGAGACGGTCAGAGACAGACGGTCTGAGACAGACGGTCTGAGACAGACGCACAGAGACAGACGCACAGAGACAGACGGTATAAGACAGACGGACTGAGACGCACTACCTGAGACACACGGTCAGAGACCGACGGTCTGAGACAGACGGTGTGAGGCAGACGGTCTGAGACAGACGGTCTGAGACAGACGGTCTGAGACAGACGGTCTGAGACAGACGGTCTGAGACAGACGGTCTGAGACACACGGTCTGAGACAGACGGTATGAGGCACACGGTCTGAGACAGACGGTCTGAGACGGACGCTGTTTGACCGATGGTGTGAGACAGACGGGCTATGACAGACGTGCTGAGACCGGCGCTCAGAGACAGAGGGTATTAGACAGAGGGACAGAGACAGACGCACAGAGACAGACGGTATAAGACAGACGGACGGAGACGGACGGCCTGAGACACACTGTCAGAGACAGACGGTCTGAAACAGTCGGTCGGAGAGGGACGGGCTGAGACAGGCGGTCTGAGACAGGCGGTCTGAGACAGACGGTCGGAGACAGACGGCCTGAGACAGGCGGTCTGCGACAGGGGGACAGGGACAGGCGAATAGACGCTGCGCGATACCGGCAGACAGACTGAGAAGGACGGTCTGAGATAGGCTGACTGAGATAGACGGTCTGAGACAGACGGTCTGAGACAGACGGTCTGAGACAGACGCTCCGAGATAGACGGTCTGAGACAGACGGTCTGAGACAGACGGTCTGAGACAGACGGTCTGAGACAGACGGTCTGAGACAGACGGTCTGAGACAGACGGTCTGAGACAGACGGTCTGAGACAGACGGTCTGAGACAGACGGTCTGAGACAGACGGTTCGATACAGAGGGATTGAGACAGACGGTCTGAGACTGGCGGTCTGATACAGACGGTCTGAGACAGACGGTTCGAGACAGAGGGATTGAGACAGACGGTCTGAGACTGGCGGTCTGATACAGACGGTCTGAGACAGACGGTCTGAGACAGGCGGTCAGAGACAGGCGGCCTGAGACAGACGGCGTGACACAGACGGTCTGAGACAGGCGGCCTGAGACAGACGGCCTGAGACAGACGGTCTGAGACAGACGGTCTTAGACAGACGGTCTTAGACATACGGCCTGAGACAGACAGTCTGAGACAGACAGTCTAATACAGACGGTCTGAGACAGACGGTCTGAGACAGACGGTCTGAGACAGACGGTCTGAGACAGACGGTCTGAGACAGACGGTCTGAGACAGACGGTCTGAGACAGACGGTCTGAGACAGACGGTCTGACACAGACGGTCTGAGACAGACGGTCTGAGACAGACGGTCTGAGACAGAAGGTTCGAGACAGAGGGATTGAGACAGACGGTCTGAGACAGTCGGTCTGAGACAGGCGGTCTGAGACAGACGGTCTGAGAGAGACGGTCTGAGACAGGCGGTCTGAGACAGACGGACAGGGACAGGCGAATAGACGCTGCCCGATAGCGGCAGACGGACTGAGACGGACGGTCTGAGATAGGCTGACTGAGATAGACGGTCTGAGACAGACGCTCTGAGGCAGACAGTCTGAGACAGGCGGCCTGAGACAGACGGCCTGAGACAGACGGTCTGAGACAGACGGTCTGAGACAGACGGCCTGAGACACACGGTTCGAGACAGAGGGATTGAGACAGACTGTCTGAGACAGAAGGTCTGAGACAGGCGGTCTGAGACAGGCGGTCTGAGACAGACGGCCTGAGACAGACGGTCAGAGACAGGCGGCCTGAGACAGACGGCCAGAGACAGACGGTCTGAGACAGACGGTCCGAGACAGACGGTCTGAGACAGACGGTCAGAGACAGGCGGCCTGAGACAGACGGCCTGAGACAGACGGTCTGAGACAGACGGTCTGAGAGAGACGGTCTGAGACAGGCGGTCTGAGACAGACGGACAGGGACAGGCGAATAGACGCTGCCCGATAGCGGCAGACGGACTGAGACGGACGGTCTGAGATAGGCTGACTGAGATAGACGGTCTGAGACAGACGCTCTGAGGCAGACAGTCTGAGACAGACGGTCAGAGACAGCCGGCCTGAGACAGACGGCCTGAGACAGACGGTCTGAGACAGACGGTCTGAGACAGACGGTCTGAGAGAGACGGTCTGAGACAGGCGGTCTGAGACAGACGGACAGGGACAGGCGAATAGACACTGCCCGATAGCGGCAGACGGACTGAGACGGACGGTCTGAGATAGGCTGACTGAGATAGACGGTCTGAGACAGACGCTCTGAGGCAGACAGTCTGAGACAGGCGGCCTGAGACGGACGGTCTGAGACAGACGGTCTGAGACAGAGGGTCAGAGACAGGCGGTCTGAGACAGGCGGTCTGAGACAGACGGTCTGAGACAGACGGTCAGAGACAGACGGCCTCAGACAGACGGCCTGAGACAGACGGTCTGAGACAGACGGTCTGATACAGACGGTCTGAGACAGACGGTCTGAGACAGACGGTCTGAGACAGAAGGTTCGAGACAGAGGGATTGAGACAGACGGTCTCTAGACAGACGGTCTGAGACAGGCGGTCTGAGACAGGCGGTCTGAGACAGACGGTCTGAGACAGACGGTCTGAGACAGACGGTCTGAGACAGACGGTCTGAGACAGACGGTCTGAGACAGACGGTCTGAGACAGACGGTTCGAGACAGAGGGATTGAGACAGACGGTCTGAGACAGACGGTCTGAGACAGGCGGTCTGAGACAGGCGGTCTGAGACAGACGGTCTGAGACAGACGGTCTGAGACAGGCGGTCTGATACAGACGGTCTGAGACAGACGGTCAGAGACAGGCGGCCTGAGACAGACGGCCTGAGACAGACGGTCTGATACAGACGGTCTGATACAGACGGTCTGATACAGACGGTCTGATACAGACGGTCTGATACAGACGGTCTGATACAGACGGTCTGATACAGACGGTCTGATACAGACGGTCTGTGACAGTCGGTCTGAGACGCACGGTCTGAGACAGACGGTCTGAGACTGACGGTCTGAGACAGACGGTCTGAGACACGGTCTGAGACAGGCGGTCTGCGACAGACGGTCTGAGACAGACGGCCTGAGACAGGCGGTCTGCGACAGGGGGACAGGGACAGGCGAAAAGACGCTGCGCGATAGCGGCAGACAGACTGAGAAGGACGGTATGAGATAGGCTGACTTAGATAGACGGTCTGAGACAGACGGCCTGAGACAGACGGTCTCAGACAGACGCTCTGAGACAGACGGTCTGAGACAGACGGTCTGACACAGACGGTCTGAGACAGACGGTTCGAGACAGAGGGATTGAGACAGACGGTCAGAGACAGGCGGCCTGAGACAGACGGCCTGAGACAGACGGTCTGATACAGACGGTCTGATACAGACGGTCTGATACAGACGGTCTGATACAGACGGTCTGATACAGACGGTCTGTGACAGTCGGTCTGAGACGCACGGTCTGAGACAGACGGTCTGAGACTGACGGTCTGAGACAGACGGTCTGAGACAGACGGTCTTAGACAGACGGTCTTAGACATACGGCCTGAGACAGACGGTTCGAGACAGAGGGATTGAGGCAGACGGTCTGAGACAGGCGGTCTGAGACAGACGGACAGGGACAGGCGAATAGACGCTGCCCGATAGCGGCAGACGGACTGAGACGGACGGCCTGAGATAGGCTGACTGAGATAGACGGTCTGAGACAGACGCTCTGAGACAGACAGTCTGAGACAGGCGGCCTGAGACGGACGGTCTGAGACAGACGGTCTGAGACAGACGGTCTGAGACAGACGGTCTGAGACAGACGGTCTGAGACAGACGGTCTGAGACAGACGGTGTGAGACAGAGGGTCAGAGAACGGCGGTCTGAGACAGGCGGTTTGAGACAGACGGTCTGAGACAGACGGTCAGAGACAGGCGGCCTCAGACAGACGGCCTGAGACAGACGGTCTGAGACAGACGGTCTGATACAGACGGTCTGAGACAGACGGTCTGAGACAGACGGTCTGAGACAGACGGTCTGAGACAGACGGTCTGAGACAGACGGTCGGAGACAGACGGTCTGACACAGACGGTCTGAGACAGACGGTCTGAGACAGACGGTCTGAGACAGAAGGTTCGAGACAGAGGGATTGAGACAGACGGTCTGAGACAGACGGTCTGAGACAGGCGGTCTGAGACAGGCGGTCTGAGACAGACGGTCGGAGACAGACGGTCTGAGACAGACGGTCTGAGACAGACGGTCTGAGACAGACGGTCTGAGACAGACGGTCTGAGACAGACGGTCTGAGACAGACGGTCTTAGACAGACGGTCTTAGACATACGGCCTGAGACAGACAGTCTGAGACAGACAGTCTGAGACAGACAGTCTGAGACAGACGGTCTTAGACAGACGGTCTTAGACATACGGCCTGAGACAGACGGTTCGAGACAGAGGGATTGAGACAGACGGTCTGAGACAGATGGTCTGAGACAGACGGTCTGAGACAGGCGGTCTGAGACAGGCGGTCTGAGACAGACGGTCGGAGACAGACGGTCAGAGACAGGCGGCCTGAGACAGACGGCCTGAGACAGACGGTCTGAGACAGACGGTCTGAGACAGAAGGTTCGAGACAGAGGGATTGAGACAGACGGTCTGAGACAGACGGTCTGAGACAGGCGGTCTGAGACAGGCGGTCTGAGACAGACGGTCGGAGACAGACGGCCTGAGACAGACGGTCTGAGACAGACGGTCTGAGACAGACGGTCTGAGACAGACGGTCTGAGACAAACGGTCTGAGACAGACGGTCTGAGACAGACGGTCTGAGACAGACGGTCTGAGACAGACGGTCTGAGACAGACGGTCTGAGACAGACGGTCTTAGACAGACGGTCTTAGACATACGGCCTGAGACAGACAGTCTGAGACAGACAGTCTGAGACAGACAGTCTGAGACAGACAGTCTGATACAGACGGTCTGAGACAGACGGTCTGAGACAGACGGTCTGAGACAGACGGTCTGAGACAGATGGCCTGAGACAGACGGTCTGACACAGACGGTCTGAGACAGACAGTCTGATACAGACGGTCTGAGACAGACGGTCTGATACAGACGGTCTGAGACAGACGGTCTGAGACAGGCGGTCTGATACAGACGGTCTGAGACAGACGGTCAGAGACAGGCGGCCTGAGACAGACGGCCTGAGACAGACGGTCTGATACAGACGGTCTGATACAGACGGTCTGTGACAGTCGGTCTGAGACGCACGGTCTGAGACAGACGGTCTGAGACTGTCGGCCTGAGACAGACGGTCTGAGACACGGTCTGAGACAGGCGGTCTGCGACAGACGGTCTGAGACAGACGGTCTGAGACAGACGGTCTGAGACAGACGGTCTGAGACAGAAGGTTCGAGACAGAGGGATTGAGACAGACGGTCTGAGACAGACGGTCTGAGACAGGCGGTCTGAGACAGGCGGTCTGAGACAGACGGTCGGAGACAGACGGTCTGAGACAGACGGTCTGAGACAGACGGTCTGAGACAGACGGTCTGAGACAGACGGTCTGAGACAGACGGTCTGAGACAGACGGTCTGAGACAGACGGTCTGAGACAGACGGTCTTAGACAGACGGTCTTAGACATACGGCCTGAGACAGACAGTCTGAGACAGACAGTCTGAGACAGACAGTGTGAGACAGACGGTCTTAGACAGACGGTCTTAGACATACGGCCTGAGACAGACGGTTCGAGACAGAGGGATTGAGACAGACGGTCTGAGACAGATGGTCTGAGACAGACGGTCTGAAACAGGCGGTCTGAGACAGGCGGTCTGAGACAGACGGTCGGAGACAGACGGTCAGAGACAGGCGGCCTGAGACAGACGGTCTGAGACAGACGGTCTGAGACAGACGGTCTGAGACAGAAGTTTCGAGACAGAGGGATTGAGACAGACGGTCTGAGACAGACGGTCTGAGACAGGCGGTCTGAGACAGGCGGTCTGAGACAGACGGTCTGAGACAGACGGTCTGAGACAGACGGTCTGAGACAGACGGTCTGAGACAGACGGTCTGACACAGACGGTCTGAGACAGACAGTCTGATACAGACGGTCTGAGACAGACGGTCTGAGACAGACGGTCTGAGACAGACGGTCTGAGACAGGCGGTCTGATACAGACGGTCTGAGACAGACCGTCAGAGACAGGCGGCCTGAGACAGACGGCCTGAGACAGACGGTCTGATACAGACGGTCTGATACAGACGGTCTGATACAGACGGTCTGATACAGACGGTCTGTGACAGTCGGTCTGAGACGCACGGTCTGAGACAGACGGTCTGAGACTGTCGGCCTGAGACAGACGGTCTGAGACACGGTCTGAGACAGGCGGTCTGCGACAGACGGTCTGAGACAGACGGTCTGAGACAGACGGTCTGAGACAGACGGTCTGAGACAGAAGGTTCGAGACAGAGGGATTGAGACAGACGGTCTGAGACAGACGGTCTGAGACAGGCGGTCTGAGACAGGCGGTCTGAGACAGACGGTCGGAGACAGACGGTCTGAGACAGACGGTCTGAGACAGACGGTCTGAGACAGACGGTCTGAGACAGACGGTCTGAGACAGACGGTCTGAGACAGACGGTCTGAGACAGACGGTCTTAGACAGACGGTCTTAGACATACGGCCTGAGACACACAGTCTGAGACAGACAGTCTGAGACAGACAGTGTGAGACAGACGGTCTTAGACAGACGGTCTTAGACATACGGCCTGAGACAGACGGTTCGAGACAGAGGGATTGAGACAGACGGTCTGAGACAGATGGTCTGAGACAGACGGTCTGAGACAGGCGGTCTGAGACAGGCGGTCTGAGACAGACGGTCGGAGACAGACGGTCAGAGACAGGCGGCCTGAGACAGACGGTCTGAGACAGACGGTCTGAGACAGACGGTCTGAGACAGAAGGTTCGAGACAGAGGGATCGAGACAGACGGTCTGAGACAGACGGTCTGAGACAGGCGGTCTGAGACAGGCGGTCTGAGACAGACGGTCTGAGACAGACGGTCTGAGACAGACGGTCTGAGACAGACGGTCTGAGACAGACGGTCTGACACAGACGGTCTGAGACAGACAGTCTGATACAGACGGTCTGAGACAGACGGTCTGAGACAGACGGTCTGAGACAGACGGTCTGAGACAGGCGGTCTGATACAGACGGTCTGAGACAGACCGTCAGAGACAGGCGGCCTGAGACAGACGGCCTGAGACAGACGGTCTGATACAGACGGTCTGATACAGACGGTCTGATACAGACGGTCTGATACAGACGGTCTGTGACAGTCGGTCTGAGACGCACGGTCTGAGACAGACGGTCTGAGACTGACGGTCTGAGACGGACGGTCTGAGACACGGTCTGAGACAGGCGGTCTGCGACAGACGGTCTGAGACAGACGGTCTGAGACAGACGGCCTGAGACAGGCGGTCTGCGACAGAGGGACAGGGACAGGCGAATAGACGCTGCGCGATAGCGGCAGACAGACTGAGAAGGACGGTCTGAGATAGGCTGACTGAGATAGACGGTCTGAGACAGACGGCCTGAGACAGACGGTCTGAGACAGACGTCTGAGACAGACGGTCTGAGACAGACGGTCTGAGACAGACGGTCTGAGACAGACGGTCTGAGGCAGACGGTCTGAGACTGGCGGTCTGATACAGACGGTCTGAGACAGACGGTCTGAGACAGGCGGTCAGAGACAGGCGGCCTGAGACAGACGGCCTGACACAGACGGTCTGAGACAGGCGGCCTGAGACAGACGGCCTGAGACAGACGGCCTGAGACAGACGGTCTGAGACAGACGGTCTGAGACAGACGGCCTGAGACACACGGTTCGAGACAGAGGGATTGAGACAGACGGTCTGAGACAGAAGGTCTGAGACAGGCGGTCTGAGACAGGCGGTCTGAGACAGACGGCCTGAGACAGACGGTTCGAGACAGAGGGATTGAGACAGACGGTCTGAGGCAGACGGTCTGAGACTGGCGGTCTGATACAGACGGTCTGAGACAGACGGTCTGAGACAGGCGGTCAGAGACAGGCGGTCGGAGACAGACGGTCTGAGACAGACGGTCTGAGACAGACGGTCTGAGACAGACGGTCTGAGACAGACGGTCTGAGACAGACGATCTGAGACAGACGGTCTGAGACAGACGGTCTGAGACAGACGGTCTTAGACAGACGGTCTTAGACATACGGCCTGAGACAGACAGTCTGAGACAGACAGTCTGAGACAGACAGTCTGATACAGACGGTCTGAGACAGACGGTCTGAGACAGACGGTCTGAGACAGACGGTCTGAGACAGACGGTCTGAGACAGACGGTCTGAGACAGACGGTCTTAGACAGACGGTCTTAGACATACGGCCTGAGACAGACAGTCTGAGACAGACAGTCTGAGACAGACAGTCTGAGACAGACGGTCTTAGACAGACGGTCTTAGACATACGGCCTGAGACAGACGGTTCGAGACAGAGGGATTGAGACAGACGGTCTGAGACAGATGGTCTGAGACAGACGGTCTGAGACAGGCGGTCTGAGACAGGCGGTCTGAGACAGACGGTCGGAGACAGACGGTCAGAGACAGGCGGCCTGAGACAGACGGCCTGAGACAGACGGTCTGAGACAGACGGTCTGAGACAGAAGGTTCGAGACAGAGGGATTGAGACAGACGGTCTGAGACAGACGGTCTGAGACAGGCGGTCTGAGACAGGCGGTCTGAGACAGACGGTCGGAGACAGACGGCCTGAGACAGACGGTCTGAGACAGACGGTCTGAGACAGACGGTCTGAGACAGACGGTCTGAGACAAACGGTCTGAGACAGACGGTCTGAGACAGACGGTCTGAGACAGACGGTCTGAGACAGATGGTCTGAGACAGACGGTCTTAGACAGACGGTCTTAGACATACGGCCTGAGACAGACAGTCTGAGACAGACAGTCTGAGACAGACAGTCTGATACAGACGGTCTGAGACAGAGGGTCTGAGACAGACGGTCTGAGACAGACGGTCTGAGACAGATGGCCTGAGACAGACGGTCTGACACAGACGGTCTGAGACAGACAGTCTGATACAGACGGTCTGAGACAGACGGTCTGATACAGACGGTCTGAGACAGACGGTCTGAGACAGGCGGTCTGATACAGACGGTCTGAGACAGACGGTCAGAGACAGGCGGCCTGAGACAGACGGCCTGAGACAGACGGTCTGATACAGACGGTCTGATACAGACGGTCTGTGACAGTCGGTCTGAGACGCACGGTCTGAGACAGACGGTCTGAGACTGTCGGTCTGAGACAGACGGTCTGAGACACGGTCTGAGACAGGCGGTCTGCGACAGACGGTCTGAGACAGACGGTCTGAGACAGACGGTCTGAGACAGACGGTCTGAGACACGGTCTGAGACAGGCGGTCTGCGACAGACGGTCTGAGACAGACGGTCTGAGACAGACGGTCTGAGACAGACGGTCTGAGACAGAAGGTTCGAGACAGAGGGATTGAGACAGACGGTCTGAGACAGACGGTCTGAGACAGGCGGTCTGAGACAGTCGGTCTGAGACGCACGGTCTGAGACAGACGGTCTGAGACTGACGGTCTGAGACGGACGGTCTGAGACACGGTCTGAGACAGGCGGTCTGCGACAGACGGTCTGAGACAGACGGTCTGAGACAGACGGCCTGAGACAGGCGGTCTGCGACAGAGGGACAGGGACAGGCGAATAGACGCTGCGCGATAGCGGCAGACAGACTGAGAAGGACGGTCTGAGATAGGCTGACTGAGATAGACGGTCTGAGACAGACGGTCTGAGACAGACGGTCTGAGACAGAAGGTTCGAGACAGAGGGATTGAGACAGACGGTCTGAGACAGACGGTCTGAGACAGGCGGTCTGAGACAGGCGGTCTGAGACAGACGGTCGGAGACAGACGGTCTGAGACAGACGGTCTGAGACAGACGGTCTGAGACAGACGGTCTGAGACAGACGGTCTGAGACAGACGGTCTGAGACAGACGGTCTGAGACAGACGGTCTTAGACAGACGGTCTTAGACATACGGCCTGAGACAGACAGTCTGAGACAGACAGTCTGAGACAGACAGTGTGAGACAGACGGTCTTAGACAGACGGTCTTAGACATACGGCCTGAGACAGACGGTTCGAGACAGAGGGATTGAGACAGACGGTCTGAGACAGATGGTCTGAGACAGACGGTCTGAGACAGGCGGTCTGAGACAGGCGGTCTGAGACAGACGGTCGGAGACAGACGGTCAGAGACAGGCGGCCTGAGACAGACGGTCTGAGACAGACGGTCTGAGACAGACGGTCTGAGACAGAAGGTTCGAGACAGAGGGATTGAGACAGACGGTCTGAGACAGACGGTCTGAGACAGGCGGTCTGAGACAGGCGGTCTGATACAGACGGTCTGAGACAGACGGTCTGAGACAGACGGTCTTAGACAGACGGTCTGAGACAGACGGTCTGACACAGACGGTCTGAGACAGACAGTCTGATACAGACGGTCTGAGACAGACGGTCTGAGACAGACGGTCTGAGACAGACGGTCTGAGACAGGCGGTCTGATACAGACGGTCTGAGACAGACCGTCAGAGACAGGCGGCCTGAGACAGACGGCCTGAGACAGACGGTCTGATACAGACGGTCTGATACAGACGGTCTGATACAGACGGTCTGATACAGACGGTCTGTGACAGTCGGTCTGAGACGCACGGTCTGAGACAGACGGTCTGAGACTGACGGTCTGAGACGGACGGTCTGAGACACGGTCTGAGACAGGCGGTCTGCGACAGACGGTCTGAGACAGACGGTCTGAGACAGACGGCCTGAGACAGGCGGTCTGCGACAGAGGGACAGGGACAGGCGAATAGACGCTGCGCGATAGCGGCAGACAGACTGAGAAGGACGGTCTGAGATAGGCTGACTGAGATAGACGGTCTGAGACAGACGGCCTGAGACAGACGGTCTGAGACAGACGGTCTGAGACAGACGGTCTGAGACAGACGGTCTGAGACAGACGGTCTTAGACAGACGGTCTTAGACATACGGCCTGAGACAGACAGTCTGAGACAGACAGTCTGAGACAGACAGTCTGATACAGACGGTCTGAGACAGACGGTCTGAGACAGACGGTCTGAGACAGACGGTCTGAGACAGACGGTCTGAGACAGACGGTCTGAGACAGACGGTCTTAGACAGACGGTCTTAGACATACGGCCTGAGACAGACAGTCTGAGACAGACAGTCTGAGACAGACAGTCTGAGACAGACGGTCTTAGACAGACGGTCTTAGACATACGGCCTGAGACAGACGGTTCGAGACAGAGGGATTGAGACAGACGGTCTGAGACAGATGGTCTGAGACAGACGGTCTGAGACAGGCGGTCTGAGACAGGCGGTCTGAGACAGACGGTCGGAGACAGACGGTCAGAGACAGGCGGCCTGAGACAGACGGCCTGAGACAGACGGTCTGAGACAGACGGTCTGAGACAGAAGGTTCGAGACAGAGGGATTGAGACAGACGGTCTGAGACAGACGGTCTGAGACAGGCGGTCTGAGACAGGCGGTCTGAGACAGGCGGTCTGAGACAGACGGTCGGAGACAGACGGCCTGAGACAGACGGTCTGAGACAGACGGTCTGAGACAGACGGTCTGAGACAGACGGTCTGAGACAAACGGTCTGAGACAGACGGTCTGAGACAGACGGTCTGAGACAGACGGTCTGAGACAGACGGTCTGAGACAGACGGTCTTAGACAGACGGTCTTAGACATACGGCCTGAGACAGACAGTCTGAGACAGACAGTCTGAGACAGACAGTCTGATACAGACGGTCTGAGACAGACGGTCTGAGACAGACGGTCTGAGACAGACGGTCTGAGACAGATGGCCTGAGACAGACGGTCTGACACAGACGGTCTGAGACAGACAGTCTGATACAGACGGTCTGAGACAGACGGTCTGATACAGACGGTCTGAGACAGACGGTCTGTGACAGGCGGTCTGATACAGACGGTCTGAGACAGACGGTCAGAGACAGGCGGCCTGAGACAGACGGCCTGAGACAGACGGTCTGATACAGACGGTCTGATACAGACGGTCTGTGACAGTCGGTCTGAGACGCACGGTCTGAGACAGACGGTCTGAGACTGTCGGTCTGAGACAGACGGTCTGAGACACGGTCTGAGACAGGCGGTCTGCGACAGACGGTCTGAGACAGACGGTCTGAGACAGACGGTCTGAGACAGACGGTCTGAGACACGGTCTGAGACAGGCGGTCTGCGACAGACGGTCTGAGACAGACGGTCTGAGACAGACGGTCTGAGACAGACGGTCTGAGACAGAAGGTTCGAGACAGAGGGATTGAGACAGACGGTCTGAGACAGACGGTCTGAGACAGGCGGTCTGAGACAGTCGGTCTGAGACGCACGGTCTGAGACAGACGGTCTGAGACTGACGGTCTGAGACGGACGGTCTGAGACACGGTCTGAGACAGGCGGTCTGCGACAGACGGTCTGAGACAGACGGTCTGAGACAGACGGCCTGAGACAGGCGGTCTGCGACAGAGGGACAGGGACAGGCGAATAGACGCTGCGCGATAGCGGCAGACAGACTGAGAAGGACGGTCTGAGATAGGCTGACTGAGATAGACGGTCTGAGACAGACGGCCTGAGACAGACGGTCTGAGACAGACGGTCTGAGACAGACGGTCTGAGACAGACGGTCTGAGACAGACGGTCTGAGACAGACGGTCTGAGGCAGACGGTCTGAGACTGGCGGTCTGATACAGACGGTCTGAGACAGACGGTCTGAGACAGGCGGTCAGAGACAGGCGGCCTGAGACAGACGGCCTGACACAGACGGTCTGAGACAGGCGGCCTGAGACAGACGGCCTGAGACAGACGGCCTGAGACAGACGGTCTGAGACAGACGGTCTGAGACAGACGGCCTGAGACACACGGTTCGAGACAGAGGGATTGAGACAGACGGTCTGAGACAGAAGGTCTGAGACAGGCGGTCTGAGACAGGCGGTCTGAGACAGACGGCCTGAGACAGACGGTTCGAGACAGAGGGATTGAGACAGACGGTCTGAGGCAGACGGTCTGAGACTGGCGGTCTGATACAGACGGTCTGAGACAGACGGTCTGAGACAGGCGGTCAGAGACAGGCGGTCGGAGACAGACGGTCTGAGACAGACGGTCTGAGACAGACGGTCTGAGACAGACGGTCTGAGACAGACGGTCTGAGACAGACGATCTGAGACAGACGGTCTGAGACAGACGGTCTGAGACAGACGGTCTTAGACAGACGGTCTTAGACATACGGCCTGAGACAGACAGTCTGAGACAGACAGTCTGAGACAGACAGTCTGATACAGACGGTCTGAGACAGACGGTCTGAGACAGACGGTCTGAGACAGACGGTCTGAGACAGACGGTCTGAGACAGACGGTCTGAGACAGACGGTCTTAGACAGACGGTCTTAGACATACGGCCTGAGACAGACAGTCTGAGACAGACAGTCTGAGACAGACAGTCTGAGACAGACGGTCTTAGACAGACGGTCTTAGACATACGGCCTGAGACAGACGGTTCGAGACAGAGGGATTGAGACAGACGGTCTGAGACAGGCGATCTGAGACAGGCGGTCTGAGACAGACGGTCGGAGACAGACGGTCAGAGACAGGCGGCCTGAGACAGACGGCCTGAGACAGACGGTCTGAGACAGACGGTCTGAGACAGAAGGTTCGAGACAGAGGGATTGAGACAGACGGTCTGAGACAGACGGTCTGAGACAGGCGGTCTGAGACAGGCGGTCTGAGACAGACGGTCGGAGACAGACGGCCTGAGACAGACGGTCTGAGACAGACGGTCTGAGACAGACGGTCTGAGACAGACGGTCTGAGACAAACGGTCTGAGACAGACGGTCTGAGACAGACGGTCTGAGACAGACGGTCTGAGACAGACGGTCTTAGACAGACGGTCTTAGACATACGGCCTGAGACAGACAGTCTGAGACAGACAGTCTGAGACAGACAGTCTGAGACAGACAGTCTGATACAGACGGTCTGAGACAGACGGTCTGAGACAGACGGTCTGAGACAGACGGTCTGAGACAGATGGCCTGAGACAGACGGTCTGACACAGACGGTCTGAGACAGACAGTCTGATACAGACGGTCTGAGACAGACGGTCTGAGACAGACGGTCTGATACAGACGGTCTGAGACAGACGGTCTGAGACAGGCGGTCTGATACAGACGGTCTGAGACAGACGGTCAGAGACAGGCGGCCTGAGACAGACGGCCTGAGACAGACGGTCTGATACAGACGGTCTGATACAGACGGTCTGTGACAGTCGGTCTGAGACGCACGGTCTGAGACAGACGGTCTGAGACTGTCGGTCTGAGACAGACGGTCTGAGACACGGTCTGAGACAGGCGGTCTGCGACAGACGGTCTGAGACAGACGGTCTGAGACAGACGGTCTGAGACAGACGGTCTGAGACACGGTCTGAGACAGGCGGTCTGCGACAGACGGTCTGAGACAGACGGTCTGAGACAGACGGTCTGAGACAGACGGTCTGAGACAGAAGGTTCGAGACAGAGGGATTGAGACAGACGGTCTGAGACAGACGGTCTGAGACAGGCGGTCTGAGACAGGCGGTCTGAGACAGACGGTCGGAGACAGACGGTCTGAGACAGACGGTCTGAGACAGACGGTCTGAGACAGACGGTCTGAGACAGACGGTCTGTGACAGACGGTCTGAGACAGACGGTCTGAGACAGACGGTCTTAGACAGACGGTCTTAGACATACGGCCTGAGACAGACAGTCTGAGACAGACAGTCTGAGACAGACAGTCTGAGACAGACGGTCTTAGACAGACGGTCTTAGACATACGGCCTGAGACAGACGGTTCGAGACAGAGGGATTGAGACAGACGGTCTGAGACAGATGGTCTGAGACAGACGGTCTGAGACAGGCGGTCTGAGACAGGCGGTCTGAGACAGACGGTCGGAGACAGACGGTCAGAGACAGGCGGCCTGAGACAGACGGCCTGAGACAGACGGTCTGAGACAGACGGTCTGAGACAGAAGGTTCGAGACAGAGGGATTGAGAGAGACGGTCTGAGACAGGCGGTCTGAGACAGGCGGTCTGAGGCAGGCGGTCTGAGACAGACGGTCGGAGACAGACGGCCTGAGACAGACGGTCTGAGACAGACGGTCTGAGACAGGCGGTCTGAGACAGGCGGTCTGAGACAGACGGTCGGAGACAGACGGCCTGAGACAGACGGTCTGAGACAGACGTTCTGAGACAGACGGTCTGAGACAGACGGTCTGAGACAGACGGTCTGAGACAAACGGTCTGAGACAGACGGTCTGAGACAGACGGTCTGAGACAGACGGTCTTAGACAGACGGTCTTAGACATACGGCCTGAGACAGACAGTCTGAGACAGACAGTCTGAGACAGACAGTCTGATACAGACGGTCTGAGACAGACGGTCTGAGACAGACGGTCTGAGACAGACGGTCTGAGACAGATGGCCTGAGACAGACGGTCTGACACAGACGGTCTGAGACAGACAGTCTGATACAGACGGTCTGAGACAGACGGTCTGATACAGACGGTCTGAGACAGACGGTCTGAGACAGGCGGTCTGATACAGACGGTCTGAGACAGACGGTCAGAGACAGGCGGCCTGAGACAGACGGCCTGAGACAGACGGTCTGATACAGACGGTCTGATACAGACGGTCTGTGACAGTCGGTCTGAGACGCACGGTCTGAGACAGACGGTCTGAGACTGTCGGTCTGAGACAGACGGTCTGAGACACGGTCTGAGACAGGCGGTCTGCGACAGACGGTCTGAGACAGACGGTCTGAGACAGACGGTCTGAGACAGACGGTCTGAGACACGGTCTGAGACAGGCGGTCTGCGACAGACGGTCTGAGACAGACGGTCTGAGACAGACGGCCTGAGACAGGCGGTCTGCGACAGAGGGACAGGGACAGGCGAATAGACGCTGCGCGATAGCGGCAGACAGACTGAGAAGGACGGTCTGAGATAGGCTGACTGAGATAGACGGTCTGAGACAGACGGCCTGAGACAGACGGTCTGAGACAGACGGTCTGAGACAGACGGTCTGAGACAGACGGTCTGAGACAGACGGTCTGAGGCAGACGGTCTGAGACTGGCGGTCTGATACAGACGGTCTGAGACAGACGGTCTGAGACAGGCGGTCAGAGACAGGCGGCCTGAGACAGACGGCCTGACACAGACGGTCTGAGACAGGCGGCCTGAGACAGACGGCCTGAGACAGACGGCCTGAGACAGACGGTCTGAGACAGACGGTCTGAGACAGACGGCCTGAGACACACGGTTCGAGACAGAGGGATTGAGACAGACGGTCTGAGACAGAAGGTCTGAGACAGGCGGTCTGAGACAGGCGGTCTGAGACAGACGGCCTGAGACAGACGGTTCGAGACAGAGGGATTGAGACAGACGGTCTGAGGCAGACGGTCTGAGACTGGCGGTCTGATACAGACGGTCTGAGACAGACGGTCTGAGACAGGCGGTCAGAGACAGGCGGTCGGAGACAGACGGTCTGAGACAGACGGTCTGAGACAGACGGTCTGAGACAGACGGTCTGAGACAGACGGTCTGAGACAGACGATCTGAGACAGACGGTCTGAGACAGACGGTCTGAGACAGACGGTCTTAGACAGACGGTCTTAGACATACGGCCTGAGACAGACAGTCTGAGACAGACAGTCTGAGACAGACAGTCTGATACAGACGGTCTGAGACAGACGGTCTGAGACAGACGGTCTGAGACAGACGGTCTGAGACAGACGGTCTGAGACAGACGGTCTGAGACAGACGGTCTTAGACAGACGGTCTTAGACATACGGCCTGAGACAGACAGTCTGAGACAGACAGTCTGAGACAGACAGTCTGAGACAGACGGTCTTAGACAGACGGTCTTAGACATACGGCCTGAGACAGACGGTTCGAGACAGAGGGATTGAGACAGACGGTCTGAGACAGATGGTCTGAGACAGACGGTCTGAGACAGGCGGTCTGAGACAGGCGGTCTGAGACAGACGGTCGGAGACAGACGGTCAGAGACAGGCGGCCTGAGACAGACGGCCTGAGACAGACGGTCTGAGACAGACGGTCTGAGACAGAAGGTTCGAGACAGAGGGATTGAGACAGACGGTCTGAGACAGACGGTCTGAGACAGGCGGTCTGAGACAGGCGGTCTGAGACAGACGGTCGGAGACAGACGGCCTGAGACAGACGGTCTGAGACAGACGGTCTGAGACAGACGGTCTGAGACAGACGGTCTGAGACAAACGGTCTGAGACAGACGGTCTGAGACAGACGGTCTGAGACAGACGGTCTGAGACAGACGGTCTTAGACAGACGGTCTTAGACATACGGCCTGAGACAGACAGTCTGAGACAGACAGTCTGAGACAGACAGTCTGAGACAGACAGTCTGATACAGACGGTCTGAGACAGACGGTCTGAGACAGACGGTCTGAGACAGACGGTCTGAGACAGATGGCCTGAGACAGACGGTCTGACACAGACGGTCTGAGACAGACAGTCTGATACAGACGGTCTGAGACAGACGGTCTGAGACAGACGGTCTGATACAGACGGTCTGAGACAGACGGTCTGAGACAGGCGGTCTGATACAGACGGTCTGAGACAGACGGTCAGAGACAGGCGGCCTGAGACAGACGGCCTGAGACAGACGGTCTGATACAGACGGTCTGATACAGACGGTCTGTGACAGTCGGTCTGAGACGCACGGTCTGAGACAGACGGTCTGAGACTGTCGGTCTGAGACAGACGGTCTGAGACACGGTCTGAGACAGGCGGTCTGCGACAGACGGTCTGAGACAGACGGTCTGAGACAGACGGTCTGAGACAGACGGTCTGAGACACGGTCTGAGACAGGCGGTCTGCGACAGACGGTCTGAGACAGACGGTCTGAGACAGACGGTCTGAGACAGACGGTCTGAGACAGAAGGTTCGAGACAGAGGGATTGAGACAGACGGTCTGAGACAGACGGTCTGAGACAGGCGGTCTGAGACAGGCGGTCTGAGACAGACGGTCGGAGACAGACGGTCTGAGACAGACGGTCTGAGACAGACGGTCTGAGACAGACGGTCTGAGACAGACGGTCTGTGACAGACGGTCTGAGACAGACGGTCTGAGACAGACGGTCTTAGACAGACGGTCTTAGACATACGGCCTGAGACAGACAGTCTGAGACAGACAGTCTGAGACAGACAGTCTGAGACAGACGGTCTTAGACAGACGGTCTTAGACATACGGCCTGAGACAGACGGTTCGAGACAGAGGGATTGAGACAGACGGTCTGAGACAGATGGTCTGAGACAGACGGTCTGAGACAGGCGGTCTGAGACAGGCGGTCTGAGACAGACGGTCGGAGACAGACGGTCAGAGACAGGCGGCCTGAGACAGACGGCCTGAGACAGACGGTCTGAGACAGACGGTCTGAGACAGAAGGTTCGAGACAGAGGGATTGAGAGAGACGGTCTGAGACAGGCGGTCTGAGACAGGCGGTCTGAGGCAGGCGGTCTGAGACAGACGGTCGGAGACAGACGGCCTGAGACAGACGGTCTGAGACAGACGGTCTGAGACAGGCGGTCTGAGACAGGCGGTCTGAGACAGACGGTCGGAGACAGACGGCCTGAGACAGACGGTCTGAGACAGACGTTCTGAGACAGACGGTCTGAGACAGACGGTCTGAGACAGACGGTCTGAGACAAACGGTCTGAGACAGACGGTCTGAGACAGACGGTCTGAGACAGACGGTCTTAGACAGACGGTCTTAGACATACGGCCTGAGACAGACAGTCTGAGACAGACAGTCTGAGACAGACAGTCTGATACAGACGGTCTGAGACAGACGGTCTGAGACAGACGGTCTGAGACAGACGGTCTGAGACAGATGGCCTGAGACAGACGGTCTGACACAGACGGTCTGAGACAGACAGTCTGATACAGACGGTCTGAGACAGACGGTCTGATACAGACGGTCTGAGACAGACGGTCTGAGACAGGCGGTCTGATACAGACGGTCTGAGACAGACGGTCAGAGACAGGCGGCCTGAGACAGACGGCCTGAGACAGACGGTCTGATACAGACGGTCTGATACAGACGGTCTGTGACAGTCGGTCTGAGACGCACGGTCTGAGACAGACGGTCTGAGACTGTCGGTCTGAGACAGACGGTCTGAGACACGGTCTGAGACAGGCGGTCTGCGACAGACGGTCTGAGACAGACGGTCTGAGACAGACGGTCTGAGACAGACGGTCTGAGACACGGTCTGAGACAGGCGGTCTGCGACAGACGGTCTGAGACAGACGGTCTGAGACAGACGGCCTGAGACAGGCGGTCTGCGACAGAGGGACAGGGACAGGCGAATAGACGCTGCGCGATAGCGGCAGACAGACTGAGAAGGACGGTCTGAGATAGGCTGACTGAGATAGACGGTCTGAGACAGACGGCCTGAGACAGACGGTCTGAGACAGACGGTCTGAGACAGACGGTCTGAGACAGACGGTCTGAGACAGACGGTCTGAGGCAGACGGTCTGAGACTGGCGGTCTGATACAGACGGTCTGAGACAGACGGTCTGAGACAGGCGGTCAGAGACAGGCGGCCTGAGACAGACGGCCTGACACAGACGGTCTGAGACAGGCGGCCTGAGACAGACGGCCTGAGACAGACGGCCTGAGACAGACGGTCTGAGACAGACGGTCTGAGACAGACGGCCTGAGACACACGGTTCGAGACAGAGGGATTGAGACAGACGGTCTGAGACAGAAGGTCTGAGACAGGCGGTCTGAGACAGGCGGTCTGAGACAGACGGCCTGAGACAGACGGTTCGAGACAGAGGGATTGAGACAGACGGTCTGAGGCAGACGGTCTGAGACTGGCGGTCTGATACAGACGGTCTGAGACAGACGGTCTGAGACAGGCGGTCAGAGACAGGCGGTCGGAGACAGACGGTCTGAGACAGACGGTCTGAGACAGACGGTCTGAGACAGACGGTCTGAGACAGACGGTCTGAGACAGACGATCTGAGACAGACGGTCTGAGACAGACGGTCTGAGACAGACGGTCTTAGACAGACGGTCTTAGACATACGGCCTGAGACAGACAGTCTGAGACAGACAGTCTGAGACAGACAGTCTGATACAGACGGTCTGAGACAGACGGTCTGAGACAGACGGTCTGAGACAGACGGTCTGAGACAGACGGTCTGAGACAGACGGTCTGAGACAGACGGTCTTAGACAGACGGTCTTAGACATACGGCCTGAGACAGACAGTCTGAGACAGACAGTCTGAGACAGACAGTCTGAGACAGACGGTCTTAGACAGACGGTCTTAGACATACGGCCTGAGACAGACGGTTCGAGACAGAGGGATTGAGACAGACGGTCTGAGACAGATGGTCTGAGACAGACGGTCTGAGACAGGCGGTCTGAGACAGGCGGTCTGAGACAGACGGTCGGAGACAGACGGTCAGAGACAGGCGGCCTGAGACAGACGGCCTGAGACAGACGGTCTGAGACAGACGGTCTGAGACAGAAGGTTCGAGACAGAGGGATTGAGACAGACGGTCTGAGACAGACGGTCT
This sequence comes from Coelioxys conoideus, assembly GCA_947623535.1. NCBI lineage: Eukaryota > Metazoa > Arthropoda > Insecta > Hymenoptera > Megachilidae > Coelioxys > Coelioxys conoideus. The sequence goes on along the minus strand of CANQJN010000005.1, from coordinate 1,686,300 downwards.
GAGACAGGCGGTCTGAGACAGGCGGTCTGAGACAGACGGTCGGAGACAGACGGCCTGAGACAGACGGTCTGAGACAGACGGTCTGAGACAGACGGTCTGAGACAGACGGTCTGAGACAAACGGTCTGAGACAGACGGTCTGAGACAGACGGTCTGAGACAGACGGTCTGAGACAGATGGTCTGAGACAGACGGTCTTAGACAGACGGTCTTAGACATACGGCCTGAGACAGACAGTCTGAGACAGACAGTCTGAGACAGACAGTCTGATACAGACGGTCTGAGACAGACGGTCTGAGACAGACGGTCTGAGACAGACGGTCTGAGACAGATGGCCTGAGACAGACGGTCTGACACAGACGGTCTGAGACAGACAGTCTGATACAGACGGTCTGAGACAGACGGTCTGATACAGACGGTCTGAGACAGACGGTCTGAGACAGGCGGTCTGATACAGACGGTCTGAGACAGACGGTCAGAGACAGGCGGCCTGAGACAGACGGCCTGAGACAGACGGTCTGATACAGACGGTCTGATACAGACGGTCTGTGACAGTCGGTCTGAGACGCACGGTCTGAGACAGACGGTCTGAGACTGTCGGTCTGAGACAGACGGTCTGAGACACGGTCTGAGACAGGCGGTCTGCGACAGACGGTCTGAGACAGACGGTCTGAGACAGACGGTCTGAGACAGACGGTCTGAGACACGGTCTGAGACAGGCGGTCTGCGACAGACGGTCTGAGACAGACGGTCTGAGACAGACGGTCTGAGACAGACGGTCTGAGACAGAAGGTTCGAGACAGAGGGATTGAGACAGACGGTCTGAGACAGACGGTCTGAGACAGGCGGTCTGAGACAGTCGGTCTGAGACGCACGGTCTGAGACAGACGGTCTGAGACTGACGGTCTGAGACGGACGGTCTGAGACACGGTCTGAGACAGGCGGTCTGCGACAGACGGTCTGAGACAGACGGTCTGAGACAGACGGCCTGAGACAGGCGGTCTGCGACAGAGGGACAGGGACAGGCGAATAGACGCTGCGCGATAGCGGCAGACAGACTGAGAAGGACGGTCTGAGATAGGCTGACTGAGATAGACGGTCTGAGACAGACGGTCTGAGACAGAAGGTTCGAGACAGAGGGATTGAGACAGACGGTCTGAGACAGACGGTCTGAGACAGGCGGTCTGAGACAGGCGGTCTGAGACAGACGGTCGGAGACAGACGGTCTGAGACAGACGGTCTGAGACAGACGGTCTGAGACAGACGGTCTGAGACAGACGGTCTGAGACAGACGGTCTGAGACAGACGGTCTGAGACAGACGGTCTTAGACAGACGGTCTTAGACATACGGCCTGAGACAGACAGTCTGAGACAGACAGTCTGAGACAGACAGTGTGAGACAGACGGTCTTAGACAGACGGTCTTAGACATACGGCCTGAGACAGACGGTTCGAGACAGAGGGATTGAGACAGACGGTCTGAGACAGATGGTCTGAGACAGACGGTCTGAGACAGGCGGTCTGAGACAGGCGGTCTGAGACAGACGGTCGGAGACAGACGGTCAGAGACAGGCGGCCTGAGACAGACGGTCTGAGACAGACGGTCTGAGACAGACGGTCTGAGACAGAAGGTTCGAGACAGAGGGATTGAGACAGACGGTCTGAGACAGACGGTCTGAGACAGGCGGTCTGAGACAGGCGGTCTGATACAGACGGTCTGAGACAGACGGTCTGAGACAGACGGTCTGAGACAGACGGTCTGAGACAGACGGTCTGACACAGACGGTCTGAGACAGACAGTCTGATACAGACGGTCTGAGACAGACGGTCTGAGACAGACGGTCTGAGACAGACGGTCTGAGACAGGCGGTCTGATACAGACGGTCTGAGACAGACCGTCAGAGACAGGCGGCCTGAGACAGACGGCCTGAGACAGACGGTCTGATACAGACGGTCTGATACAGACGGTCTGATACAGACGGTCTGATACAGACGGTCTGTGACAGTCGGTCTGAGACGCACGGTCTGAGACAGACGGTCTGAGACTGACGGTCTGAGACGGACGGTCTGAGACACGGTCTGAGACAGGCGGTCTGCGACAGACGGTCTGAGACAGACGGTCTGAGACAGACGGCCTGAGACAGGCGGTCTGCGACAGAGGGACAGGGACAGGCGAATAGACGCTGCGCGATAGCGGCAGACAGACTGAGAAGGACGGTCTGAGATAGGCTGACTGAGATAGACGGTCTGAGACAGACGGCCTGAGACAGACGGTCTGAGACAGACGGTCTGAGACAGACGGTCTGAGACAGACGGTCTGAGACAGACGGTCTTAGACAGACGGTCTTAGACATACGGCCTGAGACAGACAGTCTGAGACAGACAGTCTGAGACAGACAGTCTGATACAGACGGTCTGAGACAGACGGTCTGAGACAGATGGTCTGAGACAGACGGTCTGAGACAGGCGGTCTGAGACAGGCGGTCTGAGACAGACGGTCGGAGACAGACGGTCAGAGACAGGCGGCCTGAGACAGACGGCCTGAGACAGACGGTCTGAGACAGACGGTCTGAGACAGAAGGTTCGAGACAGAGGGATTGAGACAGACGGTCTGAGACAGACGGTCTGAGACAGGCGGTCTGAGACAGGCGGTCTGAGACAGACGGTCGAAGACAGACGGCCTGAGACAGACGGTCTGAGACAGACGGTCTGAGACAGACGGTCTGAGACAGACGGTCTGAGACAAACGGTCTGAGACAGACGGTCTGAGACAGACGGTCTGAGACAGACGGTCTGAGACAGACGGTCTGAGACAGACGGTCTTAGACAGACGGTCTTAGACATACGGCCTGAGACAGACAGTCTGATACAGACGGTCTGAGACAGACGGTCTGAGACAGACGGTCTGAGACAGACGGTCTGAGACAGATGGCCTGAGACAGACGGTCTGACACAGACGGTCTGAGACAGACAGTCTGATACAGACGGTCTGAGACAGACGGTCTGATACAGACGGTCTGAGACAGACGGTCTGAGACAGGCGGTCTGATACAGACGGTCTGAGACAGACGGTCAGAGACAGGCGGCCTGAGACAGACGGCCTGAGACAGACGGTCTGATACAGACGGTCTGATACAGACGGTCTGTGACAGTCGGTCTGAGACGCACGGTCTGAGACAGACGGTCTGAGACTGTCGGTCTGAGACAGACGGTCTGAGACACGGTCTGAGACAGGCGGTCTGCGACAGACGGTCTGAGACAGACGGTCTGAGACAGACGGTCTGAGACAGACGGTCTGAGACACGGTCTGAGACAGGCGGTCTGCGACAGACGGTCTGAGACAGACGGTCTGAGACAGACGGTCTGAGACAGACGGTCTGAGACAGAAGGTTCGAGACAGAGGGATTGAGACAGACGGTCTGAGACAGACGGTCTGAGACAGGCGGTCTGAGACAGTCGGTCTGAGACGCACGGTCTGAGACAGACGGTCTGAGACTGACGGTCTGAGACGGACGGTCTGAGACACGGTCTGAGACAGGCGGTCTGCGACAGACGGTCTGAGACAGACGGTCTGAGACAGACGGCCTGAGACAGGCGGTCTGCGACAGAGGGACAGGGACAGGCGAATAGACGCTGCGCGATAGCGGCAGACAGACTGAGAAGGACGGTCTGAGATAGGCTGACTGAGATAGACGGTCTGAGACAGACGGCCTGAGACAGACGGTCTGAGACAGACGGTCTGAGACAGACGGTCTGAGACAGACGGTCTGAGACAGACGGTCTGAGACAGACGGTCTGAGGCAGACGGTCTGAGACTGGCGGTCTGATACAGACGGTCTGAGACAGACGGTCTGAGACAGGCGGTCAGAGACAGGCGGCCTGAGACAGACGGCCTGACACAGACGGTCTGAGACAGGCGGCCTGAGACAGACGGCCTGAGACAGACGGCCTGAGACAGACGGTCTGAGACAGACGGTCTGAGACAGACGGCCTGAGACACACGGTTCGAGACAGAGGGATTGAGACAGACGGTCTGAGACAGAAGGTCTGAGACAGGCGGTCTGAGACAGGCGGTCTGAGACAGACGGCCTGAGACAGACGGTTCGAGACAGAGGGATTGAGACAGACGGTCTGAGGCAGACGGTCTGAGACTGGCGGTCTGATACAGACGGTCTGAGACAGACGGTCTGAGACAGGCGGTCAGAGACAGGCGGTCGGAGACAGACGGTCTGAGACAGACGGTCTGAGACAGACGGTCTGAGACAGACGGTCTGAGACAGACGGCCTGAGACAGACGATCTGAGACAGACGGTCTGAGACAGACGGTCTGAGACAGACGGTCTTAGACAGACGGTCTTAGACATACGGCCTGAGACAGACAGTCTGAGACAGACAGTCTGAGACAGACAGTCTGATACAGACGGTCTGAGACAGACGGTCTGAGACAGACGGTCTGAGACAGACGGTCTGAGACAGACGGTCTGAGACAGACGGTCTGAGACAGACGGTCTTAGACAGACGGTCTTAGACATACGGCCTGAGACAGACAGTCTGAGACAGACAGTCTGAGACAGACAGTCTGAGACAGACGGTCTTAGACAGACGGTCTTAGACATACGGCCTGAGACAGACGGTTCGAGACAGAGGGATTGAGACAGACGGTCTGAGACAGGCGGTCTGAGACAGGCGGTCTGAGACAGACGGTCGGAGACAGACGGTCAGAGACAGGCGGCCTGAGACAGACGGCCTGAGACAGACGGTCTGAGACAGACGGTCTGAGACAGAAGGTTCGAGACAGAGGGATTGAGACAGACGGTCTGAGACAGACGGTCTGAGACAGGCGGTCTGAGACAGGCGGTCTGAGACAGACGGTCGGAGACAGACGGCCTGAGACAGACGGTCTGAGACAGACGGTCTGAGACAGACGGTCTGAGACAGACGGTCTGAGACAAACGGTCTGAGACAGACGGTCTGAGACAGACGGTCTGAGACAGACGGTCTGAGACAGACGGTCTTAGACAGACGGTCTTAGACATACGGCCTGAGACAGACAGTCTGAGACAGACAGTCTGAGACAGACAGTCTGATACAGACGGTCTGAGACAGACGGTCTGAGACAGGCGGTCTGATACAGACGGTCTGATACAGACGGTCTGAGACAGACGGTCAGAGACAGGCGGCCTGAGACAGACGGCCTGAGACAGACGGTCTGATACAGACGGTCTGATACAGACGGTCTGTGACAGTCGGTCTGAGACGCACGGTCTGAGACAGACGGTCTGAGACTGTCGGTCTGAGACAGACGGTCTGAGACACGGTCTGAGACAGGCGGTCTGCGACAGACGGTCTGAGACAGACGGTCTGAGACAGACGGTCTGAGACAGACGGTCTGAGACACGGTCTGAGACAGGCGGTCTGCGACAGACGGTCTGAGACAGACGGTCTGAGACAGACGGTCTGAGACAGACGGTCTGAGACAGACGGTCTGAGACAGAAGGTTCGAGACAGAGGGATTGAGACAGACGGGCTGAGACAGACGGTCTGAGACAGGCGGTCTGAGACAGGCGGTCTGAGACAGACGGTCGGAGACAGACGGTCTGAGACAGACGGTCTGAGACAGACGGTCTGAGACAGACGGTCTGAGACAGACGGTCTGTGACAGACGGTCTGAGACAGACGGTCTGAGACAGACGGTCTTAGACAGACGGTCTTAGACATACGGCCTGAGACAGACAGTCTGAGACAGACAGTCTGAGACAGACAGTCTGAGACAGACGGTCTTAGACAGACGGTCTTAGACATACGGCCTGAGACAGACGGTTCGAGACAGAGGGATTGAGACAGACGGTCTGAGACAGATGGTCTGAGACAGACGGTCTGAGACAGGCGGTCTGAGACAGGCGGTCTGAGACAGACGGTCGGAGACAGACGGTCAGAGACAGGCGGCCTGAGACAGACGGCCTGAGACAGACGGTCTGAGACAGACGGTCTGAGACAGAAGGTTCGAGACAGAGGGATTGAGAGAGACGGTCTGAGACAGGCGGTCTGAGATAGGCGGTCTGAGGCAGGCGGTCTGAGACAGACGGTCGGAGACAGACGGCCTGAGACAGACGGTCTGAGACAGACGGTCTGAGACAGGCGGTCTGAGACAGGCGGTCTGAGACAGACGGTCGGAGACAGACGGCCTGAGACAGACGGTCTGAGACAGACGTTCTGAGACAGACGGTCTGAGACAGACGGTCTGAGACAGACGGTCTGAGACAAACGGTCTGAGACAGACGGTCTGAGACAGACGGTCTGACACAGACGGTCTTAGACAGACGGTCTTAGACATACGGCCTGAGACAGACAGTCTGAGACAGACAGTCTGAGACAGACAGTCTGATACAGACGGTCTGAGACAGACGGTCTGAGACAGACGGTCTGAGACAGATGGCCTGAGACAGACGGTCTGACACAGACGGTCTGAGACAGACAGTCTGATACAGACGGTCTGAGACAGACGGTCTGATACAGACGGTCTGAGACAGACGGTCTGAGACAGGCGGTCTGATACAGACGGTCTGAGACAGACGGTCAGAGACAGGCGGCCTGAGACAGACGGCCTGAGACAGACGGTCTGATACAGACGGTCTGATACAGACGGTCTGTGACAGTCGGTCTGAGACGCACGGTCTGAGACAGACGGTCTGAGACTGTCGGTCTGAGACAGACGGTCTGAGACACGGTCTGAGACAGGCGGTCTGCGACAGACGGTCTGAGACAGACGGTCTGAGACAGACGGTCTGAGACAGACGGTCTGAGACACGGTCTGAGACAGGCGGTCTGCGACAGACGGTCTGAGACAGACGGTCTGAGACAGACGGTCTGAGACAGACGGTCTGAGACAGAAGGTTCGAGACAGAGGGATTGAGACAGACGGTCTGAGACAGACGGTCTGAGACAGGCGGTCTGAGACAGGCGGTCTGAGACAGACGGTCGGAGACAGACGGTCTGAGACAGACGGTCTGAGACAGACGGTCTGAGACAGACGGTCTGAGACAGACGGTCTGAGACAAACGGTCTGAGACAGACGGTCTGAGACAGACGGTCTGAGACAGACGGTCTGAGACAGACGTTCTGAGACAGACGGTCTTAGACAGACGGTCTTAGACATACGGCCTGAGACAGACAGTCTGAGACACACAGTCTGAGACAGACAGTCTGATACAGACGGTCTGAGACAGACGGTCTGAGACAGACGGTCTGAGACAGACGGTCTGAGACAGACGGTCTGACACAGACGGTCTGAGACAGACAGTCTGATACAGACGGTCTGAGACAGACGGTCTGAGACAGACGGTCTGAGACAGACGGTCTGAGACAGGCGGTCTGATACAGACGGTCTGAGACAGACCGTCAGAGACAGGCGGCCTGAGACAGACGGCCTGAGACAGACGGTCTGATACAGACGGTCTGATACAGACGGTCTGATACAGACGGTCTGATACAGACGGTCTGTGACAGTCGGTCTGAGACGCACGGTCTGAGACAGACGGTCTGAGACTGACGGTCTGAGACGGACGGTCTGAGACACGGTCTGAGACAGGCGGTCTGCGACAGACGGTCTGAGACAGACGGTCTGAGACAGACGGCCTGAGACAGGCGGTCTGCGACAGAGGGACAGGGACAGGCGAATAGACGCTGCGCGATAGCGGCAGACAGACTGAGAAGGACGGTCTGAGATAGGCTGACTGAGATAGACGGTCTGAGACAGACGGCCTGAGACAGACGGTCTGAGACAGACGGTCTGAGACAGACGGTCTGAGACAGACGGTCTGAGACAGACGGTCTGAGGCAGACGGTCTGAGACTGGCGGTCTGATACAGACGGTCTGAGACAGACGGTCTGAGACAGGCGGTCAGAGACAGGCGGCCTGAGACAGACGGCCTGACACAGACGGTCTGAGACAGGCGGCCTGAGACAGACGGCCTGAGACAGACGGCCTGAGACAGACGGTCTGAGACAGACGGTCTGAGACAGACGGTCTGAGACAGACGGCCTGAGACACACGGTTCGAGACAGAGGGATTGAGACAGACGGTCTGAGACAGAAGGTCTGAGACAGGCGGTCTGAGACAGGCGGTCTGAGACAGACGGCCTGAGACAGACGGTTCGAGACAGAGGGATTGAGACAGACGGTCTGAGGCAGACGGTCTGAGACTGGCGGTCTGATACAGACGGTCTGAGACAGACGGTCGGAGACAGGCGGTCAGAGACAGGCGGCCTGAGACAGACGGCCTGACACAGACGGTCTGAGACAGACGGTCTGAGACAGACGGTCTGAGACAGAAGGTTCGAGACAGAGGGATTGAGACAGACGGTCTGAGACAGACGGTCTGAGACAGGCGGTCTGAGACAGGCGGTCTGAGACAGACGGTCGGAGACAGACGGTCTGAGACAGACGATCTGAGACAGACGGTCTGAGACAGACGGTCTGAGACAGACGGTCTTAGACAGACGGTCTTAGACATACGGCCTGAGACAGACAGTCTGAGACAGACAGTCTGAGACAGACAGTCTGATACAGACGGTCTGAGACAGACGGTCTGAGACAGACGGTCTGAGACAGACGGTCTGAGACAGACGGTCTGAGACAGACTCTCTGAGACAGACGATCTGAGACAGACGGTCTGAGACAGACGGTCTGACACAGACGGTCTGAGACAGACGGTTCGATACAGAGGGATTGAGACAGACGGTCTGAGACAGACGGTCTGAGACAGACGGTCTGAGACAGGCGGTCTGATACAGACGGTCTGAGACAGACGGTCAGAGACAGGCGGCCTGAGACAGACGGCCTGAGACAGACGGTCTGATACAGACGGTCTGATACAGACGGTCTGATACAGACGGTCTGATACAGACGGTCTGAGACAGACAGTCTGATACAGACGGTCTGAGACAGACGGTCTGAGACAGACGGTCTGAGACAGACGGTCTGAGACAGACGGTCTGAGACAGACGGTCTGAGACAGACGGTCTGACACAGACGGTCTGAGACAGACGGTTCGATACAGAGGGATTGAGACAGACGGTCTGAGACAGACGGTCTGAGACAGACGGTCTGAGACAGGCGGTCTGATACAGACGGTCTGAGACAGACGGTCAGAGACAGGCGGCCTGAGACAGACGGCCTGAGACACACGGTTCGAGACAGAGGGATTGAGACAGACGGTCTGAGACAGAAGGTCTGAGACAGGCGGTCTGAGACAGGCGGTCTGAGACAGACGGTCTGAGACAGGCGGTCTGATACAGACGGTCTGATACAGACGGTCTGATACAGACGGTCTGATACAGACGGTCTGATACAGACGGTCTGATACAGACGGTCTGTGACAGTCGGTCTGAGACGCACGGTCTGAGACACGGTCTGAGACAGACGGTCTGAGACAGACGGTCTGAGACCGACGGTCTGAGACAGACGGTCTGAGACAGACGGTCTGAGACAGACGGTCTGAGACAGACGGTTCGAGGCAGAGGGATTGAGACAGACGGTCCGAGACTGGCGGTCTGAGACAGACGGTCTGAGACAGACGGTCTGAGACAGGCGGTCCGAGACAGGCGGCCTGAGACAGACGGCCTGACACAGACGGTCTGAGACAGGCGGCCTGAGACAGACGGCCTGAGACAGACGGCCTGAGACAGACGGTCTGAGACAGACGGTCTGAGACAGACGGCCTGAGACACACGGTTCGAGACAGAGGGATTGAGACAGACGGTCTGAGACAGAAGGTCTGAGACAGGCGGTCTGAGACAGGCGGTCTGAGACAGACGGTCTGAGACAGACGGTCTGAGACAGACGGTCTTAGACAGACGGTCTTAGACATACGGCCTGAGACAGACGGTTCGAGACAGAGGGATTGAGACAGACAGTCTGAGACAGGCGGTCTGAGACAGACGGACAGGGACAGGCGAATAGACGCTGCCCGATAGCGGCAGACGGACTGAGACGGACGGCCTGAGATAGGCTGACTGAGATAGACGGTCTGAGACAGACGCTCTGAGACAGACAGTCTGAGACAGGCGGCCTGAGACGGACGGTCTGAGACAGACGGTCTGAGACAGACGGTCTGAGACAGACGGTCTGAGACAGACGGTCTGAGACAGACGGTGTGAGACAGAGGGTCAGAGACAGGCGGTCTGAGACAGGCGGTCTGAGACAGACGGTCTGAGACAGACGGTCAGAGACAGGCGGCCTCAGGCAGACGGCCTGAGACAGACGGTCTGAGGCAGACGGTCTGATACAGACGGTCTGAGACAGACGGTCTGAGACAGACGGTCTGAGACAGACGGTCTTAGACAGACGGTCTTAGACATACGGCCTGAGACAGACAGTCTGAGACAGACAGTCTGAGACAGACAGTCTGATACAGACGGTCTGAGACAGACGGTCTGAGACAGACGGTCTGAGACAGACGGTCTGAGACAGACGGTCTGAGACAGACGGTCTGAGACAGACGGTCTTAGACAGACGGTCTTAGACATACGGCCTGAGACAGACAGTCTGAGACAGACAGTCTGAGACAGACAGTCTGAGACAGACGGTCTTAGACAGACGGTCTTAGACATACGGCCTGAGACAGACGGTTCGAGACAGAGGGATTGAGACAGACGGTCTGAGACAGGCGGTCTGAGACAGGCGGTCTGAGACAGACGGTCGGAGACAGACGGTCAGAGACAGGCGGCCTGAGACAGACGGCCTGAGACAGACGGTCTGAGACAGACGGTCTGAGACAGAAGGTTCGAGACAGAGGGATTGAGACAGACGGTCTGAGACAGACGGTCTGAGACAGGCGGTCTGAGACAGGCGGTCTGAGACAGACGGTCGGAGACAGACGGCCTGAGACAGACGGTCTGAGACAGACGGTCTGAGACAGACGGTCTGAGACAGACGGTCTGAGACAAACGGTCTGAGACAGACGGTCTGAGACAGACGGTCTGAGACAGACGGTCTGAGACAGACGGTCTTAGACAGACGGTCTTAGACATACGGCCTGAGACAGACAGTCTGAGACAGACAGTCTGAGACAGACAGTCTGATACAGACGGTCTGAGACAGACGGTCTGAGACAGGCGGTCTGATACAGACGGTCTGATACAGACGGTCTGAGACAGACGGTCAGAGACAGGCGGCCTGAGACAGACGGCCTGAGACAGACGGTCTGATACAGACGGTCTGATACAGACGGTCTGTGACAGTCGGTCTGAGACGCACGGTCTGAGACAGACGGTCTGAGACTGTCGGTCTGAGACAGACGGTCTGAGACACGGTCTGAGACAGGCGGTCTGCGACAGACGGTCTGAGACAGACGGTCTGAGACAGACGGTCTGAGACAGACGGTCTGAGACACGGTCTGAGACAGGCGGTCTGCGACAGACGGTCTGAGACAGACGGTCTGAGACAGACGGTCTGAGACAGACGGTCTGAGACAGACGGTCTGAGACAGAAGGTTCGAGACAGAGGGATTGAGACAGACGGTCTGAGACAGACGGTCTGAGACAGGCGGTCTGAGACAGGCGGTCTGAGACAGACGGTCGGAGACAGACGGTCTGAGACAGACGGTCTGAGACAGACGGTCTGAGACAGACGGTCTGAGACAGACGGTCTGTGACAGACGGTCTGAGACAGACGGTCTGAGACAGACGGTCTTAGACAGACGGTCTTAGACATACGGCCTGAGACAGACAGTCTGAGACAGACAGTCTGAGACAGACAGTCTGAGACAGACGGTCTTAGACAGACGGTCTTAGACATACGGCCTGAGACAGACGGTTCGAGACAGAGGGATTGAGACAGACGGTCTGAGACAGATGGTCTGAGACAGACGGTCTGAGACAGGCGGTCTGAGACAGGCGGTCTGAGACAGACGGTCGGAGACAGACGGTCAGAGACAGGCGGCCTGAGACAGACGGCCTGAGACAGACGGTCTGAGACAGACGGTCTGAGACAGAAGGTTCGAGACAGAGGGATTGAGAGAGACGGTCTGAGACAGGCGGTCTGAGATAGGCGGTCTGAGGCAGGCGGTCTGAGACAGACGGTCGGAGACAGACGGCCTGAGACAGACGGTCTGAGACAGACGGTCTGAGACAGGCGGTCTGAGACAGGCGGTCTGAGACAGACGGTCGGAGACAGACGGCCTGAGACAGACGGTCTGAGACAGACGTTCTGAGACAGACGGTCTGAGACAGACGGTCTGAGACAGACGGTCTGAGACAAACGGTCTGAGACAGACGGTCTGAGACAGACGGTCTGACACAGACGGTCTTAGACAGACGGTCTTAGACATACGGCCTGAGACAGACAGTCTGAGACAGACAGTCTGAGACAGACAGTCTGATACAGACGGTCTGAGACAGACGGTCTGAGACAGACGGTCTGAGACAGATGGCCTGAGACAGACGGTCTGACACAGACGGTCTGAGACAGACAGTCTGATACAGACGGTCTGAGACAGACGGTCTGATACAGACGGTCTGAGACAGACGGTCTGAGACAGGCGGTCTGATACAGACGGTCTGAGACAGACGGTCAGAGACAGGCGGCCTGAGACAGACGGCCTGAGACAGACGGTCTGATACAGACGGTCTGATACAGACGGTCTGTGACAGTCGGTCTGAGACGCACGGTCTGAGACAGACGGTCTGAGACTGTCGGTCTGAGACAGACGGTCTGAGACACGGTCTGAGACAGGCGGTCTGCGACAGACGGTCTGAGACAGACGGTCTGAGACAGACGGTCTGAGACAGACGGTCTGAGACACGGTCTGAGACAGGCGGTCTGCGACAGACGGTCTGAGACAGACGGTCTGAGACAGACGGTCTGAGACAGACGGTCTGAGACAGAAGGTTCGAGACAGAGGGATTGAGACAGACGGTCTGAGACAGACGGTCTGAGACAGGCGGTCTGAGACAGGCGGTCTGAGACAGACGGTCGGAGACAGACGGTCTGAGACAGACGGTCTGAGACAGACGGTCTGAGACAGACGGTCTGAGACAGACGGTCTGAGACAAACGGTCTGAGACAGACGGTCTGAGACAGACGGTCTGAGACAGACGGTCTGAGACAGACGTTCTGAGACAGACGGTCTTAGACAGACGGTCTTAGACATACGGCCTGAGACAGACAGTCTGAGACACACAGTCTGAGACAGACAGTCTGATACAGACGGTCTGAGACAGACGGTCTGAGACAGACGGTCTGAGACAGACGGTCTGAGACAGACGGTCTGACACAGACGGTCTGAGACAGACAGTCTGATACAGACGGTCTGAGACAGACGGTCTGAGACAGACGGTCTGAGACAGACGGTCTGAGACAGGCGGTCTGATACAGACGGTCTGAGACAGACCGTCAGAGACAGGCGGCCTGAGACAGACGGCCTGAGACAGACGGTCTGATACAGACGGTCTGATACAGACGGTCTGATACAGACGGTCTGATACAGACGGTCTGTGACAGTCGGTCTGAGACGCACGGTCTGAGACAGACGGTCTGAGACTGACGGTCTGAGACGGACGGTCTGAGACACGGTCTGAGACAGGCGGTCTGCGACAGACGGTCTGAGACAGACGGTCTGAGACAGACGGCCTGAGACAGGCGGTCTGCGACAGAGGGACAGGGACAGGCGAATAGACGCTGCGCGATAGCGGCAGACAGACTGAGAAGGACGGTCTGAGATAGGCTGACTGAGATAGACGGTCTGAGACAGACGGCCTGAGACAGACGGTCTGAGACAGACGGTCTGAGACAGACGGTCTGAGACAGACGGTCTGAGACAGACGGTCTGAGGCAGACGGTCTGAGACTGGCGGTCTGATACAGACGGTCTGAGACAGACGGTCTGAGACAGGCGGTCAGAGACAGGCGGCCTGAGACAGACGGCCTGACACAGACGGTCTGAGACAGGCGGCCTGAGACAGACGGCCTGAGACAGACGGCCTGAGACAGACGGTCTGAGACAGACGGTCTGAGACAGACGGTCTGAGACAGACGGCCTGAGACACACGGTTCGAGACAGAGGGATTGAGACAGACGGTCTGAGACAGAAGGTCTGAGACAGGCGGTCTGAGACAGGCGGTCTGAGACAGACGGCCTGAGACAGACGGTTCGAGACAGAGGGATTGAGACAGACGGTCTGAGGCAGACGGTCTGAGACTGGCGGTCTGATACAGACGGTCTGAGACAGACGGTCGGAGACAGGCGGTCAGAGACAGGCGGCCTGAGACAGACGGCCTGACACAGACGGTCTGAGACAGACGGTCTGAGACAGACGGTCTGAGACAGAAGGTTCGAGACAGAGGGATTGAGACAGACGGTCTGAGACAGACGGTCTGAGACAGGCGGTCTGAGACAGGCGGTCTGAGACAGACGGTCGGAGACAGACGGTCTGAGACAGACGATCTGAGACAGACGGTCTGAGACAGACGGTCTGAGACAGACGGTCTTAGACAGACGGTCTTAGACATACGGCCTGAGACAGACAGTCTGAGACAGACAGTCTGAGACAGACAGTCTGATACAGACGGTCTGAGACAGACGGTCTGAGACAGACGGTCTGAGACAGACGGTCTGAGACAGACGGTCTGAGACAGACTCTCTGAGACAGACGATCTGAGACAGACGGTCTGAGACAGACGGTCTGACACAGACGGTCTGAGACAGACGGTTCGATACAGAGGGATTGAGACAGACGGTCTGAGACAGACGGTCTGAGACAGACGGTCTGAGACAGGCGGTCTGATACAGACGGTCTGAGACAGACGGTCAGAGACAGGCGGCCTGAGACAGACGGCCTGAGACAGACGGTCTGATACAGACGGTCTGATACAGACGGTCTGATACAGACGGTCTGATACAGACGGTCTGAGACAGACAGTCTGATACAGACGGTCTGAGACAGACGGTCTGAGACAGACGGTCTGAGACAGACGGTCTGAGACAGACGGTCTGAGACAGACGGTCTGAGACAGACGGTCTGACACAGACGGTCTGAGACAGACGGTTCGATACAGAGGGATTGAGACAGACGGTCTGAGACAGACGGTCTGAGACAGACGGTCTGAGACAGGCGGTCTGATACAGACGGTCTGAGACAGACGGTCAGAGACAGGCGGCCTGAGACAGACGGCCTGAGACACACGGTTCGAGACAGAGGGATTGAGACAGACGGTCTGAGACAGAAGGTCTGAGACAGGCGGTCTGAGACAGGCGGTCTGAGACAGACGGTCTGAGACAGGCGGTCTGATACAGACGGTCTGATACAGACGGTCTGATACAGACGGTCTGATACAGACGGTCTGATACAGACGGTCTGATACAGACGGTCTGATACAGACGGTCTGATACAGACGGTCTGTGACAGTCGGTCTGAGACGCACGGTCTGAGACACGGTCTGAGACAGACGGTCTGAGACAGACGGTCTGAGACCGACGGTCTGAGACAGACGGTCTGAGACAGACGGTCTGAGACAGACGGTCTGAGACAGACGGTTCGAGGCAGAGGGATTGAGACAGACGGTCCGAGACTGGCGGTCTGAGACAGACGGTCTGAGACAGACGGTCTGAGACAGGCGGTCCGAGACAGGCGGCCTGAGACAGACGGCCTGACACAGACGGTCTGAGACAGGCGGCCTGAGACAGACGGCCTGAGACAGACGGCCTGAGACAGACGGTCTGAGACAGACGGTCTGAGACAGACGGCCTGAGACACACGGTTCGAGACAGAGGGATTGAGACAGACGGTCTGAGACAGAAGGTCTGAGACAGGCGGTCTGAGACAGGCGGTCTGAGACAGACGGTCTGAGACAGACGGTCTGAGACAGACGGTCTTAGACAGACGGTCTTAGACATACGGCCTGAGACAGACGGTTCGAGACAGAGGGATTGAGACAGACAGTCTGAGACAGGCGGTCTGAGACAGACGGACAGGGACAGGCGAATAGACGCTGCCCGATAGCGGCAGACGGACTGAGACGGACGGCCTGAGATAGGCTGACTGAGATAGACGGTCTGAGACAGACGCTCTGAGACAGACAGTCTGAGACAGGCGGCCTGAGACGGACGGTCTGAGACAGACGGTCTGAGACAGACGGTCTGAGACAGACGGTCTGAGACAGACGGTCTGAGACAGACGGTGTGAGACAGAGGGTCAGAGACAGGCGGTCTGAGACAGGCGGTCTGAGACAGACGGTCTGAGACAGACGGTCAGAGACAGGCGGCCTCAGGCAGACGGCCTGAGACAGACGGTCTGAGGCAGACGGTCTGATACAGACGGTCTGAGACAGACGGTCTGAGACAGACGGTCTGAGACAGACGGTCTGAGACAGACGGTCTGAGACAGACGGTCTGAGACAGACGGTCTGACGCAGACGGTCTGAGACAGGCGGTCTGAGACAGGCGGTCTGCGACAGACGGTCGGAGACAGACGGTCTGAGACAGACGGTCTGAGACAGACGGTCTGAGACAGACGGTCTGAGACAGACGGTCTGAGACAGGCGGTCTGAGACAGACGGTCTTAGACAGACGGTCTTAGACATACGGCCTGAGACAGACAGTCTGAGACAGACAGTCTGAGACAGACAGTCTGAGACAGACAGTCTGAGACAGACAGTCTGAGACAGACGGTCTTAGACAGGCGGTCTTAGACAGACGGTCTTAGACATACGGCCTGAGACAGACGGTTCGAGACAGAGGGATTGTGACAGACGGTCTGAGACAGATGGTCTGAGACAGACGGTCTGAGACAGGCGGTCTGAGACAGGCGGTCTGAGACAGACGGTCGGAGACAGACGGTCAGAGACAGGCGGCCTGAGACAGACGGCCTGAGACAGACGGTCTGAGACAGACGGTCTGAGACAGAAGGTTCGAGACAGAGGGATTGAGACAGACGGTCGGAGAGAGACGGTCTGAGACAGACGGTCTGAGACAGACGGTCTGAGACAGACGGTCTGAGACAGACGGTCTGAGACAGACGGTCTGAGACAGACGGTCTGAGACAGACGGTCTGAGACAGACGGTCTGAGACAGACGGTCTGAGACAGACGGTCTGAGACAGACGGTCTTAGACAGACGGTCTTAGACATACGGCCTGAGACAGACAGTCTGAGACAGACAGTCTGAGACAGACAGTCTGAGACAGACAGTCTGATACTGACGGTCTGAGACAGACGGTCTGAGACAGACGGTCTGAGACAGACGGTCTGAGACAGACGGTCTGACACAGACGGTCTGAGACAGACGGTTCGAGACAGAGGGATTGAGACAGACGGTCTGAGACCGACGGTCTGAGACAGACGGTCAGAGACAGGCGGCCTCAGGCAGACGGCCTGAGACAGACGGTCTGAGACAGACGGTCTGATACAGACGGTCTGAGACAGACGGTCTGAGACAGACGGTCTGAGACAGACGGTCTGAGACAGACGGTCTGAGACAGACGGACTGAGACAGACGGTCTGACGCAGACGGTCTGAGACAGACGGTCTGAGACAGACGGTCTGAGACAGAAGGTTCGAGACAGAGGGATTGAGACAGACGGTCTGAGACAGACGGTCTGAGACAGGCGGTCTGAGACAGGCGGTCTGCGACAGACGGTCGGAGACAGACGGTCTGAGACAGACGGTCTGAGACAGACGGTCTGAGACAGACGGTCTGAGACAGACGGTCTGAGACAGACGGTCTGAGACAGGCGGTCTGAGACAGACGGTCTTAGACAGACGGTCTTAGACATACGGCCTGAGACAGACAGTCTGAGACAGACAGTCTGAGACAGACAGTCTGAGACAGACAGTCTGAGACAGACGGTCTTAGACAGACGGTCTTAGACATACGGCCTGAGACAGACAGTCTGAGACAGACAGTCTGAGACAGACAGTCTGAGACAGACAGTCTGAGACAGACAGTCTGAGACAGACGGTCTTAGACAGGCGGTCTTAGACAGACGGTCTTAGACATACGGCCTGAGACAGACGGTTCGAGACAGAGGGATTGTGACAGACGGTCTGAGACAGATGGTCTGAGACAGACGGTCTGAGACAGGCGGTCTGAGACAGGCGGTCTGAGACAGACGGTCGGAGACAGACGGTCAGAGACAGGCGGCCTGAGACAGACGGCCTGAGACAGACGGTCTGAGACAGACGGTCTGAGACAGAAGGTTCGAGACAGAGGGATTGAGACAGACGGTCGGAGAGAGACGGTCTGAGACAGACGGTCTGAGACAGACGGTCTGAGACAGACGGTCTGAGACAGACGGTCTGAGACAGACGGTCTGAGACAGACGGTCTGAGACAGACGGTCTGAGACAGACGGTCTGAGACAGACGGTCTGAGACAGACGGTCTGAGACAGACGGTCTGAGACAGGCGGTCTGAGACAGACGGTCTTAGACAGACGGTCTTAGACATACGGCCTGAGACAGACAGTCTGAGACAGACAGTCTGAGACAGACAGTCTGAGACAGACAGTCTGAGACAGACGGTCTTAGACAGACGGTCTTAGACATACGGCCTGAGACAGACAGTCTGAGACAGACAGTCTGAGACAGACAGTCTGAGACAGACAGTCTGAGACAGACAGTCTGAGACAGACGGTCTTAGACAGGCGGTCTTAGACAGACGGTCTTAGACATACGGCCTGAGACAGACGGTTCGAGACAGAGGGATTGTGACAGACGGTCTGAGACAGATGGTCTGAGACAGACGGTCTGAGACAGGCGGTCTGAGACAGGCGGTCTGAGACAGACGGTCGGAGACAGACGGTCAGAGACAGGCGGCCTGAGACAGACGGCCTGAGACAGACGGTCTGAGACAGACGGTCTGAGACAGAAGGTTCGAGACAGAGGGATTGAGACAGACGGTCGGAGAGAGACGGTCTGAGACAGACGGTCTGAGACAGACGGTCTGAGACAGACGGTCTGAGACAGACGGTCTGAGACAGACGGTCTGAGACAGACGGTCTGAGACAGACGGTCTGAGACAGACGGTCTGAGACAGACGGTCTTAGACAGACGGTCTTAGACATACGGCCTGAGACAGACAGTCTGAGACAGACAGTCTGAGACAGACAGTCTGATACTGACGGTCTGAGACAGACGGTCTGAGACAGACGGTCTGAGACAGACGGTCTGAGACAGACGGTCTGACACAGACGGTCTGAGACAGACGGTTCGAGACAGAGGGATTGAGACAGACGGTCTGAGACCGACGGTCTGAGACAGACGGTCAGAGACAGGCGGCCTCAGGCAGACGGCCTGAGACAGACGGTCTGAGACAGACGGTCTGATACAGACGGTCTGAGACAGACGGTCTGAGACAGACGGTCTGAGACAGACGGTCTTAGACAGACGGTCTTAGACATACGGCCTGAGACAGACAGTCTGAGACAGACAGTCTGAGACAGACAGTCTGAGACAGACAGTCTGAGACAGACGGTCTTAGACAGGCGGTCTTAGACAGACGGTCTTAGACATACGGCCTGAGACAGACGGTTCGAGACAGAGGGATTGTGACAGACGGTCTGAGACAGATGGTCTGAGACAGACGGTCTGAGACAGGCGGTCTGAGACAGGCGGTCTGAGACAGACGGTCGGAGACAGACGGTCAGAGACAGGCGGCCTGAGACAGACGGCCTGAGACAGACGGTCTGAGACAGACGGTCTGAGACAGAAGGTTCGAGACAGAGGGATTGAGACAGACGGTCGGAGAGAGACGGTCTGAGACAGACGGTCTGAGACAGACGGTCTGAGACAGACGGTCTGAGACAGACGGTCTGAGACAGACGGTCTGAGACAGACGGTCTGAGACAGACGGTCTGAGACAGACGGTCTGAGACAGACGGTCTTAGACAGACGGTCTTAGACATACGGCCTGAGACAGACAGTCTGAGACAGACAGTCTGAGACAGACAGTCTGATACTGACGGTCTGAGACAGACGGTCTGAGACAGACGGTCTGAGACAGACGGTCTGAGACAGACGGTCTGACACAGACGGTCTGAGACAGACGGTTCGAGACAGAGGGATTGAGACAGACGGTCTGAGACAGACGGTCTGAGACAGACGGTCTGAGACAGACGGTCTGAGACAGGCGGTCTGATACAGACGGTCTGAGACAGACGGTCAGAGACAGGCGGCCTGAGACAGACGGCCTGAGACAGACGGTCTGAGACAGACGGTCTGAGACAGACGGCCTGAGACACACGGTTCGAGACAGAGGGATTGAGACAGACGGTCTGAGACAGAAGGTCTGAGACAGGCGGTCTGAGACAGGCGGTCTGAGACAGACGGCCTGAGACAGACGGTTCGAGACAGAGGGATTGAGACAGACGGTCTGAGGCAGACGGTCTGAGACTGGCGGTCTGATACAGACGGTCTGAGACAGACGGTCTGAGACAGGCGGTCAGAGACAGGCGGCCTGAGACAGACGGCCTGACACAGACGGTCTGAGACAGACGGTCTGAGACAGACGGTCTGAGACAGAAGGTTCGAGACAGAGGGATTGAGACAGACGGTCTGAGACAGACGGTCTGAGACAGGCGGTCTGAGACAGGCGGTCTGAGACAGACGGTCGGAGACAGACGGTCTGAGACAGACGGTCTGAGACAGACGGTCTGAGACAGACGGTCTGAGACAGACGGTCTTAGACAGACGGTCTTAGACATACGGCCTGAGACAGACAGTCTGAGACAGACAGTCTGAGACAGACAGTCTGATACAGACGGTCTGAGACAGACGGTCTGAGACAGACGGTCTGAGACAGACGGTCTGAGACAGACGGTCTGAGACAGACGGTCTGAGACAGACGGTCTGACACAGACGGTCTGAGACAGACGGTTCGATACAGAGGGATTGAGACAGACGGTCTGAGACAGACGGTCTGAGACAGACGGTCTGAGACAGGCGGTCTGATACAGACGGTCTGAGACAGACGGTCAGAGACAGGCGGCCTGAGACAGACGGCCTGAGACAGACGGTCTGATACAGACGGTCTGATACAGACGGTCTGATACAGACGGTCTGTGACAGTCGATCTGAGACGCACGGTCTGAGACAGACGGTCTGAGACACGGTCTGAGACAGACGGTCTGAGACAGACGGTCTGAGACAGACGGTCTGAGACAGACGGTCTGAGACAGACGGTCTGAGACAGACGGTCTGAGACAGACGGTCTGAGACAGACGGTCTGAGACAGACGGTCTTAGACATACGGCCTGAGACAGACGGTCCGAGACTGGCGGTCTGATACAGACGGTCTGATACTGACGGTCTGAGACAGATGGTCTGAGACAGACGGTCTGAGACAGACGGTCTGAGACAGACGGTCTGAGACAGACGGTCTGAGACAGACGGTCTGAGACAGACGGTCTGAGACAGACGGTCTGAGACAGACGGTCTGATACAGACGGTCTGATACAGACGGTCTGTGACAGTCGGTCTGAGACGCACGGTCTGAGACAGACGGTCTGAGACTGACGGTCTGAGACAGACGGTCAGAGACAGGCGGCCTGAGACAGGCGGTCTGCGACAGACGGTCTGATACAGACAGTCTGATACAGACGGTCTGATACAGACTGTCTGATACAGACGGTCTGATACAGACGGTCTGATATAGACGGTCTGAGACAGAAGGTTCGAGACAGAGGGATTGAGACAGACGGTCTGAGACAGACGGTCTGAGACAGGCGGTCTGAGACAGGCGGTCTGCGACAGACGGTCGGAGACAGACGGTCGGAGACAGACGGTCTGAGACAGACGGTCTGAGACAGGCGGTCTGAGACAGACGGACAGGGACAGGCGAATAGACGCTGCCCGATAGCGGCAGACGGACTGAGACGGACGGCCTGAGATAGGCTGACTGAGATAGACGGTCTGAGACAGACGCTCTGAGACAGACGGTCTGAGACAGACGGTGTGAGACAGAGGGTCAGAGACAGGCGGTCTGAGACAGGCGGTCTGAGACAGACGGTCTGAGACAGACGGTCAGAGACAGGCGGCCTCAGGCAGACGGCCTGAGACAGACGGTCTGAGACAGACGGTCTGATACAGACGGTCTGAGACAGACGGTCTGAGACAGACGGTCTGAGACAGAAGGTTCGAGACAGAGGGATTGAGACAGACGGTCTGAGACAGACGGTCTGAGACAGGCGGTCTGAGACAGGCGGTCTGCGACAGACGGTCGGAGACAGACGGTCGGAGACAGACGGTATGAGACAGACGGTCTGAGACAGACGGTCTGAGACAGACGGTCTGAGACAGGCGGTCTGAGACAGACGGTCTTAGACAGACGGTCTTAGACATACGGCCTGAGACAGACAGTCTGAGACAGACAGTCTGAGACAGACAGTCTGAGACAGACAGTCTGAGACAGACGGTCTTAGACAGACGGTCTTAGACAGACGGTCTTAGACATACGGCCTGAGACAGACGGTTCGAGACAGAGGGATTGTGACAGACGGTCTGAGACAGATGGTCTGAGACAGACGGTCTGAGACAGGCGGTCTGAGACAGGCGGTCTGAGACAGACGGTCGGAGACAGACGGTCAGAGACAGGCGGCCTGAGACAGACGGCCTGAGACAGACGGTCTGAGACAGACGGTCTGAGACAGAAGGTTCGAGACAGAGGGATTGAGACAGACGGTCGGAGAGAGACGGTCTGAGACAGACGGTCTGAAACAGACGGTCTGAGACAGACGGTCTGAGACAGACGGTCTGAGACAGACGGTCTGAGACAGACGGTCTGAGACAGACGGTCTGAGACAGACGGTCTGAGACAGACGGTCTTAGACAGACGGTCTTAGACATACGGCCTGAGACAGACAGTCTGAGACAGACAGTCCGAGACAGACAGTCTGATACTGACGGTCTGAGACAGATGGTCTGAGACAGACGGTCTGAGACAGACGGTCTGAGACAGACGGTCTGAGACAGACGGTCTGAGACAGACGGTCTGAGACAGACGGTCTGAGACAGACGGTCTGAGACAGACGGTCTGACACAGACAGTCTGAGACAGACGGTTCGAGACAGAGGGATTGAGACAGACGGTCTGAGACAGACGGTCTGAGACAGACGGTGTGAGACAGGCGGTCTGATACAGACGGTCTGAGACAGACGGTCAGAGACAGGCGGCCTGAGACAGACGGCCTGAGACAGACGGTCTGATACAGACGGTCTGATACAGACGGTCTGATACAGACGGTCTGTGACAGTCGGTCTGAGACGCACGGTCTGAGACAGACGGTCTGAGACTGACGGTCTGAGACAGACGGTCTGAGACAGACGGTCTTAGACAGACGGTCTTAGACATACGGCCTGAGACAGACGGTTCGAGACAGAGGGATTGAGGCAGACGGTCTGAGACAGGCGGTCTGAGACAGACGGACAGGGACAGGCGAATAGACGCTGCCCGATAGCGGCAGACGGACTGAGACGGACGGCCTGAGATAGGCTGACTCAGATAGACGGTCTGAGACAGACGCTCTGAGACAGACAGTCTGAGACAGGCGGCCTGAGACGGACGGTCTGAGACAGACGGTCTGAGACAGACGGTCTGAGACAGACGGTCTGAGACAGACGGTCTGAGACAGACGGTCTGAGACAGACGGTGTGAGACAGAGGGTCAGAGAACGGCGGTCTGAGACAGGCGGTCTGAGACAGACGGTCTGAGACAGACGGTCAGAGACAGGCGGCCTCAGACAGACGGCCTGACACAGACGGTCTGAGACAGGCGGCCTGAGACAGACGGCCTGAGACAGACGGCCTGAGACAGACGGTCTGAGACAGACGGTCTGAGACAGACGGCCTGAGACACACGGTTCGAGACAGAGGGATTGAGACAGACGGTCTGAGACAGAAGGTCTGAGACAGGCGGTCTGAGACAGGCGGTCTGAGACAGACGGCCTGAGACAGACGGTTCGAGACAGAGGGATTGAGACAGACGGTCTGAGGCAGACGGTCTGAGACTGGCGGTCTGATACAGACGGTCTGAGACAGACGGTCTGAGACAGGCGGTCAGAGACAGGCGGCCTGAGACAGACGGCCTGACACAGACGGTCTGAGACAGACGGTCTGAGACAGACGGTCTGAGACAGAAGGTTCGAGACAGACGGTCTTAGACAGACGGTCTTAGACATACGGCCTGAGACAGACAGTCTGAGACAGACAGTCTGAGACAGACAGTCTGATACAGACGGTCTGAGACAGACGGTCTGAGACAGACGTTCTGAGACAGACGGTCTGAGACAGACGGTCTGACACAGACGGTCTGAGACAGACGGTTCGATACAGACGGATTGAGACAGACGGTCTGAGACAGACGGTCTGAGACACGGTCTGAGACAGACGGTCTGAGACAGACGGTCTGAGACAGACGGTCTGAGACAGACGGTCTGAGACAGACGGTCTGAGACAGACGGTCTGAGACAGACGGTCTGAGACAGACGGTCTGAGACAGACGGTTCGAGGCAGAGGGATTGAGACAGACGGTCCGAGACTGGCGGTCTGATACAGACGGTCTGATACAGACGGTCTGAGACAGACGGTCTGAGACAAGCGGTCTGATACAGACGGTCTGAGACAGACGGTCAGAGACAGGCGGCCTGAGACAGACGGCCTGAGACAGACGGTCTGATACAGACGGTCTGATACAGACGGTCTGATACAGACGGTCTGATACAGACGGTCTGTGACAGTCGGTCTGAGACGCACGGTCTGAGACAGACGGTCTGAGACTGACGGTTTGAGACAGACGGTCTGAGACACGGTCTGAGACAGGCGGTCTGCGACAGACGGTCTGAGACAGACGGTCTGAGACAGACGGCCTGAGACAGGCGGTCTGCCACAGAGGGACAGGGACAGGCGAATAGACGCTGCGCGATAGCGGCAGACAGACTGAGAAGGACGGTCTGAGATAGGCTGACTGAGATAGACGGTCTGAGACAGACGGCCTGAGACAGACGGTCTGAGACAGGCGGCCTGAGACAGACGGTCTTAGACAGACGGTCTTAGACATACGGCCTGAGACAGACAGTCTGAGACAGACAGTCCGAGACAGACAGTCTGATACTGACGGTCTGAGACAGACGGTCTGAGACAGACGGTCTGAGACAGACGGTCTGAGACAGACGGTCTGAGACAGACGGTCTGAGACAGGCGGTCTGAGACAGACGGTCTTAGACAGACGGTCTTAGACATACGGCCTGAGACAGACAGTCTGAGACAGACAGTCTGAGACAGACGGTCTGAGACAGACGGTCTTAGACAGACGGTCTTAGACATACGGCCTGAGACAGACAGTCTGAGACAGACAGTCTGAGACAGACAGTCTGAGACAGACAGTCTGATACAGACGGTCTGAGACAGACAGTCTGAGACAGACGGTCTGAGACAGACGGTCTGAGACAGACGGTCTGAGACAGACGGTCTGAGACAGACGGTCTGACACAGACGGTCTGAGACAGACGGTTGGAGACAGAGGGATTGAGACAGACGGTCTGAGACAGACGGTCTGAGACAGACGGTCTGAGACAGGCGGTCTGATACAGACGGTCTGAGACAGACGGTCAGAGACAGGCGGCCTGAGACAGACGGCCTGAGACAGACGGTCTGATACAGACGGTCTGATACAGACGGTCTGATACAGACTGTCTGATACAGACGGTCTGATACAGACGGTCTGATACAGACGGTCTGATACAGACGGTCTGTGACAGTCGGTCTGAGACGCACGGTCTGAGACTGACGGTCTGAGACAGACGGTCAGAGACAGGCGGCCTGAGACAGGCGGTCTGCGACAGACGGTCTGATACAGACAGTCTGATACAGACGGTCTGATACAGACTGTCTGATACAGACGGTCTGATACAGACGGTCTGATACAGACGGTCTGATACAGACGGTCTGATACAGACGGTCTGATACAGACGGTCTGATACAGACGGTCTGTGACAGTCGGTCTGAGACGCACGGTCTGAGACAGACGGTCTGAGACTGACGGTCTGAGACAGACGGTCTGAGACACGGTCTGAGACAGGCGGTCTGCGACAGACGTTCTGAGACAGGCGGTCTGCGACAGACGGTCTGAGACAGACGGCCTGAGACAGGCGGTCTGCGACAGAGGGACAGGGACAGGCGAATAGACGCTGCGCGATAGCGGCAGACAGACTGAGAAGGACGGTCTGAGATAGGCTGACTGAGATAGACGGTCTGAGACAGACCGCCTGAGACAGACGGTCTGAGACAGACGGTCTGAGACAGACGGTCTGAGACAGACGGTCTGAGACAGACGGTCTGAGGCAGACGGTCTGAGACTGGCGGTCTGATACAGACGGTCTGAGACAGACGGTCTGAGACAGGCGGTCAGAGACAGGCGGCCTGAGACAGACGGCCTGACGCAGACGATCTGAGACAGGCGGCCTGAGACAGACGGCCTGAGACAGACGGCCTGAGACAGACGGTCTGAGACAGACGGTCTGAGACAGACGGCCTGAGACACACGGTTCGAGACAGAGGGATTGAGACAGACGGTCTGAGACAGAAGGTCTGAGACAGGCGGTCTGAGACAGGCAGTCTGAGACAGACGGCCTGAGACAGACGGCCTGAGACAGACGGTCTGATACAGACGGTCTGATACAGTCGGTCTGATACAGACGGTCTGATACAGACGGTCTGTGACAGTCGGTCTGAGACTCACGGTCTGAGACAGACGGTCTGAGACACGGTCTGAGACAGACGGTCTGAGACAGACGGTCTGAGACAGACGGTCAGAGACAGGCGGCCTGAGACAGACGGCCTGAGACAGACGGTCTGATACAGACGGTCTGATACAGACGGTCTGATACAGACGGTCTGATACAGACGGTCTGTGACAGTCGGTCTGAGACGCACGGTCTGAGACAGACGGTCTGAGACTGACGGTTTGAGACAGACGGTCTGAGACACGGTCTGAGACAGGCGGTCTGCGACAGACGGTCTGAGACAGACGGTCTGAGACAGACGGCCTGAGACAGGCGGTCTGCCACAGAGGGACAGGGACAGGCGAATAGACGCTGCGCGATAGCGGCAGACAGACTGAGAAGGACGGTCTGAGATAGGCTGACTGAGATAGACGGTCTGAGACAGACGGCCTGAGACAGACGGTCTGAGACAGGCGGCCTGAGACAGACGGCCTGAGACAGGCGGCCTGAGACAGACGGCCTGAGACAGACGGTCTGATACAGACGGTCTGATACAGACGGTCTGATACAGACTGTCTGATACAGACGGTCTGATACAGACGGTCTGATACAGACGGTCTGATACAGACGGTCTGATACAGACGGTCTGATACAGACGGTCTGTGACAGTCGGTCTGAGACGCACGGTCTGAGACAGACGGTCTGAGACTGACGGTCTGAGACAGACGGTCAGAGACAGGCGGCCTGAGACAGGCGGTCTGCGACAGACGGTCTGATACAGACAGTCTGATACAGACGGTCTGATACAGACTGTCTGATACAGACGGTCTGATACAGACGGTCTGATACAGACGGTCTGATACAGACGGTCTGATACAGACGGTCTGATACAGACGGTCTGTGACAGTCGGTCTGAGACGCACGGTCTGAGACAGACGGTCTGAGACTGACGGTCTGAGACAGACGGTCTGAGACACGGTCTGAGACAGGCGGTCTGCGACAGACGGTCTGAGACAGGCGGTCTGCGACAGACGGTCTGAGACAGACGGCCTGAGACAGGCGGTCTGCGACAGAGGGACAGGGACAGGCGAATAGACGCTGCGCGATAGCGGCAGACAGACTGAGAAGGACGGTCTGAGATAGGCTGACTGAGATAGACGGTCTGAGACAGACCGCCTGAGACAGACGGTCTGAGACAGACGGTCTGAGACAGACGGTCTGAGACAGACGGTCTGAGACAGACGGTCTGAGACAGACGGTCTGAGACAGACGGTCTGAGGCAGACGGTCTGAGACTGGCGGTCTGATACAGACGGTCTGAGACAGACGGTCTGAGACAGGCGGTCAGAGACAGGCGGCCTGAGACAGACGGCCTGACACAGACGATCTGAGACAGGCGGCCTGAGACAGACGGCCTGAGACAGACGGCCTGAGACAGACGGTCTGAGACAGACGGCCTGAGACAGACGGTCTGAGACAGACGGTCTGAGACAGACGGCCTGAGACACACGGTTCGAGACAGAGGGATTGAGACAGACGGTCTGAGACAGAAGGTCTGAGACAGGCGGTCTGAGACAGACGGTCTGAGACAGACGGTCTGAGACAGACGGTTCGAGGCAGAGGGATTGAGACAGACGGTCTGAGACAGACGGTCTGAGACAGACGATCTGAGACAGACGGTCTGAGACAGACGGCCTGAGACAGACGGTCTGAGACAGGCGGCCTGAGACAGACGGCCTGAGACAGACGGCCTGAGACAGACGGTCTGAGACAGACGGTCTGAGACAGACGGTCTGAGACAGACGGTCTGAGACAGACGGTTCGAGGCAGAGGGATTGAGACAGACGGTCTGAGACAGACGGTCTGAGACAGACGATCTGAGACAGACGGTCTGAGACAGACGGTCTGAGACAGACGGTCTGAGACAGGCGGTCAGAGACGGGCGGCCTGAGACAGACGGCCTGACACAGACGGTCTGAGACAGGCGGCCTGAGACAGACGGCCTGAGACAGACGGCCTGAGACAGACGGTCTGAGACAGACGGTCTGAGACAGACGGCCTGAGACACACGGTTCGAGACAGAGGGATTGAGACAGACGGTCTGAGACAGAAGGTCTGAGACAGGCGGTCTGAGACAGGCGGTCTGAGACAGACGGCCTGAGACAGACGGTTCGAGACAGAGGGATTGTGACAGACGATCTGAGACATGCGGTCTGAGACAGGCGGTCTGCGACAGACGTTCGGAGACAGACGGTCTGAGACAGACGGTCTGAGACAGACGGTCTGAGACAGACGGTCTGAGACAGACGGTCTGAGACAGACGGTCTGAGACAGACGGTCTGAGACAGACGGTCTGAGACAGACGGTCTGAGACAGGCGGTCTGAGACAGACGGTCTTAGACAGACGGTCTTAGACATACGGCCTGAGACAGACAGTCTGAGACAGACAGTCTGAGACAGACAGTCTGAGACAGACAGTCTGAGACAGACGGTCTTAGACAGACGGTCTTAGACAGACGGTCTTAGACATACGGCCTGAGACAGACGGTTCGAGACAGAGGGATTGTGACAGACGGTCTGAGACAGATGGTCTGAGACAGACGGTCTGAGACAGGCGGTCTGAGACAGGCGGTCTGAGACAGACGGTCGGAGACAGACGGTCAGAGACAGGCGGCCTGAGACAGACGGCCTGAGACAGACGGTCTGAGACAGACGGTCTGAGACAGAAGGTTCGAGACAGAGGGATTGAGACAGACGGTCTGAGACAGACGGTCTGAGACAGGCGGTCTGAGACAGGCGGTCTGAGACAGACGGTCGGAGACAGACGGCCTGAGACAGACGGTCTGAGACAGACGGTCTGAGACAGACGGTCTGATACAGACGGTCTGATACAGACGGTCTGATACAGACGGTCTGATACAGACGGTCTGATACAGACGGTCTGATACAGACGGTCTGATACAGACGGTCTGTGACAGTCGGTCTGAGACGCACGGTCTGAGACAGACGGTCTGAGACTGACGGTCTGAGACTGACGGTTTGAGACAGACGGTCTGAGACACGGTCTGAGACAGGCGGTCTGCGACAGACGGTCTGAGACAGACGGTCTGAGACAGACGGCCTGAGACAGGCGGTCTGCCACAGAGGGACAGGGACAGGCGAATAGACGCTGCGCGATAGCGGCAGACAGACTGAGAAGGACGGTCTGAGATAGGCTGACTGAGATAGACGGTCTGAGACAGACGGCCTGAGACAGACGGTCTGAGACAGGCGGCCTGAGACAGACGGCCTGAGACAGACGGCCTGAGACAGACGGTCTGAGACAGACGGTCTGAGAAAGACGGTCTGAGACAGACGGTTCGAGGCAGAGGGATTGAGACAGACGGTCTGAGACAGACGGTCTGAGACAGACGATCTGAGACAGACGGTCTGAGACAGACGGTCTGAGACAGACGGTCTGAGACAGGCGGTCAGAGACAGGCGGCCTGAGACAGACGGCCTGACACAGACGGTCTGAGACAGGCGGCCTGAGACAGACGGCCTGAGACAGACGGCCTGAGACAGACGGTCTGAGACAGACGGTCTGAGACAGACGGCCTGAGACACACGGTTCGAGACAGAGGGATTGAGACAGACGGTCTGAGACAGAAGGTCTGAGACAGGCGGTCTGAGACAGGCGGTCTTAAACAGACGGCCTGAGACAGACGGTTCGAGACAGAGGGATTGTGACAGACGGTCTGAGACATGCGGTCTGAGACAGGCGGTCTGCGACAGACGTTCGGAGACAGACGGTCTGAGACAGACGGTCTGAGACAGACGGTCTGAGACAGACGGTCTGAGACAGACGGTCTGAGACAGACGGTCTGAGACAGACGGTCTGAGACAGGCGGTCTGAGACAGACGGTCTTAGACAGACGGTCTTAGACATACGGCCTGAGACAGACAGTCTGAGACAGACAGTCTGAGACAGACAGTCTGAGACAGACGGTCTTAGACAGACGGTCTTAGACATACGGCCTGAGACAGACAGTCTGAGACAGACAGTCTGAGACAGACAGTCTGATACAGACGGTCTGAGACAGACAGTCTGAGACAGACGGTCTGAGACAGACGGTCTGAGACAGACGGTCTGAGACAGACGGTCTGAGACAGACGGTCTGACACAGACGGTCTGAGACAGACGGTTGGAGACAGAGGGATTGAGACAGACGGTCTGAGACAGACGGTCTGAGACAGACGGTCTGAGACAGGCGGTCTGATACAGACGGTCTGAGACAGACGGTCAGAGACAGGCGGCCTGAGACAGACGGCCTGAGACAGACGGTCTGATACAGACGGTCTGATACAGACGGTCTGATACAGACTGTCTGATACAGACGGTCTGATACAGACGGTCTGATACAGACGGTCTGATACAGACGGTCTGATACAGACGGTCTGATACAGACGGTCTGATACAGACGGTCTGATACAGACGGTCTGTGACAGTCGGTCTGAGACGCACGGTCTGAGACAGACGGTCTGAGACTGACGGTCTGAGACAGACGGTCAGAGACAGGCGGCCTGAGACAGGCGGTCTGCGACAGACGGTCTGATACAGACAGTCTGATACAGACGGTCTGATACAGACTGTCTGATACAGACGGTCTGATACAGACGGTCTGATACAGACGGTCTGATACAGACGGTCTGATACAGACGGTCTGATACAGACGGTCTGATACAGACGGTCTGTGACAGTCGGTCTGAGACGCACGGTCTGAGACAGACGGTCTGAGACTGACGGTCTGAGACAGACGGTCTGAGACACGGTCTGAGACAGGCGGTCTGCGACAGACGGTCTGAGACAGGCGGTCTGCGACAGACGGTCTGAGACAGACGGCCTGAGACAGGCGGTCTGCGACAGAGGGACAGGGACAGGCGAATAGACGCTGCGCGATAGCGGCAGACAGACTGAGAAGGACGGTCTGAGATAGGCTGACTGAGATAGACGGTCTGAGACAGACCGCCTGAGACAGACGGTCTGAGACAGACGGTCTGAGACAGACGGTCTGAGACAGACGGTCTGAGACAGACGGTCTGAGACAGACGGTCTGAGGCAGACGGTCTGAGACTGGCGGTCTGATACAGACGGTCTGAGACAGACGGTCTGAGACAGACGGTCTGAGACAGGCGGTCAGAGACAGGCGGCCTGAGACAGACGGCCTGACACAGACGATCTGAGACAGGCGGCCTGAGACAGACGGCCTGAGACAGACGGCCTGAGACAGACGGTCTGAGACAGACGGTCTGAGACAGACGGCCTGAGACACACGGTTCGAGACAGAGGGATTGAGACAGACGGTCTGAGACAGAAGGTCTGAGACAGGCGGTCTGAGACAGGCAGTCTGAGACAGACGGCCTGAGACAGACGGCCTGAGACAGACGGTCTGATACAGACGGTCTGATACAGACGGTCTGATACAGACGGTCTGATACAGACGGTCTGTGACAGTCGGTCTGAGACGCACGGTCTGAGACAGACGGTCTGAGACTGACGGTTTGAGACAGACGGTCTGAGACACGGTCTGAGACAGGCGGTCTGCGACAGACGGTCTGAGACAGACGGTCTGAGACAGACGGCCTGAGACAGGCGGTCTGCCACAGAGGGACAGGGACAGGCGAATAGACGCTGCGCGATAGCGGCAGACAGACTGAGAAGGACGGTCTGAGATAGGCTGACTGAGATAGACGGTCTGAGACAGACGGCCTGAGACAGACGGTCTGAGACAGGCGGCCTGAGACAGACGGCCTGAGACAGGCGGCCTGAGACAGACGGCCTGAGACAGACGGTCTGATACAGACGGTCTGATACAGACGGTCTGATACAGACTGTCTGATACAGACGGTCTGATACAGACGGTCTGATACAGACGGTCTGATACAGACGGTCTGATACAGACGGTCTGATACAGACGGTCTGATACAGACGGTCTGTGACAGTCGGTCTGAGACGCACGGTCTGAGACAGACGGTCTGAGACTGACGGTCTGAGACAGACGGTCAGAGACAGGCGGCCTGAGACAGGCGGTCTGCGACAGACGGTCTGATACAGACAGTCTGATACAGACGGTCTGATACAGACTGTCTGATACAGACGGTCTGATACAGACGGTCTGATACAGACGGTCTGATACAGACGGTCTGATACAGACGGTCTGATACAGACGGTCTGATACAGACGGTCTGTGACAGTCGGTCTGAGACGCACGGTCTGAGACAGACGGTCTGAGACTGACGGTCTGAGACAGACGGTCTGAGACACGGTCTGAGACAGGCGGTCTGCGACAGACGGTCTGAGACAGGCGGTCTGCGACAGACGGTCTGAGACAGACGGCCTGAGACAGGCGGTCTGCGACAGAGGGACAGGGACAGGCGAATAGACGCTGCGCGATAGCGGCAGACAGACTGAGAAGGACGGTCTGAGATAGGCTGACTGAGATAGACGGTCTGAGACAGACCGCCTGAGACAGACGGTCTGAGACAGACGGTCTGAGACAGACGGTCTGAGACAGACGGTCTGAGACAGACGGTCTGAGGCAGACGGTCTGAGACTGGCGGTCTGATACAGACGGTCTGAGACAGACGGTCTGAGACAGACGGTCTGAGACAGGCGGTCTGAGACAGACGGTCTTAGACAGACGGTCTTAGACATACGGCCTGAGACAGACAGTCTGAGACAGACAGTCTGAGACAGACGGTCTGAGACAGACGGTCTTAGACAGACGGTCTTAGACATACGGCCTGAGACAGACAGTCTGAGACAGACAGTCTGAGACAGACAGTCTGAGACAGACAGTCTGATACAGACGGTCTGAGACAGACAGTCTGAGACAGACGGTCTGAGACAGGCGGTCTGAGACAGGCGGTCTGAGACAGACGGTCGGAGACAGACGGCCTGAGACAGACGGTCTGAGACAGACGGTCTGAGACAGACGGTCTGAGACAGACGGTCTGCGACAAACGGTCTGAGACAGACGGTCTGAGACAGACGGTCTGAGACAGACGGTCTGAGACAGACGGTCTGAGACAGACGGTCTGAGACAGACGGTCTGAGACAGACGGTCTGAGACAGACGGTCTTAGACATACGGCCTGAGACAGACAGTCTGAGACAGACAGTCTGAGACAGACAGTCTGATACAGACGGTCTGAGACAGACGGTCTGAGACAGACGGTCTGAGACAGACGGTCTGAGACAGACGGTCTGAGACAGACGGTCTGAGACAGACGGTCTGAGACAGACGGTCTGACACAGACGGTCTGAGACAGACGGTTGGAGACAGAGGGATTGAGACAGACGGTCTGAGACAGACGGTCTGAGACAGACGGTCTGAGACAGGCGGTCTGATACAGACGGTCTGAGACAGACGGTCAGAGACAGGCGGCCTGAGACAGACGGCCTGAGACAGACGGTCTGATACAGACGGTCTGATACAGACGGTCTGATACAGACTGTCTGATACAGACGGTCTGATACAGACGGTCTGATACAGACGGTCTGATACAGACGGTCTGATACAGACGGTCTGATACAGACGGTCTGATACAGACGGTCTGTGACAGTCGGTCTGAGACGCACGGTCTGAGACAGACGGTCTGAGACTGACGGTCTGAGACAGACGGTCAGAGACAGGCGGCCTGAGACAGGCGGTCTGCGACAGACGGTCTGATACAGACAGTCTGATACAGACGGTCTGATACAGACTGTCTGATACAGACGGTCTGATACAGACGGTCTGATACAGACGGTCTGATACAGACGGTCTGATACAGACGGTCTGATACAGACGGTCTGATACAGACGGTCTGATACAGACGGTCTGATACAGACGGTCTGTGACAGTCGGTCTGAGACGCACGGTCTGAGACAGACGGTCTGAGACTGACGGTCTGAGACAGACGGTCTGAGACACGGTCTGAGACAGGCGGTCTGCGACAGACGGTCTGAGACAGGCGGTCTGCGACAGACGGTCTGAGACAGACGGCCTGAGCCAGGCGGTCTGCGACAGAGGGACAGGGACAGGCGAATAGACGCTGCGCGATAGCGGCAGACAGACTGAGAAGGACGGTCTGAGATAGGCTGACTGAGATAGACGGTCTGAGACAGACCGCCTGAGACAGACGGTCTGAGACAGACGGTCTGAGACAGACGGTCTGAGACAGACAGTCTGAGACAGACGGTCTTAGACAGACGGTCTTAGACAGACGGTCTTAGACATACGGCCTGAGACAGACGGTTCGAGACAGAGGGATTGTGACAGACGGTCTGAGACAGATGGTCTGAGACAGACGATCTGAGACAGGCGGCCTGAGACAGACGGCCTGAGACAGACGGCCTGAGACAGACGGTCTGAGACAGACGGTCTGAGACAGACGGCCTGAGACACACGGTTCGAGACAGAGGGATTGAGACAGAAGGTTCGAGACAGAGGGATTGAGACAGACGGTCTGAGACAGACGGTCTGAGACAGGCGGTCTGAGACAGGCGGTCTGAGACAGACGGTCGGAGACAGACGGCCTGAGACAGACGGTCTGAGACAGACGGTCTGAGACAGACGGTCTGAGACAGACGGTCTGCGACAAACGGTCTGAGACAGACGGTCTGAGACACGGTCTGAGACAGACGGTCTGAGACAGACGGTCTGAGACAGACGGTCTGAGACAGACGGTCTGAGACAGTCGGTCTGAGACAGACGGTCTGAGACAGACGGTCTGAGACAGACGGTCTGAGACAGACGGTTCGAGGCAGAGGGATTGAGACAGACGGTCTGAGACAGACGGTCTGAGACAGACGATCTGAGACAGACGGTCTGAGACAGACGATCTGAGACAGACGGTCTTAGACAGACGGTCTTAGACATACGGCCTGAGACAGACAGTCTGAGACAGACAGTCTGAGACAGACAGTCTGATACAGACGGTCTGAGACAGACGGTCCGAGACAGACGGTCTGAGACAGACGGTCTGACACAGACGGTCTGAGACAGACGTTTCGATACAGAGGGATTGAGACAGACGGTCTGAGACAGACGGTCTGAGACAGACGGTCTGAGACAGGCTGTCTGATACAGACGGTCTGAGACAGACGGTCAGAGACAGGCGGCCTGAGACAGACGGCCTGAGACAGACGGTCTGATACAGACGGTCTGATACAGACGGTCTGATACAGACGGTCTGTGACAGTCGGTCTGAGACGCACGGTCTGAGACAAACGGTCTGAGACACGGTCTGAGACAGACGGTCTGAGACAGACGGTCTGAGACAGACGGTCTGAGACAGACGGTCTGAGACAGACGGTCTGAGACAGACGGTCTGAGACAGACGGTCTGAGACAGACGGTTCGTGGCAGAGGGATTGAGACAGACGGTCCGATACTGGCGGTCTGATACAGACGGTCTGATACAGACGGTCTGAGACAGACGGTCTGAGACAGACGGTCTGAGACAGGCGGTCCGAGACAGGCGGCCTGAGACAGACGGCCTGACACAGACGGTCTGAGACAGGCGGCCTGAGACAGACGGCCTGAGACAGACGGCCTGAGACAGACGGTCTGAGACAGACGGTCTGAGACAGACGGCCTGAGACACACGGTTCGAGACAGAGGGATTGAGACAGACAGTCTGAGACAGGCGGTCTGAGACAGACGGACAGGGACAGGCGAATAGACGCTGCCCGATAGCGGCAGACGGACTGAGACGGACGGCCTGAGATAGGCTGACTGAGATAGACGGTCTGAGACAGACGCTCTGAGACAGACAGTCTGAGACAGGCGGCCTGAGACGGACGGTCTGAGACAGACGGTCTGAGACAGACGGTCTGAGACAGACGCTCTGAGACAGACAGTCTGAGACAAGCGGCCTGAGACGGACGGTCTGAAACAGACGGTCTGAGACAGACGGTCTGATACAGACTGTCTGATACAGACGGTCTGATACAGACGGTCTGATACAGACGGTCTGATACAGACGGTCTGATACAGACGGTCTGTGACAGTCGGTCTGAGACGCACGGTCTGAGACAGACGGTCTGAGACTGACGGTCTGAGACAGACGGTCAGAGACAGGCGGTCTGCGACAGACGGTCTGATACAGTCGGTCTGATACAGACGGTCTGATACAGACTGTCTGATACAGACGGTCTGATACAGACGGTCTGTGACAGTCGATCTGAGACGCACGGTCTGAGACAGACGGTCTGAGACACGGTCTGAGACAGACGGTCTGAGACAGACGGTCTGAGACAGACGGTCTGAGACAGACGGTCTGAGACAGACGGTCTGAGACAGACGGTCTGAGACAGACGGTCTGAGACAGACGGTTCGAGGCAGAGGGATTGAGACAGACGTTCCGAGACTGGCGGTCTGATACAGACGGCCTGAGACACACGGTTCGAGACAGAGGGATTGAGACAGACGGTCTGAGACAGAAGGTCTGAGACAGGCGGTCTGAGACAGGCGGTCTGAGACAGACGGTCTGAGACAGACGGTCTGAGACAGACGGTCTTAGACAGACGGTCTTAGACATACGGCCTGAGACAGACGGTTCGAGACAGAGGGATTGAGACAGACAGTCTGAGACAGGCGGTCTGAGACAGACGGACAGGGACAGGCGAATAGACGCTGCCCGATAGCGGCAGACGGACTGAGACGGACGGCCTGAGATAGGCTGACTGAGATAGACGGTCTGAGACAGACGCTCTGAGACAGACAGTCTGAGACAGGCGGCCTGAGACGGACGGTCTGAGACAGACGGTCTGAGACCGACGGTCTGAGACAGACGGTCTGAGACAGACGGTGTGAGACAGAGGGTCAGAGACAGGCGGTCTGAGACAGACGGTCTGAGACAGACGGTCTGAGACAGACGGTCTGAGACAGACGGTCTGAGACAGACGGTCTGACACAGACGGTCTGAGACAGACGGTCTGAGACAGAAGGTTCGAGACAGAGGGATTGAGACAGACGGTCTGAGACAGACGGTCTGAGACAGGCGGTCTGAGACAGGCGGTCTGCGACAGACGGTCGGAGACAGACGGTCTGAGACAGACGGTCTGAGACAGACGGTCTGAGACAGACGGTCTGAGACAGGTGGTCTGAGACAGACGGTCTTAGACAGACGGTCTTAGACATACGGCCTGAGACAGACAGTCTGAGACAGAGAGTCCGAGACAGACAGTCTGATACTGACGGTCTGAGACAGATGGTCTGAGACAGACGGTCTGAGACAGACGGTCTGAGACAGACGGTCTGAGACAGACGGTCTGAGACAGACGGTCTGAGACAGACGGTCTGAGACAGACGGTCTGAGACAGGCGGTCTGAGACAGACGGTCTTAGACAGACGGTCTTAGACATACGGCCTGAGACAGACAGTCTGAGACAGACAGTCTGAGACAGACAGTCTGAGACAGACAGTCTGAGACAGACGGTCTTAGACAGACGGTCTTAGACAGACGGTCTTAGACATACGGCCTGAGACAGACGGTTCGAGACAGAGGGATTGTGACAGACGGTCTGAGACAGATGGTCTGAGACAGACGGTCTGAGACAGGCGGTCTGAGACAGGCGGTCTGAGACAGACTGTCGGAGACAGACGGTCAGAGACAGGCGGCCTGAGACAGACGGCCTGAGACAGACGGTCTGAGACAGACGGTCTGAGACAGAAGGTTCGAGACAGAGGGATTGAGACAGACGGTCGGAGAGAGACGGTCTGAGACAGACGGTCTGAGACAGACGGTCTGAGACAGACGGTCTGAGACAGACGGTCTGAGACAGACGGTCTGAGACAGACGGTCTGAGACAGACGGTCTGAGACAGACGGTCTGAGACAGACGGTCTTAGACAGACGGTCTTAGACATACGGCCTGAGACAGACAGTCTGAGACAGACAGTCCGAGACAGACAGTCTGATACTGACGGTCTGAGACAGATGGTCTGAGACAGACGGTCTGAGACAGACGGTCTGAGACAGACGGTCTGAGACAGACGGTCTGAGACAGACGGTCTGAGACAGACGGTCTGAGACAGACGGTCTGAGACAGACGGTCTGAGACAGACGGTCTGACACAGACAGTCTGAGACAGACGGTCTGACACAGACAGTCTGAGACAGACGGTTCGAGACAGACGGTCTGAGACAGACGGTCTGAGACAGACGGTGTGAGACAGGCGGTCTGATACAGACGGTCTGAGACAGACGGTCAGAGACAGGCGGCCTGAGACAGACGGCCTGAGACAGACGGTCTGATACAGACGGTCTGATACAGACGGTCTGATACAGACGGTCTGATACAGACGGTCTGTGACAGTCGGTCTGAGACGCACGGTCTGAGACAGACGGTCTGAGACTGACGGTCTGAGACAGACGGTCTGAGACAGACGGTCTTAGACAGACGGTCTTAGACATACGGCCTGAGACAGACGGTTCGAGACAGAGGGATTGAGGCAGACGGTCTGAGACAGGCGGTCTGAGACAGACGGACAGGGACAGGCGAATAGACGCTGCCCGATAGCGGCAGACGGACTGAGACGGACGGCCTGAGATAGGCTGACTGAGATAGACGGTCTGAGACAGACGCTCTGAGACAGACAGTCTGAGACAGGCGGCCTGAGACGGACGGTCTGAGACAGACGGTGTGAGACAGAGGGTCAGAGAACGGCGGTCTGAGACAGGCGGTCTGAGACAGACGGTCTGAGACAGACGGTCAGAGACAGGCGGCCTCAGACAGACGGCCTGACACAGACGGTCTGAGACAGGCGGCCTGAGACAGACGGCCTGAGACAGACGGCCTGAGACAGACGGTCTGAGACAGACGGTCTGAGACAGACGGCCTGAGACACACGGTTCGAGACAGAGGGATTGAGACAGACGGTCTGAGACAGAAGGTCTGAGACAGGCGGTCTGAGACAGGCGGTCTGAGACAGACGGCCTGAGACAGACGGTTCGAGACAGAGGGATTGAGACAGACGGTCTGAGGCAGACGGTCTGAGACTGGCGGTCTGATACAGACGGTCTGAGACAGACGGTCTGAGACAGGCGGTCAGAGACAGGCGGCCTGAGACAGACGGCCTGACACAGACGGTCTGAGACAGACGGTCTGAGACAGACGGTCTGAGACAGAAGGTTCGAGACAGAGGGATTGAGACAGACGGTCTGAGACAGACGGTCTGAGACAGGCGGTCTGAGACAGGCGGTCTGAGACAGACGGTCGGAGACAGACGGTCTGAGACAGACGGTCTGAGACAGACGGTCTGAGACAGACGGTCTGAGACAGACGGTCTGAGACAGACGATCTGAGACAGACGGTCTGAGACAGACGGTCTGAGACAGACGGTCTTAGACAGACGGTCTTAGACATACGGCCTGAGACAGACAGTCTGAGACAGACAGTCTGAGACAGACAGTCTGATACAGACGGTCTGAGACAGACGGTCTGAGACAGACGGTCTGAGACAGACGGTCTGAGACAGACGGTCTGACACAGACGGTCTGAGACAGACGGTTCGATACAGAGGGATTGAGACAGACGGTCTGAGACAGACGGTCTGAGACAGGCGGTCTGATACAGACGGTCTGAGACAGACGGTCAGAGACAGGCGGCCTGAGACAGACGGCCTGAGACAGACGGTCTGATACAGACGGTCTGATACAGACGGTCTGATACAGACGGTCTGATACAGACGGTCTGTGACAGTCGGTCTGAGACGCACGGTCTGAGACAGACGGTCTGAGACACGGTCTGAGACAGACGGTCTGAGACAGACGGTCTGAGACAGACGGTCTGAGACAGACGGTCTGAGACAGACGGTCTGAGACAGACGGTCTGAGACAGACGGTCTGAGACAGACGGTCTGAGACAGACGGTTCGAGGCAGAGGGATTGAGACAGACGGTCCGAGACTGGCGGTCTGATACAGACGGTCTGATACAGACGGTCTGAGACAGACGGTCTGAGACAAGCGGTCTGATGCAGACGGTCTGAGACAGACGGTCAGAGACAGGCGGCCTGAGACAGACGGCCTGAGACAGACGGTCTGATACAGACGGTCTGATACAGACGGTCTGATACAGACGGTCTGATACAGACGGTCTGTGACAGTCGGTCTGAGACGCACGGTCTGAGACAGACGGTCTGAGACTGACGGTCTGAGACAGACGGTCTGAGACACGGTCTGAGACAGGCGGTCTGCGACAGACGGTCTGAGACAGACGGTCTGAGACAGACGGCCTGAGACAGGCGGTCTGCCACAGAGGGACAGGGACAGGCGAATAGACGCTGCGCGATAGCGGCAGACAGACTGAGAAGGACGGTCTGAGATAGGCTGACTGAGATAGACGGTCTGAGACAGACGGCCTGAGACAGACGGTCTGAGACAGGCGGCCTGAGACAGACGGCCTGAGACAGACGGCCTGAGACAGACGGTCTGAGACAGACGGTCTGAGACAGACGGTTCGAGGCAGAGGGATTGAGACAGACGGTCTGAGACAGACGGTCTGAGACAGACGATCTGAGACAGACGGTCTGAGACAGACGGTCTGAGACAGACGGTCTGAGACAGACGGTCTGAGACAGGCGGTCAGAGACAGGCG
Source organism: Coelioxys conoideus (assembly GCA_947623535.1). NCBI lineage: Eukaryota > Metazoa > Arthropoda > Insecta > Hymenoptera > Megachilidae > Coelioxys > Coelioxys conoideus. Next base: position 1,644,978 of record CANQJN010000005.1, on the reverse strand, counting down.
GCCTGAGACAGACGGCCTGACACAGGCGGTCTGAGACAGGCGGCCTGAGACAGACGGCCTGAGACAGACGGCCTGAGACAGACGGTCTGAGACAGACGGTCTGAGACAGACGGCCTGAGACACACGGTTCGAGACAGAGGGATTGAGACAGACGGTCTGAGACAGAAGGTCTGAGACAGGCGGTCTGAGACAGGCGGTCTGAGACAGACGGCCTGAGACAGACGGTTCGAGACAGAGGGATTGTGACAGACGGTCTGAGACATGCGGTCTGAGACAGGCGGTCTGCGACAGACGTTCGGAGACAGACGGTCTGAGACAGACGGTCTGAGACAGACGGTCTGAGACAGACGGTCTGAGACAGACGGTCTGAGACAGACGGTCTGAGACAGACGGTCTGAGACAGACGGTCTGAGACAGACGGTCTGAGACAGGCGGTCTGAGACAGACGGTCTTAGACAGACGGTCTTAGACATACGGCCTGAGACAGACAGTCTGAGACAGACAGTCTGAGACAGACGGTCTTAGACAGACGGTCTTAGACAGACGGTCTTAGACAGACGGTCTGAGACAGACGGTTCGATACAGAGGGATTGAGACAGACGGTCTGAGACAGACGGTCTGAGACAGACGGTCTGAGACAGGCGGTCTGATACAGACGGTCTGAGACAGACGGTCAGAGACAGGCGGCCTGAGACAGACGGCCTGAGACAGACGGTCTGATACAGACGGTCTGATACAGACGGTCTGATACAGACGGTCTGTGACAGTCGGTCTGAGACGCACGGTCTGAGACAAACGGTCTGAGACACGGTCTGAGACAGACGATCCGAGACAGGCGGCCTGAGACAGACGGCCTGACACAGACGGTCTGAGACAGGCGGCCTGAGACAGACGGCCTGAGACAGACGGCCTGAGACAGACGGTCTGAGACAGACGGTCTGAGACAGACGGCCTGAGACACACGGTTCGAGACAGAGGGATTGAGACAGACAGTCTGAGACAGGCGGTCTGAGACAGACGGACAGGGACAGGCGAATAGACGCTGCCCGATAGCGGCAGACGGACTGAGACGGACGGCCTGAGATAGGCTGACTGAGATAGACGGTCTGAGACAGACGCTCTGAGACAGACAGTCTGAGACAGGCGGCCTGAGACGGACGGTCTGAGACAGACGGTCTGAGACAGACGGTCTGAGACAGACGCTCTGAGACAGACAGTCTGAGACAGGCGGCCTGAGACGGACGGTCTGAGACAGACGGTCTGAGACAGACGGTCTGATACAGACTGTCTGATACAGACGGTCTGATACAGACGGTCTGATACAGACGGTCTGATACAGACGGTCTGATACAGACGGTCTGATACAGACGGTCTGATACAGACGGTCTGTGACAGTCGGTCTGAGACGCACGGTCTGAGACAGACGGTCTGAGACTGACGGTCTGAGACAGACGGTCAGAGACAGGCGGTCTGCGACAGACGGTCTGATACAGACGGTCTGATACAGACGGTCTGATACAGACTGTCTGATACAGACGGTCTGATACAGACGGTCTGTGACAGTCGGTCTGAGACGCACGGTCTGAGACAGACGGTCTGAGACTGACGGTCTGAGACAGACGGTCTGAGACACGGTCTGAGACAGGCGGTCTGCGACAGACGGTCTGAGACAGACGGCCTGAGACAGGCGGTCTGCGACAGAGGGACAGGGACAGGCGAATAGACGCTGCGCGATAGCGGCAGACAGACTGAGAAGGACGGTCTGAGATAGGCTGACTGAGATAGACGGTCTGAGACAGACGGCCTGAGACAGACGGTCTGAGACAGACGGTCTGAGACAGACGGTCTGAGACAGACGGTCTGAGACAGACGGTCTGAGACAGACGGTCTGAGACAGACGGTCTGAGACAGACGGTCTGAGACAGACGGTCTGAGGCAGACGGTCTGCGACTGGCGGTCTGATACAGACGGTCTGAGACAGACGGTCTGAGACAGGCGGTCAGATACAGGCGGCCTGAGACAGACGGCCTGACACAGACGGTCTGAGACAGGCGGCCTGAGACAGACGGCCTGAGACAGACGGCCTGAGACAGACGGTCTGATACAGACGGTCTGTGACAGTCGGTCTGAGACGCACGGTCTGAGACAGACGGTCTGAGACACGGTCTGAGACAGACGGTCTGAGACAGACGGTCTGAGACAGACGGTCTGAGACAGACGGTCTGAGACAGACGGTTCGAGGCAGAGGGATTGAGACAGACGGTCTGAGACAGACGGTCTGAGACAGACGATCTGAGACAGACGGTCTGAGACAGACGGTCTGAGACAGACGGTCTTAGACAGACGGTCTTAGACATACGGCCTGAGACATACAGTCTGAGACAGACAGTCTGAGACAGACAGTCTGATACAGACGGTCTGAGACAGACGGTCTGAGACAGACGGTCTGAGACAGGCGGCCTGAGACGGACGGTCTGAGACAGACGGTCTGAGACAGACGGTCTGAGACAGACGGTCTGAGACAGACGGTCTGAGACAGGCGGTCCGAGACAGACGGTCTTAGACAGACGGTCTTAGACATACGGCCTGAGACAGACAGTCTGAGACAGACAGTCTGAGACAGACAGTCTGAGACAGACAGTCTGAGACAGACGGTCTTAGACAGACGGTCTTAGACAGACGGTCTTAGACATACGGCCTGAGACAGACGGTTCGAGACAGAGGGATTGTGACAGACGGTCTGAGACAGATGGTCTGAGACAGACGGTCTGAGACAGGCGGTCTGAGACAGGCGGTCTGAGACAGACGGTCGGAGACAGACGGTCAGAGACAGGCGGCCTGAGACAGAAGGTTCGAGACAGAGGGATTGAGACAGACGGTCTGAGACAGACGGTCTGAGACAGGCGGTCTGAGACAGGCGGTCTGCGACAGACGGTCGGAGACAGACGGTCTGAGACAGACGGTCTGAGACAGACGGTCTGAGACAGACGGTCTGAGACAGGTGGTCTGAGACAGACGGTCTTAGACAGACGGTCTTAGACATACGGCCTGAGACAGACAGTCTGAGACAGAGAGTCCGAGACAGACAGTCTGATACTGACGGTCTGAGACAGATGGTCTGAGACAGACGGTCTGAGACAGACGGTCTGAGACAGACGGTCTGAGACAGACGGTCTGAGACAGACGGTCTGAGACAGACGGTCTGAGACAGACGGTCTGAGACAGGCGGTCTGAGACAGACGGTCTTAGACAGACGGTCTTAGACATACGGCCTGAGACAGACAGTCTGAGACAGACAGTCTGAGACAGACAGTCTGAGACAGACAGTCTGAGACAGACGGTCTTAGACAGACGGTCTTAGACAGACGGTCTTAGACATACGGCCTGAGACAGACGGTTCGAGACAGAGGGATTGTGACAGACGGTCTGAGACAGATGGTCTGAGACAGACGGTCTGAGACAGGCGGTCTGAGACAGGCGGTCTGAGACAGACTGTCGGAGACAGACGGTCAGAGACAGGCGGCCTGAGACAGACGGCCTGAGACAGACGGTCTGAGACAGACGGTCTGAGACAGAAGGTTCGAGACAGAGGGATTGAGACAGACGGTCGGAGAGAGACGGTCTGAGACAGACGGTCTGAGACAGACGGTCTGAGACAGACGGTCTGAGACAGACGGTCTGAGACAGACGGTCTGAGACAGACGGTCTGAGACAGACGGTCTGAGACAGACGGTCTGAGACAGACGGTCTTAGACAGACGGTCTTAGACATACGGCCTGAGACAGACAGTCTGAGACAGACAGTCCGAGACAGACAGTCTGATACTGACGGTCTGAGACAGATGGTCTGAGACAGACGGTCTGAGACAGACGGTCTGAGACAGACGGTCTGAGACAGACGGTCTGAGACAGACGGTCTGAGACAGACGGTCTGAGACAGACGGTCTGAGACAGACGGTCTGACACAGACAGTCTGAGACAGACGGTCTGACACAGACAGTCTGAGACAGACGGTTCGAGACAGACGGTCTGAGACAGACGGTCTGAGACAGACGGTGTGAGACAGGCGGTCTGATACAGACGGTCTGAGACAGACGGTCAGAGACAGGCGGCCTGAGACAGACGGCCTGAGACAGACGGTCTGATACAGACGGTCTGATACAGACGGTCTGATACAGACGGTCTGATACAGACGGTCTGTGACAGTCGGTCTGAGACGCACGGTCTGAGACAGACGGTCTGAGACTGACGGTCTGAGACAGACGGTCTGAGACAGACGGTCTTAGACAGACGGTCTTAGACATACGGCCTGAGACAGACGGTTCGAGACAGAGGGATTGAGGCAGACGGTCTGAGACAGGCGGTCTGAGACAGACGGACAGGGACAGGCGAATAGACGCTGCCCGATAGCGGCAGACGGACTGAGACGGACGGCCTGAGATAGGCTGACTGAGATAGACGGTCTGAGACAGACGCTCTGAGACAGACAGTCTGAGACAGGCGGCCTGAGACGGACGGTCTGAGACAGACGGTGTGAGACAGAGGGTCAGAGAACGGCGGTCTGAGACAGGCGGTCTGAGACAGACGGTCTGAGACAGACGGTCAGCGACAGGCGGCCTCAGACAGACGGCCTGACACAGACGGTCTGAGACAGGCGGCCTGAGACAGACGGCCTGAGACAGACGGCCTGAGACAGACGGTCTGAGACAGACGGTCTGAGACAGACGGCCTGAGACACACGGTTCGAGACAGAGGGATTGAGACAGACGGTCTGAGACAGAAGGTCTGAGACAGGCGGTCTGAGACAGGCGGTCTGAGACAGACGGCCTGAGACAGACGGTTCGAGACAGAGGGATTGAGACAGACGGTCTGAGGCAGACGGTCTGAGACTGGCGGTCTGATACAGACGGTCTGAGACAGACGGTCTGAGACAGGCGGTCAGAGACAGGCGGCCTGAGACAGACGGCCTGACACAGACGGTCTGAGACAGACGGTCTGAGACAGACGGTCTGAGACAGAAGGTTCGAGACAGAGGGATTGAGACAGACGGTCTGAGACAGACGGTCTGAGACAGGCGGTCTGAGACAGGCGGTCTGAGACAGACGGTCGGAGACAGACGGTCTGAGACAGACGGTCTGAGACAGACGGTCTGAGACAGACGGTCTGAGACAGACGGTCTGAGACAGACGATCTGAGACAGACGGTCTGAGACAGACGGTCTGAGACAGACGGTCTTAGACAGACGGTCTTAGACATACGGCCTGAGACAGACAGTCTGAGACAGACAGTCTGAGACAGACAGTCTGATACAGACGGTCTGAGACAGACGGTCTGAGACAGACGGTCTGAGACAGACGGTCTGAGACAGACGGTCTGACACAGACGGTCTGAGACAGACGGTTCGATACAGAGGGATTGAGACAGACGGTCTGAGACAGACGGTCTGAGACAGGCGGTCTGATACAGACGGTCTGAGACAGACGGTCAGAGACAGGCGGCCTGAGACAGACGGCCTGAGACAGACGGTCTGATACAGACGGTCTGATACAGACGGTCTGATACAGACGGTCTGATACAGACGGTCTGATACAGACGGTCTGTGACAGTCGGTCTGAGACGCACGGTCTGAGACAGACGGTCTGAGACACGGTCTGAGACAGACGGTCTGAGACAGACGGTCTGAGACAGACGGTCTGAGACAGACGGTCTGAGACAGACGGTCTGAGACAGACGGTCTGAGACAGACGGTCTGAGACAGACGGTCTGAGACAGACGGTCTGAGACAGACGGTTCGAGGCAGAGGGATTGAGACAGACGGTCCGAGACTGGCGGTCTGATACAGACGGTCTGATACAGACGGTCTGAGACAGACGGTCTGAGACAAGCGGTCTGATGCAGACGGTCTGAGACAGACGGTCAGAGACAGGCGGCCTGAGACAGACGGCCTGAGACAGACGGTCTGATACAGACGGTCTGATACAGACGGTCTGATACAGACGGTCTGATACAGACGGTCTGTGACAGTCGGTCTGAGACGCACGGTCTGAGACAGACGGTCTGAGACTGACGGTCTGAGACAGACGGTCTGAGACACGGTCTGAGACAGGCGGTCTGCGACAGACGGTCTGAGACAGACGGTCTGAGACAGACGGCCTGAGACAGGCGGTCTGCCACAGAGGGACAGGGACAGGCGAATAGACGCTGCGCGATAGCGGCAGACAGACTGAGAAGGACGGTCTGAGATAGGCTGACTGAGATAGACGGTCTGAGACAGACGGCCTGAGACAGACGGTCTGAGACAGGCGGCCTGAGACAGACGGCCTGAGACAGACGGCCTGAGACAGACGGTCTGAGACAGACGGTCTGAGACAGACGGTTCGAGGCAGAGGGATTGAGACAGACGGTCTGAGACAGACGGTCTGAGACAGACGATCTGAGACAGACGGTCTGAGACAGACGGTCTGAGACAGACGGTCTGAGACAGACGGTCTGAGACAGGCGGTCAGAGACAGGCGGCCTGAGACAGACGGCCTGACACAGGCGGTCTGAGACAGGCGGCCTGAGACAGACGGCCTGAGACAGACGGCCTGAGACAGACGGTCTGAGACAGACGGTCTGAGACAGACGGCCTGAGACACACGGTTCGAGACAGAGGGATTGAGACAGACGGTCTGAGACAGAAGGTCTGAGACAGGCGGTCTGAGACAGGCGGTCTGAGACAGACGGCCTGAGACAGACGGTTCGAGACAGAGGGATTGTGACAGACGGTCTGAGACATGCGGTCTGAGACAGGCGGTCTGCGACAGACGTTCGGAGACAGACGGTCTGAGACAGACGGTCTGAGACAGACGGTCTGAGACAGACGGTCTGAGACAGACGGTCTGAGACAGACGGTCTGAGACAGACGGTCTGAGACAGACGGTCTGAGACAGACGGTCTGAGACAGGCGGTCTGAGACAGACGGTCTTAGACAGACGGTCTTAGACATACGGCCTGAGACAGACAGTCTGAGACAGACAGTCTGAGACAGACGGTCTTAGACAGACGGTCTTAGACAGACGGTCTTAGACAGACGGTCTGAGACAGACGGTTCGATACAGAGGGATTGAGACAGACGGTCTGAGACAGACGGTCTGAGACAGACGGTCTGAGACAGGCGGTCTGATACAGACGGTCTGAGACAGACGGTCAGAGACAGGCGGCCTGAGACAGACGGCCTGAGACAGACGGTCTGATACAGACGGTCTGATACAGACGGTCTGATACAGACGGTCTGTGACAGTCGGTCTGAGACGCACGGTCTGAGACAAACGGTCTGAGACACGGTCTGAGACAGACGATCCGAGACAGGCGGCCTGAGACAGACGGCCTGACACAGACGGTCTGAGACAGGCGGCCTGAGACAGACGGCCTGAGACAGACGGCCTGAGACAGACGGTCTGAGACAGACGGTCTGAGACAGACGGCCTGAGACACACGGTTCGAGACAGAGGGATTGAGACAGACAGTCTGAGACAGGCGGTCTGAGACAGACGGACAGGGACAGGCGAATAGACGCTGCCCGATAGCGGCAGACGGACTGAGACGGACGGCCTGAGATAGGCTGACTGAGATAGACGGTCTGAGACAGACGCTCTGAGACAGACAGTCTGAGACAGGCGGCCTGAGACGGACGGTCTGAGACAGACGGTCTGAGACAGACGGTCTGAGACAGACGCTCTGAGACAGACAGTCTGAGACAGGCGGCCTGAGACGGACGGTCTGAGACAGACGGTCTGAGACAGACGGTCTGATACAGACTGTCTGATACAGACGGTCTGATACAGACGGTCTGATACAGACGGTCTGATACAGACGGTCTGATACAGACGGTCTGATACAGACGGTCTGTGACAGTCGGTCTGAGACGCACGGTCTGAGACAGACGGTCTGAGACTGACGGTCTGAGACAGACGGTCAGAGACAGGCGGTCTGCGACAGACGGTCTGATACAGACGGTCTGATACAGACGGTCTGATACAGACTGTCTGATACAGACGGTCTGATACAGACGGTCTGTGACAGTCGGTCTGAGACGCACGGTCTGAGACAGACGGTCTGAGACTGACGGTCTGAGACAGACGGTCTGAGACACGGTCTGAGACAGGCGGTCTGCGACAGACGGTCTGAGACAGACGGCCTGAGACAGGCGGTCTGCGACAGAGGGACAGGGACAGGCGAATAGACGCTGCGCGATAGCGGCAGACAGACTGAGAAGGACGGTCTGAGATAGGCTGACTGAGATAGACGGTCTGAGACAGACGGCCTGAGACAGACGGTCTGAGACAGACGGTCTGAGACAGACGGTCTGAGACAGACGGTCTGAGACAGACGGTCTGAGACAGACGGTCTGAGACAGACGGTCTGAGACAGACGGTCTGAGACAGACGGTCTGAGGCAGACGGTCTGCGACTGGCGGTCTGATACAGACGGTCTGAGACAGACGGTCTGAGACAGGCGGTCAGATACAGGCGGCCTGAGACAGACGGCCTGACACAGACGGTCTGAGACAGGCGGCCTGAGACAGACGGCCTGAGACAGACGGCCTGAGACAGACGGTCTGATACAGACGGTCTGTGACAGTCGGTCTGAGACGCACGGTCTGAGACAGACGGTCTGAGACACGGTCTGAGACAGACGGTCTGAGACAGACGGTCTGAGACAGACGGTCTGAGACAGACGGTCTGAGACAGACGGTTCGAGGCAGAGGGATTGAGACAGACGGTCTGAGACAGACGGTCTGAGACAGACGATCTGAGACAGACGGTCTGAGACAGACGGTCTGAGACAGACGGTCTTAGACAGACGGTCTTAGACATACGGCCTGAGACATACAGTCTGAGACAGACAGTCTGAGACAGACAGTCTGATACAGACGGTCTGAGACAGACGGTCTGAGACAGACGGTCTGAGACAGGCGGCCTGAGACGGACGGTCTGAGACAGACGGTCTGAGACAGACGGTCTGAGACAGACGGTCTGAGACAGACGGTCTGAGACAGGCGGTCTGAGACAGACGGTCTTAGACAGACGGTCTTAGACATACGGCCTGAGACAGACAGTCTGAGACAGACAGTCTGAGACAGACAGTCTGAGACAGACGGTCTGAGACAGACGGTCTTAGACAGACGGTCTTAGACAGACGGTCTTAGACATACGGCCTGAGACAGACGGTTCGAGACAGAGGGATTGTGACAGACGGTCTGAGACAGATGGTCTGAGACAGACGGTCTGAGACAGGCGGTCTGAGACAGGCGGTCTGAGACAGACGGTCGGAGACAGACGGTCAGAGACAGGCGGCCTGAGACAGACGGCCTGAGACAGACGGTCTGAGACAGACGGTCTGAGACAGAAGGTTCGAGACAGAGGGATTGAGACAGACGGTCTGAGACAGACGGTCTGAGACAGGCGGTCTGAGACAGGCGGTCTGAGACAGACGGTCGGAGACAGACGGCCTGAGACAGACGGTCTGAGACAGACGGTCTGAGACAGACGGTCTGAGACAGACGGTCTGCGACAAACGGTCTGAGACAGACGGTCTGAGACAGACGGTCTGAGACAGACGGTCTGAGACAGACGGTCTGACACAGACGGTCTGAGACATACGGTTGGAGACAGAGGGATTGAGACAGACGGTCTGAGACAGACGGTCTGAGACAGACGGTCTGAGACAGGCGGTCTGATACAGACGGTCTGAGACAGACGGTCAGAGACAGGCGGCCTGAGACAGACGGCCTGAGACAGACGGTCTGATACAGACGGTCTGATACAGACGGTCTGATACAGACTGTCTGATACAGACGGTCTGATACAGACGGTCTGATACAGACGGTCTGATACAGACGGTCTGATACAGACGGTCTGTGACAGTCGGTCTGAGACGCACGGTCTGAGACAGACGGTCTGAGACTGACGGTCTGAGACAGACGGTCAGAGACAGGCGGCCTGAGACAGGCGGTCTGCGACAGACGGTCTGATACAGACAGTCTGATACAGACGGTCTGATACAGACTGTCTGATACAGATGGTCTGATACAGACGGTCTGATACAGACGGTCTGATACAGACGGTCTGATACAGACGGTCTGATACAGACGGTCTGATACAGACGGTCTGTGACAGTCGGTCTGAGACGCACGGTCTGAGACAGACGGTCTGAGACTGACGGTCTGAGACAGACGGTCTGAGACACGGTCTGAGACAGGCGGTCTGCGACAGACGGTCTGAGACAGACGGCCTGAGACAGGCGGTCTGCGACAGAGGGACAGGGACAGGCGAATAGACGCTGCGCGATAGCGGCAGACAGACTGAGAAGGACGGTCTGAGATAGGCTGACTGAGATAGACGGTCTGAGACAGACCGCCTGAGACAGACGGTCTGAGGCAGACGGTCTGAGACTGGCGGTCTGATACAGACGGTCTGAGACAGACGGTCTGAGACAGGCGGTCAGAGACAGGCGGCCTGAGACAGACGGCCTGACACAGACGGTCTGAGACAGGCGGCCTGAGACAGACGGCCTGAGACAGACGGCCTGAGACAGACGGTCTGAGACAGACGGTCTGAGACAGACGGCCTGAGACACACGGTTCGAGACAGAGGGATTGAGACAGACGGTCTGAGACAGAAGGTCTGAGACAGGCTGACTGAGATAGACGGTCTGAGACAGACCGCCTGAGACAGACGGTCTGAGGCAGACGGTCTGAGACTGGCGGTCTGAGACAGGCGGTCTGAGACAGACGGCCTGAGACAGACGGCCTGAGACAGACGGTCTGATACAGACGGTCTGATACAGTCGGTCTGATACAGACGGTCTGATACAGACGGTCTGTGACAGTCGGTCTGAGACGCACGGTCTGAGACAGACGGTCTGAGACACGGTCTGAGACAGACGGTCTGAGACAGACGGTCTGAGACAGACGGTCTGAGACAGACGGTCTGAGACAGACGGTCTGAGACAGACGGTTCGAGGCAGAGGGATTGAGACAGACGGTCTGAGACAGACGGTCTGAGACAGACGATCTGAGACAGACGGTCTGAGACAGACGGTCTGAGACAAACGGTCTTAGACAGACGGTCTTAGACATACGGCCTGAGACAGACAGTCTGAGACAGACAGTCTGATACAGACGGTCTGAGACAGACGGTCTGAGACAGACGGTCTGAGACAGACGGTCTGAGACAGACGGTCTGACACAGACGGTCTGAGACAGACGGTTCGATACAGAGGGATTGAGACAGACGGTCTGAGACAGACGGTCTGAGACAGACGGTCTGAGACAGGCGGTCTGATACAGACGGTCTGAGACAGACGGTCAGAGACAGGCGGCCTGAGACAGACGGCCTGAGACAGACGGTCTGATACAGACGGTCTGATACAGACGGTCTGTGACAGTCGGTCTGAGACGCACGGTCTGAGACAAACGGTCTGAGACACGGTCTGAGACAGACGGTCTGAGACAGACGGTCTGAGACAGACGGTCTGAGACAGACGGTCTGAGACAGACGGTTCGAGGCAGAGGGATTGAGACAGACGGTCTGAGACAGACGGTCTGAGACAGACGATCTGAGACAGACGGTCTGAGACAGACGGTCTGAGACAGACGGTCTTAGACAGACGGTCTTAGACATACGGCCTGAGACAGACAGTCTGAGACAGACAGTCTGATACAGACGGTCTGAGACAGACGGTCTGAGACAGACGGTCTGAGACAGACGGTCTGACACAGACGGTCTGAGACAGACGGTTCGATACAGAGGGATTGAGACAGACGGTCTGAGACAGACGGTCTGAGACAGACGGTCTGAGACAGGCGGTCTGATACAGACGGTCTGAGACAGACGGTCAGAGACAGGCGGCCTGAGACAGACGGCCTGAGACAGACGGTCTGATACAGACGGTCTGATACAGACGGTCTGATACAGACGGTCTGTGACAGTCGGTCTGAGACGCACGGTCTGAGACAAACGGTCTGAGACACGGTCTGAGACAGACGGTCTGAGACAGACGGTCTGAGACAGACGGTCTGAGACAGACGGTCTGAGACAGACGGTCTGAGACAGACGGTCTGAGACAGACGGTCTGAGACAGACGGTCTGAGACAGACGGTCTGAGACAGACGGTTCGAGGCAGAGGGATTGAGACAGACGGTCCGAGACTGGCGGTCTGATACAGACGGTCTGATACAGACGGTCTGAGACAGACGGTCTGAGACAGACGGTCTGAGACAGGCGGTCCGAGACAGGCGGCCTGAGACAGACGGCCTGACACAGACGGTCTGAGACAGGCGGCCTGAGACAGACGGCCTGAGACAGACGGCCTGAGACAGACGGTCTGAGACAGACGGTCTGAGACAGACGGCCTGAGACACACGGTTCGAGACAGAGGGATTGAGACAGACAGTCTGAGACAGGCGGTCTGAGACAGACGGACAGGGACAGGCGAATAGACGCTGCCCGATAGCGGCAGACGGACTGAGACGGACGGCCTGAGATAGGCTGACTGAGATAGACGGTCTGAGACAGACGCTCTGAGACAGACAGTCTGAGACAGGCGGCCTGAGACGGACGGTCTGAGACAGACGGTCTGAGACAGACGGTCTGAGACAGACGCTCTGAGACAGACAGTCTGAGACAGGCGGCCTGAGACGGACGGTCTGAGACAGACGGTCTGAGACAGACGGTCTGATACAGACTGTCTGATACAGACGGTCTGATACAGACGGTCTGATACAGACGGTCTGATACAGACGGTCTGATACAGACGGTCTGATACAGACGGTCTGATACAGACGGTCTGATACAGACGGTCTGTGACAGACGGTCTGAGACAGACGGTCTGAGACACGGTCTGAGACAGGCGGTCTGCGACAGACGGTCTGAGACAGACGGCCTGAGACAGGCGGTCTGCGACAGAGGGACAGGGACAGGCGAATAGACGCTGCGCGATAGCGGCAGACAGACTGAGAAGGACGGTCTGAGATAGGCTGACTGAGATAGACGGTCTGAGACAGACGGCCTGAGACAGACGGTCTGAGACAGACGGCCTGAGACGGACGGTCTGAGACAGACGGTCTGAGACAGACGGTCTGAGACAGACGCTCTGAGACAGACAGTCTGAGACAGGCGGCCTGAGACGGACGGTCTGAGACAGACGGTCTGAGACAGACGGTCTGATACAGACTGTCTGATACAGACGGTCTGATACAGACGGTCTGATACAGACGGTCTGATACAGACGGTCTGATACAGACGGTCTGATACAGACGGTCTGTGACAGTCGGTCTGAGACGCACGGTCTGAGACAGACGGTCTGAGACTGACGGTCTGAGACAGACGGTCAGAGACAGGCGGTCTGCGACAGACGGTCTGATACAGACGGTCTGATACAGACGGTCTGATACAGACTGTCTGATACAGACGGTCTGATACAGACGGTCTGTGACAGTCGGTCTGAGACGCACGGTCTGAGACAGACGGTCTGAGACTGACGGTCTGAGACAGACGGTCTGAGACACGGTCTGAGACAGGCGGTCTGCGACAGACGGTCTGAGACAGACGGCCTGAGACAGGCGGTCTGCGACAGAGGGACAGGGACAGGCGAATAGACGCTGCGCGATAGCGGCAGACAGACTGAGAAGGACGGTCTGAGATAGGCTGACTGAGATAGACGGTCTGAGACAGACGGCCTGAGACAGACGGTCTGAGACAGACGGTCTGAGACAGACGGTCTGAGACAGACGGTCTGAGACAGACGGTCTGAGACAGACGGTCTGAGACAGACGGTCTGAGACAGACGGTCTGAGACAGACGGTCTGAGGCAGACGGTCTGCGACTGGCGGTCTGATACAGACGGTCTGAGACAGACGGTCTGAGACAGGCGGTCAGATACAGGCGGCCTGAGACAGACGGCCTGACACAGACGGTCTGAGACAGGCGGCCTGAGACAGACGGCCTGAGACGGACGGTCTGAGACAGACGGTCTGAGACAGACGGTCTGATACAGACTGTCTGATACAGACGGTCTGATACAGACGGTCTGATACAGACGGTCTGATACAGACGGTCTGATACAGACGGTCTGATACAGACGGTCTGTGACAGTCGGTCTGAGACGCACGGTCTGAGACAGACGGTCTGAGACTGACGGTCTGAGACAGACGGTCAGAGACAGGCGGTCTGCGACAGACGGTCTGATACAGACGGTCTGATACAGACGGTCTGATACAGACTGTCTGATACAGACTGTCTGATACAGACGGTCTGATACAGACGGTCTGATACAGACGGTCTGATACAGACGGTCTGATACAGACGGTCTGATACAGACGGTCTGTGACAGTCGGTCTGAGACGCACGGTCTGAGACAGACGGTCTGAGACTGACGGTCTGAGACAGACGGTCAGAGACAGGCGGTCTGCGACAGACGGTCTGATACAGACGGTCTGATACAGACGGTCTGATACAGACTGTCTGATACAGACGGTCTGATACAGACGGTCTGTGACAGTCGGTCTGAGACGCACGGTCTGAGACAGACGGTCTGAGACTGACGGTCTGAGACAGACGGTCTGAGACACGGTCTGAGACAGGCGGTCTGCGACAGACGGTCTGAGACAGACGGCCTGAGACAGGCGGTCTGCGACAGAGGGACAGGGACAGGCGAATAGACGCTGCGCGATAGCGGCAGACAGACTGAGAAGGACGGTCTGAGATAGGCTGACTGAGATAGACGGTCTGAGACAGACGGCCTGAGACAGACGGTCTGAGACAGACGGTCTGAGACAGACGGTCTGAGACAGACGGTCTGAGACAGACGGTCTGAGACAGACGGTCTGAGACAGACGGTCTGAGACAGACGGTCTGAGACAGACGGTCTGAGGCAGACGGTCTGCGACTGGCGGTCTGATACAGACGGTCTGAGACAGACGGTCTGAGACAGGCGGTCAGATACAGGCGGCCTGAGACAGACGGCCTGACACAGACGGTCTGAGACAGGCGGCCTGAGACAGACGGCCTGAGACAGACGGCCTGAGACAGACGGTCTGATACAGACGGTCTGTGACAGTCGGTCTGAGACGCACGGTCTGAGACAGACGGTCTGAGACACGGTCTGAGACAGACGGTCTGAGACAGACGGTCTGAGACAGACGGTCTGAGACAGACGGTCTGAGACAGACGGTTCGAGGCAGAGGGATTGAGACAGACGGTCTGAGACAGACGGTCTGAGACAGACGATCTGAGACAGACGGTCTGAGACAGACGGTCTGAGACAGACGGTCTTAGACAGACGGTCTTAGACATACGGCCTGAGACATACAGTCTGAGACAGACAGTCTGAGACAGACAGTCTGATACAGACGGTCTGAGACAGACGGTCTGAGACAGACGGTCTGAGACAGGCGGCCTGAGACGGACGGTCTGAGACAGACGGTCTGAGACAGACGGTCTGAGACAGACGGTCTGAGACAGACGGTCTGAGACAGGCGGTCTGAGACAGACGGTCTTAGACAGACGGTCTTAGACATACGGCCTGAGACAGACAGTCTGAGACAGACAGTCTGAGACAGACAGTCTGAGACAGACAGTCTGAGACAGACGGTCTTAGACAGACGGTCTTAGACAGACGGTCTTAGACATACGGCCTGAGACAGACGGTTCGAGACAGAGGGATTGTGACAGACGGTCTGAGACAGATGGTCTGAGACAGACGGTCTGAGACAGGCGGTCTGAGACAGGCGGTCTGAGACAGACGGTCGGAGACAGACGGTCAGAGACAGGCGGCCTGAGACAGACGGCCTGAGACAGACGGTCTGAGACAGACGGTCTGAGACAGAAGGTTCGAGACAGAGGGATTGAGACAGACGGTCTGAGACAGACGGTCTGAGACAGGCGGTCTGAGACAGGCGGTCTGAGACAGACGGTCGGAGACAGACGGCCTGAGACAGACGGTCTGAGACAGACGGTCTGAGACAGACGGTCTGAGACAGACGGTCTGCGACAAACGGTCTGAGACAGACGGTCTGAGACAGACGGTCTGAGACAGACGGTCTGAGACAGACGGTCTGACACAGACGGTCTGAGACATACGGTTGGAGACAGAGGGATTGAGACAGACGGTCTGAGACAGACGGTCTGAGACAGACGGTCTGAGACAGGCGGTCTGATACAGACGGTCTGAGACAGACGGTCAGAGACAGGCGGCCTGAGACAGACGGCCTGAGACAGACGGTCTGATACAGACGGTCTGATACAGACGGTCTGATACAGACTGTCTGATACAGACGGTCTGATACAGACGGTCTGATACAGACGGTCTGATACAGACGGTCTGATACAGACGGTCTGTGACAGTCGGTCTGAGACGCACGGTCTGAGACAGACGGTCTGAGACTGACGGTCTGAGACAGACGGTCAGAGACAGGCGGCCTGAGACAGGCGGTCTGCGACAGACGGTCTGATACAGACAGTCTGATACAGACGGTCTGATACAGACTGTCTGATACAGATGGTCTGATACAGACGGTCTGATACAGACGGTCTGATACAGACGGTCTGATACAGACGGTCTGATACAGACGGTCTGATACAGACGGTCTGTGACAGTCGGTCTGAGACGCACGGTCTGAGACAGACGGTCTGAGACTGACGGTCTGAGACAGACGGTCTGAGACACGGTCTGAGACAGGCGGTCTGCGACAGACGGTCTGAGACAGACGGCCTGAGACAGGCGGTCTGCGACAGAGGGACAGGGACAGGCGAATAGACGCTGCGCGATAGCGGCAGACAGACTGAGAAGGACGGTCTGAGATAGGCTGACTGAGATAGACGGTCTGAGACAGACCGCCTGAGACAGACGGTCTGAGGCAGACGGTCTGAGACTGGCGGTCTGATACAGACGGTCTGAGACAGACGGTCTGAGACAGGCGGTCAGAGACAGGCGGCCTGAGACAGACGGCCTGACACAGACGGTCTGAGACAGGCGGCCTGAGACAGACGGCCTGAGACAGACGGCCTGAGACAGACGGTCTGAGACAGACGGTCTGAGACAGACGGCCTGAGACACACGGTTCGAGACAGAGGGATTGAGACAGACGGTCTGAGACAGAAGGTCTGAGACAGGCTGACTGAGATAGACGGTCTGAGACAGACCGCCTGAGACAGACGGTCTGAGGCAGACGGTCTGAGACTGGCGGTCTGAGACAGGCGGTCTGAGACAGACGGCCTGAGACAGACGGCCTGAGACAGACGGTCTGATACAGACGGTCTGATACAGTCGGTCTGATACAGACGGTCTGATACAGACGGTCTGTGACAGTCGGTCTGAGACGCACGGTCTGAGACAGACGGTCTGAGACACGGTCTGAGACAGACGGTCTGAGACAGACGGTCTGAGACAGACGGTCTGAGACAGACGGTCTGAGACAGACGGTCTGAGACAGACGGTCTGAGACAGACGGTCTGAGACAGACGGTTCGAGGCAGAGGGATTGAGACAGACGGTCTGAGACAGACGGTCTGAGACAGACGATCTGAGACAGACGGTCTGAGACAGACGGTCTGAGACAGACGGTCTTAGACAGACGGTCTTAGACATACGGCCTGAGACAGACAGTCTGAGACAGACAGTCTGATACAGACGGTCTGAGACAGACGGTCTGAGACAGACGGTCTGAGACAGACGGTCTGACACAGACGGTCTGAGACAGACGGTTCGATACAGAGGGATTGAGACAGACGGTCTGAGACAGACGGTCTGAGACAGACGGTCTGAGACAGGCGGTCTGATACAGACGGTCTGAGACAGACGGTCAGAGACAGGCGGCCTGAGACAGACGGCCTGAGACAGACGGTCTGATACAGACGGTCTGATACAGACGGTCTGTGACAGTCGGTCTGAGACGCACGGTCTGAGACAAACGGTCTGAGACACGGTCTGAGACAGACGGTCTGAGACAGACGGTCTGAGACAGACGGTCTGAGACAGACGGTCTGAGACAGACGGTTCGAGGCAGAGGGATTGAGACAGACGGTCTGAGACAGACGGTCTGAGACAGACGATCTGAGACAGACGGTCTGAGACAGACGGTCTGAGACAGACGGTCTTAGACAGACGGTCTTAGACATACGGCCTGAGACAGACAGTCTGAGACAGACAGTCTGATACAGACGGTCTGAGACAGACGGTCTGAGACAGACGGTCTGAGACAGACGGTCTGAGACAGACGGTCTGACACAGACGGTCTGAGACAGACGGTTCGATACAGAGGGATTGAGACAGACGGTCTGAGACAGACGGTCTGAGACAGACGGTCTGAGACAGGCGGTCTGATACAGACGGTCTGAGACAGACGGTCAGAGACAGGCGGCCTGAGACAGACGGCCTGAGACAGACGGTCTGATACAGACGGTCTGATACAGACGGTCTGATACAGACGGTCTGTGACAGTCGGTCTGAGACGCACGGTCTGAGACAAACGGTCTGAGACACGGTCTGAGACAGACGGTCTGAGACAGACGGTCTGAGACAGACGGTCTGAGACAGACGGTCTGAGACAGACGGTCTGAGACAGACGGTCTGAGACAGACGGTCTGAGACAGACGGTCTGAGACAGACGGTTCGAGGCAGAGGGATTGAGACAGACGGTCCGAGACTGGCGGTCTGATACAGACGGTCTGATACAGACGGTCTGAGACAGACGGTCTGAGACAGACGGTCTGAGACAGGCGGTCCGAGACAGGCGGCCTGAGACAGACGGCCTGACACAGACGGTCTGAGACAGGCGGCCTGAGACAGACGGCCTGAGACAGACGGCCTGAGACAGACGGTCTGAGACAGACGGTCTGAGACAGACGGCCTGAGACACACGGTTCGAGACAGAGGGATTGAGACAGACAGTCTGAGACAGGCGGTCTGAGACAGACGGACAGGGACAGGCGAATAGACGCTGCCCGATAGCGGCAGACGGACTGAGACGGACGGCCTGAGATAGGCTGACTGAGATAGACGGTCTGAGACAGACGCTCTGAGACAGACAGTCTGAGACAGGCGGCCTGAGACGGACGGTCTGAGACAGACGGTCTGAGACAGACGGTCTGAGACAGACGCTCTGAGACAGACAGTCTGAGACAGGCGGCCTGAGACGGACGGTCTGAGACAGACGGTCTGAGACAGACGGTCTGATACAGACTGTCTGATACAGACGGTCTGATACAGACGGTCTGATACAGACGGTCTGATACAGACGGTCTGATACAGACGGTCTGATACAGACGGTCTGATACAGACGGTCTGTGACAGTCGGTCTGAGACGCACGGTCTGAGACAGACGGTCTGAGACTGACGGTCTGAGACAGACGGTCAGAGACAGGCGGTCTGCGACAGACGGTCTGAGACAGACGGTCTGAGACACGGTCTGAGACAGGCGGTCTGCGACAGACGGTCTGAGACAGACGGCCTGAGACAGGCGGTCTGCGACAGAGGGACAGGGACAGGCGAATAGACGCTGCGCGATAGCGGCAGACAGACTGAGAAGGACGGTCTGAGATAGGCTGACTGAGATAGACGGTCTGAGACAGACGGCCTGAGACAGACGGTCTGAGACAGACGGTCTGAGACAGACGGTCTGAGACAGACGGTCTGAGACAGACGGTCTGAGGCAGACGGTCTGAGACTGGCGGTCTGATACAGACGGTCTGAGACAGACGGTCTGAGACAGGCGGTCAGATACAGGCGGCCTGAGACAGACGGCCTGAGACAGACGGCCTGAGACAGACGGTCTGAGACAGACGGTCTGAGACAGACGGCCTGAGACACACGGTTCGAGACAGAGGGATTGAGACAGACGGTCTGAGACAGAAGGTCTGAGACAGGCGGTCTGAGACAGGCGGTCTGAGACAGACGGCCTGAGACAGACGGCCTGAGACAGACGGTCTGATACAGACGGTCTGATACAGTCGGTCTGATACAGACGGTCTGATACTGACGGTCTGTGACAGTCGGTCTGAGACGCACGGTTTGAGACAGACGGTCTGAGACACGGTCTGAGACAGACGGTCTGAGACAGACGGTCTGAGACAGACGGTCTGAGACAGACGGTTCGAGGCAGAGGGATTGAGACAGACGGTCCGAGACTGGCGGTCTGATACAGACGGTCTGATACAGACGGTCTGAGACAGACGGTCTGAGACAGACGGTCTGAGACAGCCGGTCCGAGACAGGCGGCCTGAGACAGACGGCCTGACACAGACGGTCTGAGACAGGCGGCCTGAGACAGACGGCCTGAGACAGACGGCCTGAGACAGACGGTCTGAGACAGACGGCCTGAGACACACGGTTCGAGACAGAGGGATTGAGACAGACGGTCTGAGACAGAAGGTCTGAGACAGGCGGTCTGAGACAGGCGGTCTGAGACAGACGGTCTGAGACAGACGCTCTGAGACAGACAGTCTGAGACAGGCGGCCTGAGACGGACGGTCTGAGACAGACGGTCTGAGACAGACGGTCTGAGACAGACGGTGTGAGACAGAGGGTCAGAGACAGGCGGTCTGAGACAGGCGGTCTGAGACAGACGGTCTGAGACAGACGGTCAGAGACAGGCGGCCTCAGGCAGACGGCCTGAGACAGACGGCCTGAGACAGACGGTCTGAGACAGGCGGCCTGAGACAGACGGCCTGATACAGACGGTCTGAGACAGAAGGTTCGAGACAGAGGGATTGAGACAGACGGTCTGAGACAGACGGTCTGAGACAGGCGGTCTGAGACAGGCGGTCTGAGACAGACGGTCTGAGACAGACGGTCTGAGACAGACGGTCTGAGACAGACGGTCTGAGACAGACGGTCTGAGACAGACGGTCTGAGACAGACGGTCTGAGACAGGCGGTCTGAGACAGACGGTCGGAGACAGACGGTCTGAGACAGACGGTCTGAGACAGACGGTCTGAGACAGACGGTCTGAGACAGACGGTCTGAGACAGACGGTCTGAGACAGACGGTCTGAGACAGACGGTCTGAGACAGACGGTCCGAGACAGGCGGCCTGAGACAGACGGCCTGACACAGACGGTCTGAGACAGAAGGTTCGAGACAGAGGGATTGAGACAGACGGTCTGAGACAGACGGTCTGAGACAGGCGGTCTGAGACAGGCGGTCTGAGACAGACGGTCGGAGACAGACGGTCTGAGACAGACGGTCTGAGACAGACGGTCTGAGACAGACGGTCTGAGACAGACGGTCTGAGACAGACGGTCTGAGACAGACGGTCTGAGACAGACGGTCTGAGACAGACGGTTCGAGGCAGAGGGATTGAGACAGAATGGTCCGAGACTGGCGGTCTGATACAGACGGTCTGATACAGACGGTCTGAGACAGACGGTCTGAGACAGACGGTCTGAGACAGGCGGTCCGAGACAGGCGGCCTGAGACAGACGGCCTGACACAGACGGTCTGAGACAGGCGGCCTGAGACAGACGGCCTGAGACAGACGGCCTGAGACAGACGGTCTGAGACAGACGGTCTGAGACAGACGGCCTGAGACACACGGTTCGAGACAGAGGGATTGAGACAGACGGTCTGAGACAGAAGGTCTGAGACAGGCGGTCTGAGACAGGCGGTCTGAGACAGACGGTCTGAGACAGACGGTCTGAGACAGACGGTCTGAGACAGACGGACAGGGACAGGCGAATAGACGCTGCCCGATAGCGGGAGACGGACTGAGACGGACGGCCTGAGATAGGCTGACTGAGATAGACGGTCTGAGACAGACGCTCTGAGACAGACAGTCTGAGACAGGCGGCCTGAGACGGACGGTCTGAGACAGACGGTCTGAGACAGACGGTCTGAGACAGACGGTCTGAGACAGACGGTGTGAGACAGAGGGTCAGAGACAGGCGGTCTGAGACAGGCGGTCTGAGACAGACGGTCTGAGACAGACGGTCAGAGACAGGCGGCCTCAGGCAGACGGCCTGAGACAGACGGTCTGAGACAGACGGTCTGAGACAGACGGTCAGAGACAGGCGGCCTCAGGCAGACGGCCTGAGACAGACGGTCTGAGACAGACGGTCTGATACAGACGGTCTGAGACAGACGGTCTGAGACAGACGGTCTGAGACAGACGGTCTGAGACAGACGGTCTGAGACAGACGGTCTGAGACAGACGGTCTGACACAGACGGTCTGAGACAGGCGGTCTGAGACAGACGGTCTGAGACAGACGGTCAGAGACAGGCGGCCTCAGGCAGACGGCCTGAGACAGACGGTCTGAGACAGACGGTCTGATACAGACGGTCTGAGACAGACGGTCTGAGACAGACGGCCTGAGACAGACGGCCTGAGACAGACGGCCTGAGACAGACGGTCTGAGACAGACGGTCTGAGACAGACGGCCTGAGACACACGGTTCGAGACAGAGGGATTGAGACAGACGGTCTGAGACAGAAGGTCTGAGACAGGCGGTTTGAGACAGGCGGTCTGAGACAGACGGCCTAGGACAGACGGTTCGAGACAGAGGGATTGAGACAGACGGTCTGAGACAGATGGTCTGAGACAGACGGTCTGAGACAGGCGGTCTGAGACAGACGGTCTGAGACAGACGGTCAGAGACAGGCGGCCTGACACAGACGGCCTGAGACAGACGGTCTGTGACAGTCGGTCTGAGACGCACGGTCTGAGACAGACGGTCTGAGACTGACGGTCTGAGACAGAAGGTCTGAGACAGGCGGTCTGAGACAGGCGGTCTGAGACAGACGGCCTGAGACAGACGGTCAGAGACAGGCGGCCTGAGACAGACGGCCTGAGACAGACGGTCTGAGACAGACGGTCCGAGACAGACGGTCTGAGACAGACGGTCAGAGACAGGCGGCCTGAGACAGACGGCCTGAGACAGACGGTCTGAGACAGACGGTCTGAGAGAGACGGTCTGAGACAGGCGGTCTGAGACAGACGGTCTGAGACAGACGGTCTGAGACAGACGGTCTGAGACAGACGGTCTGAGACAGACGGTCTGAGACAGACGGTTCGAGGCAGAGGGATTGAGACAGACGGTCCGAGACTGGCGGTCTGATACAGACGGTCTGATACAGACGGTCTGAGACAGACGGTCTGAGACAGACGGTCTGAGACAGGCGGTCCGAGACAGGCGGCCTGAGACAGACGGCCTGACACAGGCGGTCTGAGACAGGCGGCCTGAGACAGACGGCCTGAGATAGACGGCCTGAGACAGACGGTCTGAGACAGACGGTCTGAGACAGACGGCCTGAGACACACGGTTCGAGACAGAGGGATTGAGACAGACAGTCTGAGACAGACGGACAGGGACAGGCGAATAGACGCTGCCCGATAGCGGCAGACGGACTGAGACGGACGGCCTGAGATAGGCTGACTGAGATAGACGGTCTGAGACAGACGCTCTGAGACAGACAGTCTGAGACAGGCGGCCTGAGACGGACGGTCTGAGACAGACGGTCTGAGACAGACGGTCTGAGACAGACGCTCTGAGACAGACAGTCTGAGACAGGCGGCCTGAGACGGACGGTCTGAGACAGACGGTCTGAGACAGACGGTCTGATACAGACTGTCTGATACAGACGGTCTGATACAGACGGTCTGATACAGACGGTCTGATACAGACGGTCTGATACAGACGGTCTGTGACAGTCGGTCTGAGACAGACGGTCTGAGACTGACGGTCTGAGACAGACGGTCAGAGACAGGCGGCCTGAGACAGGCGGTCTGCGACAGACGGTCTGATACAGACGGTCTGATACAGACGGTCTGATACAGACTGTCTGATACAGACGGTCTGATACAGACGGTCTGTGACAGTCGGTCTGAGACGCACGGTCTGAGACAGACGGTCTGAGACTGACGGTCTGAGACAGACGGTCTGAGACACGGTCTGAGACAGGCGGTCTGCGACAGACGGTCTGAGACAGACGGCCTGAGACAGGCGGTCTGCGACAGAGGGACAGGGACAGGCGAATAGACGCTGCGCGATAGCGGCAGACAGACTGAGAAGGACGGTCTGAGATAGGCTGACTGAGATAGACGGTCTGAGACAGACGGCCTGAGACAGACGGTCTGAGACAGACGGTCTGAGACAGACGGTCTGAGACAGACGGTCTGAGGCAGACGGTCTGAGACTGGCGGTCTGATACAGACGGTCTGAGACAGACGGTCTGAGACAGGCGGTCAGATACAGGCGGCCTGAGACAGACGGCCTGACACAGACGGTCCGAGACAGGCGGCCTGAGACAGACGGCCTGAGACAGACGGCCTGAGACAGACGGTCTGAGACAGACGGTCTGAGACAGACGGCCTGAGACACACGGTTCGAGACAGAGGGATTGAGACAGACGGTCTGAGACAGAAGGTCTGAGACAGGCGGTCTGAGACAGGCGGTCTGAGACAGACGGCCTGAGACAGACGGCCTGAGACAGACGGTCTGATACAGACGGTCTGATACAGTCGGTCTGATACAGACGGTCTGATACTGACGGTCTGTGACAGTCGGTCTGAGACGCACGGTTTGAGACAGACGGTCTGAGACACGGTCTGAGACAGACGGTCTGAGACAGACGGTCTGAGACAGACGGTCTGAGACAGACGGTTCGAGGCAGAGGGATTGAGACAGACGGTCCGAGACTGGCGGTCTGATACAGACGGTCTGATACAGACGGTCTGAGACAGACGGTCTGAGACAGACGGTCTGAGACAGGCGGTCCGAGACAGGCGGCCTGAGACAGACGGCCTGACACAGACGGTCTGAGACAGGCGGCCTGAGACAGACGGCCTGAGACAGACGGCCTGAGACAGACGGTCTGAGACAGACGGTCTGAGACAGACGGCCTGAGACACACGGTTCGAGACAGAGGGATTGAGACAGACGGTCTGAGACAGAAGGTCTGAGACAGGCGGTCTGAGACAGGCGGTCTGAGACAGACGGTCTGAGACAGATGCTCTGAGACAGACAGTCTGAGACAGGCGGCCTGAGACGGACGGTCTGAGACAGACGGTCTGAGACAGACGGTCTGAGACAGACGGTGTGAGACAGAGGGTCAGAGACAGGCGGTCTGAGACAGGCGGTCTGAGACAGACGGTCTGAGACAGACGGTCAGAGACAGGCGGCCTCAGGCAGACGGCCTGAGACAGACGGCCTGAGACAGACGGTCTGAGACAGGCGGCCTGAGACAGACGGCCTGATACAGACGGTCTGAGACAGAAGGTTCGAGACAGAGGGATTGAGACAGACGGTCTGAGACAGACGGTCTGAGACAGGCGGTCTGAGACAGGCGGTCTGAGACAGACGGTCGGAGACAGACGGTCTGAGACAGACGGTCTGAGACAGACGGTCTGAGACAGACGGTCTGAGACAGACGGTCTGAGACAGACGGTCTGAGACAGACGGTCTGAGACAGACGGTCTGAGACAGACGGTCTGAGACAGACGGTTCGAGGCAGAGGGATTGAGACAGAATGGTCCGAGACTGGCGGTCTGATACAGACGGTCTGATACAGACGGTCTGAGACAGACGGTCTGAGACAGACGGTCTGAGACAGGCGGTCCGAGACAGGCGGCCTGAGACAGACGGCCTGACACAGACGGTCTGAGACAGGCGGCCTGAGACAGACGGCCTGAGACAGACGGCCTGAGACAGACGGTCTGAGACAGACGGTCTGAGACAGACGGCCTGAGACACACGGTTCGAGACAGAGGGATTGAGACAGACGGTCTGAGACAGAAGGTCTGAGACAGGCGGTCTGAGACAGGCGGTCTGAGACAGACGGTCTGAGACAGACGGTCTGAGACAGACGGACAGGGACAGGCGAATAGACGCTGCCCGATAGCGGGAGACGGACTGAGACGGACGGCCTGAGATAGGCTGACTGAGATAGACGGTCTGAGACAGACGCTCTGAGACAGACAGTCTGAGACAGGCGGCCTGAGACGGACGGTCTGAGACAGACGGTCTGAGACAGACGGTCTGAGACAGACGGTCTGAGACAGACGGTCTGAGACAGAGGGTCAGAGACAGGCGGTCTGAGACAGGCGGTCTGAGACAGACGGTCTGAGACAGACGGTCAGAGACAGGCGGCCTCAGGCAGACGGCCTGAGACAGACGGTCTGAGACAGACGGTCTGATACAGACGGTCTGAGACAGACGGTCTGAGACAGACGGTCTGAGACAGACGGTCTGAGACAGACGGTCTGAGACAGACGGTCTGAGACAGACGGTCTGACACAGACGGTCTGAGACAGACGGTCTGAGACAGACGGTCTGAGACAGAAGGTTCGAGACAGAGGGATTGAGACAGACGGTCTGAGACAGACGGTCTGAGACAGGCGGTCTGAGACAGGCGGTCTGCTACAGACGGTCGGAGACAGACGGTCTGAGACAGACGGTCTGAGACAGACGGTCTGAGACAGGCGGTCTGAGACAGACGGTCTTAGACAGACGGTCTTAGACATACGGCCTGAGACAGACAGTCTGAGACAGACAGTCTGAGACAGACAGTCTGAGACAGACGGTCTTAGACAGACGGTCTTAGACAGACGGTCTTAGACATACGGCCTGAGACAGACGGTTCGAGACAGAGGGATTGTGACAGACGGTCTGAGACAGATGGTCTGAGACAGACGGTCTGAGACAGGCGGTCTGAGACAGGCGGTCTGAGACAGACGGTCGGAGACAGACGGTCAGAGACAGGCGGCCTGAGACAGACGGCCTGAGACAGACGGTCTGAGACAGACGGTCTGAGACAGAAGGTTCGAGACAGTGGGATTGAGACAGACGGTCTGAGACAGACGGTCTGAGACAGGCGGTCTGAGACAGGCGGTCTGAGACAGACGGTCTGAGACAGACGGTCAGAGACAGGCGGCCTCAGGCAGACGGCCTGAGACAGACGGTCTGAGACAGACGGTCTGATACAGACGGTCTGAGACAGACGGTCTGAGACAGACGGTGTGAGACAGAGGGTCAGAGACAGGCGGTCTGAGACAGGCGGTCTGAGACAGACGGTCTGAGACAGACGGTCAGAGACAGGCGGCCTCAGGCAGACGGCCTGAGACAGACGGTCTGAGACAGACGGTCTGATACATACGGTCTGAGACAGACGGTCTGAGACAGACGGTCTTAGACAGACGGTCTGAGACAGACGGTCTGACACAGACGGTCTGAGACAGACGGTCTGAGACAGACGGTCTGAGACAGAAGGTTCGAGACAGAGGGATTGAGACAGACGGTCTGAGACAGACGGTCTGAGACAGGCGGTCTGAGACAGGCGGTCTGCGACAGACGGTCGGAGACAGACGGTCTGAGACAGACGGTCTGAGACAGACGGTCTGAGACAGACGGCCTGAGACGGCGGTCTGAGACAGACGGTCTTAGACAGACGGTCTTAGACATACGGCCTGAGACAGACAGTCTGAGACAGACAGTCTGAGACAGACAGTCTGAGACAGACGGTCTTAGACAGACGGTCTTAGACAGACGGTCTTAGACATACGGCCTGAGACAGACGGTTCGAGACAGAGGGTCTGACACAGACGGTCTGAGACAGACGGTTGGAGACAGAGGGATTGAGACAGACGGTCTGAGACAGACGGTCTGAGACAGACGGTCTGAGACAGGCGGTCTGATACAGACGGTCTGAGACAGACGGTCAGAGACAGGCGGCCTGAGACAGACGGCCTGAGACAGACGGTCTGATACAGACGGTCTGATACAGACGGTCTGATACAGACTGTCTGATACAGACGGTCTGATACAGACGGTCTGAAACAGACGGTCTGATACAGACGGTCTGATACAGACGGTCTGTGACAGTCGGTCTGAGACGCACGGTCTGAGACAGACGGTCTGAGACTGACGGTCTGAGACAGACGGTCTGAGACACCGTCTGACACAGGCGGTCTGCGACAGACGGTCTGAGACAGACGGTCTGAGACAGACGGCCTGAGACAGGCGGTTCGAGACAGAGGGATTGAGACAGACGGTCTGAGACAGAAGGTCTGAGACAGACGGTCTGAGACAGGCGGTCTGAGACAGACGGTCTGAGACAGACGGTCTGAGACTGGCGGTCTGATACAGACGGTCTGAGACAGACGGTCTGAGACAGGCGGTCAGAGACAGGCGGCCTGAGACAGACGGCCTGACACAGACCGTCTGAGACAGGCGGCCTGAGACAGACGGCCTGAGACAGACGGCCTGAGACAGACGGTCTGAGACAGACGGTCTGAGACAGACGGCCTGAGACACACGGTTCGAGACAGAGGGATTGAGACAGACGGTCTGAGACAGAAGGTCTGAGACAGGCGGTTTGAGACAGGCGGTCTGAGACAGACGGCCTAGGACAGACGGTTCGAGACAGAGGGATTGAGACAGACGGTCTGAGACAGATGGTCTGAGACAGACGGTCTGAGACAGGCGGTCTGAGACAGACGGTCTGAGACAGACGGTCAGAGACAGGCGGCCTGACACAGACGGCCTGAGACAGACGGTCTGTGACAGTCGGTCTGAGACGCACGGTCTGAGACAGACGGTCTGAGACTGACGGTCTGAGACAGAAGGTCTGAGACAGGCGGTCTGAGACAGGCGGTCTGAGACAGACGGCCTGAGACACACGGTCAGAGACAGGCGGCCTGAGACAGACGGCCTGAGACAGACGGTCTGAGACAGACGGTCCGAGACAGACGGTCTGAGACAGACGGTCAGAGACAGGCGGCCTGAGACAGACGGCCTGAGACAGACGGTCTGAGACAGACGGTCTGAGAGAGACGGTCTGAGACAGGCGGTCTGAGACAGACGGACAGGGACAGGCGAATAGACGCTGCCCGATAGCGGCAGACGGACTGAGACGGACGGTCTGAGACAGACAGTCTGAGACAGACGGTCTTAGACAGACGGTCTTAGACAGACGGTCTTAGACATACGGCCTGAGACAGACGGTTCGAGACAGAGGGTCTGACACAGACGGTCTGAGACAGGCGGTCTGATACAGACGGTCTGAGACAGACGGTCAGAGACAGGCGGCCTGAGACAGACGGCCTGAGACAGACGGTCTGATACAGACGGTCTGAGACAGACGGCCTGAGACACACGGTTCGAGACAGAGGGATTGAGACAGACGGTCTGAGAGAGACGGTCTGAGACAGGCGGTCTGAGACAGACGGACAGGGACAGGCGAATAGACGCTGCCCGATAGCGGCAGACGGACTGAGACGGACGGTCTGAGATAGGCTGACTGAGATAGACGGTCTGAGACAGACGCTCTGAGACAGACAGTCTGAGACAGGCGGCCTGAGACAGACGGTCTGAGACAGACGGTCTGAGACAGGCGGTCTGAGGCAGGCGGTCTGAGACAGACGGTCGGAGACAGACGGCCTGAGACAGATGGTCTGAGACAGACGGTCTGAGACAGACGGTCTGAGACAGACGGTCTGAGACAGACGGTCTGAGACAGACGGTCTGAGACAGACGGTCTGAGACAGGCGGTCTGATACAGACGGTCTGAGACAGACGGTCAGAGACAGGCGGCCTGAGACAGACGGTCTGATACAGACGGTCTGATACAGACGGTCTGATACAGACGGTCTGATACAGACGGTCTGATACAGACGGTCTGATACAGACGGTCTGATACAGACGGTCTGTGACAGTCGGTCTGAGACGCACGGTCTGAGACAGGCGGTCAGAGACAGGCGGCCTGAGACAGACGGCCTGAGACAGACGGTCCGAGACAGACGGTCTGAGACAGACGGTCAGAGACAGGCGGCCTGAGACAGACGGCCTGAGACAGACGGTCTGAGACAGACGGTCTGAGAGAGACGGTCTGAGACAGGCGGTCTGAGACAGACGGACAGGGACAGGCGAATAGACGCTGCCCGATAGCGGCAGACGGACTGAGACGGACGGTCTGAGATAGGCTGACTGAGATAGACGGTCTGAGACAGACGCTCTGAGACAGACAGTCTCAGACAGGCGGCCTGAGACAGACGGTCTGAGACAGACGGTCTGAGACAGGCGGTCTGAGGCAGGCGGTCTGTGTCAGACGGTCGGAGACAGACGGCCTGAGACAGATGGTCTGAGACAGACGGTCTGAGACAGACGGTCTGAGACGGGCGGTCTGAGGCAGGCGGTCTGAGACAGACGGTCGGAGACAGACGGTCGGAGACAGACGGCCTGAGACAGGCGGCCTGAGACAGACGGCCTGAGACAGACGGTCTGATACAGACGGTCTGATACAGACGGTCTGATACAGACGGTCTGATACAGACGGTCTGATACAGACGGTCTGATACAGACGGTCTGATACAGACGGTCTGATACAGACGGTCTGATACAGACGGTCTGATACAGACGGTCTGATACAGACGGTCTGTGACAGTCGGTCTGAGACGCACGGTCTGAGACAGACGGTCAGAGACAGGCGGCCTGAGACAGACGGCCTGAGACAGACGGTCTGAGACAGACGGTCCGAGACAGACGGTCTGAGACAGACGGTCAGAGACAGGCGGCCTGAGACAGACGGCCTGAGACAGACGGTCTGAGACAGACGGTCTGAGAGAGACGGTCTGAGACAGGCGGTCTGAGACAGACGGACAGGGGCAGGCGAATAGACGCTGCCCGATAGCGGCAGACGGACTGAGACGGACGGTCTGAGATAGGCAGACTGAGATAGACGGTCTGAGACAGACGCTCTGAGACAGACAGTCTGAGACAGGCGGCCTGAGACAGACGGTCTGAGACAGACGGTCTGAGACAGGCGGTCTGAGGCAGGCAGTCTGAGACAGACGGTCGGAGACAGACGGCCTGAGACAGATGGTCTGAGACAGACGGTCTGAGACAGACGGTCTGAGACAGACGGTCTGAGACAGACGGTCAGAGACAGGCGGCCTGAGACAGACGGCCTGAGACAGACGGTCTGAGACAGACGGTCTGATACAGACGGTCTGATACAGACGGTCTGATACAGACGGTCTGTGACAGTCGGTCTGAGACGCACGGTCTGAGACAGACGGTCAGAGACAGGCGGCCTGAGACAGACGGCCTGAGACAGACGGTCTGAGACAGACGGTCCGAGACAGACGGTCTGAGACAGACGGTCAGAGACAGGCGGCCTGAGACAGACGGCCTGAGACAGACGGTCTGAGACAGACGGTCTGAGAGAGACGGTCTGAGACAGGCGGTCTGAGACAGACGGACAGTGACAGGCGAACAGACGCTGCCCGATAGCGGCAGACGGACTGAGACGGACGGTCTGAGATAGGCTGACTGAGATAGACGGTCTGAGATAGACGGTCTGAGACAGACGCTCTGAGACAGACAGTCTGAGACAGGCGGCCTGAGACAGACGGTCTGAGACAGACGGTCTGAGACAGGCGGTCTGAGGCAGGCGGTCTGAGACAGACGGTCGGAGACAGACGGCCTGAGACAGATGGTCTGAGACAGACGGTCTGAGACAGACGGTCTGAGACAGACGGTCTGAGACAGACGGTCTGAGACAGACGGTCTGAGACAGACGGTCTGAGACAGACGGTCTGAGACAGGCGGCCTGACACAGACGGTCTGAGACAGACGGTCAGAGACAGGCGGCCTGAGACAGACGGCCTGAGACAGACGGTCTGATACAGACGGTCTGATACAGACGGTCTGATACAGACGGTCTGATACAGACGGTCTGATACAGACGGTCTGATACAGACGGTCTGATACAGACGGTCTGTGACAGTCGGTCTGAGACGCACGGTCTGAGACAGACGGTCTGAGACTGACGGTCTGAGACAGACGGGCTGAGACACGGTCTGAGACAGGCGGTCTGCGACAGACGGTCTGAGACAGACGGTCTGAGACAGACGGCCTGAGACAGGCGGTCTGCGACAGAGGGACAGGGACAGGCGAATAGACGCTGCGCGATAGCGGCAGACAGACTGAGAAGGACGGTCTGAGATAGGCTGACTGAGATAGACGGTCTGAGACAGACGGCCTGAGACAGACGGTCTGAGACAGACGCTCTGAGACAGACGGTCTGAGACAGACGGTCTGAGACAGACGGTCTGAGACAGACGGTCTGAGACAGACGGTCTGAGACAGACGGTCTGAGACAGACGGTCTGAGACAGACGGTCTGAGACAGACGGTCTGAGACAGACTGTCTGAGACAGACGGTCTGAGACAGACGGTTCGAGACAGAGGGATTGAGACAGACGGTCTGAGACTGGCGGTCTGATACAGACGGTCTGAGACAGACGGTCTGAGACAGGCGGTCAGAGACAGGCGGCCTGAGACAGACGGCCTGACACAGACGGTCTGAGACAGGCGGCCTGAGACAGACGGCCTGAGACAGACGGCCTGAGACAGACGGTCTGAGACAGACGGTCTGAGACAGACGGCCTGAGACACACGGTTCGAGACAGAGGGATTGAGACAGACGGTCTGAGACAGAAGGTCTGAGACAGGCGGTCTGAGACAGGCGGTCTGAGACAGACGGCCTGAGACAGACGGTTCGAGACAGAGGGATTGAGACAGACGGTCTGAGACAGATGGTCTGAGACAGACGGTCTGAGACAGGCGGTCTGAGACAGACGGTCTGAGACAGACGGTCAGAGACTGGCGGCCTGACACAGACGGCCTGAGACAGACGGTCTGTGACAGTCGGTCTGAGACGCACGGTCTGAGACAGACGGTCTGAGACTGACGGTCTGAGACAGAAGGTCTGAGACAGGCGGTCTGAGACAGGCGGTCTGAGACAGACGGCCTGAGACAGACGGTCAGAGACAGGCGGCCTGAGACAGAAGGCCTGAGACAGAAGGTCTGAGACAGACGGTCCGAGACAGACGGTCTGAGACAGACAGTCAGAGACAGGCGGCCTGAGACAGACGGCCTGAGACAGACGGTCTGAGACAGACGGTCTGAGAGAGACGGTCTGAGACAGGCGGTCTGAGACAGACGGACAGGGACAGGCGAATAGACGCTGCCCGATAGCGGCAGACGGACTGAGACGGACGGTCTGAGATAGGCTGACTGAGATAGACGGTCTGAGACAGACGCTCTGGGACAGACAGTCTGAGACAGGCGGCCTGAGACAGACGGTCTGAGACAGACGGTCTGAGACAGGCGGTCTGAGGCAGGCGGTCTGAGGCAGGCGGTCTGAGACAGACGGTCGGAGACAGACGGCCTGAGACAGACGGTCTGAGACAGACGGTCTGAAACAGACGGTCTGAGACAGACGGTCTGAGACAGACGGTCTGAGACAGACGGTCTGAGACAGACGGTCTGAGACAGACGGTCTTAGACAGACGGTCTTAGACATACGGTCTGAGACAGACGGTCTGAGACAGAAGGTTCAAGACAGAGGGATTGAGACAGACGGTCTGAGACAGACGGTCTGAGACAGGCGGTCTGAGACAGGCGGTCTGAGACAGACGGTCTGAGACAGACGGTCTGAGACAGACGGTCTGAGACAGACGGTCTGAGACAGACGGTCTGAGACAGAAGGTTCGAGACAGAGGGATTGAGACAGACGGTCTGAGACAGACGGTCTGAGACAGGCGGTCTGAGACAGGCGGTCTGAGACAGACGGTCGGAGACAGACGGTCTGAGACAGACGGTCTGAGACAGACGGTCTGAGACAGACGGTCTGAGACAGACGGTCTGAGACAGACGGTCTGAGACAGACGGTCTGAGACTGACGGTCTTAGACTGACGGTCTGAGACAGAAGGTCTGAGACAGGCGGTCTGAGACAGGCGGTCTGAGACAGACGGCCTGAGACAGACGGTCAGAGACAGGCGGCCTGAGACAGACGGCCTGAGACAGACGGTCTGAGACAGACGGTCCGAGACAGACGGTCTGAGACAGACGGTCAGAGACAGGCGGCCTGAGACAGACGGCCTGAGACAGACGGAGAGGGACAGGCGAATAGACGCTGCCCGATAGCGGCAGACGGACTGAGACGGACGGTCTGAGATAGGCTGACTGAGATAGACGGTCTGAGACAGACGCTCTGAGACAGACAGTCTGAGACAGGCGGCCTGAGACAGACGGTCTGAGACAGACGGTCTGAGACAGGCGGTCTGAGGCAGGCGGTCTGAGACAGACGGTCGGAGACAGACGGCCTGAGACAGATGGTCTGAGACAGACGGTCTGAGACAGACGGTCTGAGACAGACGGTCTGAGACAGACGGTCTGAGACAGACGGTCTGAGACAGGCGGTCTGATACAGACGGTCTGAGACAGACGGTCAGAGACAGGCGGCCTGAGACAGACGGCCTGAGACAGACGGTCTGAGACAGACGGTCTGAGACAGGCGGTCTGAGGCAGGCGGTCTGAGGCAGGCGGTCTGAGACAGACAGTCGGAGACAGACGGCCTGAGACAGACGGTCTGAGACAGAAGGTTCGAGACAGAGGGATTGAGACAGACGGTCTGAGACAGACGGTCTGAGACAGGCGGTCTGAGACAGGCGGTCTGAGACAGACGGTCGGAGACAGACGGTCTGAGACAGACGGTCTGAGACAGACGGCCTGAGACAGACGGTTCGAGACAGAGGGATTGAGACAGACGGTCTGAGACAGATGGTCTGAGACAGACGGTCTGAGACAGGCGGTCTGAGACAGACGGTCTGAGACAGACGGTCAGAGACTGGCGGCCTGACACAGACGGCCTGAGACAGACGGTCTGTGACAGTCGGTCTGAGACGCACGGTCTGAGACAGACGGTCTGAGACTGACGGTCTGAGACAGAAGGTCTGAGACAGGCGGTCTGAGACAGGCGGTCTGAGACAGACGGCCTGAGACAGACGGTCAGAGACAGGCGGCCTGAGACAGAAGGCCTGAGACAGAAGGTCTGAGACAGACGGTCCGAGACAGACGGTCTGAGACAGACAGTCAGAGACAGGCGGCCTGAGACAGACGGCCTGAGACAGACGGTCTGAGACAGACGGTCTGAGAGAGACGGTCTGAGACAGGCGGTCTGAGACAGACGGACAGGGACAGGCGAATAGACGCTGCCCGATAGCGGCAGACGGACTGAGACGGACGGTCTGAGATAGGCTGACTGAGATAGACGGTCTGAGACAGACGCTCTGGGACAGACAGTCTGAGACAGGCGGCCTGAGACAGACGGTCTGAGACAGACGGTCTGAGACAGGCGGTCTGAGGCAGGCGGTCTGAGGCAGGCGGTCTGAGACAGACGGTCGGAGACAGACGGCCTGAGACAGACGGTCTGAGACAGACGGTCTGAAACAGACGGTCTGAGACAGACGGTCTGAGACAGACGGTCTGAGACAGACGGTCTGAGACAGACGGTCTGAGACAGACGGTCTTAGACAGACGGTCTTAGACATACGGTCTGAGACAGACGGTCTGAGACAGAAGGTTCAAGACAGAGGGATTGAGACAGACGGTCTGAGACAGACGGTCTGAGACAGGCGGTCTGAGACAGGCGGTCTGAGACAGACGGTCTGAGACAGACGGTCTGAGACAGACGGTCTGAGACAGACGGTCTGAGACAGACGGTCTGAGACAGAAGGTTCGAGACAGAGGGATTGAGACAGACGGTCTGAGACAGACGGTCTGAGACAGGCGGTCTGAGACAGGCGGTCTGAGACAGACGGTCGGAGACAGACGGTCTGAGACAGACGGTCTGAGACAGACGGTCTGAGACAGACGGTCTGAGACAGACGGTCTGAGACAGACGGTCTGAGACAGACGGTCTGAGACTGACGGTCTTAGACTGACGGTCTGAGACAGAAGGTCTGAGACAGGCGGTCTGAGACAGGCGGTCTGAGACAGACGGCCTGAGACAGACGGTCAGAGACAGGCGGCCTGAGACAGACGGCCTGAGACAGACGGTCTGAGACAGACGGTCCGAGACAGACGGTCTGAGACAGACGGTCAGAGACAGGCGGCCTGAGACAGACGGCCTGAGACAGACGGAGAGGGACAGGCGAATAGACGCTGCCCGATAGCGGCAGACGGACTGAGACGGACGGTCTGAGATAGGCTGACTGAGATAGACGGTCTGAGACAGACGCTCTGAGACAGACAGTCTGAGACAGGCGGCCTGAGACAGACGGTCTGAGACAGACGGTCTGAGACAGGCGGTCTGAGGCAGGCGGTCTGAGACAGACGGTCGGAGACAGACGGCCTGAGACAGATGGTCTGAGACAGACGGTCTGAGACAGACGGTCTGAGACAGACGGTCTGAGACAGACGGTCTGAGACAGACGGTCTGAGACAGGCGGTCTGATACAGACGGTCTGAGACAGACGGTCAGAGACAGGCGGCCTGAGACAGACGGCCTGAGACAGACGGTCTGAGACAGACGGTCTGAGACAGGCGGTCTGAGGCAGGCGGTCTGAGGCAGGCGGTCTGAGGCAGGCGGTCTGAGACAGACAGTCGGAGACAGACGGCCTGAGACAGACGGTCTGAGACAGAAGGTTCGAGACAGAGGGATTGAGACAGACGGTCTGAGACAGACGGTCTGAGACAGGCGGTCTGAGACAGGCGGTCTGAGACAGACGGTCGGAGACAGACGGTCTGAGACAGACGGTCTGAGACAGACGGTCTGAGACAGACGGTCTGAGACAGACGGTCTGAGACAGACGGTCTGGGACAGACGGTCTGAGACAGACGGTCTGAGACAGACGGTCTTAGACTGACGGTCTGAGACAGAAGGTCTGAGACAGGCGGTCTGAGACAGGCGGTCTGAGACAGACGGTCTGAGACAGACGGTCTGAGACAGAAGGTTCGAGACAGAGGGATTGAGACAGACGGTCTGAGACAGACGGTCTGAGACAGGCGGTCTGAGACAGGCGGTCTGAGACAGACGGTCTGAGACAGACGGTCTGAGACAGACGGTCTGAGACAGACGGTCTGAGACAGACGGTCTGAGACAGAAGGTTCGAGACAGAGGGATTGAGACAGACGGTCTGAGACAGACGGTCTGAGACAGGCGGTCTGAGACAGGCGGTCTGAGACAGACGGTCGGAGACAGACGGTCTGAGACAGACGGTCTGAGACAGACGGTCTGAGACAGACGGTCTGAGACAGACGGTCTGAGACAGACGGTCTGAGACAGACGGTCTGAGACAGACGGTCTGAGACAGACGGTCTGAGACTGACGGTCTTAGACTGACGGTCTGAGACAGAAGGTCTGAGACAGGCGGTCTGAGACAGGCGGTCTGAGTCAGACGGCCGGAGACAGACGGTCAGAGACAGGCGGCCTGAGACAGACGGCCTGAGACAGACGGTCTGAGACAGACGGTCCGAGACAGACGGTCTGAGACAGACGGTCAGAGACAGGCGGCCTGAGACAGACGGCCTGAGACAGACGGACAGGGACAGGCGAATAGACGCTGCCCGATAGCTGCAGACGGACTGAGACGGACGGTCTGAGATAGGCTGACTGAGATAGACGGTCTGAGACAGACGCTCTGAGACAGACAGTCTGAGACAGGCGGCCTGAGACAGACGGTCTGAGACAGACGGTCTGAGACAGACGGTCTGAGACAGACGGTCTGAGACAGACGGTCTGAGACAGACGGTCTGAGACAGACGGTCTTAGACAGACGGTCTTAGACATACGGTCTGAGACAGACGGTCTGAGACAGACGGTCTGAGACAGACGGTCTGACACAGACGGTCTGCGACAGACGGTCTGAGACAGACGGTCTGAGACAGACGGTCTGAGACAGAAGGTTCGAGACAGAGGGATTGAGACAGACGGTCTGAGACAGACGGTCTGAGACAGGCGGTCTGAGACAGGCGGTCTGAGACAGACGGTCTGAGACGGACGGTCTGAGACAGACGGTCTGAGACAGACGGTCTGAGACAGACGGTCTGAGACAGAAGGTTCGAGACAGAGGGATTGAGACAGACGGTCTGAGACAGACGGTCTGAGACAGGCGGTCTGAGACAGGCGGTCTGAGACAGACGGTCGGAGACAGACGGTCTGAGACAGACGGTCTGAGACAGACGGTCTGAGACAGACGGTCTGAGACAGACGGTCTGAGACAGACGGTCTGAGACAGACGGTCTGGGACAGACGGTCTGAGACAGACGGTCTGAGACAGACGGTCTTAGACTGACGGTCTGAGACAGAAGGTCTGAGACAGGCGGTCTGAGACAGGCGGTCTGAGACAGACGGTCTGAGACAGACGGTCTGAGACAGACGGTCTGAGACAGACGGTCTGAGACAGACGGTCTGAGACAGACGGTCTGAGACAGACGGTCTGAGACAGACGGTCTGACACAGACGGTCTGCGACAGACGGTCTGAGACAGACGGTCTGAGACAGAAGGTTCGAGACAGAGGGATTGAGACAGACGGTCTGAGACAGACGGTCTGAGACAGGCGGTCTGAGACAGGCGGTCTGAGACAGACGGTCTGAGACAGACGGTCTGAGACAGACGGTCTGAGACAGACGGTCTGAGACAGACGGTCTGAGACAGAAGGTTCGAGACAGAGGGATTGAGACAGACGGTCTGAGACAGACGGTCTGAGACAGGCGGTCTGAGACAGGCGGTCTGAGACAGACGGTCGGAGACAGACGGTGTGAGACAGACGGTCTGAGACAGACGGTCTGAGACAGACGGTCTGAGACAGACGGTCTGAGACAGACGGTCTGAGACAGACGGTCTGAGACAGACGGTCTGAGACAGACGGTCTTAGACTGACGGTCTGAGACAGAAGGTCTGAGACAGGCGGTCTGAGACAGGCGGTCTGAGACAGACGGCCTGAGACAGACGGTCAGAGACAGGCGGCCTGAGTCAGGCGGCCTGAGACAGACGGTCTGAGACAGACGGTCTGAGACAGACGGTCCGAGACAGACGGTCTGAGACAGACGGTCAGAGACAGGCGGCCTGAGACAGACGGCCTGAGACAGAAGGTCTGAGACAGACGGTCTGAGACAGAAGGTTCGAGACAGAGGGATTGAGACAGACGGTCTGAGACAGACGGTCTGAGACAGGCGGTCTGAGACAGGCGGTCTGAGACAGACGGTCGGAGACAGACGGTCTGAGACAGACGGTCTGAGACAGACGGTCTGAGACAGACGGTCTGAGACAGACGGTCTGAGACAGACGGTCTGAGACAGACGGTCTGAGACAGACGGTCTGAGACAGACGGTCTGAGACAGACGGTCTTAGACTGACGGTCTGAGACAGAAGGTCTGAGACAGACGGACAGGGACAGGCGAATAGACGCTGCCCGATAGCGGCAGACGGACTGAGACGGACGGTCTGAGATAGGCTGACTGAGATAGACGGTCTGAGACAGACGCTCTGAGACAGACAGTCTGAGACAGGCGGCCTGAGACAGACGGTCTGAGACAGACGGTCTGAGACAGGCGGTCTGAGGCAGGCGGTCTGATACAGACGGTCTGAGACAGACGGTCAGAGACAGGCGGCCTGAGACAGACGGCCTGAGACAGACGGTCTGAAACAGACGGCCTGAGACACACGGTTCGAGACAGAGGGATTGAGACAGACGGTCTGAGACAGAAGGTCTGAGACAGGCGGTCTGAGACAGGCGGTCTGAGACAGACGGCCTGAGACAGACGGTCTGAGACAGACGGTCTGAGACAGGCGGTCTGAGGCAGGCGGTCTGAGACTGACGGTCGGAGACAGACGGTCTGAGACAGACGGTCTGAGACAGACGGTCTGAGACAGACGGACAGGGACAGGCGAATAGACGCTGCCCGATAGCGGCAGACGGACTGAGACGGACGGTCTGAGATAGGCTGACTGAGATAGACGGTCTGAGACAGACGCTCTGAGACAGACAGTCTGAGACAGGCGGCCTGAGACAGACGGTCTGAGACAGACGGTCTGAGACAGGCGGTCTGAGGCAGGCGGTCTGAGACTGACGGTCGGAGACAGACGGTCTGAGACAGACGGTCTGAGACAGACGGTCTGAGACAGACGGTCTGAGACAGACGGTCTGAGACAGACGGTCTGAGACAGACGGTCTGAGACAGACGGTCTGAGACAGACGGGCTGAGACACGGTCTGAGACAGGCGGTCTGCGACAGACGGTCTGAGACAGACGGTCTGAGACAGACGGCCTGAGACAGGCGGTCTGCGACAGAGGGACAGGGACAGGCGAATAGACGCTGCGCGATAGCGGCAGACAGACTGAGAAGGACGGTCTGAGATAGGCTGACTGAGATAGACGGTCTGAGACAGACGGCCTGAGACAGACGGTCTGAGACAGACGCTCTGAGACAGACGGTCTGAGACAGACGGTCTGAGACAGACGGTCTGAGACAGAATGTCTGAGACAGACGGTCTGAGACAGACGGTCTGAGACAGACGGTCTGAGACAGACGGTCTGAGACAGACGGTCTGAGACAGACGGTCTGAGACAGACGGTCTGAGACAGACGGTTCGAGACAGAGGGATTGAGACAGACGGTCTGAGACTGGCGGTCTGATACAGACGGTTTGAGACAGACGGTCTGAGACAGGCGGTCAGAGACAGGCGGCCTGAGACAGACGGCCTGACACAGACGGTCTGAGACAGGCGGCCTGAGACAGACGGCCTGAGACAGACGGCCTGAGACAGACGGTCTGAGACAGACGGTCTGAGACAGACGGCCTGAGACACACGGTTCGAGACAGAGGGATTGAGACAGACGGTCTGAGACAGAAGGTCTGAGACAGGCGGTCTGAGACAGGCGGTCTGAGACAGACGGCCTGAGACAGACGGTTCGAGACAGAGGGATTGAGACAGACGGTCTGAGACAGATGGTCTGAGACAGACGGTCTGAGACAGGCGGTCTGAGACAGACGGTCTGAGACAGACGGTCAGAGACAGGCGGCCTGACACAGACGGCCTAAGACAGACGGTCTGTGACAGTCGGTCTGAGACGCACGGTCTGAGACAGACGGTCTGAGACTGACGGTCTGAGACAGAAGGTCTGAGACAGGCGGTCTGAGACAGGCGGTCTGAGACAGACGGCCTGAGACAGACGGTCAGAGACAGGCGGCCTGAGACAGACGGCCTGAGACAGACGGTCTGAGACAGACGGTCCGAGACAGACGGTCTGAGACAGACAGTCAGAGACAGGCGGCCTGAGACAGACGGCCTGAGACAGACGGTCTGAGACAGACGGTCTGAGAGAGACGGTCTGAGACAGGCGGTCTGAGACAGGCGGTCTGAGACAGACGGACAGGGACAGGCGAATAGACGCTGCCCGATAGCGGCAGACGGACTGAGACGGACGGTCTGAGATAGGCTGACTGAGATAGACGGTCTGAGACAGACGCTCTGGGACAGACAGTCTGAGACAGGCGGCCTGAGACAGACGGTCTGAGACAGACGGTCTGAGACAGGCGGTCTGAGGCAGGCGGTCTGAGGCAGGCGGTCTGAGACAGAAGGTCTGAGACAGGCGGTCTGAGACAGACGGCCTGAGACAGACGGTTCGAGACAGAGGGATTGAGACAGACGGTCTGAGACAGATGGTCTGAGACAGACGGTCTGAGACAGACGGTCTGATACAGACGGTCTGATACAGACGGTCTGTGACAGTCGGTCTGAGACGCACGGTCTGAGACAGACGGTCAGAGACAGGCGGCCTGAGACAGACGGCCTGAGACAGACGGTCTGAGACAGACGGTCCGAGACAGACGGTCTGAGACAGACGGCCTGAGACAGACGGTCTGAGACAGACGGTCCGAGACAGACGGTCTGAGACAGACAGTCAGAGACAGGCGGCCTGAGACAGACGGCCTGAGACAGACGGTCTGAGACAGACGGTCTGAGAGAGACGGTCTGAGACAGGCGGTCTGAGACAGACGGACAGGGACAGGCGAATAGACGCTGCCCGATAGCGGCAGACGGACTGAGACGGACGGTCTGAGATAGGCTGACTGAGATAGACGGTCTGAGACTGACGGTCTGAGACAGAAGGTCTGAGACAGGCGGTCTGAGACAGGCGGTCTGAGACAGACGGTCTGAGACAGAAGGTCTGAGACAGGCGGTCTGAGACAGGCGGTCTGAGACAGAAGGTCTGAGACAGGCGGTCTGAGACAGACGGCCTGAGACAGACGGTTCGAGACAGAGGGATTGAGACAGACGGTCTGAGACAGATGGTCTGAGACAGACGGTCTGAGACAGACGGTCTGATACAGACGGTCTGATACAGACGGTCTGTGACAGTCGGTCTGAGACGCACGGTCTGAGACAGACGGGCTGAGACACGGTCTGAGACAGGCGGTCTGCGACAGACGGTCTGAGACAGACGGTCTGAGACAGACGGCCTGAGACAGGCGGTCTGCGACAGAGGGACAGGGACAGGCGAATAGACGCTGCGCGATAGCGGCAGACAGACTGAGAAGGACGGTCTGAGATAGGCTGACTGAGATAGACGGTCTGAGACAGACGGCCTGAGACAGACGGTCTGAGACAGACGCTCTGAGACAGACGGTCTGAGACAGACGGTCTGAGACAGACGGTCTGAGACAGACGGTCTGAGACAGACGGTCTGAGACAGACGGTCTGAGACAGACGGTCTGAGACAGACGGTCTGAGACAGACGGTTCGAGACAGAGGGATTGAGACAGACGGTCTGAGACAGACGGTCTTAGACAGACGGTCTTAGACATACGGTCTGAGACAGACGGCCTGAGACAGACGGTCAGAGACAGGCGGCCTGAGACAGACGGCCTGAGACAGACGGTCTGAGACAGACGGTCCGAGACAGACGGTCTGAGACAGACGGTCAGAGACAGGCGGCCTGAGACAGACGGCCTGAGACAGACGGTCTGAGACAGACGGTCTGAGAGAGACGGTCTGAGACAGGCGGTCTGAGACAGACGGACAGGGACAGGCGAATAGACGCTGCCCGATAGCGGCAGACGGACTGAGACGGACGGTCTGAGATAGGCTGACTGAGATAGACGGTCTGAGACAGACGCTCTGAGACAGACAGTCTGAGACAGGCGGCCTGAGACAGACGGTCTGAGACAGACGGTCTGAGACAGGCGGTCTGAGGCAGGCGGTCTGATACAGACGGTCTGAGACAGACGGTCAGAGACAGGCGGCCTGAGACAGACGGCCTGAGACAGACGGTCTGAAACAGACGGCCTGAGACACACGGTTCGAGACAGAGGGATTGAGACAGACGGTCTGAGACAGAAGGTCTGAGACAGGCGGTCTGAGACAGGCGGTCTGAGACAGACGGCCTGAGACAGACGGTTCGAGACAGAGGGATTGAGACAGACGGTCTGAGACAGATGGTCTGAGACAGACGGTCTGAGACAGACGGTCTGATACAGACGGTCTGATACAGACGGTCTGTGACAGTCGGTCTGAGACGCACGGTCTGAGACAGACGGTCAGAGACAGGCGGCCTGAGACAGACGGCCTGAGACAGACGGTCTGAGACAGACGGTCCGAGACAGACGGTCTGAGACAGACGGTCAGAGACAGGCGGCCTGAGACAGACGGCCTGAGACAGACGGTCTGAGACAGACGGTGTGAGAGAGACGGTCTGAGACAGGCGGTCTGAGACAGACGGACAGGGACAGGCGAATAGACGCTGCCCGATAGCGGCAGACGGACTGAGACGGACGGTCTGAGATAGGCTGACTGAGATAGACGGTCTGAGACAGACGCTCTGAGACAGACAGTCTGAGACAGGCGGCCTGAGACAGACGGTCTGAGACAGACGGTCTGAGACAGGCGGTCTGAGGCAGGCGGTCTGAG
The DNA here is from genome assembly GCA_947623535.1 of Coelioxys conoideus. Lineage (NCBI taxonomy): Eukaryota > Metazoa > Arthropoda > Insecta > Hymenoptera > Megachilidae > Coelioxys > Coelioxys conoideus. Next base: position 1,601,248 of record CANQJN010000005.1, on the reverse strand, counting down.
ACTGACGGTCGGAGACAGACGGTCTGAGACAGACGGTCTGAGACAGACGGTCTGAGACAGACGGTCTGAGACAGACGGTCTGAGACAGACGGTCTGACACAGACGGGCTGAGACACGGTCTGAGACAGGCGGTCTGCGACAGACGGTCTGAGACAGAAGGTCTGAGACAGGCGGTCTGAGACAGGCGGTCTGAGACAGACGGCCTGAGACAGACGGTCAGAGACAGGCGGCCTGAGACAGACGGCCTGAGACAGACGGTCTGAGACAGACGGTCCGAGACAGACGGTCTGAGACAGACAGTCAGAGACAGGCGGCCTGAGACAGACGGCCTGAGACAGACGGTCTGAGACAGACGGTCTGAGAGAGACGGTCTGAGACAGGCGGTCTGAGACAGGCGGTCTGAGACAGACGGACAGGGACAGGCGAATAGACGCTGCCCGATAGCGGCAGACGGACTGAGACGGACGGTCTGAGATAGGCTGACTGAGATAGACGGTCTGAGACAGACGCTCTGGGACAGACAGTCTGAGACAGGCGGCCTGAGACAGACGGTCTGAGACAGACGGTCTGAGACAGGCGGTCTGAGGCAGGCGGTCTGAGGCAGGCGGTCTGAGACAGAAGGTCTGAGACAGGCGGTCTGAGACAGACGGCCTGAGACAGACGGTTCGAGACAGAGGGATTGAGACAGACGGTCTGAGACAGATGGTCTGAGACAGACGGTCTGAGACAGACGGTCTGATACAGACGGTCTGATACAGACGGTCTGTGACAGTCGGTCTGAGACGCACGGTCTGAGACAGACGGTCAGAGACAGGCGGCCTGAGACAGACGGCCTGAGACAGACGGTCTGAGACAGACGGTCCGAGACAGACGGTCTGAGACAGACGGCCTGAGACAGACGGTCTGAGACAGACGGTCCGAGACAGACGGTCTGAGACAGACAGTCAGAGACAGGCGGCCTGAGACAGACGGCCTGAGACAGACGGTCTGAGACAGACGGTCTGAGAGAGACGGTCTGAGACAGGCGGTCTGAGACAGACGGACAGGGACAGGCGAATAGACGCTGCCCGATAGCGGCAGACGGACTGAGACGGACGGTCTGAGATAGGCTGACTGAGATAGACGGTCTGAGACTGACGGTCTGAGACAGAAGGTCTGAGACAGGCGGTCTGAGACAGGCGGTCTGAGACAGACGGTCTGAGACAGAAGGTCTGAGACAGGCGGTCTGAGACAGGCGGTCTGAGACAGAAGGTCTGAGACAGGCGGTCTGAGACAGACGGCCTGAGACAGACGGTTCGAGACAGAGGGATTGAGACAGACGGTCTGAGACAGATGGTCTGAGACAGACGGTCTGAGACAGACGGTCTGATACAGACGGTCTGATACAGACGGTCTGTGACAGTCGGTCTGAGACGCACGGTCTGAGACAGACGGGCTGAGACACGGTCTGAGACAGGCGGTCTGCGACAGACGGTCTGAGACAGACGGTCTGAGACAGACGGCCTGAGACAGGCGGTCTGCGACAGAGGGACAGGGACAGGCGAATAGACGCTGCGCGATAGCGGCAGACAGACTGAGAAGGACGGTCTGAGATAGGCTGACTGAGATAGACGGTCTGAGACAGACGGCCTGAGACAGACGGTCTGAGACAGACGCTCTGAGACAGACGGTCTGAGACAGACGGTCTGAGACAGACGGTCTGAGACAGACGGTCTGAGACAGACGGTCTGAGACAGACGGTCTGAGACAGACGGTCTGAGACAGACGGTCTGAGACAGACGGTTCGAGACAGAGGGATTGAGACAGACGGTCTGAGACAGACGGTCTTAGACAGACGGTCTTAGACATACGGTCTGAGACAGACGGCCTGAGACAGACGGTCAGAGACAGGCGGCCTGAGACAGACGGCCTGAGACAGACGGTCTGAGACAGACGGTCCGAGACAGACGGTCTGAGACAGACGGTCAGAGACAGGCGGCCTGAGACAGACGGCCTGAGACAGACGGTCTGAGACAGGCGGTCTGAGGCAGGCGGTCTGATACAGACGGTCTGAGACAGACGGTCAGAGACAGGCGGCCTGAGACAGACGGCCTGAGACAGACGGTCTGAAACAGACGGCCTGAGACACACGGTTCGAGACAGAGGGATTGAGACAGACGGTCTGAGACAGAAGGTCTGAGACAGGCGGTCTGAGACAGGCGGTCTGAGACAGACGGCCTGAGACAGACGGTTCGAGACAGAGGGATTGAGACAGACGGTCTGAGACAGATGGTCTGAGACAGACGGTCTGAGACAGACGGTCTGATACAGACGGTCTGATACAGACGGTCTGTGACAGTCGGTCTGAGACGCACGGTCTGAGACAGACGGTCAGAGACAGGCGGCCTGAGACAGACGGCCTGAGACAGACGGTCTGAGACAGACGGTCCGAGACAGACGGTCTGAGACAGACGGTCAGAGACAGGCGGCCTGAGACAGACGGCCTGAGACAGACGGTCTGAGACAGACGGTGTGAGAGAGACGGTCTGAGACAGGCGGTCTGAGACAGACGGACAGGGACAGGCGAATAGACGCTGCCCGATAGCGGCAGACGGACTGAGACGGACGGTCTGAGATAGGCTGACTGAGATAGACGGTCTGAGACAGACGCTCTGAGACAGACAGTCTGAGACAGGCGGCCTGAGACAGACGGTCTGAGACAGACGGTCTGAGACAGGCGGTCTGAGGCAGGCGGTCTGAGACTGACGGTCGGAGACAGACGGTCTGAGACAGACGGTCTGAGACAGACGGTCTGAGACAGACGGTCTGAGACAGACGGTCTGAGACAGACGGTCTGAGACAGACGGTCTGAGACAGACGGTCTGACACAGACGGGCTGAGACACGGTCTGAGACAGGCGGTCTGCGACAGACGGTCTGAGACAGACGGTCTGAGACAGACGGCCTGAGACAGGCAGTCTGCGACAGAGGGACAGGGACAGGCGAATAGACGCTGCGCGATAGCGGCAGACAGACTGAGAAGGACGGTCTGAGATAGGCTGACTGAGATAGACGGTCTGAGACAGACGGCCTGAGACAGACGGTCTGAGACAGACTCTCTGAGACAGACGGTCTGAGACAGACGGTTCGAGACAGAGGGATTGAGACAGACGGTCTGAGACTGGCGGTCTGATACAGACGGTCTGAGACAGACGGTCTGAGACAGGCGGTCAGAGACAGGCGGCCTGAGACAGACGGCCTGACACAGACGGTCTGAGACAGGCGGCCTGAGACAGACGGCCTGAGACAGACGGCCTGAGACAGACGGTCTGAGACAGACGGTCTGAGACAGACGGCCTGAGACACACGGTTCGAGACAGAGGGATTGAGACAGACGGTCTGAGACAGAAGGTCTGAGACAGAAGGTCTGAGACAGGCGGTCTGAGACAGGCGGTCTGAGACAGACGGCCTGAGACAGACGGTTCGAGACAGAGGGATTGAGACAGACGGTCTGAGACAGATGGTCTGAGACAGACGGTCTGAGACAGGCGGTCTGAGACAGACGGTCTGAGACAGACGGTCAGAGACAGGCGGCCTGACACAGACGGCCTAAGACAGACGGTCTGTGACAGTCGGTCTGAGACGCACGGTCTGAGACAGACGGTCTGAGTCTGACGGTCTGAGACAGAAGGTCTGAGACAGGCGGTCTGAGACAGGCGGTCTGAGACAGACGGCCTGAGACAGACGGTCAGAGACAGGCGGTCTGCGACAGAGGGACAGGGACAGGCGAATAGACGCTGCGCGATAGCGGCAGACAGACTGAGAAGGACGGTCTGAGATAGGCTGACTGAGATAGACGGTCTGAGACAGACGGCCTGAGACAGACGGTCCGAGACAGACGGTCTGAGACAGACGGTCAGAGACAGGCGGCCTGAGACAGACGGCCTGAGACAGACGGTCTGAGACAGACGGTGTGAGAGAGACGGTCTGAGACAGGCGGTCTGAGACAGACGGACAGGGACAGGCGAATAGACGCTGCCCGATAGCGGCAGACGGACTGAGACGGACGGTCTGAGATAGGCTGACTGAGATAGACGGTCTGAGACAGACGCTCTGAGACAGACAGTCTGAGACAGGCGGCCTGAGACAGACGGTCTGAGACAGACGGTCTGAGACAGGCGGTCTGAGGCAGGCGGTCTGAGACTGACGGTCGGAGACAGACGGTCTGAGACAGACGGTCTGAGACAGACGGTCTGAGACAGACGGTCTGAGACAGACGGTCTGAGACAGACGGTCTGACACAGACGGGCTGAGACACGGTCTGAGACAGGCGGTCTGCGACAGACGGTCTGAGACAGACGGTCTGAGACAGACGGCCTGAGACAGGCGGTCTGCGACAGAGGGACAGGGACAGGCGAATAGACGCTGCGCGATAGCGGCAGACAGACTGAGAAGGACGGTCTGAGATAGGCTGACTGAGATAGACGGTCTGAGACAGACGGCCTGAGACAGACGGTCTGAGACAGACGCTCTGAGACAGACGGTCTGAGACAGACGGTTCAAGACAGAGGGATTGAGACAGACGGTCTGAGACTGGCGGTCTGATACAGACGGTCTGAGACAGACGGTCTGAGACAGGCGGTCAGAGACAGGCGGCCTGAGACAGACGGCCTGACACAGACGGTCTGAGACAGGCGGCCTGAGACAGACGGCCTGAGACAGACGGCCTGAGACAGACGGTCTGAGACAGACGGTCTGAGACAGACGGCCTGAGACACACGGTTCGAGACAGAGGGATTGAGACAGACGGTCTGAGACAGAAGGTCTGAGACAGAAGGTCTGAGACAGGCGGTCTGAGACAGGCGGTCTGAGACAGACGGCCTGAGACAGACGGTTCGAGACAGAGGGATTGAGACAGACGGTCTGAGACAGATGGTCTGAGACAGACGGTCTGAGACAGGCGGTCTGAGACAGACGGTCTGAGACAGACGGTCAGAGACAGGCGGCCTGACACAGACGGCCTAAGACAGACGGTCTGTGACAGTCGGTCTGAGACGCACGGTCTGAGACAGACGGTCTGAGACTGACGGTCTGAGACAGAAGGTCTGAGACAGGCGGTCTGAGACAGGCGGTCTGAGACAGACGGCCTGAGACAGACGGTCAGAGACAGGCGGCCTGAGACAGACGGCCTGAGACAGACGGTCTGAGTCAGACGGTCCGAGACAGACGGTCTGAGACAGACAGTCAGAGACAGGCGGCCTGAGACAGACGGCCTGAGACAGACGGTCTGAGACAGACGGTCTGAGAGAGACGGTCTGAGACAGGCGGTCTGAGACAGGCGGTCTGAGACAGACGGACAGGGACAGGCGAATAGACGCTGCCCGATAGCGGCAGACGGACTGAGACGGACGGTCTGAGATAGGCTGACTGAGATAGACGGTCTGAGACAGACGCTCTGGGACAGACAGTCTGAGACAGGCGGCCTGAGACAGACGGTCTGAGACAGACGGTCTGAGACAGGCGGTCTGAGGCAGGCGGTCTGAGGCAGGCGGTCTGAGACAGAAGGTCTGAGACAGGCGGTCTGAGACAGACGGCCTGAGACAGACGGTTCGAGACAGAGGGATTGAGACAGACGGTCTGAGACAGATGGTCTGAGACAGACGGTCTGAGACAGACGGTCTGATACAGACGGTCTGATACAGACGGTCTGATACAGACGGTCTGTGACAGTCGGTCTGAGACGCACGGTCTGAGACAGACGGTCAGAGACAGGCGGCCTGAGACAGACGGCCTGAGACAGACGGTCTGAGACTGACGGTCGGAGACAGACGGTCTGAGACAGACGGTCTGAGACAGACGGTCTGAGACAGACGGTCTGAGACAGACGGTCTGAGACAGACGGTCTGAGACAGACGGTCTGACACAGACGGGCTGAGACACGGTCTGAGACAGGCGGTCTGCGACAGACGGTCTGAGACAGACGGTCTGAGACAGACGGCCTGAGACAGGCGGTCTGCGACAGAGGGACAGGGACAGGCGAATAGACGCTGCGCGATAGCGGCAGACAGACTGAGAAGGACGGTCTGAGATAGGCTGACTGAGATAGACGGTCTGAGACAGACGGCCTGAGACAGACGGTCTGAGACAGACGCTCTGAGACAGACGGTCTGAGAGAGACGGTTCGAGACAGAGGGATTGAGACAGACGGTCTGAGACTGGCGGTCTGATACAGACGGTCTGAGACAGACGGTCTGAGACAGGCGGTCAGAGACAGGCGGCCTGAGACAGACGGCCTGACACAGACGGTCTGAGACAGGCGGCCTGAGACAGACGGCCTGAGACAGACGGCCTGAGACAGACGGTCTGAGACAGACGGTCTGAGACAGACGGCCTGAGACACACGGTTCGAGACAGAGGGATTGAGACAGACGGTCTGAGACAGAAGGTCTGAGACAGAAGGTCTGAGACAGGCGGTCTGAGACAGGCGGTCTGAGACAGACGGCCTGAGACAGACGGTTCGAGACAGAGGGATTGAGACAGACGGTCTGAGACAGATGGTCTGAGACAGACGGTCTGAGACAGGCGGTCTGAGACAGACGGTCTGAGACAGACGGTCAGAGACAGGCGGCCTGACACAGACGGCCTAAGACAGACGGTCTGTGACAGTCGGTCTGAGACGCACGGTCTGAGACAGACGGTCTGAGACTGACGGTCTGAGACAGAAGGTCTGAGACAGGCGGTCTGAGACAGGCGGTCTGAGACAGACGGCCTGAGACAGACGGTCAGAGACAGGCGGCCTGAGACAGACGGCCTGAGACAGACGGTCTGAGACAGACGGTCCGAGACAGACGGTCTGAGACAGACAGTCAGAGACAGGCGGCCTGAGACAGACGGCCTGAGACAGACGGTCTGAGACAGACGGTCTGAGAGAGACGGTCTGAGACAGACGGTCTGAGACAGGCGGTCTGAGACAGACGGACAGGGACAGGCGAATAGACGCTGCCCGATAGCGGCAGACGGACTGAGACGGACGGTCTGAGATAGGCTGACTGAGATAGACGGTCTGAGACAGACGCTCTGGGACAGACAGTCTGAGACAGGCGGCCTGAGACAGACGGTCTGAGACAGACGGTCTGAGACAGGCGGTCTGAGGCAGGCGGTCTGAGACAGAAGGTCTGAGACAGGCGGTCTGAGACAGACGGCCTGAGACAGACGGTTCGAGACAGAGGGATTGAGACAGACGGTCTGAGACAGATGGTCTGAGACAGACGGTCTGAGACAGACGGTCTGATACAGACGGTCTGATACAGACGGTCTGATACAGACGGTCTGTGACAGTCGGTCTGAGACGCACGGTCTGAGACAGACGGTCAGAGACAGGCGGCCTGAGACAGACGGCCTGAGACAGACGGTCTGAGACAGACGGTCCGAGACAGACGGTCTGAGACAGACGGCCTGAGACAGACGGTCTGAGACAGACGGTCCGAGACAGACGGTCTGAGACAGACAGTCAGAGACAGGCGGCCTGAGACAGACGGCCTGAGACAGACGGTCTGAGACAGACGGTCTGAGAGAGACGGTCTGAGACAGGCGGTCTGAGACAGACGGACAGGGACAGGCGAATAGACGCTGCCCGATAGCGGCAGACGGACTGAGACGGACGGTCTGAGATAGGCTGACTGAGATAGACGGTCTGAGACTGACGGTCTGAGACAGAAGGTCTGAGACAGGCGGTCTGAGACAGGCGGTCTGAGACAGACGGTCTGAGACAGAAGGTCTGAGACAGGCGGTCTGAGACAGGCGGTCTGAGACAGAAGGTCTGAGACAGGCGGTCTGAGACAGACGGCCTGAGACAGACGGTTCGAGACAGAGGGATTGAGACAGACGGTCTGAGACAGATGGTCTGAGACAGACGGTCTGAGACAGACGGTCTGATACAGACGGTCTGATACAGACGGTCTGATACAGACGGTCTGTGACAGTCGGTCTGAGACGCACGGTCTGAGACAGACGGTCAGAGACAGGCGGCCTGAGACAGACGGCCTGAGACAGACGGTCTGAGACAGACGGTCCGAGACAGACGGTCTGAGACAGACGGCCTGAGACAGACGGTCTGAGACAGACGGTCCGAGACAGACGGTCTGAGACAGACAGTCAGAGACAGGCGGCCTGAGACAGACGGCCTGAGACAGACGGTCTGAGACAGACGGTCTGAGAGAGACGGTCTGAGACAGGCGGTCTGAGACAGACGGACAGGGACAGGCGAATAGACGCTGCCCGATAGCGGCAGACGGACTGAGACGGACGGTCTGAGATAGGCTGACTGAGATAGACGGTCTGAGACTGACGGTCTGAGACAGAAGGTCTGAGACAGGCGGTCTGAGACAGGCGGTCTGAGACAGACGGTCTGAGACAGAAGGTCTGAGACAGGCGGTCTGAGACAGGCGGTCTGAGACAGAAGGTCTGAGACAGGCGGTCTGAGACAGACGGCCTGAGACAGACGGTTCGAGACAGAGGGATTGAGACAGACGGTCTGAGACAGATGGTCTGAGACAGACGGTCTGAGACAGACGGTCTGATACAGACGGTCTGATACAGACGGTCTGTGACAGTCGGTCTGAGACGCACGGTCTGAGACAGACGGGCTGAGACACGGTCTGAGACAGGCGGTCTGCGACAGACGGTCTGAGACAGACGGTCTGAGACAGACGGCCTGAGACAGGCGGTCTGCGACAGAGGGACAGGGACAGGCGAATAGACGCTGCGCGATAGCGGCAGACAGACTGAGAAGGACGGTCTGAGATAGGCTGACTGAGATAGACGGTCTGAGACAGACGGTCTGAGACAGACGGTCTGAGACAGACGGTCTGAGACAGACGGTTCGAGACAGAGGGATTGAGACAGACGGTCTGAGACAGACGGTCTTAGACAGACGGTCTTAGACATACGGTCTGAGACAGACGGTCTGAGACAGACGGTCTGATACAGACGGTCTGAGACAGACGGTCTGAGACAGACGGTCTGAGACAGGCGGCCTGAGACAGACGGCCTGAGACAGACGGCCTGAGACAGACGGTCTGAGACAGACGGTCTGAGACAGACGGCCTGAGACACACGGTTCGAGACAGAGGGATTGAGACAGACGGTCTGAGACAGAAGGTCTGAGACAGGCGGTCTGAGACAGACGGCCTGAGACAGACGGTTCGAGACAGAGGGATTGAGACAGACGGTCTGAGACAGATGGTCTGAGACAGACGGTCTGAGACAGGCGGTCTGAGACAGACGGTCTGAGACAGACGGTCAGAGACAGGCGGCCTGACACAGACGGCCTGAGACAGACGGTCTGTGACAGTCGGCCTGAGACGCACGGTCTGAGACAGAAGGTCTGAGACAGGCGGTCTGAGACAGGCGGTCTGAGACAGACGGCCTGAGACAGACGGTCTGAGACAGACGGTCTGAGAGAGACGGTCTGAGACAGGCGGTCTGAGACAGACGGACAGGGACAGGCGAATAGACGCTGCCCGATAGCGGCAGACGGACTGAGACGGACGGTCTGAGATAGGCTGACTGAGATAGACGGTCTGAGACAGACGCTCTGGGACAGACAGTCTGAGACAGGCGGCCTGAGACAGACGGTCTGAGACAGACGGTCTGAGACAGGCGGTCTGAGGCAGGCGGTCTGAGGCAGGCGGTCTGAGACAGACGGTCGGAGACAGACGGCCTGAGACAGACGGTCTGAAACAGACGGTCTGAGACAGACGGTCTGAGACAGACGGTCTGAGACAGACGGTCTGAGACAGACGGTCTGAGACAGACGGTCTGAGACAGACGGTCTTAGACAGACGGTCTTAGACATACGGTCTGAGACAGACGGTCTGAGACAGACGGTCTGATACAGACGGTCTGAGACAGACGGTCTGAGACAGACGGTCTGAGACAGACGGTCTGAGACAGACGGTCTGAGACAGACGGTCTGACACAGACGGTCTGCGACAGACGGTCTGAGACAGACGGTCTGAGACAGAAGGTTCGAGACAGAGGGATTGAGACAGACGGTCTGAGACAGACGGTCTGAGACAGGCGGTCTGAGACAGGCGGTCTGAGACAGACGGTCTGAGACAGACGGTCTGAGACAGACGGTCTGAGACAGACGGTCTGAGACAGACGGTCTGAGACAGACGGTCTGAGACAGACGGTCTGAGACAGACGGTCTGAGACAGAAGGTTCGAGACAGAGGGATTGAGACAGACGGTCTGAGACAGACGGTCTGAGACAGGCGGTCTGAGACAGGCGGTCTGAGACAGACGGTCTGAGACAGGCGGTCTGCGACAGACGGTCTGAGACAGACGGTCTGAGACAGACGGCCTGAGACAGGCGGTCTGCGACAGAGGGACAGGGACAGGCGAATAGACGCTGCGCGATAGCGGCAGACAGACTGAGAAGGACGGTCTGAGATAGGCTGACTGAGATAGACGGTCTGAGACAGACGGCCTGAGACAGACGGTCCGAGACAGACGGTCTGAGACAGACAGTCAGAGACAGGCGGCCTGAGACAGACGGCCTGAGACAGACGGTCTGAGACAGACGGTCTGAGACAGACGGTCTGAGACAGGCGGCCTGAGACAGACGGCCTGAGACAGACGGCCTGAGACAGACGGTCTGAGACAGACGGTCTGAGACAGACGGCCTGAGACACACGGTTCGAGACAGAGGGATTGAGACAGACGGTCTGAGACAGAAGGTCTGAGACAGGCGGTCTGAGACAGACGGCCTGAGACAGACGGTTCGAGACAGAGGGATTGAGACAGACGGTCTGAGACAGATGGTCTGAGACAGACGGACAGGGACAGGCGAATAGACGCTGCCCGATAGCGGCAGACGGACTGAGACGGACGGTCTGAGATAGGCTGACTGAGATAGACGGTCTGAGACAGACGCTCTGGGACAGACAGTCTGAGACAGGCGGCCTGAGACAGACGGTCTGAGACAGACGGTCTGAGACAGGCGGTCTGAGGCTGGCGGTCTGAGGCAGGCGGTCTGAGACAGACGGTCGGAGACAGACGGCCTGAGACAGACGGTCTGAGACAGACGGTCTGAAACAGACGGTCTGAGACAGACGGTCTGAGACAGACGGTCTGAGACAGACGGTCTGAGACAGACGGTCTGAGACAGACGGTCTTAGACAGACGGTCTTAGACATACGGTCTGAGACAGACGGTCTGAGACAGACGGTCTGATACAGACGGTCTGAGACAGACGGTCTGAGACAGACGGTCTGAGACAGACGGTCTGAGACAGACGGTCTGACACAGACGGTCTGCGACAGACGGTCTGAGACAGACGGTCTGAGACAGAAGGTTCGAGACAGAGGGATTGAGACAGACGGTCTGAGACAGACGGTCTGAGACAGGCGGTCTGAGACAGGCGGTCTGAGACAGACGGTCTGAGACAGACGGTCTGAGACAGACGGTCTGAGACAGACGGTCTGAGACAGAAGGTTCGAGACAGAGGGATTGAGACAGACGGTCTGAGACAGACGGTCTGAGACAGGCGGTCTGAGACAGGCGGTCTGATACAGACGGTCTGAGACAGGCGGTCTGCGACAGACGGTCTGAGACAGACGGTCTGAGACAGACGGCCTGAGACAGGCGGTCTGCGACAGAGGGACAGGGACAGGCGAATAGACGCTGCGCGATAGCGGCAGACAGACTGAGAAGGACGGTCTGAGATAGGCTGACTGAGATAGACGGTCTGAGACAGACGGCCTGAGACAGACGGTCCGAGACAGACGGTCTGAGACAGACAGTCAGAGACAGGCGGCCTGAGACAGACGGCCTGAGACAGACGGTCTGAGACAGACGGTCTGAGAGAGACGGTCTGAGACAGGCGGTCTGATACAGACGGACAGGGACAGGCGAATAGACGCTGCCCGATAGCGGCAGACGGACTGAGACGGACGGTCTGAGATAGGCTGACTGAGATAGACGGTCTGAGACAGACGCTCTGGGACAGACAGTCTGAGACAGGCGGCCTGAGACAGACGGTCTGAGACAGACGGTCTGAGACAGGCGGTCTGAGGCAGGCGGTCTGAGGCAGGCGGTCTGAGACAGAAGGTCTGAGACAGGCGGTCTGAGACAGACGGCCTGAGACAGACGGTTCGAGACAGAGGGATTGAGACAGACGGTCTGAGACAGATGGTCTGAGACAGACGGTCTGAGACAGACGGTCTGATACAGACGGTCTGATACAGACGGTCTGTGACAGTCGGTCTGAGACGCACGGTCTGAGACAGACGGTCAGAGACAGGCGGCCTGAGACAGACGGCCTGAGACAGACGGTCTGAGACAGACGGTCCGAGACAGACGGTCTGAGACAGACGGCTTGAGACAGACGGTCTGAGACAGACGGTCCGAGACAGACGGTCTGAGACAGACAGTCAGAGACAGGCGGCCTGAGACAGACGGCCTGAGACAGACGGTCTGAGACAGACGGTCTGAGAGAGACGGTCTGAGACAGGCGGTCTGAGACAGACGGATAGGGACAGGCGAATAGACGCTGCCCGATAGCGGCAGACGGACTGAGACGGACGGTCTGAGATAGGCTGACTGAGATAGACGGTCTGAGACTGACGGTCTGAGACAGAAGGTCTGAGACAGGCGGTCTGAGACAGGCGGTCTGAGATAGACGGTCTGAGACAGAAGGTCTGAGACAGGCGGTCTGAGACAGGCGGTCTGAGACAGAAGGTCTGAGACAGGCGGTCTGAGACAGACGGCCTGAGACAGACGGTTCGAGACAGAGGGATTGAGACAGACGGTCTGAGACAGATGGTCTGAGACAGACGGTCTGAGACAGACGGTCTGATACAGACGGTCTGATACAGACGGTCTGTGACAGTCGGTCTGAGACGCACGGTCTGAGACAGACGGTCAGAGACAGGCGGCCTGAGACAGACGGCCTGAGACAGACGGTCTGAGACAGACGGTCCGAGACAGACGGTCTGAGACAGACGGTCAGAGACAGGCGGCCTGAGACAGACGGCCTGAGACAGACGGTCTGAGACAGACGGTCTGAGAGAGACGGTCTGAGACAGGCGGTCTGAGACAGACGGACAGGGACAGGCGAATAGACGCTGCCCGATAGCGGCAGACGGACTGAGACGGACGGTCTGAGATAGGCTGACTGAGATAGACGGTCTGAGACAGACGCTCTGAGACAGACAGTCTGAGACAGGCGGCCTGAGAGAGACGGTCTGAGACAGACGGTCTGAGACAGGCGGTCTGAGGCAGGCGGTCTGAGACAGACGGTCGGAGACAGACGGCCTGAGACAGATGGTCTGAGACAGACGGTCTGAGACAGACGGTCTGAGACAGACGGTCTGAGACAGACGGTCTGAGACAGACGGTCTGAGACAGACGGTCTGAGACAGACGGTCTGAGACAGGCGGTCTGACACGGACGGTCTGAGACAGACGGTCAGAGACAGGCGGCCTGAGACAGACGGCCTGAGACAGACGGTCTGATACAGACGGTCTGATACAGACGGTCTGATACAGACGGTCTGATACAGACGGTCTGATACAGACGGTCTGATACAGACGGTCTGATACAGACGGTCTGTGACAGTCGGTCTGAGACGCACGGTCTGAGACAGACGGTCTGAGACTGACGGTCTGAGACAGACGGTCTGAGACACGGTCTGAGACAGGCGGTCTGCGACAGACGGTCTGAGACAGACGGTCTGAGACAGACGGCCTGAGACAGGCGGTCTGCGACAGAGGGACAGGGACAGGCGAATAGACGCTGCGCGATAGCGGCATACAGACTGAGAAGGACGGTCTGAGATAGGCTGACTGAGATAGACGGTCTGAGACAGACGGTCTGAGACAGACGGCCTGAGACAGACGGTCTGAGACAGACGCTCTGAGACAGACGGTCTGAGACAGACGGTCTGAGACAGACGGTCTGAGACAGACGGCCTGAGACAGACGGCCTGAGACAGACGGCCTGAGACAGACGGTCTGAGACAGACGGTCTGAGACACACGGTTCGAGACAGAGGGATTGAGACAGACGGTCTGAGACAGAAGGTCTGAGACAGGCGGTCTGAGACAGACGGCCTGAGACAGACGGTTCGAGACAGAGGGATTGAGACAGACGGTCTGAGACAGATGGTCTGAGACAGACGGTCTGAGACAGGCGGTCTGAGACAGACGGTCTGAGACAGACGGTCAGAGACAGGCGGCCTGACACAGACGGCCTGAGACAGACGGTCTGTGACAGTCGGTCTGAGACGCACGGTCTGAGACAGACGGTCTGAGACTGACGGTCTGAGACAGAAGGTCTGAGACAGGCGGTCTGAGACAGGCGGTCTGAGACAGACGGCCTGAGACAGACGGTCAGAGACAGGCGGCCTGAGACAGACGGCCTGAGACAGACGGTCTGAGACAGACGGTCCGAGACAGACGGTCTGAGACAGACAGTCAGAGACAGGCGGCCTGAGACAGACGGCCTGAGACAGACGGTCTGAGACAGACGGTCTGAGAGAGACGGTCTGAGACAGGCGGTCTGAGACAGACGGACAGGGACAGGCGAATAGACGCTGCCCGATAGCGGCAGACGGACTGAGACGGACGGTCTGAGATAGGCTGACTGAGATAGACGGTCTGAGACAGACGCTCTGGGACAGACAGTCTGAGACAGGCGGCCTGAGACAGACGGTCTGAGACAGACGGTCTGAGACAGGCGGTCTGAGGCAGGCGGTCTGAGGCAGGCGGTCTGAGACAGACGGTCGGAGACAGACGGCCTGAGACAGACGGTCTGAGACAGACGGTCTGAAACAGACGGTCTGAGACAGACGGTCTGAGACAGACGGTCTGAGACAGACGGTCTGAGACAGGCGGCCTGAGACAGACGGCCTGAGACAGACGGCCTGAGACAGACGGTCTGAGACAGACGGTCTGAGACAGACGGCCTGAGACACACGGTTCGAGACAGAGGGATTGAGACAGACGGTCTGAGACAGAAGGTCTGAGACAGGCGGTCTGAGACAGACGGCCTGAGACAGACGGTTCGAGACAGAGGGATTGAGACAGACGGTCTGAGACAGATGGTCTGAGACAGACGGTCTGAGACAGGCGGTCTGAGACAGACGGTCTGAGACAGGCGGCCTGACACAGACGGCCTGAGACAGACGGTCTGTGACAGTCGGTCTGAGACGCACGGTCTGAGACACACGGTTCGAGACAGAGGGATTGAGACAGACGGTATGAGACAGAAGGTCTGAGACAGGCGGTCTGAGACAGGCGGTCTGAGACAGGCGGTCTGAGACAGACGGCCTGAGACAGACGGTTCGAGACAGAGGGATTGAGACAGACGGTCTGAGACAGATGGTCTGAGACAGACGGTCTGAGACAGGCGGTCTGAGACAGACGGTCTGAGACAGACGGTCTGAGACAGACGGTCAGAGACAGGTGGCCTGACACAGACGGCCTGAGACAGACGGTCTGTGACAGTCGGTCTGAGACGCACGGTCTGAGACAGACGGTCTGAGACTGACGGTCTGAGACAGAAGGTCTGAGACAGGCGGTCTGAGACAGGCGGTCTGAGACAGACGGCCTGAGACAGACGGTCAGAGACAGGCGGCCTGAGACAGACGGCCTGAGACAGACGGTCTGAGACAGACGGTCCGAGACAGACGGTCTGAGACAGACAGTCAGAGACAGGCGGCCTGAGACAGACGGCCTGAGACAGACGGTCTGAGACAAACGGTCTGAGACAGACGGTCTGAGACAGACGGTCTGAGAGAGACGGTGTGAGACAGGCGGTCTGAGACAGACGGACAGGGACAGGCGAATAGACGCTGCCCGATAGCGGCAGACGGACTGAGACGGACGGTCTGAGATAGGCTGACTGAGATAGACGGTCTGAGACAGACGCTCTGGGACAGACAGTCTGAGACAGGCGGCCTGAGACAGACGGTCTGAGACAGACGGTCTGAGACAGGCGGTCTGAGGCAGGCGGTCTGAGGCAGGCGGTCTGAGACAGACGGTCGGAGACAGACGGCCTGAGACAGACGGTCTGAGACTGACGGTCTGAAACAGACGGTCTGAGACAGACGGTCTGAGACAGACGGTCTGAGACAGACGGTCTGAGACAGACGGTCTGAGACAGACGGTCTTAGACAGACGGTCTTAGACATACGGTCTGAGACAGACGGTCTGAGACAGACGGTCTGATACAGACGGTCTGAGACAGACGGTCTGAGACAGACGGTCTGACACAGACGGTCTGCGACAGACGGTCTGAGACAGACAGTCTGAGACAGAAGGTTCGAGACAGAGGGATTGAGACAGACGGTCTGAGACAGACGGTCTGAGACAGGCGGTCTGAGACAGGCGGTCTGAGACAGACGGTCTGAGACAGACGGTCTGAGACAGACGGTCTGAGACAGACGGTCTGAGACAGACAGTCTGAGACAGACGGTCTGAGACAGAAGGTTCGAGACAGAGGGATTGAGACAGACGGTCTGAGACAGACGGTCTGAGACAGGCGGTCTGAGACAGGCGGTCTGAGACAGACGGTCGGAGACAGACGGTCTGAGACAGACGGTCTGAGACAGACGGTCTGAGACAGACGGTCTGAGACAGACGGTCTGAGACAGACGGTCTGAGACAGACGGTCTGAGACAGACGGTCTTAGACTGACGGTCTGAGACAGAAGGTCTGAGACAGGCGGTCTGAGACAGGCGGTCTGAGACAGACGGCCTGAGACAGACGGTCTGAGACAGACGGTCCGAGACAGACGGTCTGAGACAGACGGTCAGAGACAGGCGGCCTGAGACAGACGGCCTGAGACAGACGGTCTGAGACAGACGGTCTGAGAGAGACGGTCTGAGACAGGCGGTCTGAGACAGACGGACAGGGACAGGCGAATAGACGCTGCCCGATAGCGGCAGACGGACTGAGACGGACGGTCTGAGATAGGCTGACTGAGATAGACGGTCTGAGACAGACGCTCTGAGACAGCCAGTCTGAGACAGGCGGCCTGAGACAGACGGTCTGAGACAGACGGTCTGAGACAGGCGGTCTGAGGCAGGCGGTCTGAGACAGACGGTCGGCGACAGACGGCCTGAGACAGATGGTCTGAGACAGACGGTCTGAGACAGACGGTCTGAGACAGACGGTCCGAGACAGACGGTCTGAGACAGACGGTCTGAGACAGACGGTCTGAGACAGGCGGTCTGATACAGACGGTCCGAGACAGACGGTCAGAGACAGAAGGCCTGAGACAGACGGCCTGAGACAGACGGTCTGATACAGACGGTCTGATACAGACGGTCTGATACAGACGGTCTGATACAGACGGTCTGATACAGACGGTCTGATACAGACGGTCTGTGACAGTCGGTCTGAGACGCACGGTCTGAGACAGACGGTCAGAGACAGGCGGCCTGAGACAGACGGCCTGAGACAGACGGTCTGAGACAGACGGTCCGGGACAGACGGTCTGAGACAGACGGTCAGAGACAGGCGGCCTGAGACAGACGGCCTGAGACAGACGGTCTGAGACAGACGGTCTGAGAGAGACGGTCTGAGACAGGCGGTCTGAGACAGACGGACAGGGACAGGCGAATAGACGCTGCCCGATAGCGGCAGACGGACTGAGACGGACGGTCTGAGATAGGCTGACTGAGATAGACGGTCTGAGACAGACGCTCTGAGACAGACAGTCTGAGACAGGCGGCCTGAGACAGACGGTCTGAGACAGACGGTCTGAGACAGGCGGTCTGAGACAGACGGTCTGATACAGACGGTCTGAGACAGACGGTCTGAGACAGACGGTCTGAGACAGACGGTCTGAGACAGACGGTCTCACACAGACGGTCTGCGACAGACGGTCTGAGACAGACGGTCTGAGACAGAAGGTTCGAGACAGAGGGATTGAGACAGACGGTCTGAGACAGACGGTCTGAGACAGGCGGTCTGAGACAGGCGGTCTGAGACAGACGGTCTGAGACAGACGGTCTGAGACAGACGGTCTGATACAGACGGTCTGTGACAGTCGGTCTGAGACGCACGGTCTGAGACAGACGGTCAGAGACAGGCGGCCTGAGACAGACGGCCTGAGACAGACGGTCTGAGACAGACGGTCCGAGACAGACGGTCTGAGACAGACGGTCAGAGACAGGCGGCCTGAGACAGACGGCCTGAGACAGACGGTCTGAGACAGACGGTCTGAGAGAGACGGTCTGAGACAGGCGGTCTGAGACAGACGGACAGGGACAGGCGAATAGACGCTGCCCGATAGCGGCAGACGGACTGAGACGGACGGTCTGAGATAGGCTGACTGAGATAGACGGTCTGAGACAGACGCTCTGAGACAGACAGTCTGAGACAGGCGGCCTGAGACAGACGGTCTGAGACAGACGGTCTGAGACAGGCGGTCTGAGGCAGGCGGTCTGAGACAGACGGTCTGAGACAGACGGTCAGAGACACGTGGCCTGACACAGACGGCCTGAGACAGACGGTCAGAGACAGGTGGCCTGACACAGACGGCCTGAGACAGACGGTCTGTGACAGTCGGTCTGAGACGCACGGTCTGAGACAGACGGTCTGAGACTGACGGTCTGAGACAGAAGGTCTGAGACAGGCGGTCTGAGACAGGCGGTCTGAGACAGACGGCCTGAGACAGACGGTCAGAGACAGGCGGCCTGAGACAGACGGCCTGAGACAGACGGTCTGAGACAGACGGTCCGAGACAGACGGTCTGAGACAGACAGTCAGAGACAGGCGGCCTGAGACAGACGGCCTGAGACAGACGGTCTGAGACAGACGGTCTGAGACAGACGGTCTGAGACAGACGGTCTGAGAGAGACGGTGTGAGACAGGCGGTCTGAGACAGACGGACAGGGACAGGCGAATAGACGCTGCCCGATAGCGGCAGACGGACTGAGACGGACGGTCTGAGATAGGCTGACTGAGATAGACGGTCTGAGACAGACGCTCTGGGACAGACAGTCTGAGACAGGCGGCCTGAGACAGACGGTCTGAGACAGACGGTCTGAGACAGGCGGTCTGAGGCAGGCGGTCTGAGGCAGGCGGTCTGAGACAGACGGTCGGAGACAGACGGCCTGAGACAGACGGTCTGAGACAGACGGTCTGAAACAGACGGTCTGAGACAGACGGTCTGAGACAGACGGTCTGAGACAGACGGTCTGAGACAGACGGTCTGAGACAGACGGTCTGAGACAGACGGTCTGAGACAGACGGTCTGAGACAGACGGTCTGAGACAGACGGTCTGAGACAGACGGTCTGAGACAGACGGTCTTAGACAGACGGTCTTAGACATACGGTCTGAGACAGACGGTCTGAGACAGACGGTCTGATACAGACGGTCTGAGACAGACGGTCTGAGACAGACGGTCTGAGACAGACGGTCTGAGACAGACGGTCTGACACAGACGGTCTGCGACAGACGGTCTGAGACAGACAGTCTGAGACAGAAGGTTCGAGACAGAGGGATTGAGACAGACGGTCTGAGACAGACGGTCTGAGACAGGCGGTCTGAGACAGGCGGTCTGAGACAGACGGTCTGAGACAGACGGTCTGAGACAGACGGTCTGAGACAGACGGTCTGAGACAGACGGTCTGAGACAGACGGTCTGAGACAGACGGTCTGAGACAGAAGGTTCGAGACAGAGGGATTGAGACAGACGGTCTGAGACAGACGGTCTGAGACAGGCGGTCTGAGACAGGCGGTCTGAGACAGACGGTCGGAGACAGACGGTCTGAGACAGACGGTCTGAGACAGACGGTCTGAGACAGACGGTCTGAGACAGACGGTCTGAGACAGACGGTCTTAGACTGACGGTCTGAGACAGAAGGTCTGAGACAGGCGGTCTGAGACAGGCGGTCTGAGACAGACGGCCTGAGACAGACGGTCTGAGACAGACGGTCCGAGACAGACGGTCTGAGACAGACGGTCAGAGACAGGCGGATTGAGACAGACGGCCTGAGACAGACGGTCTGAGACAGACGGTCTGAGAGAGACGGTCTGAGACAGGCGGTCTGAGACAGACGGACAGGGACAGGCGAATAGACGCTGCCCGATAGCGGCAGACGGACTGAGACGGACGGTCTGAGATAGGCTGACTGAGATAGACGGTCTGAGACAGACGCTCTGAGACAGACAGTCTGAGACAGGCGGCCTGAGACAGACGGTCTGAGACAGACGGTCTGAGACAGGCGGTCTGAGGCAGGCGGTCTGAGACAGACGGTCGGCGACAGACGGCCTGAGACAGATGGTCTGAGACAGACGGTCTGAGACAGACGGTCTGAGACAGACGGTCTGAGACAGACGGTCTGAGACAGACGGTCTGAGACAGACGGTCTGAGACAGGCGGTCTGATACAGACGGTCCGAGACAGACGGTCAGAGACAGAAGGCCTGAGACAGACGGCCTGAGACAGACGGTCTGATACAGACGGTCTGATACAGACGGTCTGATACAGACGGTCTGATACAGACGGTCTGATACAGACGGTCTGATACAGACGGTCTGTGACAGTCGGTCTGAGACGCACGGTCTGAGACAGACGGTCAGAGACAGGCGGCCTGAGACAGACGGCCTGAGACAGACGGTCTGAGACAGACGGTCCGAGACAGACGGTCTGAGACAGACGGTCAGAGACAGGCGGCCTGAGACAGACGGCCTGAGACAGACGGTCTGAGACAGACGGTCTGAGAGACGGTCTGAGACAGGCGGTCTGAGACAGGCGGTCTGAGACAGACGGACAGGGACAGGCGAATAGACGCTGCCCGATAGCGGCAGACGGACTGAGACGGACGGTCTGAGATAGGCTGACTGAGATAGACGGTCTGAGACAGACGCTCTGAGACAGACAGTCTGAGACAGGCGGCCTGAGACAGACGGTCTGAGACAGACGGTCTGAGACAGGCGGTCTGAGACAGACGGTCTGATACAGACGGTCTGAGACAGACGGTCTGAGACAGACGGTCTGAGACAGACGGTCTGAGACAGACGGTCTGAGACAGACGGTCTGAGACAGACGGTCTGAGACAGACGGTCAGAGACAGGCGGCCTGAGACAGACGGCCTGAGACAGACGGTCTGAGACAGACGGTCTGAGAGAGACGGTCTGAGACAGGCGGTCTGAGACAGACGGACAGGGACAGGCGAATAGACGCTGCCCGATAGCGGCAGACGGACTGAGACGGACGGTCTGAGACAGAAGGTTCGAGACAGAGGGATTGAGACAGACGGTCTGAGACAGACGGTCTGAGACAGGCGGTCTGAGACAGGCGGTCTGAGACAGACGGTCTGAGACAGACGGTCTGAGACAGACGGTCTGATACAGACGGTCTGTGACAGTCGGTCTGAGACGCACGGTCTGAGACAGACGGTCAGAGACAGGCGGCCTGAGACAGACGGCCTGAGACAGACGGTCTGAGACAGACGGTCCGAGACAGACGGTCTGAGACAGACGGTCAGAGACAGGCGGTCTGAGACAGACGGTCTGAGAGAGACGGTCTGAGACAGGCGGTCTGAGACAGACGGACAGGGACAGGCGAATAGACGCTGCCCGATAGCGGCAGACGGACTGAGACGGACGGTCTGAGATAGGCTGACTGAGATAGACGGTCTGAGACAGACGCTCTGAGACAGACAGTCTGAGACAGGCGGCCTGAGACAGACGGTCTGAGACAGACGGTCTGAGACAGGCGGTCTGAGGCAGGCGGTCTGAGACAGACGGTCGGAGACAGACGGCCTGAGACAGATGGTCTGAGACAGACGGTCTGAGACAGACGGTCTGAGACAGACGGTCTGAGACAGACGGTCTGAGACAGACGGTCTGAGACAGACGGTCTGAGACAGACGGTCTGAGACAGACGGTCTGAGACAGACGGTCTGAGACAGGCGGTCTGACACAGACGGTCTGAGACAGACGGTCAGAGACAGGCGGCCTGAGACAGACGGCCTGAGACAGACGGTCTGATACAGACGGTCTGATACCGACGGTCTGATACAGACGGTCTGATACAGACGGTCTGATACAGACGGTCTGATACAGACGGTCTGATACAGACGGTCTGATACAGACGGTCTGATACAGACGGTCTGATACAGACGGTCTGATACAGACGGTCTGTGACAGTCGGTCTGAGACGCACGGTCTGAGACAGACGGTCAGAGACAGGCGGCCTGAGACAGACGGCCTGAGACAGACGGTCTGAGACAGACGGTCCGAGACAGACGGTCTGAGACAGACGGTCAGAGACAGGCGGCCTGAGACAGACGGCCTGAGACAGACGGTCTGAGACAGACGGTCTGAGAGAGACGGTCTGAGACAGGCGGTCTGAGACAGACGGACAGGGACAGGCGAATAGACGCTGCCCGATAGCGGCAGACGGACTGAGACGGACGGTCTGAGATAGGCTGACTGAGATAGACGGTCTGAGACAGACGCTCTGAGACAGACAGTCTGAGACAGGCGGCCTGAGACAGACGGTCTGAGACAGACGGTCTGAGACAGGCGGTCTGAGACAGACGGTCTGATACAGACGGTCTGAGACAGACGGTCTGAGACAGACGGTCTGAGACAGACGGTCTGAGACAGACGGTCTCACACAGACGGTCTGCGACAGACGGTCTGAGACAGACGGTCTGAGACAGAAGGTTCGAGACAGAGGGATTGAGACAGACGGTCTGAGACAGACGGTCTGAGACAGGCGGTCTGAGACAGGCGGTCTGAGACAGACGGTCTGAGACAGACGGTCTGAGACAGACGGTCTGATACAGACGGTCTGTGACAGTCGGTCTGAGACGCACGGTCTGAGACAGACGGTCAGAGACAGGCGGCCTGAGACAGACGGCCTGAGACAGACGGTCTGAGACAGACGGTCCGAGACAGACGGTCTGAGACAGACGGTCAGAGACAGGCGGCCTGAGACAGACGGCCTGAGACAGACGGTCTGAGACAGACGGTCTGAGAGAGACGGTCTGAGACAGGCGGTCTGAGACAGACGGACAGGGACAGGCGAATAGACGCTGCCCGATAGCGGCAGACGGACTGAGACGGACGGTCTGAGATAGGCTGACTGAGATAGACGGTCTGAGACAGACGCTCTGCGACAGACAGTCTGAGACAGGCGGCCTGAGACAGACGGTCTGAGACAGACGGTCTGAGACAGGCGGTCTGAGGCAGGCGGTCTGAGACAGACGGTCTGAGACAGACGGTCAGAGACAGGTGGCCTGACACAGACGGCCTGAGACAGACGGTCAGAGACAGGTGGCCTGACACAGACGGCCTGAGACAGACGGTCTGTGACAGTCGGTCTGAGACGCACGGTCTGAGACAGACGGTCTGAGACTGACGGTCTGAGACAGAAGGTCTGAGACAGGCGGTCTGAGACAGGCGGTCTGAGACAGACGGCCTGAGACAGACGGTCAGAGACAGGCGGCCTGAGACAGACGGCCTGAGACAGACGGTCTGAGACAGACGGTCCGAGACAGACGGTCTGAGACAGACAGTCAGAGACAGGCGGCCTGAGACAGACGGCCTGAGACAGACGGTCTGAGACAGACGGTCTGAGACAGACGGTCTGAGACAGACGGTCTGAGAGAGACGGTGTGAGACAGGCGGTCTGAGACAGACGGACAGGGACAGGCGAATAGACGCTGCCCGATAGCGGCAGACGGACTGAGACGGACGGTCTGAGATAGGCTGACTGAGATAGACGGTCTGAGACAGACGCTCTGGGACAGACAGTCTGAGACAGGCGGCCTGAGACAGACGGTCTGAGACAGACGGTCTGAGACAGGCGGTCTGAGGCAGGCGGTCTGAGGCAGGCGGTCTGAGACAGACGGTCGGAGACAGACGGCCTGAGACAGACGGTCTGAGACAGACGGTCTGAAACAGACGGTCTGAGACAGACGGTCTGAGACAGACGGTCTGAGACAGACGGTCTGAGACAGACGGTCTGAGACAGACGGTCTGAGACAGACGGTCTGAGACAGACGGTCTGAGACAGACGGTCTGAGACAGACGGTCTGAGACAGACGGTCTTAGACAGACGGTCTTAGACATACGGTCTGAGACAGACGGTCTGAGACAGACGGTCTGATACAGACGGTCTGAGACAGACGGTCTGAGACAGACGGTCTGAGACAGACGGTCTGAGACAGACGGTCTGACACAGACGGTCTGCGACAGACGGTCTGAGACAGACAGTCTGAGACAGAAGGTTCGAGACAGAGGGATTGAGACAGACGGTCTGAGACAGACGGTCTGAGACAGGCGGTCTGAGACAGACGGTCTGAGACAGACGGTCTTAGACTGACGGTCTGAGACAGAAGGTCTGAGACAGGCGGTCTGAGACAGGCGGTCTGAGACAGACGGCCTGAGACAGACGGTCTGAGACAGACGGTCCGAGACAGACGGTCTGAGACAGACGGTCAGAGACAGGCGGATTGAGACAGACGGCCTGAGACAGACGGTCTGAGACAGACGGTCTGAGAGAGACGGTCTGAGACAGGCGGTCTGAGACAGACGGACAGGGACAGGCGAATAGACGCTGCCCGATAGCGGCAGACGGACTGAGACGGACGGTCTGAGATAGGCTGACTGAGATAGACGGTCTGAGACAGACGCTCTGAGACAGACAGTCTGAGACAGGCGGCCTGAGACAGACGGTCTGAGACAGACGGTCTGAGACAGGCGGTCTGAGGCAGGCGGTCTGAGACAGACGGTCGGCGACAGACGGCCTGAGACAGATGGTCTGAGACAGACGGTCTGAGACAGACGGTCTGAGACAGACGGTCTGAGACAGACGGTCTGAGACAGACGGTCTGAGACAGACGGTCTGAGACAGGCGGTCTGATACAGACGGTCCGAGACAGACGGTCAGAGACAGAAGGCCTGAGACAGACGGCCTGAGACAGACGGTCTGATACAGACGGTCTGATACAGACGGTCTGATACAGACGGTCTGATACAGACGGTCTGATACAGACGGTCTGATACAGACGGTCTGTGACAGTCGGTCTGAGACGCACGGTCTGAGACAGACGGTCAGAGACAGGCGGCCTGAGACAGACGGCCTGAGACAGACGGTCTGAGACAGACGGTCCGAGACAGACGGTCTGAGACAGACGGTCAGAGACAGGCGGCCTGAGACAGACGGCCTGAGACAGACGGTCTGAGACAGACGGTCTGAGAGACGGTCTGAGACAGGCGGTCTGAGACAGGCGGTCTGAGACAGACGGACAGGGACAGGCGAATAGACGCTGCCCGATAGCGGCAGACGGACTGAGACGGACGGTCTGAGATAGGCTGACTGAGATAGACGGTCTGAGACAGACGCTCTGAGACAGACAGTCTGAGACAGGCGGCCTGAGACAGACGGTCTGATACAGACGGTCTGATACAGACGGTCTGATACAGACGGTCTGATACAGACGGTCTGAGACAGACGGTCTGAGACAGACGGTCTGAGACAGACGGTCTGAGACAGACGGTCTGAGACAGACGGTCTGAGACAGACGGTCAGAGACAGGCGGCCTGAGACAGACGGCCTGAGACAGACGGTCTGAGACAGACGGTCTGAGAGAAACGGTCTGAGACAGGCGGTCTGAGACAGACGGACAGGGACAGGCGAATAGACGCTGCCCGATAGCGGCAGACGGACTGAGACGGACGGTCTGAGACAGAAGGTTCGAGACAGAGGGATTGAGACAGACGGTCTGAGACAGACGGTCTGAGACAGGCGGTCTGAGACAGGCGGTCTGAGACAGACGGTCTGAGACAGACGGTCTGAGACAGACGGTCTGATACAGACGGTCTGTGACAGTCGGTCTGAGACGCACGGTCTGAGACAGACGGTCAGAGACAGGCGGCCTGAGACAGACGGCCTGAGACAGACGGTCTGAGACAGACGGTCCGAGACAGACGGTCTGAGACAGACGGTCAGAGACAGGCGGCCTGAGACAGACGGCCTGAGACAGACGGTCTGAGACAGACGGTCTGAGAGAGACGGTCTGAGACAGGCGGTCTGAGACAGACGGACAGGGACAGGCGAATAGACGCTGCCCGATAGCGGCAGACGGACTGAGACGGACGGTCTGAGATAGGCTGACTGAGATAGACGGTCTGAGACAGACGCTCTGAGACAGACAGTCTGAGACAGGCGGCCTGAGACAGACGGTCTGAGACAGACGGTCTGAGACAGGCGGTCTGAGGCAGGCGGTCTGAGACAGACGGTCGGAGACAGACGGCCTGAGACAGATGGTCTGAGACAGACGGTCTGAGACAGACGGTCTGAGACAGACGGTCTGAGACAGACGGTCTGAGACAGACGGTCTGAGACAGACGGTCTGAGACAGACGGTCTGAGACAGACGGTCTGAGACAGGCGGTCTGACACAGACGGTCTGAGACAGACGGTCAGAGACAGGCGGCCTGAGACAGACGGCCTGAGACAGACGGTCTGATACAGACGGTCTGTGACAGTCGGTCTGAGACGCACGGTCTGAGACAGAAGGTCTGAGACTGACGGTCTGAGACAGACGGGCTGAGACACGGTCTGAGACAGGCGGTCTGCGACAGACGGTCTGAGACAGACGGTCTGAGACAGACGGCCTGAGACAGGCGGTCTGCGACAGAGGGACAGGGACAGGCGAATAGACGCTGCGCGATAGCGGCAGACAGACTGAGAAGGACGGTCCGAGATAGGCTGACTGAGATAGACGGTCTGAGACAGACGGCCTGAGACAGACGGTCTGAGACAGACGCTCTGAGACAGACGGTCTGAGACAGACGGTCTGAGACAGACGGTCTGAGACAGACGGTCTGAGACAGACGGTCTGAGACAGACGGTCTGAGACAGACGGTCTGAGACAGGCGGTCTGAGACAGACGGCCTGAGACAGACGGTCAGAGACAGGCGGCCTGAGACAGACGGCCTGAGACAGACGGTCTGAGACAGAAGGTTCGAGACAGAGGGATTGAGACAGACGGTCTGAGACAGACGGTCTGAGACAGGCGGTCTGAGACAGGCGGTCTGAGACAGACGGTCTGAGACAGACGGTCTGAGACAGACGGTCTGATACAGACGGTCTGTGACAGTCGGTCTGAGACGCACGGTCTGAGACAGACGGTCAGAGACAGGCGGCCTGAGACAGACGGCCTGAGACAGACGGTCTGAGACAGACGGTCCGAGACAGACGGTCTGAGACAGACGGTCAGAGACAGGCGGCCTGAGACAGACGGCCTGAGACAGACGGTCTGAGACAGACGGTCTGAGAGAGACGGTCTGAGACAGGCGGTCTGAGACAGACGGACAGGGACAGGCGAATAGACGCTGCCCGATAGCGGCAGACGGACTGAGACGGACGGTCTGAGATAGGCTGACTGAGATAGACGGTCTGAGACAGACGCTCTGAGACAGACAGTCTGAGACAGGCGGCCTGAGACAGACGGTCTGATACAGACGGTCTGATACAGACGGTCCGAGACAGACGGTCTGAGACAGACGGTCAGAGACAGGCGGCCTGAGACAGACGGTCTGAGACAGACGGTCCGAGACAGACGGTCTGAGACAGACGGTCAGAGACAGGCGGCCTGAGACAGACGGCCTGAGACAGACGGTCTGAGACAGACGGTCTGAGAGACGGTCTGAGACAGGCGGTCTGAGACAGGCGGTCTGAGACAGACGGACAGGGACAGGCGAATAGACGCTGCCCGATAGCGGCAGACGGACTGAGACGGACGGTCTGAGATAGGCTGACTGAGATAGACGGTCTGAGACAGACGCTCTGAGACAGACAGTCTGAGACAGGCGGCCTGAGACAGACGGTCTGATACAGACGGTCTGATACAGACGGTCTGATACAGACGGTCTGATACAGACGGTCTGAGACAGACGGTCTGAGACAGACGGTCTGAGACAGACGGTCTGAGACAGACGGTCTGAGACAGACGGTCTGAGACAGACGGTCAGAGACAGGCGGCCTGAGACAGACGGCCTGAGACAGACGGTCTGAGACAGACGGTCTGAGAGAAACGGTCTGAGACAGGCGGTCTGAGACAGACGGACAGGGACAGGCGAATAGACGCTGCCCGATAGCGGCAGACGGACTGAGACGGACGGTCTGAGACAGAAGGTTCGAGACAGAGGGATTGAGACAGACGGTCTGAGACAGACGGTCTGAGACAGGCGGTCTGAGACAGGCGGTCTGAGACAGACGGTCTGAGACAGACGGTCTGAGACAGACGGTCTGATACAGACGGTCTGTGACAGTCGGTCTGAGACGCACGGTCTGAGACAGACGGTCAGAGACAGGCGGCCTGAGACAGACGGCCTGAGACAGACGGTCTGAGACAGACGGTCCGAGACAGACGGTCTGAGACAGACGGTCAGAGACAGGCGGCCTGAGACAGACGGCCTGAGACAGACGGTCTGAGACAGACGGTCTGAGAGAGACGGTCTGAGACAGGCGGTCTGAGACAGACGGACAGGGACAGGCGAATAGACGCTGCCCGATAGCGGCAGACGGACTGAGACGGACGGTCTGAGATAGGCTGACTGAGATAGACGGTCTGAGACAGACGCTCTGAGACAGACAGTCTGAGACAGGCGGCCTGAGACAGACGGTCTGAGACAGACGGTCTGAGACAGGCGGTCTGAGGCAGGCGGTCTGAGACAGACGGTCGGAGACAGACGGCCTGAGACAGATGGTCTGAGACAGACGGTCTGAGACAGACGGTCTGAGACAGACGGTCTGAGACAGACGGTCTGAGACAGACGGTCTGAGACAGACGGTCTGAGACAGACGGTCTGAGACAGACGGTCTGAGACAGGCGGTCTGACACAGACGGTCTGAGACAGACGGTCAGAGACAGGCGGCCTGAGACAGACGGCCTGAGACAGACGGTCTGATACAGACGGTCTGTGACAGTCGGTCTGAGACGCACGGTCTGAGACAGAAGGTCTGAGACTGACGGTCTGAGACAGACGGGCTGAGACACGGTCTGAGACAGGCGGTCTGCGACAGACGGTCTGAGACAGACGGTCTGAGACAGACGGCCTGAGACAGGCGGTCTGCGACAGAGGGACAGGGACAGGCGAATAGACGCTGCGCGATAGCGGCAGACAGACTGAGAAGGACGGTCCGAGATAGGCTGACTGAGATAGACGGTCTGAGACAGACGGCCTGAGACAGACGGTCTGAGACAGACGCTCTGAGACAGACGGTCTGAGACAGACGGTCTGAGACAGACGGTCTGAGACAGACGGTCTGAGACAGACGGTCTGAGACAGACGGTCTGAGACAGACGGTCTGAGACAGGCGGTCTGAGACAGACGGCCTGAGACAGACGGTCAGAGACAGGCGGCCTGAGACAGACGGCCTGAGACAGACGGTCTGAGACAGAAGGTTCGAGACAGAGGGATTGAGACAGACGGTCTGAGACAGACGGTCTGAGACAGGCGGTCTGAGACAGGCGGTCTGAGACAGACGGCCTGAGACAGACGGTCAGAGACAGGCGGCCTGAGACAGACGGCCTGAGACAGACGGTCTGAGACAGACGGTCCGAGACAGACGGTCTGAGACAGACAGTCAGAGACAGGCGGCCTGAGACAGACGGCCTGAGACAGACGGTCTGAGACAGACGGTCTGAGACAGACGGTCTGAGACAGACGGTCTGAGAGAGACGGTGTGAGACAGGCGGTCTGAGACAGACGGACAGGGACAGGCGAATAGACGCTGCCCGATAGCGGCAGACGGACTGAGACGGACGGTCTGAGATATGCTGACTGAGATAGACGGTCTGAAACAGACGCTCTGGGACAGACAGTCTGAGACAGGCGGCCTGAGACAGACGGCCTGAGACAGACGGTCTGAGACAGACGGTCTGATACAGACGGTCTGATACAGACGGTCTGATACAGACGGTCTGATACAGACGGTCTGATACAGACGGTCTGATACAGACGGTCTGATACAGACGGTCTGATACAGACGGTCTGATACAGACGGTCTGATACAGACGGTCTGATACAGACGGTCTGATACAGACGGTCTGATACAGACGGTCTGATACAGACGGTCTGATACAGACTGTCTGTGACAGTCGGTCTGAGACGCACGGTCTGAGACAGACGGTCAGAGACAGGCGGCCTGAGACAGACGGCCTGAGACAGACGGTCTGAGACAGACGGTCCGAGACAGACGGTCTGAGACAGACGGTCAGAGACAGGCGGCCTGAGACAGACGGCCTGAGACAGACGGTCTGAGACAGACGGTCTGAGAGAGACGGTCTGAGACAGGCGGTCTGAGACAGACGGACAGGGACAGGCGAATAGACGCTGCCCGATAGCGGCAGACGGACTGAGACGGACGGTCTGAGATAGGCTGACTGAGATAGACGGTCTGAGACAGACGCTCTGAGACAGACAGTCTGAGACAGGCGGCCTGAGACAGACGGTCTGAGACAGACGGTCTGAGACAGGCGGTCTGAGACAGACGGTCTGATACAGACGGTCTGAGACAGACGGTCTGAGACAGACGGTCTGAGACAGACGGTCTGAGACAGACGGTCTGAGACAGACGGTCTGACACAGACGGTCTGCGACAGACGGTCTGCGACAGACGGTCTGAGACAGACGGTCTGAGACAGAAGGTTCGAGACAGAGGGATTGAGACAGACGGTCTGAGACAGACGGTCTGAGACAGGCGGTCTGAGACAGGCGGTCTGAGACAGACGGTCTGAGACAGACGGTCTGAGACAGACGGTCTGAGACAGACGGTCTGAGACAGACGGTCTGAGACAGAAGGTTCGAGACAGAGGGATTGAGACAGACGGTCGGAGACAGACGGTCTGAGACAGACGGTCTGAGACAGACGGTCTGAGACAGACGGTCTGATACAGACGGTCTGAGACAGACGGTCAGAGACAGGCGGCCTGAGACAGACGGCCTGAGACAGACGGTCTGAGACAGACGGTCCGAGACAGACGGTCTGAGACAGACGGTCAGAGACAGGCGGCCTGAGACAGACGGCCTGAGACAGACGGTCTGAGACAGACGGTCTGAGACAGACGGTCAGAGACAGGCGGCCTGAGACAGACGGTCTGAGACAGACGGTCTGAGAGAGACGGTCTGAGACAGGCGGTCTGAGACAGACGGCCTGAGACAGGCGGTCTGCGACAGAGGGACAGGGACAGGCGAATAGACGCTGCGCGATAGCGGCAGACAGACTGAGAAGGACGGTCTGAGATAGGCTGACTGAGATAGACGGTCTGAGACAGACGGCCTGAGACAGACGGTCTGAGACAGGCGGTCTGATACAGACGGTCTGAGACTGACGGTCAGAGACAGGCGGCCTGAGACAGACGGCCTGAGACAGACGGTCTGATACAGACGGTCTGATACAGACGGTCTGATACAGACGGTCTGATACAGACGGTCTGATACAGACGGTCTGTGACAGTCGGTCTGAGACGCAAGGTCTGAGACAGACGATCAGAGACAGGCGGCCTGAGACAGACGGCCTGAGACAGACGGCCTGAGACAGACGGTCTGAGACAGACGGTCCGAGACAGACGGTCTGAGACAGACAGTCAGAGACAGGCGGCCTGAGACAGACGGCCTGAGACAGACGGTCTGAGACAGACGGTCTGAGACAGACGGTCTGAGAGAGACGGTGTGAGACAGGCGGTCTGAGACAGACGGACAGGGACAGGCGAATAGACGCTGCCCGATAGCGGCAGACGGACTGAGACGGACGGTCTGAGATATGCTGACTGAGATAGACGGTCTGAGACAGACGCTCTGGGACAGACAGTCTGAGACAGGCGGCCTGAGACAGACGGTCTGAGACAGACGGTCTGAGACAGGCGGTCTGAGGCAGGCGGTCTGAGGCAGGCGGTCTGAGACAGACGGTCGGAGACAGACGGCCTGAGACAGACGGTCTGAGACAGACGGTCTGAAACAGACGGTCTGAGACAGACGGTCTGAGACAGACGGTCTGAGACAGACGGTCTGAGACAGACGGTCTGAGACAGACGGTCTGAGACAGACGGTCTGAGACAGACGGTCTGAGACAGACGGTCTGATACAGACGGTCTGTGACAGTCGGTCTGAGACGCACGGTCTGAGACAGACGGTCAGAGACAGGCGGCCTGAGACAGACGGCCTGAGACAGACGGTCTGAGACAGACGGTCCGAGGCAGACGGTCTGAGACAGACGGTCAGAGACAGGCGGCCTGAGACAGACGGCCTGAGACAGACGGTCTGAGACAGACGGTCTGAGAGAGACGGTCTGAGACAGGCGGTCTGAGACAGACGGACAGGGACAGGCGAATAGACGCTGCCCGATAGCGGCAGACGGACTGAGACGGACGGTCTGAGATAGGCTGACTGAGATAGACGGTCTGAGACAGACGCTCTGAGACAGACAGTCTGAGACAGGCGGCCTGAGACAGACGGTCTGAGACAGACGGTCTGAGACAGGCGGTCTGAGACAGACGGTCTGATACAGACGGTCTGAGACAGACGGTCTGAGACAGACGGTCTGAAACAGACGGTCTGAGACAGACGGTCTGACACAGACGGTCTGCGACAGACGGTCTGAGACAGACGGTCAGAGACAGAAGGCCTGAGACAGACGGCCTGAGACAGACGGTCTGATACAGACGGTCTGATACAGACGGTCTGATACAGACGGTCTGATACAGACGGTCTGATACAGACGGTCTGATACAGACGGTCTGATACAGACGGTCTGATACAGACGGTCTGATACAGACTGTCTGTGACAGTCGGTCTGAGATGCACGGTCTGAGACAGACGGTCAGAGACAGGCGGCCTGAGACAGACGGCCTGAGACAGACGGTCTGAGACAGACGGTCCGAGACAGACGGTCTGAGACAGACGGTCAGAGACAGGCGGCCTGAGACAGACGGCCTGAGACAGACGGTCTGAGGCAGACGGTCTGAGAGAGACGGTCTGAGACAGGCGGTCTGAGACAGACGGACAGGGACAGGCGAATAGACGCTGCCCGATAGCGGCAGACGGACTGAGACGGACGGTCTGAGATAGGCTGACTGAGATAGACGGTCTGAGACAGACGCTCTGAGACAGACAGTCTGAGACAGGCGGCCTGAGACAGACGGTCTGAGACAGACGGTCTGAGACAGGCGGTCTGAGACAGTCGGTCTGATACAGACGGTCTGAGACAGACGGTCTGAGACAGACGGTCTGAGACAGACGGTCTGAGACAGACGGTCTGAGACAGACGGTCTGACACAGACGGTCTGCGACAGACGGTCTGAGACAGACGGTCTGAGACAGAAGGTTCGAGACAGAGGGATTGAGACAGACGGTCTGAGACAGACGGTCTGAGACAGGCGGTCTGAGACAGGCGGTCTGAGACAGACGGTCTGAGACAGACGGTCTGAGACAGACGGTCTGAGACAGACGGTCTGAGACAGACGGTCTGAGACAGAAGGTTCGAGACAGAGGGATTGAGACAGACGGTCGGAGACAGACGGTCTGAGACAGACGGTCTGAGACAGACGGTCTGAGACAGACGGTCTGATACAGACGGTCTGAGACAGACGGTCAGAGACAGGCGGCCTGAGACAGACGGCCTGAGACAGACGGTCTGAGACAGACGGTCCGAGACAGACGGTCTGAGACAGACGGTCAGAGACAGGCGGCCTGAGACAGACGGCCTGAGACAGACGGTCTGAGACAGACGGTCTGAGACAGACGGTCAGAGACAGGCGGCCTGAGACAGACGGTCTGAGACAGACGGTCTGAGAGAGACGGTCTGAGACAGGCGGTCTGAGACAGACGGCCTGAGACAGGCGGTCTGCGACAGAGGGACAGGGACAGGCGAATAGACGCTGCGCGATAGCGGCAGACAGACTGAGAAGGACGGTCTGAGATAGGCTGACTGAGATAGACGGTCTGAGACAGACGGCCTGAGACAGACGGTCTGAGACAGGCGGTCTGATACAGACGGTCTGAGACAGACGGTCAGAGACAGGCGGCCTGAGACAGACGGCCTGAGACAGACGGTCTGATACAGACGGTCTGATACAGACGGTCTGATACAGACGGTCTGATACAGACGGTCTGATACAGACGGTCTGATACAGACGGTCTGATACAGACGGTCTGTGACAGTCGGTCTGAGACGCAAGGTCTGAGACAGACGATCAGAGACAGGCGGCCTGAGACAGACGGCCTGAGACAGACGGTCTGAGACAGACGGTCCGAGACAGACGGTCTGAGACAGACGGTCAGAGACAGGCGGCCTGAGACAGACGGCCTGAGACAGACGGTCTGAGACAGACGGTCTGAGAGAGACGGTCTGAGACAGGCGGTCTGAGACAGACGGACAGGGACAGGCGAATAGACGCTGCCCGATAGCGGCAGACGGACTGAGACGGACGGTCTGAGATAGGCTGACTGAGATAGACGGTCTGAGACAGACGCTCTGAGACAGACAGTCTGAGACAGGCGGCCTGAGACAGACGGTCTGAGACAGACGGTCTGAGACAGGCGGTCTGAGGCAGGCGGTCTGAGGCAGGCGGTCTGAGACAGACGGTCTGAGACAGACGGCCTGAGACAGATGGTCTGAGACAGACGGTCTGAGACAGACGGTCTGAGACAGGCGGTCTGATACAGACGGTCTGAGACAGACGGTCAGAGACAGGCGGCCTGAGACAGACGGCCTGAGACAGACGGTCTGATACAGACGGTCTGATACAGACGGTCTGATACAGACGGTCTGATACAGACGGTCTGATACAGACGGTCTGATACAGACGGTCTGATACAGACGGTCTGATACAGACGGTCTGATACAGACGGTCTGATACAGACGGTCTGATACAGACGGTCTGATACAGACGGTCTGATACAGACGGTCTGATACAGACGGTCTGATACAGACGGTCTGATACAGACGGTCTGATACAGACGGTCTGATACAGACGGTCTGATACAGACGGTCTGTGACAGTCGGTCTGAGACGCACGGTCTGAGACAGACGGTCTGAGACTGACGGTCTGAGACAGACGGGCTGAGACACGGTCTGAGACAGGCGGTCTGCGACAGACGGTCTGAGACAGGCGGTCTGAGACAGACGGCCTGAGACAGGCGGTCTGCGACAGAGGGACAGGGACAGGCGAATAGACGCTGCGCGATAGCGGCAGACAGACTGAGAAGGACGGTCTGAGTTAGGCTGACTGAGATAGACGGTCTGAGACAGACGGCCTGAGACAGACGGTCTGAGACAGACGCTCTGAGACAGACGGTCTGAGACAGACGGTCTGAGACAGACGCTCTGAGACAGACGGTCTGAGACAGACGGTCTGAGACAGACGGTCTGAGACAGACGGTCTGAGACAGACGGTCTGAGACAGACGGTTCGAGACAGAGGGATTGAGACAGACGGTCTGAGACTGGCGGTCTGATACAGACGGTCTGAGACAGACGGTCTGAGACAGGCGGTCAGAGACAGGCGGCCTGAGACAGACGGCCTGACACAGACGGTCTGAGACAGGCGGCCTGAGACAGACGGCCTGAGACAGACGGCCTGAGACAGACGGTCTGAGACAGACGGTCTGAGACAGACGGCCTGAGACACACGGTTCGAGACAGAGGGATTGAGACAGACGGTCTGAGACAGAAGGTCTGAGACAGGCGGTCTGAGACAGGCGGTCTGAGACAGACGGCCTGAGACAGACGGTTCGAGACAGAGGGATTGAGACAGACGGTCTGAGACAGATGGTCTGAGACAGACGGTCTGAGACAGGCGGTCTGAGACAGACGGTCTGAGACAGACGGTCAGAGACAGGCGGCCTGACACAGACGGCCTGAGACAGACGGTCTGTGACAGTCGGTCTGAGACGCACGGTCTGAGACAGACGGTCTGAGACTGACGGTCTGAGACAGAAGGTCTGAGACAGGCGGTCTGAGACAGGCGGTCTGAGACAGGCGGCCTGAGACAGACGGTCAGAGACAGGCGGCCTGAGACAGACGGCCTGAGACAGACGGACTGAGACAGACGGTCCGAGACAGACGGTCTGAGACAGACGGTCAGAGACAGGCGGCCTGAGACAGACGGCCTGAGACAGACGGTCTGAGACAGACGGTCTGAGACAGACGGTCTGAGAGAGACGGTCTGAGACAGGCGGTCTGAGACAGACGGACAGGGACAGGCGAATAGACGCTGCCCGATAGCGGCAGACGGACTGAGACGGACGGTCTGAGATAGGCTGACTGAGATAGACGGTCTGAGACAGACGCTCTGGGACAGACAGTCTGAGACAGGCGGCCTGAGACAGACGGTCTGAGACAGACGGACTGAGACAGGCGGTCTGAGGCAGGCGGTCTGAGGCAGGCGGTCTGAGACAGACGGTCTGTGACAGTCGGTCTGAGACGCACGGTCTGAGACAGACGGTCTGAGACTGACGGTCTGAGACAGAAGGTCTGAGACAGGCGGTCTGAGACAGGCGGTCTGAGACAGGCGGCCTGAGACAGACGGTCAGAGACAGGCGGCCTGAGACAGACGGCCTGAGACAGACGGACTGAGACAGACGGTCCGAGACAGACGGTCTGAGACAGACGGTCAGAGACAGGCGGCCTGAGACAGACGGCCTGAGACAGACGGTCTGAGACAGACGGTCTGAGACAGACGGTCTGAGAGAGACGGTCTGAGACAGGCGGTCTGAGACAGACGGACAGGGACAGGCGAATAGACGCTGCCCGATAGCGGCAGACGGACTGAGACGGACGGTCTGAGATAGGCTGACTGAGATAGACGGTCTGAGACAGACGCTCTGGGACAGACAGTCTGAGACAGGCGGCCTGAGACAGACGGTCTGAGACAGACGGACTGAGACAGGCGGTCTGAGGCAGGCGGTCTGAGGCAGGCGGTCTGAGACAGACGGTCGGAGACAGACGGCCTGAGACAGACGGTCTGAGACAGACGGTCTGAAACAGACGGTCTGAGACAGACGGTCTGAGACAGACGGTCTGAGACAGACGGTCTGAGACAGACGGTCTTAGACAGACGGTCTTAGACATACGGTCTGAGACAGACGGTCTGAGACAGACGGTCTGATACAGACGGTCTGAGACAGACGGTCTGAGACAGACGGTCTGAGACAGACGGTCTGAGACAGACGGTCTGAGACAGACGGTCTTAGACAGACGGCCTTAGACATACGGCCTGAGACAGACAGTCTGAGACAGACAGTCTGAGACAGACAGTCTGATACAGACGGTCTGAGACAGACGGTCTGAGACAGACGGTCTGAGACAGACGGTCTGAGACAGACGGTCTGAGACAGACGGTCTGAGACAGACGGTCTGAGACAGACGGTCTGAGACAGACGGTCTGAGACAGACGGTCTTAGACAGACGGTCTTAGACATACGGCCTGAGACAGACAGTCTGAGACAGACAGTCTGAGACAGACAGTCTGAGACAGACGGTCTTAGACAGACGGTCTTAGACATATGGCCTGAGACAGACGGTTCGAGACAGAGGGATTGAGACAGACGGTCTGAGACAGATGGTCTGAGACAGACGGTCTGAGACAGGCGGTCTGAGACAGGCGGTCTGAGACAGACGGTCGGAGACAGACGGTCAGAGACAGGCGGCCTGAGACAGACGGCCTGAGACAGACGGTCTGAGACAGACGGTCTGAGACAGAAGGTTCGAGGCAGAGGGATTGAGACAGACGGTCTGAGACAGACGGTCTGAGACAGGCGGTCTGAGACAGGCGGTCTGAGACAGACGGCCTGAGACAGACGGTTCGAGACAGAGGGATTGAGACAGACGGTCTGAGACAGATGGTCTGAGACAGACGGTCTGAGACAGGCGGTCTGAGACAGACGGTCTGAGACAGACGGTCAGAGACAGGCGGCCTGACACAGACGGCCTGAGACAGACGGTCTGTGACAGTCGGTCTGAGACGCACGGTCTGAGACAGACGGTCTGAGACTGACGGTCTGAGACAGAAGGTCTGAGACAGGCGGTCTGAGACAGGCGGTCTGAGACAGGCGGCCTGAGACAGACGGTCAGAGACAGGCGGCCTGAGACAGACGGCCTGAGACAGACGGACTGAGACAGACGGTCCGAGACAGACGGTCTGAGACAGACGGTCAGAGACAGGCGGCCTGAGACAGACGGCCTGAGACAGACGGTCTGAGACAGACGGTCTGAGACAGAAGGTTCGAGGCAGAGGGATTGAGACAGACGGTCTGAGACAGACGGTCTGAGACAGGCGGTCTGAGACAGGCGGTCTGAGACAGACGGTCGGAGACAGACGGCCTGAGACAGACGGCCTGAGACAGACGGTCTGAGACAGACGGCCTGAGACAGACGGTCTGAGACAGACGGTCTGAGACAGACGGTCTGAGACAGACGGTCTGAGACAGACGGTCTGAGACAGACGGTCTGAGACAGACGGTCTTAGACAGACGGTCTTAGACATACGGCCTGAGACAGACAGTCTGAGACAGACAGTCTGAGACAGACAGTCTGATACAGACGGTCTGAGACAGACGGTCTGAGACAGACGGTCTGAGACAGACGGTCTGACACAGACGGTCTGAGGCAGACGGTTCGAGACAGAGGGATTGAGACAGACGGTCTGAGACAGACGGTCTGAGACAGGCGGTCTGATACAGACGGTCTGAGACAGACGGTCAGAGACAGGCGGCCTGAGACAGACGGCCTGAGACAGACGGTCTGATACAGACGGTCTGATACAGACGGTCTGATACAGACGGTCTGATACAGACGGTCTGTGACAGTCGGTCTGAGACGCACGGTCTGAGACAGACGGTCTGAGACTGACGGCCTGAGACAGACGGTCTGAGACACGGTCTGAGACAGGCGGTCTGCGACAGACGGTCTGAGACAGACGGTCTGAGACAGACGGCCTGAGACAGGCGGTCTGCGACAGAGGGACAGGGACAGGCGAATAGACGCTGCGCGATAGCGGCAGACAGACTGAGAAGGACGGTCTGAGATAGGCTGACTGAGATAGACGGTCTGAGACAGACGGCCTGAGACAGACGGTCTGAGACAGACGCTCTGAGACAGACGGTCTGAGACAGACGGTCTGAGACAGACGGTCTGAGACAGACGGTCTGAGACAGACGGTCTGAGACAGACGGTCTGAGACAGACGGTCTGAGACAAACGGTCTGAGACAGACGATCGGAGACAGACGGTCTGAGACAGACGGTCCGAGACAGAGGAATTGAGACAGACGGTCTGAGACAGACGGTCTGACACAGACGGTCTGAGGCAGACGGTTCGAGACAGAGGGATTGAGACAGACGGTCTGAGACAGACGGTCTGAGACAGGCGGTCTGATACAGACGGTCTGAGACAGACGGTCTGAGACAGGCGGTCTTAGACAGACGGTCTTAGACATACGGCCTGAGACAGACAGTCTGAGACAGACAGTCTGAGACAGACAGTCTGATACAGACGGTCTGAGACAGACGGTCTGAGACAGACGGTCTGAGACAGACGGTCTGACACAGACGGTCTGAGGCAGACGGTTCGAGACAGAGGGATTGAGACAGACGGTCTGAGACAGACGGTCTGAGACAGACGCTCTGAGACAGACGGTCTGAGACAGACGGTCTGAGACAGACGCTCTGAGACAGACGGTCTGAGACAGACGGTCTGAGACAGACGGTCTGAGACAGACGGTCTGAGACAGACGGTCTGAGACAGACGGTTCGAGACAGAGGGATTGAGACAGACGGTCTGAGACTGGCGGTCTGATACAGACGGTCTGAGACAGACGGTCTGAGACAGGCGGTCAGAGACAGGCGGCCTGAGACAGACGGCCTGACACAGACGGTCTGAGACAGGCGGCCTGAGACAGACGGCCTGAGACAGACGGCCTGAGACAGACGGTCTGAGACAGACGGTCTGAGACAGACGGCCTGAGACACACGGTTCGAGACAGAGGGATTGAGACAGACGGTCTGAGACAGAAGGTCTGAGACAGG
Organism: Coelioxys conoideus; assembly: GCA_947623535.1. Taxonomy (NCBI): domain Eukaryota; kingdom Metazoa; phylum Arthropoda; class Insecta; order Hymenoptera; family Megachilidae; genus Coelioxys; species Coelioxys conoideus. Next base: position 1,561,203 of record CANQJN010000005.1, on the reverse strand, counting down.
CGGTCTGAGACAGGCGGTCTGAGACAGACGGCCTGAGACAGACGGTTCGAGACAGAGGGATTGAGACAGACGGTCAGAGACAGGCGGCCTGACACAGACGGCCTGAGACAGACGGTCTGTGACAGTCGGTCTGAGACGCACGGTCTGAGACAGACGGTCTGAGACAGACGGTCTGAGACAGACGGTCTGAGACAGACGGTTCGAGACAGAGGGATTGAGACAGACGGTCTGAGACTGGCGGTCTGATACAGACGGTCTGAGACAGACGGTCTGAGACAGGCGGTCAGAGACAGGCGGCCTGAGACAGACGGCCTGACACAGACGGTCTGAGACAGGCGGCCTGAGACAGACGGCCTGAGACAGACGGGCTGAGACAGACGGTCTGAGACAGACGGTCTGAGACAGACGGCCTGAGACACACGGTTCGAGACAGAGGGATTGAGACAGACGGTCTGAGACAGAAGGTCTGAGACAGGCGGTCTGAGACAGGCGGTCTGAGACAGACGGCCTGAGACAGACGGTTCGAGACAGAGGGATTGAGACAGACGGTCTGAGACAGATGGTCTGAGACAGACGGTCTGAGACAGGCGGTCTGAGACAGACGGTCTGAGACAGACGGTCAGAGACAGGCGGCCTGACACAGACGGCCTGAGACAGACGGTCTGTGACAGTCGGTCTGAGACGCACGGTCTGAGACAGACGGTCTGAGACTGACGGTCTGAGACAGAAGGTCTGAGACAGGCGGTCTGAGACAGGCGGTCTGAGACAGGCGGCCTGAGACAGACGGTCAGAGACAGGCGGCCTGAGACAGACGGCCTGAGACAGACGGACTGAGACAGACGGTCCGAGACAGACGGTCTGAGACAGACGGTCAGAGACAGGCGGCCTGAGACAGACGGCCTGAGACAGACGGTCTGAGACAGACGGTCTGAGACAGACGGTCTGAGAGAGACGGTCTGAGACAGGCGGTCTGAGACAGACGGACAGGGACAGGCGAATAGACGCTGCCCGATAGCGGCAGACGGACTGAGACGGACGGTCTGAGATAGGCTGACTGAGATAGACGGTCTGAGACAGACGCTCTGGGACAGACAGTCTGAGACAGGCGGCCTGAGACAGACGGTCTGAGACAGACGGACTGAGACAGGCGGTCTGAGGCAGGCGGTCTGAGGCAGGCGGTCTGAGGCAGGCGGTCTGAGACAGACGGTCGGAGACAGACGGCCTGAGACAGACGGTCTGAGACAGACGGTCTGAAACAGACGGTCTGAGACAGACGGTCTGAGACAGACGGTCTGAGACAGACGGTCTGAGACAGACGGTCTGATACAGACGGTCTGAGACAGACGGTCTGAGACAGACGGTCTGAGACAGACGGTCTGAGACAGACGGTCTGAGACAGACGGTCTTAGACAGACGGCCTTAGACATACGGCCTGAGACAGACAGTCTGAGACAGACAGTCTGAGACAGACAGTCTGATACAGACGGTCTGAGACAGACGGTCTGAGACAGACGGTCTGAGACAGACGGTCTGAGACAGACGGTCTGAGACAGACGGTCTGAGACAGACGGTCTGAGACAGACGGTCTGAGACAGACGGTCTGAGACAGACGGTCTGAGACAGACGGTCTTAGACAGACGGTCTTAGACATACGGCCTGAGACAGACAGTCTGAGACAGACAGTCTGAGACAGACAGTCTGAGACAGACGGTCTTAGACAGACGGTCTTAGACATATGGCCTGAGACAGACGGTTCGAGACAGAGGGATTGAGACAGACGGTCTGAGACAGATGGTCTGAGACAGACGGTCTGAGACAGGCGGTCTGAGACAGGCGGTCTGAGACAGACGGTCGGAGACAGACGGTCAGAGACAGGCGGCCTGAGACAGACGGCCTGAGACAGACGGTCTGAGACAGACGGTCTGAGACAGAAGGTTCGAGGCAGAGGGATTGAGACAGACGGTCTGAGACAGACGGTCTGAGACAGGCGGTCTGAGACAGGCGGTCTGAGACAGACGGCCTGAGACAGACGGTTCGAGACAGAGGGATTGAGACAGACGGTCTGAGACAGATGGTCTGAGACAGACGGTCTGAGACAGGCGGTCTGAGACAGACGGTCTGAGACAGACGGTCAGAGACAGGCGGCCTGACACAGACGGCCTGAGACAGACGGTCTGTGACAGTCGGTCTGAGACGCACGGTCTGAGACAGACGGTCTGAGACTGACGGTCTGAGACAGAAGGTCTGAGACAGGCGGTCTGAGACAGGCGGTCTGAGACAGGCGGCCTGAGACAGACGGTCAGAGACAGGCGGCCTGAGACAGACGGCCTGAGACAGACGGACTGAGACAGACGGTCCGAGACAGACGGTCTGAGACAGACGGTCAGAGACAGGCGGCCTGAGACAGACGGCCTGAGACAGACGGTCTGAGACAGACGGTCTGAGACAGAAGGTTCGAGGCAGAGGGATTGAGACAGACGGTCTGAGACAGACGGTCTGAGACAGGCGGTCTGAGACAGGCGGTCTGAGACAGACGGTCGGAGACAGACGGCCTGAGACAGACGGCCTGAGACAGACGGTCTGAGACAGACGGCCTGAGACAGACGGTCTGAGACAGACGGTCTGAGACAGACGGTCTGAGACAGACGGTCTGAGACAGACGGTCTGAGACAGACGGTCTGAGACAGACGGTCTTAGACAGACGGTCTTAGACATACGGCCTGAGACAGACAGTCTGAGACAGACAGTCTGAGACAGACAGTCTGATACAGACGGTCTGAGACAGACGGTCTGAGACAGACGGTCTGAGACAGACGGTCTGACACAGACGGTCTGAGGCAGACGGTTCGAGACAGAGGGATTGAGACAGACGGTCTGAGACAGACGGTCTGAGACAGGCGGTCTGATACAGACGGTCTGAGACAGACGGTCAGAGACAGGCGGCCTGAGACAGACGGCCTGAGACAGACGGTCTGATACAGACGGTCTGATACAGACGGTCTGATACAGACGGTCTGATACAGACGGTCTGTGACAGTCGGTCTGAGACGCACGGTCTGAGACAGACGGTCTGAGACTGACGGCCTGAGACAGACGGTCTGAGACACGGTCTGAGACAGGCGGTCTGCGACAGACGGTCTGAGACAGACGGTCTGAGACAGACGGCCTGAGACAGGCGGTCTGCGACAGAGGGACAGGGACAGGCGAATAGACGCTGCGCGATAGCGGCAGACAGACTGAGAAGGACGGTCTGAGATAGGCTGACTGAGATAGACGGTCTGAGACAGACGGCCTGAGACAGACGGTCTGAGACAGACGCTCTGAGACAGACGGTCTGAGACAGACGGTCTGAGACAGACGGTCTGAGACAGACGGTCTGAGACAGACGGTCTGAGACAGACGGTCTGAGACAGACGGTCTGAGACAAACGGTCTGAGACAGACGATCGGAGACAGACGGTCTGAGACAGACGGTCCGAGACAGAGGGATTGAGACAGACGGTCTGAGACAGACGGTCTGACACAGACGGTCTGAGGCAGACGGTTCGAGACAGAGGGATTGAGACAGACGGTCTGAGACAGACGGTCTGAGACAGGCGGTCTGATACAGACGGTCTGAGACAGACGGTCAGAGACAGGCGGCCTGAGACAGACGGCCTGAGACAGACGGTCTGATACAGACGGTCTGATACAGACGGTCTGATACAGACGGTCTGATACAGACGGTCTGATACAGACGGTCTGATACAGACGGTCTGTGACAGTCGGTCTGAGACGCACGGTCTGAGACAGACGGTCTGAGACTGACGGCCTGAGACAGACGGTCTGAGACACGGTCTGAGACAGGCGGTCTGCGACAGACGGTCTGAGACAGACGGTCTGAGACAGACGGCCTGAGACAGGCGGTCTGCGACAGAGGGACAGGGACAGGCGAATAGACGCTGCGCGATAGCGGCAGACAGACTGAGAAGGACGGTCTGAGATAGGCTGACTGAGATAGACGGTCTGAGACAGACGGCCTGAGACAGACGGTCTGAGACAGACGCTCTGAGACAGACGGTCTGAGACAGACGGTCTGAGACAGACGGTCTGAGACAGACGGTCTGAGACAGACGGTCTGAGACAGACGGTCTGAGACAGACGGTCTGAGACAGACGATCGGAGACAGACGGTCTGAGACAGACGGTCCGAGACAGAGGGATTGAGACAGACGGTCTGAGACTGGCGGTCTGATACAGACGGTCTGACACAGACGGTCTGAGACAGGCGGTCTGAGACAGACGGTCTGATACAGACGGTCTGAGACAGACGGTCTGATACAGACGGTCTGAGACAGACGGTCTGAGACAGACGGTCTGAGACAGGCGGTCTGAGACAGACGGACAGGGACAGGCGAATAGACGCTGCCCGATAGCGGCAGACGGACTGAGTCGGACGGTCTGAGATAGGCTGACTGAGATAGACGGTCTGAGACAGACGCTCTGAGACAGACAGTCTGAGACAGGCGGCCTGAGACAGACGGTCTGAGACAGACGGTCTGAGACAGGCGGTCTGAGACAGACGGTCTGATACAGACGGTCTGAGACAGACGGTCTGAGACAGACGGTCTGAGACAGACGGTCTGAGACAGACGGTCTGAGACAGACGGTCTCACACAGACGGTCTGCGACAGACGGTCTGAGACAGACGGTCTGAGACAGAAGGTTCGAGACAGAGGGATTGAGACAGACGGTCTGAGACAGACGGTCTGAGACAGGCGGTCTGAGACAGGCTGTCTGAGACAGACGGTCTGAGACAGACGGTCTGAGACAGACGGTCTGATACAGACGGTCTGTGACAGTCGGTCTGAGACGCACGGTCTGAGACAGACGGTCAGAGACAGGCGACCTGAGACAGACGGCCTGAGACAGACGGTCTGAGACAGACGGTCCGAGACAGACGGTCTGAGACAGACGGTCAGAGACAGGCGGCCTGAGACAGACGGCCTGAGACAGACGGTCTGAGACAGACGGTCTGAGAGAGACGGTCTGAGACAGGCGGTCTGAGACAGACGGACAGGGACAGGCGAATAGACGCTGCCCGATAGCGGCAGACGGACTGAGACGGACGGTCTGAGATAGGCTGACTGAGATAGACGGTCTGAGACAGACGCTCTGAGACAGACAGTCTGAGACAGGCGGCCTGAGACAGACGGTCTGAGACAGACGGTCTGAGACAGGCGGTCTGAGGCAGGCGGTCTGAGACAGACGGTCGGAGACAGACGGCCTGAGACAGATGGTCTAAGACAGACGGTCTGAGACAGACGGTCTGAGACAGACGGTCTGAGACAGACGGTCTGAGACAGACGGTCTGAGACAGACGGTCTGAGACAGACGGTCTGAGACAGACGGTCTGATACAGACGGTCTGAGACAGGCGGTCTGACACAGACGGTCTGAGACAGACGGTCAGAGACAGGCGGCCTGAGACAGACGGCCTGAGACAGACGGTCTGATACAGACGGTCTGATACAGACGGTCTGATACAGACGGTCTGATACAGACGGTCTGATACAGACGGTCTGATACAGACGGTCTGATACAGACGGTCTGTGACAGTCGGTCTGAGACGCACGGTCTGAGACAGACGGTCTGAGACTGACGGTCTGAGACAGACGGGCTGAGACACGGTCTGAGACAGGCGGTCTGCGACAGACGGTCTGAGACAGACGGTCTGAGACAGACGGCCTGAGACAGGCGGTCTGCGACAGAGGGACAGGGACAGGCGAATAGACGCTGCGCGATAGCGGCAGACAGACTGAGAAGGACGGTCTGAGATAGGCTGACTGAGATAGACGGTCTGAGACAGACGGCCTGAGACAGACGGTCTGAGACAGACGCTCTGAGACAGACGGTCTGAGACAGACGGTCTGAGACAGACGGTCTGAGACAGACGGTCTGAGACAGACGGTCTGAGACAGACGGTCTGAGACAGACGGTCTGAGACAGACGGTCTGAGACAGGCGGTCTGAGACAGACGGCCTGAGACAGACGGTCAGAGACAGGCGGCCTGAGACAGACGGCCTGAGACAGACGGTCTGAGACAGAAGGTTCGAGACAGAGGGATTGAGACAGACGGTCTGAGACAGACGGTCTGAGACAGGCGGTCTGAGACAGATGGTCTGAGACAGACGGTCTGAGACAGGCGGTCTGAGACAGACGGTCTGAGACAGACGGTCAGAGACAGGTGGCCTGACACAGACGGCCTGAGACAGACGGTCTGTGACAGTCGGTCTGAGACGCACGATCTGAGACAGACGGTCTGAGACTGACGGTCTGAGACAGAAGGTCTGAGACAGGCGGTCTGAGACAGGCGGTCTGAGACAGACGGCCTGAGACAGACGGTCAGAGACAGGCGGCCTGAGACAGACGGCCTGAGACAGACGGTCTGAGACAGACGGTCCGAGACAGACGGTCTGAGACAGACGGTCTGAGAGAGACGGTGTGAGACAGGCGGTCTGAGACAGACGGACAGGGACAGGCGAATAGACGCTGCCCGATAGCGGCAGACGGACTGAGACGGACGGTCTGAGATAGGCTGACTGAGATAGACGGTCTGAGACAGACGCTCTGGGACAGACAGTCTGAGACAGGCGGCCTGAGACAGACGGTCTGAGACAGACGGTCTGAGACAGGCGGTCTGAGACAGACGGTCTGATACAGACGGTCTGAGACAGACGGTCTGAGACAGACGGTCTGAGACAGACGGTCTGAGACAGACGGTCTGACACAGACGGTCTGCGACAGACGGTCTGAGACAGACGGTCTGAGACAGACGGTCAGAGACAGAAGGCCTGAGACAGACGGCCTGAGACAGACGGTCTGATACAGACGGTCTGATACAGACGGTCTGATACAGACGATCTGATACAGACGGTCTGATACAGACGGTCTGATACAGACGGTCTGATACAGACTGTCTGTGACAGTCGGTCTGAGACGCACGGTCTGAGACAGATGGTCAGAGACAGGCGGCCTGAGACAGACGGCCTGAGACAGACGGTCTGAGACAGACGGTCCGAGACAGACGGTCTGAGACAGACGGTCAGAGACAGGCGGCCTGAGACAGACGGCCTGAGACAGACGGTCTGAGACAGACGGTCTGAGAGAGACGGTCTGAGACAGGCGGTCTGAGACAGACGGCCTGAGACAGGCGGTCTGCGACAGAGGGACAGGGACAGGCGAATAGACGCTGCGCGATAGCGGCAGACAGACTGAGAAGGACGGTCTGAGATAGGCTGACTGAGATAGACGGTCTGAGACAGACGGCCTGAGACAGACGGTCTGAGACAGGCGGTCTGATACAGACGGTCTGAGACAGACGGTCAGAGACAGGCGGCCTGAGACAGACGGCCTGAGACAGACGGTCTGATACAGACGGTCTGATACAGACGGTCTGATACAGACGGTCTGATACAGACGGTCTGATACAGACGGTCTGATACAGACGGTCTGATACAGACGGTCTGATACAGACGGTCTGATACAGACGGTCTGATACAGACGGTCTGTGACAGTCGGTCTGAGACGCAAGGTCTGAGACAGACGATCAGAGACAGGCGGCCTGAGACAGACGGCCTGAGACAGACGGTCTGAGACAGACGGTCCGAGACAGACGGTCTGAGACAGACGGTCAGAGACAGGCGGCCTGAGACAGACGGCCTGAGACAGACGGTCTGAGACAGACGGTCTGAGAGAGACGGTCTGAGACAGGCGGTCTGAGACAGGCGGTCTGAGACAGACGGACAGGGACAGGCGAATAGACGCTGCCCGATAGCGGCAGACGGACTGAGACGGACGGTCTGAGATAGGCTGACTGAGATAGACGGTCTGAGACAGACGCTCTGAGACAGACAGTCTGAGACAGGCGGCCTGAGACAGACGGTCTGAGACAGACGGTCTGAGACAGGCGGTCTGAGGCAGGCGGTCTGAGACAGACGGTCTGAGACAGACGGCCTGAGACAGATGGTCTGAGACAGACGGTCTGAGACAGACGGTCTGAGACAGGCGGTCTGATACAGACGGTCTGAGACAGACGGTCAGAGACAGGCGGCCTGAGACAGACGGCCTGAGACAGACGGTCTGATACAGACGGTCTGATACAGACGGTCTGATACAGACGGTCTGATACAGACGGTCTGATACAGACGGTCTGATACAGACGGTCTGATACAGACGGTCTGATACAGACGGTCTGATACAGACGGTCTGATACAGACGGTCTGATACAGACGGTCTGATACAGACGGTCTGATACAGACGGTCTGATACAGACGGTCTGATACAGACGGTCTGATACAGACGGTCTGTGACAGTCGGTCTGAGACGCACGGTCTGAGACAGACGGTCTGAGACTGACGGTCTGAGACAGACGGGCTGAGACACGGTCTGAGACAGGCGGTCTGCGACAGACGGTCTGAGACAGGCGGTCTGAGACAGACGGCCTGAGACAGGCGGTCTGCGACAGAGGGACAGGGACAGGCGAATAGACGCTGCGCGATAGCGGCAGACAGACTGAGAAGGACGGTCTGAGATAGGCTGACTGAGATAGACGGTCTGAGACAGACGGCCTGAGACAGACGGTCTGAGACAGACGCTCTGAGACAGACGGTCTGAGACAGACGGTCTGAGACAGACGCTCTGAGACAGACGGTCTGAGACAGACGGTCTGAGACAGACGGTCTGAGACAGACGGTCTGAGACAGACGGTCTGAGACAGACGGTTCGAGACAGAGGGATTGAGACAGACGGTCTGAGACTGGCGGTCTGATACAGACGGTCTGAGACAGACGGTCTGAGACAGGCGGTCAGAGACAGGCGGCCTGAGACAGACGGCCTGACACAGACGGTCTGAGACAGGCGGCCTGAGACAGACGGCCTGAGACAGACGGCCTGAGACAGACGGTCTGAGACAGACGGTCTGAGACAGACGGCCTGAGACACACGGTTCGAGACAGAGGGATTGAGACAGACGGTCTGAGACAGAAGGTCTGAGACAGGCGGTCTGAGACAGGCGGTCTGAGACAGACGGCCTGAGACAGACGGTTCGAGACAGAGGGATTGAGACAGACGGTCTGAGACAGATGGTCTGAGACAGACGGTCTGAGACAGGCGGTCTGAGACAGACGGTCTGAGACAGACGGTCAGAGACAGGCGGCCTGACACATACGGCCTGAGACAGACGGTCTGTGACAGTCGGTCTGAGACGCACGGTCTGAGACAGACGGTCTGAGACTGACGGTCTGAGACAGAAGGTCTGAGACAGGCGGTCTGAGACAGGCGGTCTGAGACAGGCGGCCTGAGACAGACGGTCAGAGACAGGCGGCCTGAGACAGACGGCCTGAGACAGACGGACTGAGACAGACGGTCCGAGACAGACGGTCTGAGACAGACGGTCAGAGACAGGCGGCCTGAGACAGACGGCCTGAGACAGACGGTCTGAGACAGACGGTCTGAGAGAGACGGTCTGAGACAGGCGGTCTGAGACAGACGGACAGGGACAGGCGAATAGACGCTGCCCGATAGCGGCAGACGGACTGAGACGGACGGTCTGAGATAGGCTGACTGAGATAGACGGTCTGAGACAGACGCTCTGGGACAGACAGTCTGAGACAGGCGGCCTGAGACAGACGGTCTGAGACAGACGGACTGAGACAGGCGGTCTGAGGCAGGCGGTCTGAGGCAGGCGGTCTGAGACAGACGGTCGGAGACAGACGGCCTGAGACAGACGGTCTGAGACAGACGGTCTGAAACAGACGGTCTGAGACAGACGGTCTGAGACAGACGGTCTGAGACAGACGGTCTTAGACAGACGGCCTTAGACATACGGCCTGAGACAGACAGTCTGAGACAGACAGTCTGAGACAGACAGTCTGATACAGACGGTCTGAGACAGACGGTCTGAGACAGACGGTCTGAGACAGACGGTCTGAGACAGACGGTCTGAGACAGACGGTCTGAGACAGACGGTCTGAGACAGACGGTCTGAGACAGACGGTCTGAGACAGACGGTCTTAGACAGATGGTCTTAGACATACGGCCTGAGACAGACAGTCTGAGACAGACAGTCTGAGACAGACAGTCTGAGACAGACGGTCAGAGACAGGCGGCCTGAGACAGACGGCCTGAGACAGACGGTCTGAGACAGACGGTCTGAGACAGAAGGTTCGAGACAGAGGGATTGAGACAGACGGTCTGAGACAGACGGTCTGAGACAGGCGGTCTGAGACAGGCGGTCTGAGACAGACGGTCTGAGACAGACGGTCTGAGACAGACGGTCTGAGACCGACGGTCTGAGACAGACGGTCTGAGACAGACGGTCTTAGACAGACGGTCTTAGACATACGGCCTGAGACAGACAGTCTGAGACAGACAGTCTGAGACAGACAGTCTGATACAGACGGTCTGAGACAGACGGTCTGAGACAGACGGTCTGAGACAGACGGTCTGAGACAGACGGTCTGAGACAGACGGTCTGAGACAGACGGTCTGAGACAGACGGTCTTAGACAGACGGTCTTAGACATACGGCCTGAGACAGACGGTTCGAGACAGAGGGATTGAGACAGACGGTCTGAGACAGATGGTCTGAGACAGACGGTCTGAGACAGGCGGTCTGAGACAGGCGGTCTGAGACAGACGGTCGGAGACAGACGGTCAGAGACAGGCGGCCTGAGACAGACGGCCTGAGACAGACGGTCTGAGACAGACGGTCTGAGACAGAAGGTTCGAGACAGAGGGATTGAGACAGACGGTTTGAGACAGACGGTCTGAGACAGGCGGTCTGAGACAGGCGGTCTGAGACAGACGGTCGGAGACAGACGGCCTGAGACAGACGGTCTGAGACAGACGGTCTGAGACAGACGGTCTGAGACAGACGGTCTGAGACAGACGGTCTGAGACAGACGGTCTGAGACAGACGGTCTGAGACAGACGGTCTGAGACAGACGGTCTGAGACAGACGGTCTTAGACAGACGGTCTTAGACATACGGCCTGAGACAGACAGTCTGAGACAGACAGTCTGAGACAGACAGTCTGATACAGACGGTCTGAGACAGACGGTCTGAGACAGACGGTCTGACACAGACGGTCTGAGGCAGACGGTTCGAGACAGAGGGATTGAGACAGACGGTCTGAGACAGACGGTCTGAGACAGGCGGTCTGATACAGACGGTCTGAGACAGACGGTCAGAGACAGGCGGCCTGAGACAGACGGCCTGAGACAGACGGTCTGATACAGACGGTCTGATACAGACGGTCTGATACAGACGGTCTGATACAGACGGTCTGATACAGACGGTCTGATACAGACGGTCTGATACAGACGGTCTGTGACAGTCGGTCTGAGACGCACGGTCTGAGACAGACGGTCTGAGACTGACGGCCTGAGACAGACGGTCTGAGACACGGTCTGAGACAGGCGGTCTGCGACAGACGGTCTGAGACAGACGGTCTGAGACAGACGGCCTGAGACAGGCGGTCTGCGACAGAGGGACAGGGACAGGCGAATAGACGCTGCGCGATAGCGGCAGACAGACTGAGAAGGACGGTCTGAGATAGGCTGACTGAGATAGACGGTCTGAGACAGACGGCCTGAGACAGACGGTCTGATACAGACGGTCTGATACAGACGGTCTGATACAGACGGTCTGTGACAGTCGGTCTGAGACGCACGGTCTGAGACAGACGGTCTGAGACTGACGGCCTGAGACAGACGGTCTGAGACACGGTCTGAGACAGGCGGTCTGCGACAGACAGTCTGAGACAGACACTCTGAGACAGACAGTCTGATACAGACGGTCCGAGACAGACGGTCTGAGACAGACGGTCTGATACAGACGGTCTGTGACAGTCGGTCTGAGACGCACGGTCTGACACAGACGGTCTGAGGCAGACGGTTCGAGACAGAGGGATTGAGACAGACGGTCTGAGACAGACGGTCTGAGACAGACGGTCTGAGACAGACGGTCTGAGACAGACGGTCTGAGACAGACGGTCTGAGACAGACGGTCTGAGACAGACGGTCTGAGACAGACGGTCCGAGACAGAGGGATTGAGACAGACGGTCTGAGACTGGCGGTCTGATACAGACGGTCTGAGACAGACGGTCTGAGACAGGCGGTCAGAGACAGGCGGCCTGAGACAGACGGCCTGAGACAGACGGCCTGAGACAGACGGTCTGAGACAGACGGTCTGAGACAGACGGCCTGAGACACACGGTTCGAGACAGAGGGATTGAGACAGACGGTCTGAGACAGAAGGTCTGAGACAGGCGGTCTGAGACAGGCGGCCTGAGACAGACGGCCTGACACAGACGGTCTGAGACAGGCGGCCTGAGACAGACGGCCTGAGACAGACGGCCTGACACAGACGGTCTGAGACAGGCGGCCTGAGACAGACGGTTCGAGACAGAGGGATTGAGACAGACGGTCTGAGACAGATGGTCTGAGACAGACGGTCTGAGACAGGCGGTCTGAGACAGACGGTCTGAGACAGACGGTCAGAGACAGGCGGCCTGACACAGACGGTCTGAGACAGACGGTCTTAGACAGACGGTCTTAGACATACGGCCTGAGACAGACAGTCTGAGACAGACACTCTGAGACAGACAGTCTGATACAGACGGTCCGAGACAGACGGTCTGAGACAGACGGTCTGATACAGACGGTCTGTGACAGTCGGTCTGAGACGCACGGTCTGACACAGACGGTCTGAGGCAGACGGTTCGAGACAGAGGGATTGAGACAGACGGTCTGAGACAGACGGTCTGAGACAGGCGGTCTGATACAGACGGTCTGAGACAGACGGTCAGAGACAGGCGGCCTGAGACAGACGGCCTGAGACAGACGGTCTGATACAGACGGTCTGATACAGACGGCCTGATACAGACGGTCTGATACAGACGGTCTGTGACAGTCGGTCTGAGACGCACGGTCTGAGACAGACGGTCTGAGACTGACGGCCTGAGACAGACGGTCTGAGACACGGTCTGAGAAAGGCGGTCTGCGACAGACGGTCTGAGACAGACGGTCTGAGACAGACGGCCTGAGACAGGCGGTCTGCGACAGAGGGACAGGGACAGGCGAATAGACGCTGCGCGATAGCGGCAGACAGACTGAGAAGGACGGTCTGAGATAGGCTGACTGAGATAGACGGTCTGAGACAGACGGCCTGAGACAGACGGTCTGAGACAGACGCTCTGAGACAGACGGTCTGAGACAGACGGTCTGACACAGACGGTCTGAGGCAGACGGTTCGAGACAGAGGGATTGAGACAGACGGTCTGAGACAGACGGTCTGAGACAGGCGGTCTGATACAGACGGTCTGAGACAGACGGTCAGAGACAGGCGGCCTGAGACAGACGGCCTGAGACAGACGGTCTGATACAGACGGTCTGATACAGACGGTCTGATACAGACGGTCTGATACAGACGGTCTGATACAGACGGTCTGATACAGACGGTCTGTGACAGTCGGTCTGAGACGCACGGTCTGAGACAGACGGTCTGAGACTGACGGCCTGAGACAGACGGTCTGAGACAGACGCTCTGAGACAGACGGTCTGAGACAGACGGTCTGAGACAGACGGTCTGAGACAGACGGTCTGAGACAGACGGTCTGAGACAGACGGTCTGAGACAGACGGTCTGAGACAGACGATCGGAGACAGACGGTCTGAGACAGACGGTCCGAGACAGAGGGATTGAGACAGACGGTCTGAGACAGACGGTCTGACACAGACGGTCTGAGGCAGACGGTTCGAGACAGAGGGATTGAGACAGACGGTCTGAGACAGACGGTCTGAGACAGGCGGTCTGATACAGACGGTCTGAGACAGACGGTCAGAGACAGGCGGCCTGAGACAGACGGCCTGAGACAGACGGTCTGATACAGACGGTCTGATACAGACGGTCTGATACAGACGGTCTGATACAGACGGTCTGATACAGACGGTCTGATACAGACGGTCTGTGACAGTCGGTCTGAGACACGGTCTGAGACAGGCGGTCTGCGACAGACGGTCTGAGACAGACGGTCTGAGACAGACGGCCTGAGACAGGCGGTCTGCGACAGAGGGACAGGGACAGGCGAATAGACGCTGCGCGATAGCGGCAGACAGACTGAGAAGGACGGTCTGAGATAGGCTGACTGAGATAGACGGTCTGAGACAGACGGCCTGAGACAGACGGTCTGAGACAGACGCTCTGAGACAGACGGTCTGAGACAGACGGTCTGAGACAGACGGTCTGAGACAGACGGTCTGAGACAGACGGTCTGAGACAGACGGTCTGAGACAGACGGTCTGAGACAGACGGTCTGAGACAGATGATCGGAGACAGACGGTCTGAGACAGACGGTCCGAGACAGAGGGATTGAGACAGACGGTCTGAGACAGACGGTCTGACACAGACGGTCTGAGGCAGACGGTTCGAGACAGAGGGATTGAGACAGACGGTCTGAGACAGACGGTCTGAGACAGGCGGTCTGATACAGACGGTCTGAGACAGACGGTCAGAGACAGGCGGCCTGAGACAGACGGCCTGAGACAGACGGTCTGATACAGACGGTCTGATACAGACGGTCTGATACAGACGGTCTGATACAGACGGTCTGATACAGACGGTCTGATACAGACGGTCTGATACAGACGGTCTGTGACAGTCGGTCTGAGACGCACGGTCTGAGACAGACGGTCTGAGACTGACGGCCTGAGACAGACGGTCTGAGACACGGTCTGAGACAGGCGGTCTGCGACAGACGGTCTGAGACAGACGGTCTGAGACAGACGGCCTGAGACAGGCGGTCTGCGACAGAGGGACAGGGACAGGCGAATAGACGCTGCGCGATAGCGGCAGACAGACTGAGAAGGACGGTCTGAGATAGGCTGACTGAGATAGACGGTCTGAGACAGACGGCCTGAGACAGACGGTCTGAGACAGACGCTCTGAGACAGACGGTCTGAGACAGACGGTCTGAGACAGACGGTCTGAGACAGACGGTCTGAGACAGACGGTCTGAGACAGACGGTCTGAGACAGACGGTCTGAGACAGACGATCGGAGACAGACGGTCTGAGACAGACGGTCCGAGACAGAGGGATTGAGACAGACGGTCTGAGACTGGCGGTCTGATACAGACGGTCTGACACAGACGGTCTGCGACAGACGGTCTGAGACAGACGGTCTGAGACAGAAGGTTCGAGACAGAGGGATTGAGACAGGCGGTCTGAGACAGACGGTCGGAGACAGACGGCCTGAGACAGACGGTCTGAGACAGACGGTCTGAGACAGACGGTCTGAGACAGACGGTCTGAGACAGACGGTCTGAGACAGACGGTCTGAGACAGACGGTCTGAGACAGACGGTCTGAGACAGACGGTCTGAGACAGACGGTCTGAGACAGACGGTCTGAGACAGACGGTCTGAGACCGACGGTCTGAGACAGACGGTCTGAGACAGACGGTCTTAGACAGACGGTCTTAGACATACGGCCTGAGACAGACAGTCTGAGACAGACAGTCTGAGACAGACAGTCTGATACAGACGGTCTGAGACAGACGGTCTGAGACAGACGGTCTGAGACAGACGGTCTGAGACAGACGGTCTGAGACAGACGGTCTGAGACAGACGGTCTGAGACAGACGGTCTTAGACAGACGGTCTTAGACATACGGCCTGAGACAGACGGTTCGAGACAGAGGGATTGAGACAGACGGTCTGAGACAGATGGTCTGAGACAGACGGTCTGAGACAGGCGGTCTGAGACAGGCGGTCTGAGACAGACGGTCGGAGACAGACGGTCAGAGACAGGCGGCCTGAGACAGACGGCCTGAGACAGACGGTCTGAGACAGACGGTCTGAGACAGAAGGTTCGAGACAGAGGGATTGAGACAGACGGTTTGAGACAGACGGTCTGAGACAGGCGGTCTGAGACAGGCGGTCTGAGACAGACGGTCGGAGACAGACGGCCTGAGACAGACGGTCTGAGACAGACGGTCTGAGACAGACGGTCTGAGACAGACGGTCTGAGACAGACGGTCTGAGACAGACGGTCTGAGACAGACGGTCTGAGACAGACGGTCTGAGACAGACGGTCTGAGACAGACGGTCTTAGACAGACGGTCTTAGACATACGGCCTGAGACAGACAGTCTGAGACAGACAGTCTGAGACAGACAGTCTGATACAGACGGTCTGAGACAGACGGTCTGAGACAGACGGTCTGACACAGACGGTCTGAGGCAGACGGTTCGAGACAGAGGGATTGAGACAGACGGTCTGAGACAGACGGTCTGAGACAGGCGGTCTGATACAGACGGTCTGAGACAGACGGTCAGAGACAGGCGGCCTGAGACAGACGGCCTGAGACAGACGGTCTGATACAGACGGTCTGATACAGACGGTCTGATACAGACGGTCTGATACAGACGGTCTGATACAGACGGTCTGATACAGACGGTCTGTGACAGTCGGTCTGAGACGCACGGTCTGAGACAGACGGTCTGAGACTGACGGCCTGAGACAGACGGTCTGAGACACGGTCTGAGACAGGCGGTCTGCGACAGACGGTCTGAGACAGACGGTCTGAGACAGACGGCCTGAGACAGGCGGTCTGCGACAGAGGGACAGGGACAGGCGAATAGACGCTGCGCGATAGCGGCAGACAGACTGAGAAGGACGGTCTGAGATAGGCTGACTGAGATAGACGGTCTGAGACAGACGGCCTGAGACAGACGGTCTGATACAGACGGTCTGATACAGACGGTCTGATACAGACGGTCTGTGACAGTCGGTCTGAGACGCACGGTCTGAGACAGACGGTCTGAGACTGACGGCCTGAGACAGACGGTCTGAGACACGGTCTGAGACAGGCGGTCTGCGACAGACAGTCTGAGACAGACACTCTGAGACAGACAGTCTGATACAGACGGTCCGAGACAGACGGTCTGAGACAGACGGTCTGATACAGACGGTCTGTGACAGTCGGTCTGAGACGCACGGTCTGACACAGACGGTCTGAGGCAGACGGTTCGAGACAGAGGGATTGAGACAGACGGTCTGAGACAGACGGTCTGAGACAGACGGTCTGAGACAGACGGTCTGAGACAGACGGTCTGAGACAGACGGTCTGAGACAGACGGTCTGAGACAGACGGTCTGAGACAGACGGTCCGAGACAGAGGGATTGAGACAGACGGTCTGAGACTGGCGGTCTGATACAGACGGTCTGAGACAGACGGTCTGAGACAGGCGGTCAGAGACAGGCGGCCTGAGACAGACGGCCTGAGACAGACGGCCTGAGACAGACGGTCTGAGACAGACGGTCTGAGACAGACGGCCTGAGACACACGGTTCGAGACAGAGGGATTGAGACAGACGGTCTGAGACAGAAGGTCTGAGACAGGCGGTCTGAGACAGGCGGCCTGAGACAGACGGCCTGACACAGACGGTCTGAGACAGGCGGCCTGAGACAGACGGCCTGAGACAGACGGCCTGACACAGACGGTCTGAGACAGGCGGCCTGAGACAGACGGTTCGAGACAGAGGGATTGAGACAGACGGTCTGAGACAGATGGTCTGAGACAGACGGTCTGAGACAGGCGGTCTGAGACAGACGGTCTGAGACAGACGGTCAGAGACAGGCGGCCTGACACAGACGGTCTGAGACAGACGGTCTTAGACAGACGGTCTTAGACATACGGCCTGAGACAGACAGTCTGAGACAGACACTCTGAGACAGACAGTCTGATACAGACGGTCCGAGACAGACGGTCTGAGACAGACGGTCTGATACAGACGGTCTGTGACAGTCGGTCTGAGACGCACGGTCTGACACAGACGGTCTGAGGCAGACGGTTCGAGACAGAGGGATTGAGACAGACGGTCTGAGACAGACGGTCTGAGACAGGCGGTCTGATACAGACGGTCTGAGACAGACGGTCAGAGACAGGCGGCCTGAGACAGACGGCCTGAGACAGACGGTCTGATACAGACGGTCTGATACAGACGGCCTGATACAGACGGTCTGATACAGACGGTCTGTGACAGTCGGTCTGAGACGCACGGTCTGAGACAGACGGTCTGAGACTGACGGCCTGAGACAGACGGTCTGAGACACGGTCTGAGAAAGGCGGTCTGCGACAGACGGTCTGAGACAGACGGTCTGAGACAGACGGCCTGAGACAGGCGGTCTGCGACAGAGGGACAGGGACAGGCGAATAGACGCTGCGCGATAGCGGCAGACAGACTGAGAAGGACGGTCTGAGATAGGCTGACTGAGATAGACGGTCTGAGACAGACGGCCTGAGACAGACGGTCTGAGACAGACGCTCTGAGACAGACGGTCTGAGACAGACGCTCTGAGACAGACGGTCTGAGACAGACGGTCTGAGACAGACGGTCTGAGACAGACGGTCTGAGACAGACGGTCTGAGACAGACGGTCTGAGACAGACGGTCTGAGACAGACGGTCTGAGACAGACGGTCTGAGACAGACGGTCTGAGACAGACGGTCCGAGACAGAGGGATTGAGACAGACGGTCTGAGACTGGCGGTCTGATACAGACGGTCTGAGACAGACGGTCTGAGACAGGCGGTCAGAGACAGGCGGCTTGAGACAGACGGCCTGACACAGACGGTCTGAGACAGGCGGCCTGAGACAGACGGCCTGAGACAGACGGCCTGAGACAGACGGTCTGAGACAGACGGTCTGAGACAGACGGCCTGAGACACACGGTTCGAGACAGAGGGATTGAGACAGACGGTCTGAGACAGAAGGTCTGAGACAGGCGGTCTGAGACAGGCGGTCTGAGACAGACGGCCTGAGACAGACGGTCAGAGACAGGCGGCCTGACACAGACGGCCTGAGACAGACACTCTGAGACAGACAGTCTGATACAGACGGTCTGAGACAGACGGTCTGAGACAGACGGTCTGATACAGACGGTCTGTGACAGTCGGTCTGAGACGCACGGTCTGACACAGACGGTCTGAGGCAGACGGTTCGAGACAGAGGGATTGAGACAGACGGTCTGAGACAGACGGTCTGAGACAGACGGTCTGAGACAGGCGGTCTGATACAGACGGTCTGAGACAGACGGTCAGAGACAGGCGGCCTGAGACAGACGGCCTGAGACAGACGGTCTGATACAGACGGTCTGATACAGACGGTCTGATACAGACGGTCTGTGACAGTCGGTCTGAGACGCACGGTCTGAGACAGACGGTCTGAGACTGACGGCCTGAGACAGAGGGCCTGAGACACACGGTTCGAGACAGAGGGATTGAGACAGACGGTCTGAGACAGAAGGTCTGAGACAGACGGCCTGAGACAGACGGCCTGAGACAGACGGCCTGACACAGACGGTCTGAGACAGGCGGCCTGAGACAGACGGTTCGAGACAGAGGGATTGAGACAGACGGTCTGAGACAGATGGTCTGAGACAGACGGTCTGAGACAGGCGGTCTGAGACAGACGGTCTGAGACAGACGGTCAGAGACAGGCGGCCTGACACAGACGGCCTGAGACAGACGGTCTGAGACAGACGGTCTGAGACAGACGGTCTGAGACAGACGGTCTGAGACAGACGGTCTGAGACAGACGGTCTTAGACAGACGGTCTTAGACATACGGCCTGAGACAGACAGTCTGAGACAGACACTCTGAGACAGACAGTCTGATACAGACGGTCTGAGACAGACGGTCTGAGACAGACGGTCTAATACAGACGGTCTGTGACAGTCGGTCTGAGACGCACGGTCTGACACAGACGGTCTGAGGCAGACGGTTCGAGACAGAGGGATTGAGACAGACGGTCTGAGACAGACGGTCTGAGACAGGCGGTCTGATACAGACGGTCTGAGACAGACGGTCAGAGACAGGCGGC
Source organism: Coelioxys conoideus (assembly GCA_947623535.1). NCBI lineage: Eukaryota > Metazoa > Arthropoda > Insecta > Hymenoptera > Megachilidae > Coelioxys > Coelioxys conoideus. The sequence continues at coordinate 1,541,287 of CANQJN010000005.1, read as the reverse complement.
CTGAGACAGACGGCCTGAGACAGACGGTCTGATACAGACGGTCTGATACAGACGGTCTGATACAGACGGTCTGATACAGACGGTCTGATACAGACGGTCTGTGACAGTCGGTCTGAGACGCACGGTTCGAGACAGAGGGATTGAGACAGACGGTCTGAGACAGAAGGTCTGAGACAGGCGGTCTGAGACAGGCGGTCTGAGACAGACGGCCTGAGACAGACGGTTCGAGACAGAGGGATTGAGACAGACGGTCTGAGACAGATGGTCTGAGACAGACGGTCTGAGACAGGCGGTCTGAGACAGACGGTCTGAGACAGACGGTCAGAGACAGGCGGCCTGACACAGACGGCCTGAGACAGACACTCTGAGACAGACAGTCTGATACAGACGGTCTGAGACAGACGGTCTGAGACAGACGGTCTGATACAGACGGTCTGTGACAGTCGGTCTGAGACGCACGGTCTGACACAGACGGTCTGAGGCAGACGGTTCGAGACAGAGGGATTGAGACAGACGGTCTGAGACAGACGGTCTGAGACAGACGGTCTGAGACAGGCGGTCTGATACAGACGGTCTGAGACAGACGGTCAGAGACAGGCTGCCTGAGACAGACGGCCTGAGACAGACGGTCTGATACAGACGGTCTGATACAGACGGTCTGATACAGACGGTCTGTGACAGTCGGTCTGAGACGCACGGTCTGAGACAGACGGTCTGAGACTGACGGCCTGAGACAGACGGTCTGAGACACACGGTTCGAGACAGAGGGATTGAGACAGACGGTCTGAGACAGAAGGTCTGAGACAGGCGGTCTGAGACAGGCGGCCTGAGACAGACGGCCTGACACAGACGGTCTGAGACAGGCGGCCTGAGACAGACGGCCTGAGACAGACGGCCTGAGACAGACGGCCTGACACAGACGGTCTGAGACAGGCGGCCTGAGACAGACGGTTCGAGACAGAGGGATTGAGACAGACGGTCTGAGACAGATGGTCTGAGACAGACGGTCTGAGACAGGCGGTCTGAGACAGACGGTCTGAGACAGACGGTCAGAGACAGGCGGCCTGACACAGACGGCCTGAGACAGACGGTCTGAGACAGACGGTCTGAGACAGACGGTCTGAGACAGACGGTCTGAGACAGACGGTCTTAGACAGACGGTCTTAGACATACGGCCTGAGACAGACAGTCTGAGACAGACACTCTGAGACAGACAGTCTGATACAGACGGTTCGAGACAGAGGGATTGAGACAGACGGTCTGAGACAGACGGTCTGAGACAGGCGGTCTGATACAGACGGTCTGAGACAGACGGTCAGAGACAGGCGGCCTGAGACAGACGGCCTGAGACAGACGGTCTGATACAGACGGTCTGATACAGACGGTCTGAGACAGACGGTCTGAGACAGACGGTCTTAGACAGACGGTCTTAGACATACGGCCTGAGACAGACAGTCTGAGACAGACACTCTGAGACAGACAGTCTGATACAGACGGTCTGAGACAGACGGTCTGAGACAGACGGTCTGATACAGACGGTCTGTGACAGTCGGTCTGAGACGCACGGTCTGACACAGACGGTCTGAGGCAGACGGTTCGAGACAGAGGGATTGAGACAGACGGTCTGAGACAGACGGTCTGAGACAGGCGGTCTGATACAGACGGTCTGAGACAGACGGTCAGAGACAGGCGGCCTGAGACAGACGGCCTGAGACAGACGGTCTGATACAGACGGTCTGATACAGACGGTCTGATACAGACGGTCTGATACAGACGGTCTGTGACAGTCGGTCTGAGACGCACGGTCTGAGACAGACGGTCTGAGACTGACGGCCTGAGACAGACGGTCTGAGACACGGTCTGAGAAAGGCGGTCTGCGACAGACGGTCTGAGACAGACGGTCTGAGACAGACGGCCTGAGACAGGCGGTCTGCGACAGAGGGACAGGGACAGGCGAATAGACGCTGCGCGATAGCGGCAGACAGACTGAGAAGGACGGTCTGAGATAGGCTGACTGAGATAGACGGTCTGAGACAGACGGTCTGAGACTGGCGGTCTGATACAGACGGTCTGAGACAGACGGTCTGAGACAGGCGGTCAGAGACAGGCGGCTTGAGACAGACGGCCTGACACAGACGGTCTGAGACAGGCGGCCTGAGACAGACGGCCTGAGACAGACGGCCTGAGACAGACGGTCTGAGACAGACGGTCTGAGACAGACGGCCTGAGACACACGGTTCGAGACAGAGGGATTGAGACAGACGGTCTGAGACAGAAGGTCTGAGACAGGCGGTCTGAGACAGGCGGTCTGAGACAGACGGCCTGAGACAGACGGTTCGAGACAGAGGGATTGAGACAGACGGTCTGAGACAGATGGTCTGAGACAGACGGTCTGAGACAGGCGGTCTGAGACAGACGGTCTGAGACAGACGGTCAGAGACAGGCGGCCTGACACAGACGGCCTGAGACAGACGGTCTGTGACAGTCGGTCTGAGACGCACGGTCTGAGACAGACGGTCTGAGACTGACGGTCTGAGACAGAAGGTCTGAGACAGGCGGTCTGAGACAGGCGGTCTGAGACAGACGGCCTGAGACAGACGGTCAGAGACAGACGGCCTGAGACAGACGGCCTGAGACAGACGGTCTGAGACAGACGGTCCGAGACAGACGGTTCGAGACAGAGGGATTGAGACAGACGGTCTGAGACTGGCGGTCTGAGACAGGCGGCCTGAGACAGACGGCCCGACACAGACGGTCTGAGACAGGCGGCCTGAGACAGACGGCCTGAGACAGACGGCCTGACACAGACGGTCTGAGACAGGCGGCCTGAGACAGACGGCCTGAGACAGACGGCCTGACACAGACGGTCTGAGACAGGCGGCCTGAGACAGACGGTTCGGGACAGAGGGATTGAGACAGACGGTCTGAGACAGAAGGTCTGAGACAGGCGGTCTGAGACAGGCGGCCTGAGACAGACGGCCTGACACAGACGGTCTGAGACAGGCGGCCTGAGACAGACGGCCTGAGACAGACGGCCTGAGACAGACGGCCTGACACAGACGGTCTGAGACAGGCGGCCTGAGACAGACGGTTCGAGACAGAGGGATTGAGACAGACGGTCTGAGACAGATGGTCTGAGACAGACGGTCTGAGACAGGCGGTCTGAGACAGACGGTCTGAGACAGACGGTCAGAGACAGGCGGCCTGACACAGACGGCCTGAGACAGACGGTCTGTGACAGTCGGTCTGAGACGCACGGTCTGAGACAGACGGTCTGAGACTGACGGTCTGAGACAGAAGGTCTGAGACAGGCGGTCTGAGACAGGCGGTCTGAGATAGACGGCCTGAGACAGACGGTCAGAGACAGGCGGCCTGAGACAGACGGCCTGAGACAGACGGTCTGAGACAGACGGTCCGAGACAGACGGTCTGAGACAGACGGTCAGAGACAGGCGGCGTGAGACAGACGGCCTGAGACAGACGGTCTGAGACAGACGGTCTGAGAGAGACGGTCTGAGACAGGCGGTCTGAGACAGACGGTCTGAGAGAGACGGTCTGAGACAGGCGGTCTGAGACAGACGGACAGGGACAGGCGAATAGACGCTGCCCGATAGCGGCAGACGGACTGAGACGGACGGTCTGAGATAGGCTGACTGAGATAGACGGTCTGAGACAGACGCTCTGAGACAGACAGTCTGAGACAGGCGGCCTGAGACAGACGGTCTGAGACAGACGGTCTGAGACAGGCGGTCTGAGACAGACGGTCGGAGACAGACGGCCTGAGACAGACGGTCTGAGACAGACGGTCTGAGACAGACGGTCTGAGACAGACGGTCTGAGACAGACGGTCTGAGACAGACGGTCTGAGACAGACGGTCTGAGACAGACGGTCTGAGACAGATGGTCTGAGACAGACGGTCTGAGACAGGCGGTCTGAGACAGACGGTCTGAGACAGACGGTCAGAGACAGGCGGCCTGACACAGACGGCCTGAGACAGACGGTCTGTGACAGTCGGTCTGAGACGCACGGTTCGAGACAGAGGGATTGAGACAGACGGTCTGAGACAGATGGTCTGAGACAGACGGTCTGAGACAGGCGGCCTGAGACAGACGGCCTGACACAGACGGTCTGAGACAGGCGGCCTGAGACAGACGGCCTGAGACAGACGGCCTGAGACAGACGGCCTGACACAGACGGTCTGAGACAGGCGGCCTGAGACAGACGGTTCGAGACAGAGGGATTGAGACAGACGGTCTGAGACAGATGGTCTGAGACAGACGGTCTGAGACAGGCGGTCTGAGACAGACGGTCTGAGACAGACGGTCAGAGACAGGCGGCCTGACACAGACGGCCTGAGACAGACGGTCTGAGACAGACGGTCTGAGACGCACGGTCTGAGACAGACGGTCTGAGACTGACGGTCTGAGACAGAAGGTCTGAGACAGGCGATCTGAGACAGGCGGTCTGAGACAGACGGCCTGAGACAGACGGTCAGAGACAGGCGGCCTGAGACAGACGGCCTGAGACAGACGGTCTGAGACAGACGGTCCGAGACAGACGGTCTGAGACAGACGGTCAGAGACAGGCGGCGTGAGACAGACGGCCTGAGACAGACGGTCTGAGACAGACGGTCTGAGAGAGACGGTCTGAGACAGGCGGTCTGAGACAGACGGACAGGGACAGGCGAATAGACGCTGCCCGATAGCGGCAGACGGACTGAGACGGACGGTCTGAGATAGGCTGACTGAGATAGACGGTCTGAGACAGACGCTCTGAGACAGACAGTCTGAGACAGGCGGCCTGAGACAGACGGTCTGAGACAGACGGTCTGAGACAGGCGGTCTGAGACAGACGGTCGGAGACAGACGGCCTGAGACAGACGGTCTGAGACAGACGGTCTGAGACAGACGGTCTGAGACAGACGGTCTGAGACAGACGGTCTGAGACAGACGGTCTGAGACAGACGGTCTGAGACAGACGGTCTGAGACAGACGGTCTGAGACAGACGGTCTGAGACAGATGGTCTGAGACAGACGGTCTGAGACAGGCGGTCTGAGACAGACGGTCTGAGACAGACGGTCAGAGACAGGCGGCCTGACACAGACGGCCTGCGACAGACGGTCTGTGACAGTCGGTCTGAGACGAACGGTTCGAGACAGAGGGATTGAGACAGACGGTCTGAGACAGATGGTCTGAGACAGACGGTCTGAGACAGGCGGCCTGAGACAGACGGCCTGACACAGACGGTCTGAGACAGGCGGCCTGAGACAGACGGCCCGAGACAGACGGCCTGAGACAGACGGCCTGACACAGACGGTCTGAGACAGGCGGCCTGAGACAGACGGTTCGAGACAGAGGGATTGAGACAGACGGTCTGAGACAGATGGTCTGAGACAGACGGTCTGAGACAGGCGGTCTGAGACAGACGGTCTGAGACAGACGGTCAGAGACAGGCGGCCTGACACAGACGGCCTGAGACAGACGGTCTGAGACAGACGGTCTGAGACAGACGGTCTGAGACAGACGGTCTTAGACAGACGGTCTTAGACATACGGCCTGAGACAGACAGTCTGAGACAGACACTCTGAGACAGACAGTCTGATACAGACGGTCTGAGACAGACGGTCTGAGACAGACGGTCTGATACAGACGGTCTGTGACAGTCGGTCTGAGACGCACGGTCTGACACAGACGGTCTGAGGCAGACGGTTCGAGACAGAGGGATTGAGACAGACGGTCTGAGACAGACGGTCTGAGACAGGCGGTCTGATACAGACGGTCTGAGACAGACGGTCAGAGACAGGCGGCCTGAGACAGACGGCCTGAGACAGACGGTCTGATACAGACGGTCTGATACAGACGGTCTGATACAGACGGTCTGATACAGACGGTCTGTGACAGTCGGTCTGAGACGCACGGTCTGAGACAGACGGTCTGAGACTGACGGCCTGAGACAGACGGCCTGAGACACACGGTTCGAGACAGAGGGATTGAGACAGACGGTCTGAGACAGAAGGTCTGAGACAGGCGGCCTGACACAGACGGCCTGAGACAGACGGTCTGTGACAGTCGGTCTGAGACGCACGGTCTGAGACAGACGGTCTGAGACTGACGGTCTGAGACAGAAGGTCTGAGACAGGCTGTCTGAGACAGGCGGTCTGAGACAGACGGCCTGAGACAGACGGTCAGAGACAGGCGGCCTGAGACAGACGGCCTGAGACAGACGGTCTGAGACAGACGGTCCGAGACAGACGGTTCGAGACAGAGGGATTGAGACAGACGGTCTGAGACTGGCGGTCTGATACAGACGGTCTGAGACAGACGGTCTGAGACAGGCGGTCAGAGACAGGCGGCCTGAGACAGACGGCCTGACACAGACGGTCTGAGACAGGCGGCCTGAGACAGACGGCCTGAGACAGACGGCCTGAGACAGACGGTCTGAGACAGACGGTCTGAGACAGACGGCCTGAGACAGACGGTCTGTGACAGTCGGTCTGAGACGCACGGTCTGAGACAGAAGGTCTGAGGCAGGCGGTCTGAGACAGGCGGCCTGAGACAGACGGCCTGACACAGACGGTCTGAGACAGGCGGCCTGAGACAGACGGCGTGAGACAGACGGCCTGAGACAGACGGCCTGACACAGACGGTCTGAGACAGGCGGCCTGAGACAGACGGTTCGAGACAGAGGGATTGAGACAGACGGTCTGAGACAGATGGTCTGAGACAGACGGTCTGAGACAGGCGGTCTGAGACAGACGGTCTGAGACAGACGGTCAGAGACAGGCGGTTCGAGACAGAGGGATTGAGACAGACGGTCGGAGACAGATGGTCTGAGACAGACGGTCGGAGACAGGCGGCCTGAGACAGACGGCCTGACACAGACGGTCTGAGACAGGCGGCCTGAGACAGACGGCCTGAGACAGACGGTTCGAGACAGAGGGATTGAGACAGACGGTCTGAGACAGATGGTCTGAGACAGACGGTCTGAGACAGGCGGTCTGAGACAGACGGTCTGAGACAGACGGTCAGAGACAGGCGGCCTGACACAGACGGCCTGAGACAGACGGTCTGAGACAGACGGTCTGAGACGCACGGTCTGAGACAGACGGTCTGAGACTGACGGTCTGAGACAGAAGGTCTGAGACAGGCGGTCTGAGACAGGCGGTCTGAGACAGACGGCCTGAGACAGACGGTCAGAGACAGGCGGCCTGAGACAGACGGCCTGAGACAGACGGTCTGAGACAGACGGTCCGAGACAGACGGTCTGAGACAGACGGTCAGAGACAGGCGGCGTGAGACAGACGGCCTGAGACAGACGGTCTGAGACAGACGGTCTGAGAGAGACGGTCTGAGACAGGCGGTCTGAGACAGACGGACAGGGACAGGCGAATAGACGCTGCCCGATAGCGGCAGATGGACTGAGACGGACGGTCTGAGATAGGCTGACTGAGATAGACGGTCTGAGACAGACGCTCTGAGACAGACAGTCTGAGACAGGCGGCCTGAGACAGACGGTCTGAGACAGACGGTCTGAGACAGGCGGTCTGAGACAGACGGTCGGAGACAGACGGCCTGAGACAGACGGTCTGAGACAGACGGTCTGAGACAGACGGTCTGAGACAGACGGTCTGAGACAGACGGTCTGAGACAGACGGTCTGAGACAGACGGTCTGAGACAGACGGTCTGAGACAGACGGTCTGAGACAGATGGTCTGAGACAGACGGTCTGAGACAGGCGGTCTGAGACAGACGGTCTGAGACAGACGGTCAGAGACAGGCGGCCTGACACAGACGGCCTGCGACAGACGGTCTGTGACAGTCGGTCTGAGACGAACGGTTCGAGACAGAGGGATTGAGACAGACGGTCTGAGACAGATGGTCTGAGACAGACGGTCTGAGACAGGCGGCCTGAGACAGACGGCCTGACACAGACGGTCTGAGACAGGCGGCCTGAGACAGACGGCCCGAGACAGACGGCCTGAGACAGACGGCCTGACACAGACGGTCTGAGACAGGCGGCCTGAGACAGACGGTTCGAGACAGAGGGATTGAGACAGACGGTCTGAGACAGATGGTCTGAGACAGACGGTCTGAGACAGACGGTCTGAGACAGACGGTCAGAGACAGGCGGCCTGACACAGACGGCCTGAGGCAGACGGTCTGAGACAGACGGTCTGAGACAGACGGTCTGAGACAGACGGTCTTAGACAGACGGTCTTAGACATACGGCCTGAGACAGACAGTCTGAGACAGACACTCTGAGACAGACAGTCTGATACAGACGGTCTGAGACAGACGGTCTGAGGCAGACGGTCTGATACAGACGGTCTGTGACAGTCGGTCTGAGACGCACGGTCTGACACAGACGGTCTGAGGCAGACGGTTCGAGACAGAGGGATTGAGACAGACGGTCTGAGACAGACGGTCTGAGACAGGCGGTCTGATACAGACGGTCTGAGACAGACGGTCAGAGACAGGCGGCCTGAGACAGACGGCCTGAGACAGACGGTCTGATACAGACGGTCTGATACAGACGGTCTGATACAGACGGTCTGATACAGACGGTCTGATACAGACGGTCTGTGACAGTCGGTCTGACACGCACGGTCTGAGACAGACGGTCTGAGACTGACGGCCTGAGACAGACGGCCTGAGACACACGGTTCGAGACAGAGGGATTGAGACAGACGGTCTGAGACAGAAGGTCTGAGGCAGGCGGTCAGAGACAGGCGGCCTGACACAGACGGCCTGAGACAGACGGTCTGTGACAGTCGGTCTGAGACGCACGGTCTGAGACAGACGGTCTGAGACTGACGGTCTGAGACAGAAGCTCTGAGACAGGCTGTCTGAGACAGGCGGTCTGAGACAGACGGCCTGAGACAGACGGTCAGAGACAGGCGGCCTGAGACAGACGGCCTGAGACAGACGGTCTGAGACAGACGGTCCGAGACAGACGGTTCGAGACAGAGGGATTGAGACAGACGGTCTGAGACTGGCGGTCTGATACAGACGGTCTGAGACAGACGGTCTGAGACAGGCGGTCAGAGACAGGCGGCCTGAGACAGACGGCCTGACACAGACGGTCTGAGACAGGCGGCCTGAGACAGACGGCCTGAGACAGACGGCCTGAGACAGACGGTCTGAGACAGACGGTCTGAGACAGACGGCCTGAGACAGACGGTCTGTGACAGTCGGTCTGAGACGCACGGTCTGAGACAGAAGGTCTGAGGCAGGCGGTCTGAGACAGGCGGCCTGAGACAGACGGCCTGACACAGACGGTCTGAGACAGGCGGCCTGAGACAGACGGCCTGAGACAGACGGCCTGAGACAGACGGCCTGACACAGACGGTCTGAGACAGGCGGCCTGAGACAGACGGTTCGAGACAGAGGGATTGAGACAGACGGTCTGAGACAGATGGTCTGAGACAGACGGTCTGAGACAGGCGGTCTGTTACAGACGGTCTGAGACAGACGGTCAGAGACAGGCGGCCTGACACAGACGGTCTGCGACAGACGGTCTGATACAGACGGTCTGATACAGACGGTCTGTGACAGTCGGTCTGAGACGCACGGTCTGAGACAGACGGTCTGAGACTGACGGCCTGAGACAGACGGCCTGAGACACACGGTTCGAGACAGAGGGATTGAGACAGACGGTCTGAGACAGAAGGTCTGAGACAGGCGGTCAGAGACAGGCGGCCTGACACAGACGGCCTGAGACAGACGGTCTGTGACAGTCGGTCTGAGACGCACGGTCTGAGACAGACGGTCTGAGACTGACGGTCTGAGACAGAAGGTCTGAGACAGAAGGTCTGAGACAGGCTGTCTGAGACAGGCGGTCTGAGACAGACGGCCTGAGACAGACGATCAGAGACAGGCGGCCTGAGACAGACGGCCTGAGACAGACGGTCTGAGAGAGACGGTCTGAGACAGGCGGTCTGAGACAGACGGACAGGGACAGGCGAATAGACGCTGCCCGATAGCGGCAGACGGACTGAGACGGACGGTCTGAGATAGGCTGACTGAGATAGACGGTCTGAGACAGACGCTCTGAGACAGACAGTCTGAGACAGGCGGCCTGAGACAGACGGTCTGAGACAGACGGTCTGAGACAGGCGGTCTGAGGCAGGCGGTCTGAGACAGACGGTCGGAGACAGACGGCCTGAGACAGACGGTCTGAGACAGACGGTCTGAGACAGACGGTCTGAGACAGACGGCCTGAGACAGACGGCCTGAGACAGACGGCCTGACACAGACGGCCTGAGACAGGCGGCCTGAGACAGACGGTTCGAGACAGAGGGATTGAGACAGACGGTCTGAGACAGATGGTCTGAGACAGACGGTCTGAGACAGGCGGTCTGAGACAGACGGTCTGAGACAGACGGTCAGAGACAGGCGGCTTGACACAGACGGCCTGAGACAGACGGTCTGTGACAGTCGGTCTGAGACGCACGGTCTGAGACAGACGGTCTGAGACTGACGGTCTGAGACAGAAGGTCTGAGACAGGCGGTCTGAGACAGGCGGTCTGAGACAGACGGCCTGAGACAGACGGTCAGAGACAGGCGGCCTGAGACAGACGGCCTGAGACGGACGGTCTGAGACAGACGGTCCGAGACAGACGGTCTGAGACAGACGGTCAGAGACAGGCGGCCTGAGACAGACGGCCTGAGACAGACGGTCTGAGACAGACGGTCTGAGAGAGACGGTCTGAGACAGACGGTCTGAGACAGAAGGTTCGAGACAGAGGGATTGAGACAGACGGTCTGAGACAGACGGTCTGAGACAGGCGGTCTGAGACAGGCGGTCTGAGACAGACGGTCTGAGACAGACGGTCTGAGACAGACGGTCTGAGACAGACGGTCTGAGACAGACGGTCTGAGACAGAAGGTTCGAGACAGAGGGATTGAGACAGACGGTTGGAGACAGACGGTCTGAGACAGACGGTCTGAGACAGACGGTCTGAGACAGACGGTCTGAGACAGACGGTCTGAGACAGACGGTCTGAGACAGACGGTCTGAGACAGACGGTCTTAGACAGACGGTCTTAGACATACGGCCTGAGACAGACAGTCTGAGACAGACAGTCTGAGACAGACAGTCTGATACAGACGGTCTGAGACAGACGGTCTGAGACAGACGGTCTGAGACAGACGGTCTGAGACAGACGGTCTGTGACAGTCGGTCTGAGACGCACGGTCTGAGACAGAAGGTCTGAGGCAGGCGGTCTGAGACAGGCGGCCTGAGACAGACGGCCTGACACAGACGGTCTGAGACAGGCGGCCTGAGACAGACGGCCTGAGACAGACGGCCTGAGACAGACGGTCTGAGACAGACGGTCTGAGACAGACGGCCTGAGACAGACGGTCTGTGACAGTCGGTCTGAGACGCACGGTCTGAGACAGTAGGTCTGAGGCAGGCGGTCTGAGACAGGCGGCCTGAGACAGACGGCCTGACACAGACGGTCTGAGACAGGCGGCCTGAGACAGACGGCCTGAGACAGACGGCCTGAGACAGACGGTCTGAGACAGACGGTCTGAGACAGACGGCCTGAGACAGACGGTCTGTGACAGTCGGTCTGAGACGCACGGTCTGAGACAGACGGCCTGAGACAGACGGTCAGACACAGGCGGCCTGAGACACACGGCCTGAGACAGACGGTCTGAGACAGACGGTCCGAGACAGACGGTTCGAGACAGAGGGATTGAGACAGACGGTCTGAGACTGGCGGTCTGATACAGACGGTCTGAGTCAGACGGTCTGAGACAGGCGGTCAGAGACAGGCGGCCTGAGACAGACGGCCTGACACAGACGGTCTGAGACAGGCGGCCTGAGACAGACGGCCTGAGACAGACGGCCTGAGACAGACGGTCAGAGACAGGCGGCCTGAGACAGACGGCCTGAGACAGACGGTCCGAGACAGACGGTTCGAGACAGAGGGATTGAGACAGACGGTCTGAGACTGGCGGTCTGATACAGACGGTCTGAGACAGACGGTCTGAGACAGAGGGATTGAGACAGACGGTCTGAGACTGGCGGTCTGATACAGACGGTCTGAGACAGACGGTCTGAGACAGGCGGCCTGAGACAGAAGGTCTGAGACAGGCGGTCTGAGACAGACGGCCTGAGACAGACGGTCAGAGACAGGCGGCCTGAGACAGACGGCCTGAGACAGACGGTCTGAGACAGACGGTCCGAGACAGACGGTTCGAGACAGAGGGATTGAGACAGACGGTCTGAGACTGGCGGTCTGATACAGACGGTCTGAGACAGACGGTCTGAGACAGGCGGTCAGAGACAGGCGGCCTGAGACAGACGGCCTGACACAGACGGTCTGAGACAGGCGGCCTGAGACAGACGGTCTGAGACAGGCGGCCTGAGACAGACGGCCTGAGACAGACGGCCTGAGACAGACGGCCTGACACAGACGGTCTGAGACAGGCGGCCTGAGACAGACGGTCTGAGACAGATGGTCTGAGACAGACGGTCTGAGACAGGCGGTCTGTTACAGACGGTCTGAGACAGACGGTCAGAGACAGGCGGCCTGACACAGACGGTCTGCGACAGACGGTCTGAGACAGACGGTCTGAGACAGACGGTCTGAGACAGACGGTCCGAGACAGACGGTTCGAGACAGAGGGATTGAGACAGACGGTCTGAGACAGATGGTCTGAGACAGACGGTCTGAGACAGGCGGCCTGAGACAGACGGCCTGACACAGACGGTCTGAGACAGGCGGCCTGAGACAGACGGCCTGAGACAGACGGCCTGAGACAGACGGCCTGACACAGACGGTCTGAGACAGGCGGCCTGAGACAGACGGTTCGAGACAGACGGTCTGAGACAGACGGTCAGAGACAGGCGGCCTGAGACAGACGGCCTGAGACAGACGGTCTGATACAGACGGTCTGATACAGACGGTCTGATACAGACGGTCTGATACAGACGGTCTGATACAGACGGTCTGATACAGACGGTCTGATACAGACGGTCTGTGACAGTCGGTCTGAGACGCACGGTCTGAGACAGACGGTCTGAGACTGACGGCCTGAGACAGACGGCCTGAGACACACGGTTCGAGACAGAGGGATTGAGACAGACGGTCTGAGACAGAAGGTCTGAGACAGGCGGTCAGAGACAGGCGGCCTGACACAGACGGCCTGAGACAGACGGTCTGTGACAGTCGGTCTGAGACGCACGGTCTGAGACAGACGGTCTGAGACTGACGGTCTGAGACAGAAGGTCTGAGACAGAAGGTCTGAGACAGGCTGTCTGAGACAGGCGGTCTGAGACAGACGGCCTGAGACAGACGATCAGAGACAGGCGGCCTGAGACAGACGGCCTGAGACAGACGGTCTGAGACAGGCGGCCTGAGACAGACGGTCTGAGACAGACGGCCTGAGACAGACGGTCTGAGACAGACGGTCTGAGAGAGACGGTCTGAGACAGACGGTCTGAGACAGAAGGTTCGAGACAGAGGGATTGAGACAGACGGTCTGAGACAGACGGTCTGAGACAGGCGGTCTGAGACAGGCGGTCTGAGACAGACGGTCTGAGACAGACGGTCTGAGACAGACGGTCTGAGACAGACGGTCTGAGACAGACGGTCTGAGACAGACGGTCTGAGACAGAAGGTTCGAGACAGAGGGATTGAGACAGACGGTTGGAGACAGACGGTCTGAGACAGACGGTCTGAGACAGACGGTCTGAGACAGACGGTCTGAGACAGACGGTCTGAGACAGACGGTCTGAGACAGACGGTCTGAGACAGACGGTCTTAGACAGACGGTCTTAGACATACGGCCTGAGACAGACAGTCTGAGACAGACAGTCTGAGACAGACAGTCTGATACAGACGGTCTGAGACAGACGGTCTGAGACAGACGGTCTGAGACAGACGGTCTGAGACAGACGGTCTGTGACAGTCGGTCTGAGACGCACGGTCTGAGACAGAAGGTCTGAGGCAGGCGGTCTGAGACAGGCGGCCTGAGACAGACGGCCTGACACAGACGGTCTGAGACAGGCGGCCTGAGACAGACGGCCTGAGACAGACGGCCTGAGACAGACGGTCTGAGACAGACGGTCTGAGACAGACGGCCTGAGACAGACGGTCTGTGACAGTCGGTCTGAGACGCACGGTCTGAGACAGTAGGTCTGAGGCAGGCGGTCTGAGACAGGCGGCCTGAGACAGACGGCCTGACACAGACGGTCTGAGACAGGCGGCCTGAGACAGACGGCCTGAGACAGACGGCCTGAGACAGACGGTCTGAGACAGACGGTCTGAGACAGACGGCCTGAGACAGACGGTCTGTGACAGTCGGTCTGAGACGCACGGTCTGAGACAGACGGCCTGAGACAGACGGTCAGACACAGGCGGCCTGAGACACACGGCCTGAGACAGACGGTCTGAGACAGACGGTCCGAGACAGACGGTTCGAGACAGAGGGATTGAGACAGACGGTCTGAGACTGGCGGTCTGATACAGACGGTCTGAGTCAGACGGTCTGAGACAGGCGGTCAGAGACAGGCGGCCTGAGACAGACGGCCTGACACAGACGGTCTGAGACAGGCGGCCTGAGACAGACGGCCTGAGACAGACGGCCTGAGACAGACGGTCAGAGACAGGCGGCCTGAGACAGACGGCCTGAGACAGACGGTCCGAGACAGACGGTTCGAGACAGAGGGATTGAGACAGACGGTCTGAGACTGGCGGTCTGATACAGACGGTCTGAGACAGACGGTCTGAGACAGAGGGATTGAGACAGACGGTCTGAGACTGGCGGTCTGATACAGACGGTCTGAGACAGACGGTCTGAGACAGGCGGCCTGAGACAGAAGGTCTGAGACAGGCGGTCTGAGACAGACGGCCTGAGACAGACGGTCAGAGACAGGCGGCCTGAGACAGACGGCCTGAGACAGACGGTCTGAGACAGACGGTCCGAGACAGACGGTTCGAGACAGAGGGATTGAGACAGACGGTCTGAGACTGGCGGTCTGATACAGACGGTCTGAGACAGACGGTCTGAGACAGGCGGTCAGAGACAGGCGGCCTGAGACAGACGGCCTGACACAGACGGTCTGAGACAGGCGGCCTGAGACAGACGGTCTGAGACAGGCGGCCTGAGACAGACGGCCTGAGACAGACGGCCTGAGACAGACGGCCTGACACAGACGGTCTGAGACAGGCGGCCTGAGACAGACGGTCTGAGACAGATGGTCTGAGACAGACGGTCTGAGACAGGCGGTCTGTTACAGACGGTCTGAGACAGACGGTCAGAGACAGGCGGCCTGACACAGACGGTCTGCGACAGACGGTCTGCGACAGACGGTCTGAGACAGACGGTCTGAGACAGACGGTCCGAGACAGACGGTTCGAGACAGAGGGATTGAGACAGACGGTCTGAGACAGATGGTCTGAGACAGACGGTCTGAGACAGGCGGCCTGAGACAGACGGCCTGACACAGACGGTCTGAGACAGGCGGCCTGAGACAGACGGCCTGAGACAGACGGCCTGACACAGACGGTCTGAGACAGGCGGCCTGAGACAGACGGTTCGAGACAGACGGTCTGAGACAGACGGTCAGAGACAGGCGGCCTGAGACAGACGGCCTGAGACAGACGGTCTGATACAGACGGTCTGATACAGACGGTCTGATACAGACGGTCTGAGACAGACGGTCTGATACAGACGGTCTGATACAGACGGTCTGTGACAGTCGGTCTGAGACGCACGGTCTGAGACAGACGGTCTGAGACTGACGGCCTGAGACAGACGGCCTGAGACACACGGTTCGAGACAGAGGGATTGAGACAGACGGTCTGAGACAGAAGGTCTGAGACAGGCGGTCAGAGACAGGCGGCCTGACACAGACGGCCTGAGACAGACGGTCTGTGACAGTCGGTCTGAGACGCACGGTCTGAGACAGACGGTCTGAGACTGACGGTCTGAGACAGAAGGTCTGAGACAGAAGGTCTGAGACAGGCTGTCTGAGACAGGCGGTCTGAGACAGACGGCCTGAGACAGACGATCAGAGACAGGCGGCCTGAGACAGACGGCCTGAGACAGACGGTCTGAGACAGGCGGCCTGAGACAGACGGTCTGAGACAGACGGCCTGAGACAGACGGTCTGAGACAGACGGTCTGAGAGAGACGGTCTGAGACAGACGGTCTGAGACAGAAGGTTCGAGACAGAGGGATTGAGACAGACGGTCTGAGACAGACGGTCTGAGACAGGCGGTCTGAGACAGGCGGTCTGAGACAGACGGTCTGAGACAGACGGTCTGAGACAGACGGTCTGAGAGAGACGGTCTGAGACAGAAGGTCTGAGACAGGCGGTCTGAGACAGGCGGTCTGAGACAGACGGCCTGAGACAGACGGTCAGAGACAGACGGTCAGAGACAGGCGGCCTGAGACAGACGGCCTGAGACAGACGGTCCGAGACAGACGGTTCGAGACAGAGGGATTGAGACAGACGGTCTGAGACTGGCGGTCTGATACAGACGGTCTGAGACAGACGGTCTGAGACAGAGGGATTGAGACAGACGGTCTGAGACTGGCGGTCTGATACAGACGGTCTGAGACAGACGGTCTGAGACAGGCGGCCTGAGACAGAAGGTCTGAGACAGGCGGTCTGAGACAGACGGCCTGAGACAGACGGTCAGAGACAGGCGGCCTGAGACAGACGGCCTGAGACAGACGGTCTGAGACAGACGGTCCGAGACAGACGGTTCGAGACAGAGGGATTGAGACAGACGGTCTGAGACTGGCGGTCTGATACAGACGGTCTGAGACAGACGGTCTGAGACAGGCGGTCTGAGACAGACGGTCAGAGACAGGCGGCCTGACACAGACGGCCTGAGACAGACGGTCTGTGACAGTCGGTCTGAGACGCACGGTCTGAGACAGACGGTCTGAGACTGACGGTCTGAGACAGAAGGTCTGAGACAAGCGGTCTGAGACAGGCGGTCTGAGACAGACGGCCTGAGACAGACGGTCAGAGACAGGCGGCCTGAGACAGACGGTTCGAGACAGAGGGATTGAGACAGACGGTCTGAGACAGGCGGCCTGAGACAACGGCCTGAGACAGACGGCCTGAGACAGACGGCCTGACACAGACGGTCTGAGACAGGCGGCCTGAGACAGACGGTTCGAGACAGAGGGATTGAGACAGACGGTCTGAGACAGATGGTCTGAGACAGACGGTCTGAGACAGGCGGTCTGAGACAGACGGTCTGAGACAGACGGTCAGAGACAGGCGGCCTGACACAGACGGCCTGAGACAGACGGTCTGTGACAGTCGGTCTGAGACGCACGGTCTGAGACAGACGGTCTGAGACTGACGGTCTGAGACAGAAGGTCTGAGACAAGCGGTCTGAGACAGGCGGTCTGAGACAGACGGCCTGAGACAGACGGTCAGAGACAGGCGGCCTGAGACAGACGGCCTGAGACAGACGGTCTGAGACAGACGGTCTGAGAGAGACGGTCTGAGACAGGCGGTCTGAGACAGACGGACAGGGACAGGCGAATAGACGCTGCCCGATAGCGGCAGACGGACTGAGACGGACGGTCTGAGATAGGCTGACTGAGATAGACGGTCTGAGACAGACGCTCTGAGACAGACAGTCTGAGACAGGCGGCCTGAGACAGACGGTCTGAGACAGACGGTCTGAGACAGGCGGTCTGAGGCAGGCGGTCTGAGACAGACGGTCGGAGACAGACGGCCTGAGACAGACGGTCTGAGACAGACGGTCTGAGACAGACGGTCTGAGACAGACGGTCTGAGACAGACGGTCTGAGACAGACGGTCTGAGACAGACGGTCTGAGACAGATGGTCTGAGACAGACGGTCTGAGACAGGCGGTCTGAGACAGACGGTCTGAGACAGACGGTCTGAGACAGACGGTCAGAGACAGGCGGCCTGACACAGACGGCCTGAGACAGACGGTCTGTGACAGTCGGTCTGAGACGCACGGTCTGAGACAGACGGTCTGAGACTGACGGTCTGAGACAGAAGGTCTGAGACAGGCGGTCTGAGACAGACGGTCTGAGACTGACGGTCTGAGACAGAAGGTCTGAGACAGGCGGTCTGAGACAGGCGGTCTGAGACAGACGGCCTGAGACAGACGGTCAGAGACAGGCGGCCTCAGACACACGGCCTGAGACAGACGGTCTGAGACAGACGGTCCGAGACAGACGGTTCGAGACAGAGGGATTGAGACAGACGGTCTGAGACTGGCGGTCTGATACAGACGGTCTGAGACAGACGGTCTGAGACAGGCGGTCAGAGACAGGCGGCCTGAGACAGACGGCCTGACACAGACGGTCTGAGACAGGCGGCCTGAGACAGACGGCCTGAGACAGACGGCCTGAGACAGACGGTCTGAGACAGACGGTCTGAGACAGACGGTCTGAGACAGACGGCCTGAGACACACGGTTCGAGACAGAGGGATTGAGACAGACGGTCTGAGACAGAAGGTCTGAGACAGGCGGTCTGAGACAGGCGGCCTGAGACAGACGGCCTGACGCAGACGGTCTGAGACAGGCGGCCTGAGACAGACGGCCTGAGACAGACGGCCTGAGACAGACGGCCTGACACAGACGGTCTGAGACAGGCGGCCTGAGACAGACGGTTCGAGACAGAGGGATTGAGACAGACGGTCTGAGACAGATGGTCTGAGACAGACGGTCTGAGACAGGCGGTCTGAGACAGACGGTCTGAGACAGACGGTCAGAGACAGGCGGCTTGACACAGACGGCCTGAGACAGACTGTCTGTGACAGTCGGTCTGAGACGCACGGTCTGAGACAGACGGTCTGAGCCTGACGGTCTGAGACAGAAGGTCTGAGACAGGCGGTCTGAGACAGGCGGTCTGAGACAGACGGCCTGAGACAGACGGTCAGAGACAGGCGGCCTGAGACAGACGGCCTGAGACGGACGGTCTGAGACAGACGGTCTGAGACAGAAGGTTCGAGACAGAGGGATTGAGACAGACGGTCTGAGACAGACGGTCTGAGACAGGCGGTCTGAGACAGGCGGTCTGAGACAGACGGTCTGAGACAGACGGTCTGAGACAGACGGTCTGAGACAGAAGGTTCGAGACAGAGGGATTGAGACAGACGGTCTGAGACAGACGGTCTGAGACAGGCGGTCTGAGACAGGCGGTCTGAGACAGACGGTCTGAGACAGACGGTCTGAGACAGACGGTCTGAGACAGACGGTCTGAGACAGACGGTCTGAGACAGACGGTCTGAGACAGACGGTCTGAGAGAGACGGTCTGATACAGACGGTCTGTGACAGTCGGTCTGAGACGCACGGTCTGAGACAGACGGTCAGAGACAGGCGGCCTGAGACAGACGGCCTGAGACAGACGGTCTGAGACAGACGGTCCGAGACAGACGGTCTGAGACAGACGGTCTGAGACAGACGGTCCGAGACAGACGGTCTGAGACAGACGGTCAGAGACAGGCGGCCTGAGACAGACGGCCTGAGACAGACGGCCTGAGACAGACGGTTCGAGACAGAGGGATTGAGACAGACGGTCTGAGACAGACGGCCTGAGACAGACGGTCTGAGACAGACGGTCCGAGACAGACGGTCTGTGACAGTCGGTCTGAGACGCACGGTCTGAGACAGACGGTCAGAGACAGGCGGCCTGAGACAGACGGCCTGAGACAGACGGTCTGAGACAGACGGTCCGAGACAGACGGTCTGAGACAGACGGCCTGAGACAGACGGTCTGAGACAGACGGTCCGAGACAGACGGTCTGAGATAGACAGTCAGAGACAGGCGGCCTGAGACAGACGGCCTGAGACAGACGATCTGAGACAGACGGTCTGAGAGAGACGGTCTGAGACAGGCGGTCTGAGACAGACGGACAGGGACAGGCGAATAGACGCTGCCCGATAGCGGCAGACGGACTGAGACGGACGGTCTGAGATAGGCTGACTGAGATAGACGGTCTGAGACTGACGGTCTGAGACAGAAGGTCTGAGACAGGCGGTCTGAGATAGGCGGTCTGAGACAGACGGTCTGAGACAGAAGATCTGAGACAGGCGGTCTGAGACAGGCGGTCTGAGACAGAAGGTCTGAGACGGGCGGTCTGAGACAGACGGCCTGAGACAGACGGTTCGAGACAGAGGGATTGAGACAGACGGTCTGAGACAGATGGTCTGAGACAGACGGTCTGAGACAGACGGTCTGATACAGACGGCCTGATACAGACGGTCTGTGACAGTCGGTCTGAGACGCACGGTCTGAGACAGACGGTCAGAGACAGGCGGCCTGAGACAGACGGCCTGAGACAGACGGTCTGAGACAGACGGTCCGAGACAGACGGTCTGAGACAGACGGTCAGAGACAGGCGGCCTGAGACAGACGGCCTGAGACAGACGGTCTGAGACAGACGGTCTGAGAGAGACGGCCTGACACAGACGGTCTGAGACAGGCGGCCTGAGACAGACGGTTCGAGACAGAGGGATTGAGACAGACGGTCTGAGACAGATGGTCTGAGACAGACGGTCTGAGACAGGCGGTCTGAGACAGACGGTCTGAGACAGACGGTCAGAGACAGGCGGCTTGACACAGACGGCCTGAGACAGACGGTCTGTGACAGTCGGTCTGAGACGCACGGTCTGAGACAGACGGTCTGAGACTGACGGTCTGAGACAGAAGGTCTGAGACAGGCGGTCTGAGACAGGCGGTCTGAGACAGACGGCCTGAGACAGACGGTCAGAGACAGGCGGCCTGAGACAGACGGCCTGAGACGGACGGTCTGAGACAGACGGTCCGAGACAGACGGTCTGAGACAGACGGTCAGAGACAGGCGGCCTGAGACAGTGGCCTGAGACAGACGGTCTGAGACAGACGGTCTGAGAGAGACGGTCTGAGACAGACGGTCTGAGACAGAAGGTTCGAGACAGAGGGATTGAGACAGACGGTCTGAGACAGACGGTCTGAGACAGGCGGTCTGAGACAGGCGGTCTGAGACAGACGGTCTGAGACAGACGGTCTGAGACAGACGGTCTGAGACAGACGGTCTGAGACAGACGGTCTGAGACAGACGGTCTGAGACAGAAGGTTCGAGACAGAGGGATTGAGACAGACGGTTGGAGACAGACGGTCTGAGACAGGCGGTCTGAGACAGGCGGTCTGAGACAGACGGTCTGAGACAGACGGTCTGAGACAGACGGTCTGAGACAGACGGTCTGAGACAGACGGTCTGAGACAGACGGTCTGAGACAGAAGGTTCGAGACAGAGGGATTGAGACAGACGGTTGGAGACAGACGGTCTGAGACAGACGGTCTGAGACAGACGGTCTGAGACAGACGGCCTGAGACAGACGGTCTGAGACAGACGGTCTGAGAGAGACGGTCTGAGACAGACGGTCTGAGAGAGACGGTCTGAGACAGACGGTCTGAGACAGAAGGTTCGAGACAGAGGGATTGAGACAGACGGTCTGAGACAGACGGTCTGAGACAGGCGGTCTGAGACAGGCGGTCTGAGACAGACGGTCTGAGACAGACGGTCTGAGACAGACGGTCTGAGAGAGACGGTCTGAGACAGACGGTCTGAGACAGAAGGTTCGAGACAGAGGGATTGAGACAGACGGTCTGAGACAGGCGGTCTGAGACAGACGGTTGGAGACAGACGGTCTGAGACAGACGGTCTGAGACAGACGGTCTGAGACAGACGGTCTGAGACAGACGGTCTGAGACAGACGGTCTGAGACAGACGGCCTGAGACACACGGTTCGAGACAGAGGGATTGAGACAGACGGTCTGAGACAGAAGGTCTGAGACAGGCGGTCTGAGACAGGCGGCCTGAGACAGACGGCCTGACACAGACGGTCTGAGACAGGCGGCCTGAGACAGACGGCCTGAGACAGACGGCCTGAGACAGACGGCCTGACACAGACGGTCTGAGACAGGCGGCCTGAGACAGACGGTTCGAGACAGAGGGATTGAGACAGACGGTCTGAGACAGATGGTCTGAGACAGACGGTCTGAGACAGGCGGTCTGAGACAGACGGTCTGAGACAGACGGTCAGAGACAGGCGGCCTGACACAGACGGCCTGAGACAGACGGTCTGTGACAGTCGGTCTGAGACGCACGGTCTGAGACAGACGGTCTGAGACTGACGGTCTGAGACAGAAGGTCTGAGACAAGCGGTCTGAGACAGGCGGTCTGAGACAGACGGCCTGAGACAGACGGTCAGAGACAGGCGGCCTGAGACAGACGGTTCGAGACAGAGGGATTGAGACAGACGGTCTGAGACAGGCGGCCTGAGACAGACGGCCTGAGACAGACGGCCTGAGACAGACGGTCTGACACAGACGGTCTGAGACAGGCGGCCTGAGACAGAGGGTTCGAGACAGAGGGATTGAGACAGACGGTCTGAGACAGATGGTCTGAGACAGACGGTCTGAGACAGGCGGTCTGAGACAGACGGTCTGAGACAGACGGTCAGAGACAGGCGGCCTGACACAGACGGCCTGAGACAGAAGGTCTGTGACAGTCGGTCTGAGACGCACGGTCTGAGACAGACGGTCTGAGACTGACGGTCTGAGACAGAAGGTCTGAGACAAGCGGTCTGAGACAGGCGGTCTGAGACAGACGGCCTGAGACAGACGGTCAGAGACAGGCGGCCTGAGACAGACGGCCTGAGACAGACGGTCTGAGACAGACGGTCTGAGAGAGACGGTCTGAGACAGGCGGTCTGAGACAGACGGACAGGGACAGGCGAATAGACGCTGCCCGATAGCGGCAGACGGACTGAGACGGACGGTCTGAGATAGGCTGACTGAGATAGACGGTCTGAGACAGACGGTCTGAGACAGACGGTCTGAGACAGACGGTCTGAGACAGATGGTCTGAGACAGACGGTCTGAGACAGGCGGTCTGAGACAGACGGTCTGAGACAGACGGTCTGAGACAGACGGTCAGAGACAGGCGGCCTGACACAGACGGCCTGAGACAGACGGTCTGTGACAGTCGGTCTGAGACGCACGGTCTGAGACAGACGGTCTGAGACTGACGGTCTGAGACAGAAGGTCTGAGACAGGCGGTCTGAGACAGACGGTCTGAGACTGACGGTCTGAGACAGAAGGTCTGAGACAGACGGCCTGAGACACACGGTTCGAGACAGAGGGATTGAGACAGACGGTCTGAGACAGAAGGTCTGAGACAGGCGGTCTGAGACAGGCGGCCTGAGACAGACGGCCTGACGCAGACGGTCTGAGACAGGCGGCCTGAGACAGACGGCCTGAGACAGACGGCCTGAGACAGACGGCCTGACACAGACGGTCTGAGACAGGCGGCCTGAGACAGACGGTTCGAGACAGAGGGATTGAGACAGACGGTCTGAGACTGGCGGTCTGATACAGACGGTCTGAGACAGACGGTCTGAGACAGGCGGTCAGAGACAGGCGGCCTGAGACAGACGGCCTGACACAGACGGTCTGAGACAGGCGGCCTGAGACAGACGGCCTGAGACAGACGGCCTGAGACAGACGGTCTGAGACAGACGGTCTGAGACAGACGGTCTGAGACAGACGGCCTGAGACACACGGTTCGAGACAGAGGGATTGAGACAGACGGTCTGAGACAGAAGGTCTGAGACAGGCGGTCTGAGACAGGCGGCCTGAGACAGACGGCCTGACGCAGACGGTCTGAGACAGGCGGCCTGAGACAGACGGCCTGAGACAGACGGCCTGAGACAGACGGCCTGACACAGACGGTCTGAGACAGGCGGCCTGAGACAGACGGTTCGAGACAGAGGGATTGAGACAGACGGTCTGAGACAGAGGGATTGAGACAGACGGTTGGAGACAGACGGTCTGAGACAGGCGGTCTGAGACAGGCGGTCTGAGACAGACGGTCTGAGACAGACGGTCTGAGACAGACGGTCTGAGACAGACGGTCTGAGACAGACGGTCTGAGACAGACGGTCTGAGACAGAAGGTTCGAGACAGAGGGATTGAGACAGACGGTTGGAGACAGACGGTCTGAGACAGAAGGTCTGAGACAGGCGGTCTGAGACAGGCGGTCTGAGACAGACGGCCTGAGACAGACGGTCAGAGACAGGCGGCCTGAGACAGACGGCCTGAGACGGACGGTCTGAGACAGACGGTCCGAGACAGACGGTCTGAGACAGACGGTCAGAGACAGGCGGCCTGAGACAGTGGCCTGAGACAGACGGTCTGAGACAGACGGTCTGAGAGAGACGGTCTGAGACAGACGGTCTGAGACAGAAGGTTCGAGACAGAGGGATTGAGACAGACGGTCTGAGACAGACGGTCTGAGACAGGCGGTCTGAGACAGGCGGTCTGAGACAGACGGTCTGAGACAGACGGTCTGAGACAGACGGTCTGAGACAGACGGTCAGAGACAGGCGGCTTGACACAGACGGCCTGAGACAGACTGTCTGTGACAGTCGGTCTGAGACGCACGGTCTGAGACAGACGGTCTGAGACTGACGGTCTGAGACAGAAGGTCTGAGACAGGCGGTCTGAGACAGACGGCCTGAGACAGACGGTCAGAGACAGGCGGCCTGAGACAGACGGCCTGAGACGGACGGTCTGAGACAGACGGTCTGAGACAGACGGTCAGAGACAGGCGGCCTGAGACAGACGGCCTGAGACAGACGGTCTGAGAGAGACGGTCTGAGACAGACGGTCTGAGACAGAAGGTTCGAGACAGAGGGATTGAGACAGACGGTCTGAGACAGGCGGTCTGAGGCAGGCGGTCTGAGACAGACGGTCGGAGACAGACGGTCTGAGACAGACGGTCTGAGACAGACGGTCTGAGACAGACGGTCTGAGACAGACGGTCTGAGACAGACGGTCTGAGACAGACGGTCTGAGAGAGACGGTCTGATACAGACGGTCTGTGACAGTCGGTCTGAGACGCACGGTCTGAGACAGACGGTCATGACAGGCGGCCTGAGACAGACGGCCTGAGACAGACGGTCTGAGACAGACGGTCCGAGACAGACGGTCTGAGACAGACGGTCTGAGACAGACGGTCCGAGACAGACGGTCTGAGACAGACGGTCAGAGACAGGCGGCCTGAGACAGACGGCCTGAGACAGACGGCCTGAGACAGACGGTTCGAGACAGAGGGATTGAGACAGACGGTCTGAGACAGACGGCATGAGACAGACGGTCTGAGACAGACGGTCCGAGACAGACGGTCTGTGACAGTCGGTCTGAGACGCACGGTCTGAGACAGACGGTCAGAGACAGGCGGCCTGAGACAGACGGCCTGAGACAGACGGTCTGAGACAGACGGTCCGAGACAGACGGTCCGAGACAGACGGCCTGAGACAGACGGTCTGAGACAGACGGTCCGAGACAGACGGTCTGAGATAGACAGTCAGAGACAGGCGGCCTGAGACAGACGGCCTGAGACAGACGATCTGAGACAGACGGTCTGAGAGAGACGGTCTGAGACAGGCGGTCTGAGACAGACGGACAGGGACAGGCGAATAGACGCTGCCCGATAGCGGCAGACGGACTGAGACGGACGGTCTGAGATAGGCTGACTGAGATAGACGGTCTGAGACTGACGGTCTGAGACAGAAGGTCTGAGACAGGCGGTCTGAGATAGGCGGTCTGAGACAGACGGTCTGAGACAGAAGATCTGAGACAGGCGGTCTGAGACAGGCGGCCTGAGACAGACGGCCTGAGACAGACGGTCTGAGACAGACGGTCTGAGAGAGACGGTCTGAGACAGGCGGTCTGAGACAGACGGACAGGGACAGGCGAATAGACGCTGCCCGATAGCGGCAGACGGACTGAGACGGACGGTCTGAGATAGGCTGACTGAGATAGACGGTCTGAGACAGACGCTCTGAGACAGACAGTCTGAGACAGGCGGCCTGAGACAGACGGTCTGAGACAGACGGTCTGAGACAGGCGGTCTGAGGCAGGCGGTCTGAGACAGACGGTCGGAGACAGACGGCCTGAGACAGACGGCCTGAGACAGACGGTCTGAGACAGACGGTCTGAGACAGACGGCCTGAGACACACGGTCTGAGACAGACGGCCTGAGACAGACGGTCAGAGACAGGCGGCCTGAGACAGACGGCCTGAGACAGACGGTCTGAGACAGACGGTCCGAGACAGACGGTCTGAGACAGACAGTCAGAGACAGGCGGCCTGAGACAGACGGCCTGAGACAGACGGTCTGAGACAGACGGTCCGAGACAGACGGTCTGAGACAGACAGTCAGAGACAGGCGGCCTGAGACAGACGGCCTGAGACAGACGGTCTGAGACAGACGGTCTGAGAGAGACGGTCTGAGACAGGCGGTCTGAGACAGACGGACAGGGACAGGCGAATAGACGCTGCCCGATAGCGGCAGACGGACTGAGACGGACGGTCTGAGATAGGCTGACTGAGATAGACGGTCTGAGACAGACGCTCTGGGACAGACAGTCTGAGACAGGCGGCCTGAGACAGACGGTCTGAGACAGACGGTCTGAGACAGGCGGTCTGAGGCAGGCGGTCTGAGGCAGGCGGTCTGAGACAGACGGTCGGAGACAGACGGCCTGAGACAGACGGTCTGAGACAGGCGGTCTGAGACAGACGGTCTGATACAGACGGTCTGAGACAGACGGTCTGAGACAGACGGTCTGAGACAGACGGTCTGAGACAGACGGTCTGACACAGACGGTCTGCGACAGACGGTCTGAGACAGACGGTCTGAGACAGAAGGTTCGAGACAGAGGGATTGAGACAGACGGTCTGAGACAGACGGTCTGAGACAGGCGGTCTGAGACAGGCGGTCTGAGACAGGCGGTCTGAGACAGGCGGTCTGAGACGGACGGTCGGAGACAGACGGTCTGAGACAGACGGTCTGAGACAGACGGTCTGAGACAGACGGTCTGAGACAGACGGTCTGAGACAGACGGTCTGAGACAGACGGTCTGAGACAGACGGTCTGAGACAGACGGTCTGAGACAGACGGTCTGAGAGAGACGGTCTGAGACAGGCGGTCTGAGACAGACGGACAGGGACAGGCGAATAGACGCTGCCCGATAGCGGCAGACGGACTGAGACGGACGGTCTGAGATAGGCTGACTGAGATAGACGGTCTGAGACAGACGCTCTGAGACAGACAGTCTGAGACAGGCGGCCTGAGACAGACGGTCTGAGACAGACGGTCTGAGACAGGCGGTCTGAGGCAGGCGGTCTGAGACAGACGGTCGGAGACAGACGGCCTGAGACAGATGGTCTGAGACAGACGGTCTGAGACAGACGGTCTGAGACAGACGGTCTGAGACAGACGGTCTGAGACAGACGGTCTGAGACAGACGGTCTGAGACAGACGGTCTGAGACAGACGGTCTGATACAGACGGTCTGATACAGACGGTCTGATACAGACGGTCTGATACAGACGGTCTGTGACAGTCGGTCTGAGACGCACGGTCTGAGACAGACGGTCTGAGACTGACGGTCTGAGACAGACGGGCTGAGACACGGTCTGAGACAGGCGGTCTGCGACAGACGGTCTGAGACAGACGGTCTGAGACAGACGGCCTGAGACAGGCGGTCTGCGACAGAGGGACAGGGACAGGCGAATAGACGCTGCGCGATAGCGGCAGACAGACTGAGAAGGACGGTCTGAGATAGGCTGACTGAGATAGACGGTCTGAGACAGACGGTCTGAGACAGACGGTCTGAGACAGACGCTCTGAGACAGACGGTCTGAGACAGACGGTCTGAGACAGACGGTCTGAGACAGACGGTCTGAGACAGACGGTCTGAGACAGACGGTCTGAGACAGACGGTCTGAGACAGACGGTCTGAGACAGACGGTCTGAGACAGACGGTCTGATACAGACGGTCAGATACAGACGGTCTGATACAGACGGTCTGATACAGACGGTCTGATACAGACGGTCTGATACAGACGGTCTGTGACAGTCGGTCTGAGACGCACGGTCTGAGACAGACGGTCTGAGACTGGCGGTCTGATACAGACGGTCTGAGACAGACGGTCTGAGACAGGCGGTCAGAGACAGGCGGCCTGAGACAGACGGCCTGACACAGACGGTCTGAGACAGGCGGCCTGAGACAGACGGCCTGAGACAGACGGCCTGAGACAGACGGTCTGAGACAGACGGTCTGAGACAGACGGCCTGAGACACACGGTCTGAGACAGACGGCCTGAGACAGACGGTCAGAGACAGGCGGCCTGAGACAGACGGCCTGAGACAGACGGTCTGAGACAGACGGTCCGAGACAGACGGTCTGAGACAGACAGTCAGAGACAGGCGGCCTGAGACAGACGGCCTGAGACAGACGGTCTGAGACAGACGGTCTGAGAGAGACGGTCTGATACAGACGGTCTGATACAGACGGTCTGATACAGACGGTCTGATACAGACGGTCTGTGACAGTCGGTCTGAGACGCACGGTCTGAGACAGACGGTCTGAGACTGGCGGTCTGATACAGACGGTCTGAGACAGACGGTCTGAGACAGGCGGTCAGAGACAGGCGGCCTGAGACAGACGGCCTGACACAGACGGTCTGAGACAGGCGGCCTGAGACAGACGGCCTGAGACAGACGGCCTGAGACAGACGGTCTGAGACAGACGGTCTGAGACAGACGGCCTGAGACACACGGTCTGAGACAGACGGCCTGAGACAGACGGTCAGAGACAGGCGGCCTGAGACAGACGGCCTGAGACAGACGGTCTGAGACAGACGGTCCGAGACAGACGGTCTGAGACAGACAGTCAGAGACAGGCGGCCTGAGACAGACGGCCTGAGACAGACGGTCTGAGACAGACGGTCTGAGAGAGACGGTCTGAGACAGGCGGTCTGAGACAGACGGACAGGGACAGGCGAATAGACGCTGCCCGATAGCGGCAGACGGACTGAGACGGACGGTCTGAGATAGGCTGACTGAGATAGACGGTCTGAGACAGACGCTCTGGGACAGACAGTCTGAGACAGGCGGCCTGAGACAGACGGTCTGAGACAGACGGTCTGAGACAGGCGGTCTGAGGCAGGCGGTCTGAGGCAGGCGGTCTGAGACAGACGGTCGGAGACAGACGGCCTGAGACAGACGGTCTGAGACAGGCGGTCTGAGACAGACGGTCTGATACAGACGGTCTGAGACAGACGGTCTGAGACAGACGGTCTGAGACAGACGGTCTGAGACAGACGGTCTGACACAGACGGTCTGCGACAGACGGTCTGAGACAGACGGTCTGAGACAGAAGGTTCGAGACAGAGGGATTGAGACAGACGGTCTGAGACAGACGGTCTGAGACAGGCGGTCTGAGACAGGCGGTCTGAGACAGGCGGTCTGAGACAGGCGGTCTGAGACGGACGGTCGGAGACAGACGGTCTGAGACAGACGATCTGAGACAGACGGTCTGAGACAGACGGTCTGAGACAGACGGTCTGAGACAGACGGTCTGAGACAGACGGTCTGAGACAGACGGTCTGAGACAGACGGTCTGAGACAGACGGTCTGAGAGAGACGGTCTGAGACAGGCGGTCTGAGACAGACGGACAGGGACAGGCGAATAGACGCTGCCCGATAGCGGCAGACGGACTGAGACGGACGGTCTGAGATAGGCTGACTGAGATAGACGGTCTGAGACAGACGCTCTGAGACAGACAGTCTGAGACAGGCGGCCTGAGACAGACGGTCTGAGACAGACGGTCTGAGACAGGCGGTCTGAGGCAGGCGGTCTGAGACAGACGGTCGGAGACAGACGGCCTGAGACAGATGGTCTGAGACAGACGGTCTGAGACAGACGGTCTGAGACAGACGGTCTGAGACAGACGGTCTGAGACAGACGGTCTGAGACAGACGGTCTGAGACAGACGGTCTGAGACAGACGGTCTGATACAGACGGTCTGATACAGACGGTCTGATACAGACGGTCTGATACAGACGGTCTGTGACAGTCGGTCTGAGACGCACGGTCTGAGACAGACGGTCTGAGACTGACGGTCTGAGACAGACGGGCTGAGACACGGTCTGAGACAGGCGGTCTGCGACAGACGGTCTGAGACAGACGGTCTGAGACAGACGGCCTGAGACAGGCGGTCTGCGACAGAGGGACAGGGACAGGCGAATAGACGCTGCGCGATAGCGGCAGACAGACTGAGAAGGACGGTCTGAGATAGGCTGACTGAGATAGACGGTCTGAGACAGACGGTCTGAGACAGACGGTCTGAGACAGACGCTCTGAGACAGACGGTCTGAGACAGACGGTCTGAGACAGACGGTCTGAGACAGACGGTCTGAGACAGACGGTCTGAGACAGACGGTCTGAGACAGACGGTCTGAGACAGACGGTCTGAGACAGACGGTCTGAGACAGACGGTCTGATACAGACGGTCAGATACAGACGGTCTGATACAGACGGTCTGATACAGACGGTCTGATACAGACGGTCTGATACAGACGGTCTGTGACAGTCGGTCTGAGACGCACGGTCTGAGACAGACGGTCTGAGACTGGCGGTCTGATACAGACGGTCTGAGACAGACGGTCTGAGACAGGCGGTCAGAGACAGGCGGCCTGAGACAGACGGCCTGACACAGACGGTCTGAGACAGGCGGCCTGAGACAGACGGCCTGAGACAGACGGCCTGAGACAGACGGTCTGAGACAGACGGTCTGAGACAGACGGCCTGAGACACACGGTCTGAGACAGACGGCCTGAGACAGACGGTCAGAGACAGGCGGCCTGAGACAGACGGCCTGAGACAGACGGTCTGAGACAGACGGTCCGAGACAGACGGTCTGAGACAGACAGTCAGAGACAGGCGGCCTGAGACAGACGGCCTGAGACAGACGGTCTGAGACAGACGGTCTGAGAGAGACGGTCTGATACAGACGGTCTGATACAGACGGTCTGATACAGACGGTCTGATACAGACGGTCTGTGACAGTCGGTCTGAGACGCACGGTCTGAGACAGACGGTCTGAGACTGGCGGTCTGATACAGACGGTCTGAGACAGACGGTCTGAGACAGGCGGTCAGAGACAGGCGGCCTGAGACAGACGGCCTGACACAGACGGTCTGAGACAGGCGGCCTGAGACAGACGGCCTGAGACAGACGGCCTGAGACAGACGGTCTGAGACAGACGGTCTGAGACAGACGGCCTGAGACACACGGTCTGAGACAGACGGCCTGAGACAGACGGTCAGAGACAGGCGGCCTGAGACAGACGGCCTGAGACAGACGGTCTGAGACAGACGGTCCGAGACAGACGGTCTGAGACAGACAGTCAGAGACAGGCGGCCTGAGACAGACGGCCTGAGACAGACGGTCTGAGACAGACGGTCTGAGAGAGACGGTCTGAGACAGGCGGTCTGAGACAGACGGACAGGGACAGGCGAATAGACGCTGCCCGATAGCGGCAGACGGACTGAGACGGACGGTCTGAGATAGGCTGACTGAGATAGACGGTCTGAGACAGACGCTCTGGGACAGACAGTCTGAGACAGGCGGCCTGAGACAGACGGTCTGAGACAGACGGTCTGAGACAGGCGGTCTGAGGCAGGCGGTCTGAGGCAGGCGGTCTGAGACAGACGGTCGGAGACAGACGGCCTGAGACAGACGGTCTGAGACAGGCGGTCTGAGACAGACGGTCTGATACAGACGGTCTGAGACAGACGGTCTGAGACAGACGGTCTGAGACAGACGGTCTGACACAGACGGTCTGCGACAGACGGTCTGAGACAGACGGTCTGAGACAGACGGTCTGAGACAGAAGGTTCGAGACAGAGGGATTGAGACAGACGGTCTGAGACAGACGGTCTGAGACAGGCGGTCTGAGACAGGCGGTCTGAGACAGGCGGTCTGAGACGGACGGTCGGAGACGGACGGTCGGAGACAGACGGTCTGAGACAGACGGTCTGAGACAGACGGTCTGAGACAGACGGTCTGAGACAGACGGTCTGAGACAGACGGTCTGAGACAGACGGTCTGAGACAGACGGTCTGAGACAGACGGTCTGAGACAGACGGTCTGAGACAGACGGTCTTAGACTGACGGTCTGAGACAGAAGGTCTGAGACAGAAGGTCTGAGACAGGCGGTCTGAGACAGACGGCCTGAGACAGACGGTCAGAAACAGGCGGCCAGAGACAGACGGCCTGAGACAGACGGTCTGAGACAGACGGTCCGAGACAGACGGTCTGAGACAGACGGTCAGAGACAGGCGGCCTGAGACAGACGGCCTGAGACAGACGGTCTGAGACAGACGGTCTGAGAGAGACGGTCTGAGGCAGGCGGTCTGAGACAGACGGACAGGGACAGGCGAATAGACGCTGCCCGATAGCGGCAGACGGACTGAGACGGACGGTCTGAGATAGGCTGACTGAGATAGACGGTCTGAGACAGACGCTCTGAGACAGACAGTCTGAGACAGGCGGCCTGAGACAGACGGTCTGAGACAGACGGTCTGAGACAGGCGGTCTGAGGCAGGCGGTCTGAGACAGACGGTCGGCGACAGACGGCCTGAGACAGATGGTCTGAGACAGACGGTCTGAGACAGACGGTCTGAGACAGACGGTCAGAGACAGGCGGCCTGAGACAGACGGCCTGAGACAGACGGTCTGAGACAGACGGTCCGAGACAGACGGTCCGAGACAGACGGTCAGAGACAGGCGGCCTGAGACAGACGGCCTGAGACAGACGGTCTGAGACAGACGGTCTGAGAGAGACGGTCTGAGACAGGCGGTCTGAGACAGACGGACAGGGACAGGCGAATAGACGCTGCCCGATAGCGGCAGACGGACTGAGACGGACGGTCTGAGATAGGCTGACTGAGATAGACGGTCTGAGACAGACGCTCTGAGACAGACAGTCTGAGACAGGCGGCCTGAGACAGACGGTCTGAGACAGACGGTCTGAGACAGGCGGTCTGAGGCAGGCGGTCTGAGACAGACGGTCTGAGACAGACGGCCTGAGACAGATGGTCTGAGACAGACGGTCTGAGACAGACGGTCTGAGACAGACGGTCTGAGACAGACGGTCTGAGACAGACGGTCTGAGACAGACGGTCTGAGACAGACGGTCTGAGACAGACGGTCTGAGACAGACGGTCTGAGACAGACGGTCTGAGACAGACGGTCTGAGACAGACGGTCTGAGACAGACGGTCTGAGACAGACGGTCTGAGACAGGCGGTCTGATACAGACGGTCTGGGACAGACGGTCAGAGACAGGCGGCCTGAGACAGACGGCCTGAGGCAGACGGTCTGATACAGACGGTCTGATACAGACGGTCTGATACAGACGGTCTGATACAGACGGTCTGATACAGACGGTCTGATACAGACGGTCTGATACAGACGGTCTGATACAGACGGTCTGATACAGACGGTCTGATACAGACGGTCTGATACAGACGGTCTGATACAGACGGTCTGATACAGACGGTCTGATACAGACGGTCTGATACAGACGGTCTGTGACAGTCGGTCTGAGACGCACGGTCTGAGACAGACGGTCTGAGACAGACGGTCTGAGACTGACGGTCTGAGACAGACGGGCTGAGACACGGTCTGAGACAGGCGGTTTGCGACAGACGGTCTGAGACAGGCGGTCTGAGACAGACGGCCTGAGACAGACGGTCTGAGACAGTCGGTCTCAGACAGACGGTCTGAGACAGACGGTCTGAGACAGACGGTTCGAGACAGAGGGATTGAGACAGACGGTCTGAGACTGGCGGTCTGATACAGACGGTCTGAGACAGACGGTCTGAGACAGGCGGTCAGAGACAGGCGGCCTGAGACAGACGGCCTGACACAGACGGTCTGAGACAGGCGGCCTGAGACAGACGGCCTGAGACAGACGGTCTGAGACAGACGGACAGGGACAGGCGAATAGACGCTGCCCGATAGCGGCAGACGGACTGAGACGGACGGTCTGAGATAGGCTGACTGAGATAGACGGTCTGAGACAGACGCTCTGAGACAGACGGTCTGAGACAGACGGTCTGAGACAGACGGTCTGAGACAGACGGTCTGAGACAGACGGTCTGAGACAGACGGTCTGACACAGACGGTCTGCGACAGACGGTCTGAGACAGACGGTCTGAGACAGAAGGTTCGAGACAGAGGGATTGAGACAGACGGTCTGAGACAGACGGTCTGAGACAGGCGGTCTGAGACAGGCGGTCTGAGACAGGCGGTCTGAGACAGGCGGTCTGAGACGGACGGTCGGAGACAGACGGTCTGAGACAGACGGTCTGAGACAGACGGTCTGAGACAGGCGGTCTGAGACAGACGGACAGGGACAGGCGAATAGACGCTGCCCGATAGCGGCAGACGGACTGAGACGGACGGTCTGAGATAGGCTGACTGAGATAGACGGTCTGAGACAGACGCTCTGAGACAGACAGTCTGAGACAGGCGGCCTGAGACAGACGGTCTGAGACAGACGGTCTGAGACAGGCGGTCTGAGGCAGGCGGTCTGAGACAGACGGTCGGAGACAGACGGCCTGAGACAGACGGTCTGAGACAGACGGTCTGAGACAGACGGTCTGAGACAGACGGTCTGAGACAGACGGTCTGAGACAGACGGTCTGAGACAGACGGTCTGAGACAGACGGTCTGAGACAGATGGTCTGAGACAGACGGTCTGAGACAGGCGGTCTGAGACAGACGGTCTGAGACAGACGGTCTGAGACAGACGGTCAGAGACAGGCGGCCTGACACAGACGGCCTGAGACAGACGGTCTGTGACAGTCGGTCTGAGACGCACGGTCTGAGACAGACGGTCTGAGACTGACGGTCTGAGACAGAAGGTCTGAGACAGGCGGTCTGAGACAGACGGTCTGAGACTGACGGTCTGAGACAGAAGGTCTGAGACAGGCGGTCTGAGACAGGCGGTCTGAGACAGACGGCCTGAGACAGACGGTCAGAGACAGGCGGCCTCAGACACACGGCCTGAGACAGACGGTCTGAGACAGACGGTCCGAGACAGACGGTTCGGGACAGAGGGATTGAGACAGACGGTCTGAGACTGGCGGTCTGATACAGACGGTCTGAGACAGACGGTCTGAGACAGGCGGTCAGAGACAGGCGGCCTGAGACAGACGGCCTGACACAGACGGTCTGAGACAGGCGGCCTGAGACAGACGGCCTGAGACAGACGGCCTGAGACAGACGGTCTGAGACAGACGGTCTGAGACAGACGGTCTGAGACAGACGGCCTGAGACACACGGTTCGAGACAGAGGGATTGAGACAGACGGTCTGAGACAGAAGGTCTGAGACAGGCGGTCTGAGACAGGCGGCCTGAGACAGACGGCCTGACGCAGACGGTCTGAGACAGGCGGCCTGAGACAGACGGCCTGAGACAGACGGCCTGAGACAGACGGCCTGACACAGACGGTCTGAGACAGGCGGCCTGAGACAGACGGTTCGAGACAGAGGGATTGAGACAGACGGTCTGAGACAGATGGTCTGAGACAGACGGTCTGAGACAGGCGGTCTGAGACAGACGGTCTGAGACAGACGGTCAGAGACAGGCGGCTTGACACAGACGGCCTGAGACAGACTGTCTGTGACAGTCGGTCTGAGACGCACGGTCTGAGACAGACGGTCTGAGACTGACGGTCTGAGACAGAAGGTCTGAGACAGGCGGTCTGAGACAGGCGGTCTGAGACAGACGGCCTGAGACAGACGGTCAGAGACAGGCGGCCTGAGACAGACGGCCTGAGACGGACGGTCTGAGACAGACGGTCTGAGACAGACGGTCAGAGACAGGCGGCCTGAGACAGACGGCCTGAGACAGACGGTCTGAGACAGACGGTCTGAGAGAGACGGTCTGAGACAGACGGTCTGAGACAGAAGGTTCGAGACAGAGGGATTGAGACAGACGGTCTGAGACAGGCGGTCTGAGGCAGGCGGTCTGAGACAGACGGTCGGAGACAGACGGTCTGAGACAGACGGTCTGAGACAGACGGTCTGAGACAGACGGTCTGAGACAGACGGTCTGAGACAGACGGTCTGAGACAGACGGTCTGAGAGAGACGGTCTGATACAGACGGTCTGTGACAGTCGGTCTGAGACGCACGGTCTGAGACAGACGGTCAGAGACAGGCGGCCTGAGACAGACGGCCTGAGACAGACGGTCTGAGACAGACGGTCCGAGACAGACGGTCTGAGACAGACGGTCTGAGACAGACGGTCCGAGACAGACGGTCTGAGACAGACGGTCAGAGACAGGCGGCCTGAGACAGACGGCCTGAGACAGACGGCCTGAGACAGACGGTTCGAGACAGAGGGATTGAGACAGACGGTCTGAGACAGACGGCATGAGACAGACGGTCTGAGACAGACGGTCCGAGACAGACGGTCTGTGACAGTCGGTCTGAGACGCACGGTCTGAGACAGACGGTCAGAGACAGGCGGCCTGAGACAGACGGCCTGAGACAGACGGTCTGAGACAGACGGTCCGAGACAGACGGTCTGAGACAGACGGCCTGAGACAGACGGTCTGAGACAGACGGTCCGAGACAGACGGTCTGAGATAGACAGTCAGAGACAGGCGGCCTGAGACAGACGGCCTGAGACAGACGATCTGAGACAGACGGTCTGAGAGAGACGGTCTGAGACAGGCGAATAGACGCTGCCCGATAGCGGCAGACGGACTGAGACGGACGGTCTGAGATAGGCTGACTGAGATAGACGGTCTGAGACTGACGGTCTGAGACAGAAGGTCTGAGACAGGCGGTCTGAGATAGGCGGTCTGAGACAGACGGTCTGAGACAGAAGATCTGAGACAGGCGGTCTGAGACAGGCGGCCTGAGACAGACGGCCTGAGACAGACGGTCTGAGACAGACGGTCTGAGAGAGACGGTCTGAGACAGGCGGTCTGAGACAGACGGACAGGGACAGGCGGCCTGAGACAGACGGTCTGAGACAGACGGTCTGAGAGAGACGGTCTGAGACAGGCGGTCTGAGACAGACGGACAGGGACAGGCGAATAGACGCTGCCCGATAGCGGCAGACGGACTGAGACGGACGGTCTGAGATAGGCTGACTGAGATAGACGGTCTGAGACAGACGCTCTGGGACAGACAGTCTGAGACAGGCGGCCTGAGACAGACGGTCTGAGACAGACGGTCTGAGACAGGCGGTCTGAGGCAGGCGGTCTGAGGCAGGCGGTCTGAGACAGACGGTCGGAGACAGACGGCCTGAGACAGACGGTCTGAGACAGGCGGTCGGAGACAGACGGTCTGATACAGACGGTCTGAGACAGACGGTCTGAGACAGACGGTCTGAGACAGACGGTCTGAGACAGACGGTCTGACACAGACGGTCTGCGACAGACGGTCTGAGACAGACGGTCTGAGACAGAAGGTTCGAGACAGAGGGATTGAGACAGACGGTCTGAGACAGACGGTCTGAGACAGGCGGTCTGAGACAGGCGGTCTGAGACAGGCGGTCTGAGACAGGCGGTCTGAGACGGACGGTCGGAGACAGACGGTCTGAGACAGACGGTCTGAGACAGACGGTCTGAGACAGACGGTCTGAGACAGACGGTCTGAGACAGACGGTCTGAGACAGGCGGCCTGAGACAGACGGCCTGAGACAGACGGTCTGAGACAGACGGTCCGAGACAGACGGTCTGAGACAGACAGTCAGAGACAGGCGGCCTGAGACAGACGGCCTGAGACAGACGGTCTGAGACAGACGGTCCGAGACAGACGGTCTGAGACAGACAGTCAGAGACAGGCGGCCTGAGACAGACGGCCTGAGACAGACGGTCTGAGACAGACGGTCTGAGAGAGACGGTCTGAGACAGGCGGTCTGAGACAGACGGACAGGGACAGGCGAATAGACGCTGCCCGATAGCGGCAGACGGACTGAGACGGACGGTCTGAGATAGGCTGACTGAGATAGACGGTCTGAGACAGACGCTCTGGGACAGACAGTCTGAGACAGGCGGCCTGAGACAGACGGTCTGAGACAGACGGTCTGAGACAGGCGGTCTGAGGCAGGCGGTCTGAGGCAGGCGGTCTGAGACAGACGGTCGGAGACAGACGGCCTGAGACAGACGGTCTGAGACAGGCGGTCTGAGACAGACGGTCTGATACAGACGGTCTGAGACAGACGGTCTGAGACAGACGGTCTGAGACAGACGGTCTGAGACAGACGGTCTGACACAGACGGTCTGCGACAGACGGTCTGAGACAGACGGTCTGAGACAGAAGGTTCGAGACAGAGGGATTGAGACAGACGGTCTGAGACAGACGGTCTGAGACAGGCGGTCTGAGACAGGCGGTCTGAGACAGGCGGTCTGAGACAGGCGGTCTGAGACGGACGGTCGGAGACAGACGGTCTGAGACAGACGGTCTGAGACAGACGGTCTGAGACAGACGGTCTGAGACAGACGGTCTGAGACAGACGGTCTGAGACAGACGGTCTGAGACAGACGGTCTGAGACAGACGGTCTGAGACAGACGGTCTGAGAGAGACGGTCTGAGACAGGCGGTCTGAGACAGACGGACAGGGACAGGCGAATAGACGCTGCCCGATAGCGGCAGACGGACTGAGACGGACGGTCTGAGATAGGCTGACTGAGATAGACGGTCTGAGACAGACGCTCTGAGACAGACAGTCTGAGACAGGCGGCCTGAGACAGACGGTCTGAGACAGACGGTCTGAGACAGGCGGTCTGAGGCAGGCGGTCTGAGACAGACGGTCGGAGACAGACGGCCTGAGACAGATGGTCTGAGACAGACGGTCTGAGACAGACGGTCTGAGACAGACGGTCTGAGACAGACGGTCTGAGACAGACGGTCTGAGACAGACGGTCTGAGACAGACGGTCTGAGACAGACGGTCTGATACAGACGGTCTGATACAGACGGTCTGATACAGACGGTCTGATACAGACGGTCTGTGACAGTCGGTCTGAGACGCACGGTCTGAGACAGACGGTCTGAGACTGACGGTCTGAGACAGACGGGCTGAGACACGGTCTGAGACAGGCGGTCTGCGACAGACGGTCTGAGACAGACGGTCTGAGACAGACGGCCTGAGACAGGCGGTCTGCGACAGAGGGACAGGGACAGGCGAATAGACGCTGCGCGATAGCGGCAGACAGACTGAGAAGGACGGTCTGAGATAGGCTGACTGAGATAGACGGTCTGAGACAGACGGCCTGAGACAGACGGTCTGAGACAGACGCTCTGAGACAGACGGTCTGAGACAGACGGTCTGAGACAGACGGTCTGAGACAGACGGTCTGAGACAGACGGTCTGAGACAGACGGTCTGAGACAGACGGTCTGAGACAGACGGTCTGAGACAGACGGTCTGAGACAGACGGTCTGATACAGACGGTCAGATACAGACGGTCTGATACAGACGGTCTGATACAGACGGTCTGATACAGACGGTCTGATACAGACGGTCTGTGACAGTCGGTCTGAGACGCACGGTCTGAGACAGACGGTCTGAGACTGGCGGTCTGATACAGACGGTCTGAGACAGACGGTCTGAGACAGGCGGTCAGAGACAGGCGGCCTGAGACAGACGGCCTGACACAGACGGTCTGAGACAGGCGGCCTGAGACAGACGGCCTGAGACAGACGGCCTGAGACAGACGGTCTGAGACAGACGGTCTGAGACAGACGGCCTGAGACACACGGTCTGAGACAGACGGCCTGAGACAGACGGTCAGAGACAGGCGGCCTGAGACAGACGGCCTGAGACAGACGGTCTGAGACAGACGGTCCGAGACAGACGGTCTGAGACAGACAGTCAGAGACAGGCGGCCTGAGACAGACGGCCTGAGACAGACGGTCTGAGACAGACGGTCTGAGAGAGACGGTCTGATACAGACGGTCTGATACAGACGGTCTGATACAGACGGTCTGATACAGACGGTCTGTGACAGTCGGTCTGAGACGCACGGTCTGAGACAGACGGTCTGAGACTGGCGGTCTGATACAGACGGTCTGAGACAGACGGTCTGAGACAGGCGGTCAGAGACAGGCGGCCTGAGACAGACGGCCTGACACAGACGGTCTGAGACAGGCGGCCTGAGACAGACGGCCTGAGACAGACGGCCTGAGACAGACGGTCTGAGACAGACGGTCTGAGACAGACGGCCTGAGACACACGGTCTGAGACAGACGGCCTGAGACAGACGGTCAGAGACAGGCGGCCTGAGACAGACGGCCTGAGACAGACGGTCTGAGACAGACGGTCCGAGACAGACGGTCTGAGACAGACAGTCAGAGACAGGCGGCCTGAGACAGACGGCCTGAGACAGACGGTCTGAGACAGACGGTCTGAGAGAGACGGTCTGAGACAGGCGGTCTGAGACAGACGGACAGGGACAGGCGAATAGACGCTGCCCGATAGCGGCAGACGGACTGAGACGGACGGTCTGAGATAGGCTGACTGAGATAGACGGTCTGAGACAGACGCTCTGGGACAGACAGTCTGAGACAGGCGGCCTGAGACAGACGGTCTGAGACAGACGGTCTGAGACAGGCGGTCTGAGGCAGGCGGTCTGAGGCAGGCGGTCTGAGACAGACGGTCGGAGACAGACGGCCTGAGACAGACGGTCTGAGACAGGCGGTCTGAGACAGACGGTCTGATACAGACGGTCTGAGACAGACGGTCTGAGACAGACGGTCTGAGACAGACGGTCTGAGACAGACGGTCTGACACAGACGGTCTGCGACAGACGGTCTGAGACAGACGGTCTGAGACAGAAGGTTCGAGACAGAGGGATTGAGACAGACGGTCTGAGACAGACGGTCTGAGACAGGCGGTCTGAGACAGGCGGTCTGAGACAGGCGGTCTGAGACAGGCGGTCTGAGACGGACGGTCGGAGACAGACGGTCTGAGACAGACGGTCTGAGACAGACGGTCTGAGACAGACGGTCTGAGACAGACGGTCTGAGACAGACGGTCTGAGACAGACGGTCTGAGACAGACGGTCTGAGACAGACGGTCTGAGACAGACGGTCTGAGACAGACGGTCTGAGACAGACGGTCTTAGACTGACGGTCTGAGACAGAAGGTCTGAGACAGAAGGTCTGAGACAGGCGGTCTGAGACAGACGGCCTGAGACAGACGGTCAGAAACAGGCGGCCAGAGACAGACGGCCTGAGACAGACGGTCTGAGACAGACGGTCCGAGACAGACGGTCTGAGACAGACGGTCAGAGACAGGCGGCCTGAGACAGACGGCCTGAGACAGACGGTCTGAGACAGACGGTCTGAGAGAGACGGTCTGAGGCAGGCGGTCTGAGACAGACGGACAGGGACAGGCGAATAGACGCTGCCCGATAGCGGCAGACGGACTGAGACGGACGGTCTGAGATAGGCTGACTGAGATAGACGGTCTGAGACAGACGCTCTGAGACAGACAGTCTGAGACAGGCGGCCTGAGACAGACGGTCTGAGACAGACGGTCTGAGACAGGCGGTCTGAGGCAGGCGGTCTGAGACAGACGGTCGGCGACAGACGGCCTGAGACAGATGGTCTGAGACAGACGGTCTGAGACAGACGGTCTGAGACAGACGGTCTGAGACAGACGGTCTGAGACAGACGGTCTGAGACAGGCGGTCTGATACAGACGGTCTGAGACAGACGGTCAGAGACAGGCGGCCTGAGACAGACGGCCTGAGACAGACGGTCTGATACAGACGGTCTGATACAGACGGTCTGATACAGACGGTCTGATACAGACGGTCTGATACAGACGGTCTGATACAGACCGTCTGATACAGATGGTCTGATACAGACGGTCTGATACAGACGGTCTGTGACAGTCGGTCTGAGACGCACGGTCTGAGACAGACGGTCAGAGACAGGCGGCCTGAGACAGACGGCCTGAGACAGACGGTCTGAGACAGACGGTCCGAGACAGACGGTCCGAGACAGACGGTCAGAGACAGGCGGCCTGAGACAGACGGCCTGAGACAGACGGTCTGAGACAGACGGTCTGAGAGAGACGGTCTGAGACAGGCGGTCTGAGACAGACGGACAGGGACAGGCGAATAGACGCTGCCCGATAGCGGCAGACGGACTGAGACGGACGGTCTGAGATAGGCTGACTGAGATAGACGGTCTGAGACAGACGCTCTGAGACAGACAGTCTGAGACAGGCGGCCTGAGACAGACGGTCTGAGACAGACGGTCTGAGACAGGCGGTCTGAGGCAGGCGGTCTGAGACAGACGGTCTGAGACAGACGGCCTGAGACAGATGGTCTGAGACAGACGGTCTGAGACAGACGGTCTGAGACAGACGGTCTGAGACAGACGGTCTGAGACAGACGGTCTGAGACAGACGGTCTGAGACAGACGGTCTGAGACAGACGGTCTGAGACAGACGGTCTGAGACAGACGGTCTGAGACAGGCGGTCTGATACAGACGGTCTGGGACAGACGGTCAGAGACAGGCGGCCTGAGACAGACGGCCTGAGACAGACGGTCTGATACAGACGGTCTGATACAGACGGTCTGATACAGACGGTCTGATACAGACGGTCTGATACAGACGGTCTGATACAGACGGTCTGATACAGACGGTCTGATACAGACGGTCTGATACAGACGGTCTGATACAGACGGTCTGATACAGACGGTCTGATACAGACGGTCTGATACAGACGGTCTGATACAGACGGTCTGATACAGACGGTCTGATACAGACGGTCTGATACAGACGGTCTGATACAGACGGTCTGATACAGACGGTCTGTGACAGTCGGTCTGAGACGCACGGTCTGAGACAGACGGTCTGAGACAGACGGTCTGAGACTGACGGTCTGAGACAGACGGGCTGAGACACGGTCTGAGACAGGCGGTTTGCGACAGACGGTCTGAGACAGGCGGTCTGAGACAGACGGCCTGAGACAGACGGTCTGAGACAGTCGGTCTCAGACAGACGGTCTGAGACAGACGGTCTGAGACAGACGGTTCGAGACAGAGGGATTGAGACAGACGGTCTGAGACTGGCGGTCTGATACAGACGGTCTGAGACAGACGGTCTGAGACAGGCGGTCAGAGACAGGCGGCCTGAGACAGACGGCCTGACACAGACGGTCTGAGACAGGCGGCCTGAGACAGACGGCCTGAGACAGACGGCCTGAGACAGACGGTCTGAGACAGACGGTCTGAGACAGACGGCCTGAGACACACGGTTCGAGACAGAGGGATTGAGACAGACGGTCTGAGACAGAAGGTCTGAGACAGGCGGTCTGAGACAGGCGGTCTGAGACAGACGGCCTGAGACAGACGGTTCGAGACAGAGGGATTGAGACAGACGGTCTGAGACAGATGGTCTGAGACAGACGGTCTGAGACAGGCGGTCTGAGACAGACGGTCTGAGACAGACGGTCAGAGACAGGCGGCCTGACACAGACGGCCTGAGACAGACGGTCTGTGACAGTCGGTCTGAGACGCACGGTCTGAGACAGACGGTCTGAGACTGACGGTCTGAGACAGAAGGTCTGAGACAGGCGGTCTGAGACAGGCGGTCTGAGACAGACGGCCTGAGACAGACGGTCAGAGACAGGCGGCCCGAGACAAACGGCCTGAAACAGACGGACTGAGACAGACGGTCCGAGACAGACGGTCTGAGACAGACGGTCAGAGACAGGCGGCCTGAGACAGACGGCCTGAGACAGACGGTCTGAGACAGACGGTCTGAGAGAGACGGTCTGAGACAGGCGGTCTGAGACAGACGGACAGGGACAGGCGAATAGACGCTGCCCGATAGCGGCAGACGGACTGAGACGGACGGTCTGAGATAGGCTGACTGAGATAGACGGTCTGAGACAGACGCTCTGGGACAGACAGTCTGAGACAGGCGGCCTGAGACAGACGGTCTGAGACAGACGGTCTGAGACAGGCGGTCTGAGGCAGGCGGTCTGAGGCAGGCGGTCTGAGACAGACGGTCGGAGACAGACGGCCTGAGACAGACGGTCTGAGACAGACGGTCTGAAACAGACGGTCTGAGACAGACGGTCTGAGACAGACGGTCTGAGACAGACGGTCTGAGACAGACGGTCTGACACAGACGGTCTGCGACAGACGGTCTGAGACAGACGGTCTGAGACAGAAGGTTCGAGACAGAGGGATTGAGACAGGCGGTCTGAGACAGACGGTCGGAGACAGACGGCCTGAGACAGACGGTCTGAGACAGACGGTCTGAGACAGACGGTCTGAGACAGACGGTCTGAGACAGACGGTCTGAGACAGACGGTCTGAGACAGACGGTCTGAGACAGACGGTCTGAGACAGACGGTCTGAGACAGGCGGGCTGAGACACGGTCTGAGACAGGCGGTTTGCGACAGACGGTCTGAGAC
This sequence comes from Coelioxys conoideus, assembly GCA_947623535.1. Lineage (NCBI taxonomy): Eukaryota > Metazoa > Arthropoda > Insecta > Hymenoptera > Megachilidae > Coelioxys > Coelioxys conoideus. Next base: position 1,496,960 of record CANQJN010000005.1, on the reverse strand, counting down.
AGGCGGTCTGAGACAGACGGCCTGAGACAGACGGTCTGAGACAGTCGGTCTCAGACAGACGGTCTGAGACAGACGGTCTGAGACAGACGGTTCGAGACAGAGGGATTGAGACAGACGGTCTGAGACTGGCGGTCTGATACAGACGGTCTGAGACAGGCGGTCAGAGACAGGCGGCCTGAGACAGACGGCCTGACACAGACGGTCTGAGACAGGCGGCCTGAGACAGACGGCCTGAGACAGACGGCCTGAGACAGACGGTCTGAGACAGACGGTCTGAGACAGACGGCCTGAGACACACGGTTCGAGACAGAGGGATTGAGACAGACGGTCTGAGACAGAAGGTCTGAGACAGGCGGTCTGAGACAGGCGGTCTGAGACAGACGGCCTGAGACAGACGGTTCGAGACAGAGGGATTGAGACAGACGGTCTGAGACAGATGGTCTGAGACAGACGGTCTGAGACAGGCGGTCTGAGACAGACGGTCTGAGACAGACGGTCAGAGACAGGCGGCCTGACACAGACGGCCTGAGACAGACGGTCTGTGACAGTCGGTCTGAGACGCACGGTCTGAGACAGACGGTCTGAGACTGACGGTCTGAGACAGAAGGTCTGAGACAGGCGGTCTGAGACAGGCGGTCTGAGACAGACGGCCTGAGACAGACGGTCAGAGACAGGCGGCCCGAGACAAACGGCCTGAAACAGACGGACTGAGACAGACGGTCCGAGACAGACGGTCTGAGACAGACGGTCAGAGACAGGCGGCCTGAGACAGACGGCCTGAGACAGACGGTCTGAGACAGACGGTCTGAGAGAGACGGTCTGAGACAGGCGGTCTGAGACAGACGGACAGGGACAGGCGAATAGACGCTGCCCGATAGCGGCAGACGGACTGAGACGGACGGTCTGAGATAGGCTGACTGAGATAGACGGTCTGAGACAGACGCTCTGGGACAGACAGTCTGAGACAGGCGGCCTGAGACAGACGGTCTGAGACAGACGGTCTGAGACAGGCGGTCTGAGGCAGGCGGTCTGAGGCAGGCGGTCTGAGACAGACGGTCGGAGACAGACGGCCTGAGACAGACGGTCTGAGACAGACGGTCTGAAACAGACGGTCTGAGACAGACGGTCTGAGACAGACGGTCTGAGACAGACGGTCTGAGACAGACGGTCTGACACAGACGGTCTGCGACAGACGGTCTGAGACAGACGGTCTGAGACAGAAGGTTCGAGACAGAGGGATTGAGACAGGCGGTCTGAGACAGACGGTCGGAGACAGACGGCCTGAGACAGACGGTCTGAGACAGACGGTCTGAGACAGACGGTCTGAGACAGACGGTCTGAGACAGACGGTCTGAGACAGACGGTCTGAGACAGACGGTCTGAGACAGACGGTCTGAGACAGACGGTCTTAGACAGACGGTCTTAGACATACGGCCTGAGACAGACAGTCTGAGACAGACAGTCTGAGACAGACAGTCTGATACAGACGGTCTGAGACAGACGGTCTGAGACAGACGGTCTGAGACAGACGGTCTGAGACAGACGGTCTGAGACAGACGGTCTTAGACAGACGGTCTTAGACATACGGCCTGAGACAGACAGTCTGAGACAGACAGTCTGAGACAGACAGTCTGAGACAGACGGTCTTAGACAGACGGTCTTAGACATACGGCCTGAGACAGACGGTTCGAGACAGAGGGATTGAGACAGACGGTCTGAGACAGATGGTCTGAGACAGACGGTCTGAGACAGGCGGTCTGAGACAGGCGGTCTGAGACAGACGGTCGGAGACAGACGGTCAGAGACAGGCGGCCTGAGACAGACGGCCTGAGACAGACGGTCTGAGACAGACGGTCTGAGACAGAAGGTTCGAGACAGAGGGATTGAGACAGACGGTCTGAGACAGACGGTCTGAGACAGGCGGTCTGAGACAGGCGGTCTGAGACAGACGGTCGGAGACAGACGGCCTGAGACAGACGGTCTGAGACAGACGGTCTGAGACAGACGGTCTGAGACAGACGGTCTGAGACAGACGGTCTGAGACAGACGGCCTGAGACAGGCGGTCTGCGACAGAGGGACAGGGACAGGCGAATAGACGCTGCGCGATAGCGGCTGACAGACTGAGTAGGACGGTCTGAGATAGGCTGACTGAGATAGACGGTCTGACACAGACGGCCTGAGACAGACGGTCTGAGACAGACGCTCTGAGACAGACGGTCTGAGACAGACGGTCTGAGACAGACGGTCTGAGACAGACGGTCTGAGACAGACGGTCTGAGACAGACGGTCTGAGACAGACGGTCTGAGACAGACGGTCTGAGACAGACGGTCTGAGACAGACGGTCTGAGACAGACGGTCTGAGACAGACGGTCTGAGACAGACGGTCTGAGACAGACGGTTCGAGACAGAGGGATTGAGACAGACGGTCTGAGACTGGCGGTCTGATACAGACGGTCTGAGACAGACGGTCTGAGACAGGCGGTCAGAGACAGGCGGCCTGAGACAGACGGCCTGACACAGACGGTCTGAGACAGGCGGCCTGAGACAGACGGCCTGAGACAGACGGCCTGAGACAGACGGTCTGAGACAGACGGTCTGAGACAGACGGCCTGAGACACACGGTTCGAGACAGAGGGATTGAGACAGACGGTCTGAGACAGAAGGTCTGAGACAGGCAGTCTGAGACAGGCGGTCTGAGACAGACGGCCTGAGACAGACGGTTCGAGACAGAGGGATTGAGACAGACGGTCTGAGACAGATGGTCTGAGACAGACGGTCTGAGACAGGCGGTCTGAGACAGACGGTCTGAGACAGACGGTCAGAGACAGGCGGCCTGACACAGACGGCCTGAGACAGACGGTCTGTGACAGTCGGTCTGAGACGCACGGTCTGAGACAGACGGTCTGAGACTGACGGTCTGAGACAGAAGGTCTGAGACAGGCGGTCTGAGACAGGCGGTCTGAGACAGACGGCCTGAGACAGACGGTCAGAGACAGGCGGCCCGAGACAGACGGCCTGAAACAGACGGACTGAGACAGACGGTCCGAGACAGACGGTCTGAGACAGACGGTCAGAGACAGGCGGCCTGAGACACACGGTTCGAGACAGAGGGATTGAGACAGACGGTCTGAGACAGAAGGTCTGAGACAGGCAGTCTGAGACAGGCGGTCTGAGACAGACGGCCTGAGACAGACGGTTCGAGACAGAGGGATTGAGACAGACGGTCTGAGACAGATGGTCTGAGACAGACGGTCTGAGACAGGCGGTCTGAGACAGACGGTCTGAGACAGACGGTCAGAGACAGGCGGCCTGACACAGACGGCCTGAGACAGACGCTCTGAGACAGACGGTCTGGGACAGACGGTCTGAGACAGACGGTCTGAGACAGACGGTCTGAGACAGACGGTCTGAGACAGACGGTCTGAGACAGACGGTTCGAGACAGAGGGATTGAGACAGACGGTCTGAGACTGGCGGTCTGATACAGACGGTCTGAGACAGACGGTCTGAGACAGGCGGTCAGAGACAGGCGGCCTGAGACAGACGGCCTGACACAGACGGTCTGAGACAGGCGGCCTGAGACAGACGGCCTGAGACAGACGGCCTGAGACAGACGGCCTGAGACAGACGGTCTGAGACAGACGGTCTGAGACAGACGGCCTGAGACACACGGTTCGAGACAGAGGGATTGAGACAGACGGTCTGAGACAGAAGGTCTGAGACAGGCAGTCTGAGACAGGCGGTCTGAGACAGACGGCCTGAGACAGACGGTCTGAGACAGACGCTCTGAGACAGACGGTCTGAGACAGACGCTCTGAGACAGACGGTCTGAGACAGACGGTCTGAGACAGACGGTCTGAGACAGACGGTCTGAGACAGACGGTCTGAGACAGACGGTCTGAGACAGACGGTCTGAGACAGACGGTCCGAGACAGAGGGATTGAGACAGACGGTCTGAGACTGGCGGTCTGATACAGACGGTCTGAGACAGACGGTCTGAGACACACGGTCTGAGACAGGCGGTCAGAGACAGGCGGCCTGAGACAGACGGTCTGAGACAGGCGGCCTGAGACAGACGGTTCGAGACAGAGGGATTGAGACAGACGGTCTGAGACAGATGGTCTGAGACAGACGGTCTGAGACAGGCGGTCTGAGACAGACGGTCTGAGACAGACGGTCAGAGACAGGCGGCCTGACACAGACGGCCTGAGACAGACGGTCTGTGACAGACGGTCTGAGACAGACGGTCTGAGACAGACGGTCTGAGACAGACGGTCCGAGACAGAGGGATTGAGACAGACGGTCTGAGACTGGCGGTCTGATACAGACGGTCTGAGACAGACGGTCTGAGACAGGCGGCCTGAGACACACGGTTCGAGAGAGAGGGATTGAGACAGACGGTCTGAGACAGATGATCTGAGACAGACGGTCTGAGACTGACGGCCTGAGACAGACGGTGTGAGACACGGTCTGAGACAGGCGGTCTGCGACAGACGGTCTGAGACAGACGGTCTGAGACAGACGGCCTGAGACAGGCGGTCTGCGACAGAGGGACAGGGACAGGCGAATAGACGCTGCGCGATAGCGGCAGACAGACTGAGAAGGACGGTCTGAGATAGGCTGACTGAGATAGACGGTCTGAGACAGACGGCCTGAGACAGACGGTCTGAGACAGACGCTCTGAGCCAGACGCTCTGAGACAGACGGTCTGAGACAGACGGTCTGAGACAGACGGTCTGAGACAGACGGTCTGAGACAGACGGTCTGAGACAGACGGTCTGAGACAGACGGTGTGAGACACGGTCTGAGACAGGCAGTCTGCGACAGACGGTCTGAGACAGACGGTCTGAGACAGACGGCCTGAGACAGGCGGTCTGCGACAGAGGGACAGGGACAGGCGAATAGACGCTGCGCGATAGCGGCAGACAGACTGAGAAGGACGGTCTGAGATAGGCTGACTGAGATAGACGGTCTGAGACAGACGGCCTGAGACAGACGGTCTGAGACAGACGGTCTGAGACAGACGGTCTGAGACAGACGGTCAGAGACAGGCGGCCTGACACAGACGGCCTGAGACAGACGGTCTGTGACAGTCGGTCTGAGACGCACGGTCTGAGACAGACGGTCTGAGACTGACGGTCTGAGACAGAAGGTCTGAGACAGGCGGTCTGAGACAGACGGTCTGAGACAGACGGTCAGAGACAGGCGGCCTGACACAGACGGCCTGAGACAGACGGTCTGTGACAGTCGGTCTGAGACGCACGGTCTGAGACAGACGGTCTGAGACTGACGGTCTGAGACAGGCGGTCTGAGACAGACGGCCTGAGACAGACGGTTCGAGACAGAGGGATTGAGACAGACGGTCTGAGACAGATGGTCTGAGACAGACGGTCTGAGACAGACGGTCTGAGACAGACGGTGTGAGACACGGTCTGAGACAGGCAGTCTGCGACAGACGGTCTGAGACAGACGGTCTGAGACAGACGGCCTGAGACAGGCGGTCTGCGACAGAGGGACAGGGACAGGCGAATAGACGCTGCGCGATAGCGGCAGACAGACTGAGAAGGACGGTCTGAGATAGGCTGACTGAGATAGACGGTCTGAGACAGACGGCCTGAGACAGACGGTCTGAGACAGACGCTCTGAGACAGACGCTCTGAGACAGACGGTCTGAGACAGACGGTCTGAGACAGACGGTCTGAGACAGACGGTCTGAGACAGACGGTCTGAGACAGACGGTCTGAGACAGACGGTCTGAGACAGACGGTCTGAGACAGACGGTCTGAGACAGACGGTCTGAGACAGACGGTCCGAGACAGAGGGATTGAGACAGACGGTCTGAGACTGGCGGTCTGATACAGACGGTCTGAGACAGACGGTCTGAGACAGGCGGTCAGATACAGACGGCCTGAGACAGACGGCCTGAGACAGACGGCCTGAGACAGACGGTCTGAGACAGACGGTCTGAGACAGACGGCCTGAGACACACGGTTCGAGACAGAGGGATTGAGACAGACGGTCTGAGACAGAAGGTCTGAGACAGGCGGTCTGAGACAGGCGGTCTGAGACAGACGGCCTGAGACAGACGGTTCGAGACAGAGGGATTGAGACAGACGGTCTGAGACAGATGGTCTGAGACAGACGGTCTGAGACAGGCGGTCTGAGACAGACGGTCTGAGACAGACGGTCAGAGACAGGCGGCCTGACACAGACGGCCTGAGACAGACGGTCTGTGACAGTCGGTCTGAGACGCACGGTCTGAGACAGACGGTCTGAGACTGACGGTCTGAGACAGAAGGTCTGAGACAGGCGGTCTGAGACAGGCGGTCTGAGACAGACGGCCTGAGTCAGACGGTCAGAGACAGGCGGCCTGAGACAGACGGCCTGAGACAGACGGTCTGAGACAGGCGGTCCGAGACAGACGGTTCGAGACAGAGGGATTGAGACAGACGGTCTGAGACTGGCGGTCTGAGACAGGCGGCCTGAGACAGACGGCCTGACACAGACGGTCTGAGACAGGCGGCCTGTGACAGACGGCCTGAGACAGACGGCCTGACACAGACGGTCTGAGACAGGCGGCCTGAGACAGACGGCCTGAGACAGACGGCCTGAGACAGACGGCCTGACACAGACGGTCTGAGACAGGCGGCCTGAGACAGACGGTTCGAGACAGAGGGATTGAGACAGACGGTCTGAGACAGAAGGTCTGAGACAGGCGGTCTGAGACAGGCGGCCTGAGACAGACGGCCTGACACAGACGGTCTGAGACAGGCGGCCTGAGACAGACGGCCTGAGACAGACGGCCTGAGACAGACGGCCTGAGACAGACGGCCTGACACAGACGGTCTGAGACAGGCGGCCTGAGACAGACGGTTCGAGACAGAGGGATTGAGACAGACGGTCTGAGACAGATGGTCTGAGACAGACGGTCTGAGACAGGCGGTCTGAGACAGACGGCCTGAGACAGACGGTCTGAGACAGACGGTCTGAGACAGACGGCCTGAGACACACGGTTCGAGACAGAGGGATTGAGACAGACGGTCTGAGACAGAAGGTCTGAGACAGGCGGTCTGAGACAGGCGGTCTGAGACAGACGGCCTGAGACAGACGGTTCGAGACAGAGGGATTGAGACAGACGGTCTGAGACAGATGGTCTGAGACAGACGGTCTGAGACAGGCGGTCTGAGACATACGGTCTGAGACAGACGGTCAGAGACAGGCGGCCTGACACAGACGGCCTGAGACAGACGGTCTGTGACAGTCGGTCTGAGACGCACGGTCTGAGACAGACGGTCTGAGACTGACGGTCTGAGACAGAAGGTCTGAGACAGGCGGTCTGAGACAGGCGGTCTGAGACAGACGGCCTGAGTCAGACGGTCAGAGACAGGCGGCCTGAGACAGACGGCCTGAGACAGACGGTCTGAGACAGGCGGTCCGAGACAGACGGTTCGAGACAGAGGGATTGAGACAGACGGTCTGAGACTGGCGGTCTGAGACAGGCGGCCTGAGACAGACGGCCTGACACAGACGGTCTGAGACAGGCGGCCTGTGACAGACGGCCTGAGACAGACGGCCTGACACAGACGGTCTGAGACAGGCGGCCTGAGACAGACGGCCTGAGACAGACGGCCTGAGACAGACGGCCTGACACAGACGGTCTGAGACAGGCGGCCTGAGACAGACGGTTCGAGACAGAGGGATTGAGACAGACGGTCTGAGACAGAAGGTCTGAGACAGGCGGTCTGAGACAGGCGGCCTGAGACAGACGGCCTGACACAGACGGTCTGAGACAGGCGGCCTGAGACAGACGGCCTGAGACAGACGGCCTGAGACAGACGGCCTGAGACAGACGGCCTGACACAGACGGTCTGAGACAGGCGGCCTGAGACAGACGGTTCGAGACAGAGGGATTGAGACAGACGGTCTGAGACAGATGGTCTGAGACAGACGGTCTGAGACAGGCGGTCTGAGACAGACGGTCTGAGACAGACGGTCAGAGACAGGCGGCCTGACACAGACGGCCTGAGACAGACGGTCTGTGACAGTCGGTCTGAGACAGAAGGTTCGAGACAGAGGGATTGAGACAGACGGTCTGAGACAGACGGTCTGAGACAGGCGGTCTGAGACAGGCGGTCTGAGACAGACGGTCTGAGACAGACGGTCTGAGACAGAAGGTTCGAGACAGAGGGATTGAGACAGACGGTCTGAGACAGATGGTCTGAGACAGACGGTCTGAGACAGGCGGTCTGAGACAGACGGTCTGAGACAGACGGTCAGAGACAGGCGGCCTGACACAGACGGCCTGAGACAGACGGTCTGTGACAGGCGGTCAGAGACAGGCGGCCTGAGACAGACGGCCTGAGACAGACGGCCTGAGACAGACGGCCTGAGACAGACGGCCTGAGACAGACGGCCTGACACAGACGGTCTGAGACAGGCGGCCTGAGACAGACGGTTCGAGACAGAGGGATTGAGACAGACGGTCTGAGACAGATGGTCTGAGACAGACGGTCTGAGACAGGCGGTCTGAGACAGACGGTCTGAGACAGACGGTCAGAGACAGGCGGCCTGACACAGACGGCCTGAGACAGACGGTCTGTGACAGTCGGTCTGAGACAGAAGGTTCGAGACAGAGGGATTGAGACAGACGGTCTGAGACTGGCGGTCTGAGACAGGCGGCCTGAGACAGACGGCCTGACACAGACGGTCTGAGACAGGCGGCCTGTGACAGACGGCCTGAGACAGACGGCCTGACACAGACGGTCTGAGACAGGCGGCCTGAGACAGACGGCCTGAGACAGACGGCCTGAGACAGACGGCCTGACACAGACGGTCTGAGACAGGCGGCCTGAGACAGACGGTTCGAGACAGAGGGATTGAGACAGACGGTCTGAGACAGAAGGTCTGAGACAGGCGGTCTGAGACAGGCGGCCTGAGACAGACGGCCTGACACAGACGGTCTGAGACAGGCGGCCTGAGACAGACGGCCTGAGACAGACGGCCTGAGACAGACGGCCTGAGACAGACGGCCTGACACAGACGGTCTGAGACAGGCGGCCTGAGACAGACGGTTCGAGACAGAGGGATTGAGACAGACGGTCTGAGACAGATGGTCTGAGACAGACGGTCTGAGACAGGCGGTCTGAGACAGACGGTCTGAGACAGACGGTCAGAGACAGGCGGCCTGACACAGACGGCCTGAGACAGACGGTCTGTGACAGTCGGTCTGAGACAGAAGGTTCGAGACAGAGGGATTGAGACAGACGGTCTGAGACAGAAGGTCTGAGACAGGCGGTCTGAGACAGGCGGTCTGAGACAGACGGCCTGAGACAGACGGTTCGAGACAGAGGGATTGAGACAGACGGTCTGAGACAGATGGTCTGAGACAGACGGTCTGAGACAGGCGGTCTGAGACATACGGTCTGAGACAGACGGTCAGAGACAGGCGGCCTGACACAGACGGCCTGAGACAGACGGTCTGTGACAGTCGGTCTGAGACGCACGGTCTGAGACAGACGGTCTGAGACTGACGGTCTGAGACAGAAGGTCTGAGACAGGCGGTCTGAGACAGGCGGTCTGAGACAGACGGCCTGAGTCAGACGGTCAGAGACAGGCGGCCTGAGACAGACGGCCTGAGACAGACGGTCTGAGACAGGCGGTCCGAGACAGACGGTTCGAGACAGAGGGATTGAGACAGACGGTCTGAGACTGGCGGTCTGAGACAGGCGGCCTGAGACAGACGGCCTGACACAGACGGTCTGAGACAGGCGGCCTGTGACAGACGGCCTGAGACAGACGGCCTGACACAGACGGTCTGAGACAGGCGGCCTGAGACAGACGGCCTGAGACAGACGGCCTGAGACAGACGGCCTGACACAGACGGTCTGAGACAGGCGGCCTGAGACAGACGGTTCGAGACAGAGGGATTGAGACAGACGGTCTGAGACAGAAGGTCTGAGACAGGCGGTCTGAGACAGGCGGCCTGAGACAGACGGCCTGACACAGACGGTCTGAGACAGGCGGCCTGAGACAGACGGCCTGAGACAGACGGCCTGAGACAGACGGCCTGAGACAGACGGCCTGACACAGACGGTCTGAGACAGGCGGCCTGAGACAGACGGTTCGAGACAGAGGGATTGAGACAGACGGTCTGAGACAGATGGTCTGAGACAGACGGTCTGAGACAGGCGGTCTGAGACAGACGGTCTGAGACAGACGGTCAGAGACAGGCGGCCTGACACAGACGGCCTGAGACAGACGGTCTGTGACAGTCGGTCTGAGACAGAAGGTTCGAGACAGAGGGATTGAGACAGACGGTCTGAGACAGACGGTCTGAGACAGGCGGTCTGAGACAGGCGGTCTGAGACAGACGGTCTGAGACAGACGGTCTGAGACAGAAGGTTCGAGACAGAGGGATTGAGACAGACGGTCTGAGACAGATGGTCTGAGACAGACGGTCTGAGACAGGCGGTCTGAGACAGACGGTCTGAGACAGACGGTCAGAGACAGGCGGCCTGACACAGACGGCCTGAGACAGACGGTCTGTGACAGGCGGTCAGAGACAGGCGGCCTGAGACAGACGGCCTGAGACAGACGGCCTGAGACAGACGGCCTGAGACAGACGGCCTGAGACAGACGGCCTGACACAGACGGTCTGAGACAGGCGGCCTGAGACAGACGGTTCGAGACAGAGGGATTGAGACAGACGGTCTGAGACAGATGGTCTGAGACAGACGGTCTGAGACAGGCGGTCTGAGACAGACGGTCTGAGACAGACGGTCAGAGACAGGCGGCCTGACACAGACGGCCTGAGACAGACGGTCTGTGACAGTCGGTCTGAGACAGAAGGTTCGAGACAGAGGGATTGAGACAGACGGTCTGAGACTGGCGGTCTGAGACAGGCGGCCTGAGACAGACGGCCTGACACAGACGGTCTGAGACAGGCGGCCTGTGACAGACGGCCTGAGACAGACGGCCTGACACAGACGGTCTGAGACAGGCGGCCTGAGACAGACGGCCTGAGACAGACGGCCTGAGACAGACGGCCTGACACAGACGGTCTGAGACAGGCGGCCTGAGACAGACGGTTCGAGACAGAGGGATTGAGACAGACGGTCTGAGACAGAAGGTCTGAGACAGGCGGTCTGAGACAGGCGGCCTGAGACAGACGGCCTGACACAGACGGTCTGAGACAGGCGGCCTGAGACAGACGGCCTGAGACAGACGGCCTGAGACAGACGGCCTGAGACAGACGGCCTGAGACAGACGGTCTGAGACAGACGGTCTGAGACAGACGGCCTGAGACACACGGTTCGAGACAGAGGGATTGAGACAGACGGTCTGAGACAGAAGGTCTGAGACAGGCAGTCTGAGACAGGCGGTCTGAGACAGACGGCCTGAGACAGACGGTCTGAGACAGACGCTCTGAGACAGACGGTCTGAGACAGACGCTCTGAGACAGACGGTCTGAGACAGACGGTCTGAGACAGACGGTCTGAGACAGACGGTCTGAGACAGACGGTCTGAGACAGACGGTCTGAGACAGACGGTCTGAGACAGACGGTCCGAGACAGAGGGATTGAGACAGACGGTCTGAGACTGGCGGTCTGATACAGACGGTCTGAGACAGACGGTCTGAGACACACGGTCTGAGACAGGCGGTCAGAGACAGGCGGCCTGAGACAGACGGTCTGAGACAGGCGGCCTGAGACAGACGGTTCGAGACAGAGGGATTGAGACAGACGGTCTGAGACAGATGGTCTGAGACAGACGGTCTGAGACAGGCGGTCTGAGACAGACGGTCTGAGACAGACGGTCAGAGACAGGCGGCCTGACACAGACGGCCTGAGACAGACGGTCTGTGACAGACGGTCTGAGACAGACGGTCTGAGACAGACGGTCTGAGACAGACGGTCCGAGACAGAGGGATTGAGACAGACGGTCTGAGACTGGCGGTCTGATACAGACGGTCTGAGACAGACGGTCTGAGACAGGCGGCCTGAGACACACGGTTCGAGAGAGAGGGATTGAGACAGACGGTCTGAGACAGATGATCTGAGACAGACGGTCTGAGACTGACGGCCTGAGACAGACGGTGTGAGACACGGTCTGAGACAGGCGGTCTGCGACAGACGGTCTGAGACAGACGGTCTGAGACAGACGGCCTGAGACAGGCGGTCTGCGACAGAGGGACAGGGACAGGCGAATAGACGCTGCGCGATAGCGGCAGACAGACTGAGAAGGACGGTCTGAGATAGGCTGACTGAGATAGACGGTCTGAGACAGACGGCCTGAGACAGACGGTCTGAGACAGACGCTCTGAGCCAGACGCTCTGAGACAGACGGTCTGAGACAGACGGTCTGAGACAGACGGTCTGAGACAGACGGTCTGAGACAGACGGTCTGAGACAGACGGTCTGAGACAGACGGTGTGAGACACGGTCTGAGACAGGCAGTCTGCGACAGACGGTCTGAGACAGACGGTCTGAGACAGACGGCCTGAGACAGGCGGTCTGCGACAGAGGGACAGGGACAGGCGAATAGACGCTGCGCGATAGCGGCAGACAGACTGAGAAGGACGGTCTGAGATAGGCTGACTGAGATAGACGGTCTGAGACAGACGGCCTGAGACAGACGGTCTGAGACAGACGGTCTGAGACAGACGGTCTGAGACAGACGGTCAGAGACAGGCGGCCTGACACAGACGGCCTGAGACAGACGGTCTGTGACAGTCGGTCTGAGACGCACGGTCTGAGACAGACGGTCTGAGACTGACGGTCTGAGACAGAAGGTCTGAGACAGGCGGTCTGAGACAGACGGTCTGAGACAGACGGTCAGAGACAGGCGGCCTGACACAGACGGCCTGAGACAGACGGTCTGTGACAGTCGGTCTGAGACGCACGGTCTGAGACAGACGGTCTGAGACTGACGGTCTGAGACAGGCGGTCTGAGACAGACGGCCTGAGACAGACGGTTCGAGACAGAGGGATTGAGACAGACGGTCTGAGACAGATGGTCTGAGACAGACGGTCTGAGACAGACGGTCTGAGACAGACGGTGTGAGACACGGTCTGAGACAGGCAGTCTGCGACAGACGGTCTGAGACAGACGGTCTGAGACAGACGGCCTGAGACAGGCGGTCTGCGACAGAGGGACAGGGACAGGCGAATAGACGCTGCGCGATAGCGGCAGACAGACTGAGAAGGACGGTCTGAGATAGGCTGACTGAGATAGACGGTCTGAGACAGACGGCCTGAGACAGACGGTCTGAGACAGACGCTCTGAGACAGACGCTCTGAGACAGACGGTCTGAGACAGACGGTCTGAGACAGACGGTCTGAGACAGACGGTCTGAGACAGACGGTCTGAGACAGACGGTCTGAGACAGACGGTCTGAGACAGACGGTCTGAGACAGACGGTCTGAGACAGACGGTCTGAGACAGACGGTCCGAGACAGAGGGATTGAGACAGACGGTCTGAGACTGGCGGTCTGATACAGACGGTCTGAGACAGACGGTCTGAGACAGGCGGTCAGATACAGACGGCCTGAGACAGACGGCCTGAGACAGACGGCCTGAGACAGACGGTCTGAGACAGATGGTCTGAGACAGACGGTCTGAGACAGGCGGTCTGAGACAGACGGTCTGAGACAGACGGTCAGAGACAGGCGGCCTGACACAGACGGCCTGAGACAGACGGTCTGTGACAGGCGGTCAGAGACAGGCGGCCTGAGACAGACGGCCTGAGACAGACGGCCTGAGACAGACGGCCTGAGACAGACGGCCTGAGACAGACGGCCTGACACAGACGGTCTGAGACAGGCGGCCTGAGACAGACGGTTCGAGACAGAGGGATTGAGACAGACGGTCTGAGACAGATGGTCTGAGACAGACGGTCTGAGACAGGCGGTCTGAGACAGACGGTCTGAGACAGACGGTCAGAGACAGGCGGCCTGACACAGACGGCCTGAGACAGACGGTCTGTGACAGTCGGTCTGAGACAGAAGGTTCGAGACAGAGGGATTGAGACAGACGGTCTGAGACTGGCGGTCTGAGACAGGCGGCCTGAGACAGACGGCCTGACACAGACGGTCTGAGACAGGCGGCCTGTGACAGACGGCCTGAGACAGACGGCCTGACACAGACGGTCTGAGACAGGCGGCCTGAGACAGACGGCCTGAGACAGACGGCCTGAGACAGACGGCCTGACACAGACGGTCTGAGACAGGCGGCCTGAGACAGACGGTTCGAGACAGAGGGATTGAGACAGACGGTCTGAGACAGAAGGTCTGAGACAGGCGGTCTGAGACAGGCGGCCTGAGACAGACGGCCTGACACAGACGGTCTGAGACAGGCGGCCTGAGACAGACGGCCTGAGACAGACGGCCTGAGACAGACGGCCTGAGACAGACGGCCTGACACAGACGGTCTGAGACAGGCGGCCTGAGACAGACGGTTCGAGACAGAGGGATTGAGACAGACGGTCTGAGACAGATGGTCTGAGACAGACGGTCTGAGACAGGCGGTCTGAGACAGACGGTCTGAGACAGACGGTCAGAGACAGGCGGCCTGACACAGACGGCCTGAGACAGACGGTCTGTGACAGTCGGTCTGAGACAGAAGGTTCGAGACAGAGGGATTGAGACAGACGGTCTGAGACAGAAGGTCTGAGACAGGCGGTCTGAGACAGGCGGTCTGAGACAGACGGCCTGAGACAGACGGTTCGAGACAGAGGGATTGAGACAGACGGTCTGAGACAGATGGTCTGAGACAGACGGTCTGAGACAGGCGGTCTGAGACATACGGTCTGAGACAGACGGTCAGAGACAGGCGGCCTGACACAGACGGCCTGAGACAGACGGTCTGTGACAGTCGGTCTGAGACGCACGGTCTGAGACAGACGGTCTGAGACTGACGGTCTGAGACAGAAGGTCTGAGACAGGCGGTCTGAGACAGGCGGTCTGAGACAGACGGCCTGAGTCAGACGGTCAGAGACAGGCGGCCTGAGACAGACGGCCTGAGACAGACGGTCTGAGACAGGCGGTCCGAGACAGACGGTTCGAGACAGAGGGATTGAGACAGACGGTCTGAGACTGGCGGTCTGAGACAGGCGGCCTGAGACAGACGGCCTGACACAGACGGTCTGAGACAGGCGGCCTGTGACAGACGGCCTGAGACAGACGGCCTGACACAGACGGTCTGAGACAGGCGGCCTGAGACAGACGGCCTGAGACAGACGGCCTGAGACAGACGGCCTGACACAGACGGTCTGAGACAGGCGGCCTGAGACAGACGGTTCGAGACAGAGGGATTGAGACAGACGGTCTGAGACAGAAGGTCTGAGACAGGCGGTCTGAGACAGGCGGCCTGAGACAGACGGCCTGACACAGACGGTCTGAGACAGGCGGCCTGAGACAGACGGCCTGAGACAGACGGCCTGAGACAGACGGCCTGAGACAGACGGCCTGACACAGACGGTCTGAGACAGGCGGCCTGAGACAGACGGTTCGAGACAGAGGGATTGAGACAGACGGTCTGAGACAGATGGTCTGAGACAGACGGTCTGAGACAGGCGGTCTGAGACAGACGGTCTGAGACAGACGGTCAGAGACAGGCGGCCTGACACAGACGGCCTGAGACAGACGGTCTGTGACAGTCGGTCTGAGACAGAAGGTTCGAGACAGAGGGATTGAGACAGACGGTCTGAGACAGACGGTCTGAGACAGGCGGTCTGAGACAGGCGGTCTGAGACAGACGGTCTGAGACAGACGGTCTGAGACAGAAGGTTCGAGACAGAGGGATTGAGACAGACGGTCTGAGACAGATGGTCTGAGACAGACGGTCTGAGACAGGCGGTCTGAGACAGACGGTCTGAGACAGACGGTCAGAGACAGGCGGCCTGACACAGACGGCCTGAGACAGACGGTCTGTGACAGGCGGTCAGAGACAGGCGGCCTGAGACAGACGGCCTGAGACAGACGGCCTGAGACAGACGGCCTGAGACAGACGGCCTGAGACAGACGGCCTGACACAGACGGTCTGAGACAGGCGGCCTGAGACAGACGGTTCGAGACAGAGGGATTGAGACAGACGGTCTGAGACAGATGGTCTGAGACAGACGGTCTGAGACAGGCGGTCTGAGACAGACGGTCTGAGACAGACGGTCAGAGACAGGCGGCCTGACACAGACGGCCTGAGACAGACGGTCTGTGACAGTCGGTCTGAGACAGAAGGTTCGAGACAGAGGGATTGAGACAGACGGTCTGAGACTGGCGGTCTGAGACAGGCGGCCTGAGACAGACGGCCTGACACAGACGGTCTGAGACAGGCGGCCTGTGACAGACGGCCTGAGACAGACGGCCTGACACAGACGGTCTGAGACAGGCGGCCTGAGACAGACGGCCTGAGACAGACGGCCTGAGACAGACGGCCTGACACAGACGGTCTGAGACAGGCGGCCTGAGACAGACGGTTCGAGACAGAGGGATTGAGACAGACGGTCTGAGACAGAAGGTCTGAGACAGGCGGTCTGAGACAGGCGGCCTGAGACAGACGGCCTGACACAGACGGTCTGAGACAGGCGGCCTGAGACAGACGGCCTGAGACAGACGGCCTGAGACAGACGGCCTGAGACAGACGGCCTGACACAGACGGTCTGAGACAGGCGGCCTGAGACAGACGGTTCGAGACAGAGGGATTGAGACAGACGGTCTGAGACAGATGGTCTGAGACAGACGGTCTGAGACAGGCGGTCTGAGACAGACGGTCTGAGACAGACGGTCAGAGACAGGCGGCCTGACACAGACGGCCTGAGACAGACGGTCTGTGACAGTCGGTCTGAGACAGAAGGTTCGAGACAGAGGGATTGAGACAGACGGTCTGAGACAGACGGTCTGAGACAGGCGGTCTGAGACAGGCGGTCTGAGACAGACGGTCTGAGACAGACGGTCTGAGACAGAAGGTTCGAGACAGAGGGATTGAGACAGACGGTCTGAGACAGATGGTCTGAGACAGACGGTCTGAGACAGGCGGTCTGAGACAGACGGTCTGAGACAGACGGTCAGAGACAGGCGGCCTGACACAGACGGCCTGAGACAGACGGTCTGTGACAGACGGCCTGAGACAGACGGCCTGACACAGACGGTCTGAGACAGGCGGCCTGAGACAGACGGTTCGAGACAGAGGGATTGAGACAGACGGTCTGAGACAGATGGTCTGAGACAGACGGTCTGAGACAGGCGGTCTGAGACAGACGGTCTGAGACAGACGGTCAGAGACAGGCGGCCTGACACAGACGGCCTGAGACAGACGGTCTGTGACAGTCGGTCTGAGACAGAAGGTTCGAGACAGAGGGATTGAGACAGACGGTCTGAGACAGACGGTCTGAGACAGGCGGTCTGAGACAGGCGGTCTGAGACAGACGGTCTGAGACAGACGGTCTGAGACAGAAGGTTCGAGACAGAGGGATTGAGACAGACGGTCTGAGACAGACGGTCTGAGACAGGCGGTCTGAGACAGGCGGTCTGAGACAGGCGGTCTGAGACAGACGGTTGGAGACAGACGGTCTGAGACAGACGGTCTGAGACAGACGGCCTGAGACAGACGGCCTGAGACAGACGGCCTGACACAGACGGTCTGAGACAGGCGGCCTGAGACAGACGGTTCGAGACAGAGGGATTGAGACAGACGGTCTGAGACAGATGGTCTGAGACAGACGGTCTGAGACAGGCGGTCTGAGACAGACGGTCTGAGACAGACGGTCAGAGACAGGCGGCCTGACACAGACGGCCTGAGACAGACGGTCTGTGACAGTCGGTCTGAGACAGAAGGTTCGAGACAGAGGGATTGAGACAGACGGTCTGAGACAGACGGTCTGAGACAGGCGGTCTGAGACAGGCGGTCTGAGACAGACGGTCTGAGACAGACGGTCTGAGACAGAAGGTTCGAGACAGAGGGATTGAGACAGACGGTCTGAGACAGACGGTCTGAGACAGGCGGTCTGAGACAGGCGGTCTGAGACAGGCGGTCTGAGACAGACGGTTGGAGACAGACGGTCTGAGACAGACGGTCTGAGACAGACGGCCTGAGACACACGGTTCGAGACAGAGGGATTGAGACAGACGGTCTGAGACAGAAGGTCTGAGACAGGCGGTCTGAGACAGGCGGCCTGAGACAGACGGCCTGACACAGACGGTCTGAGACAGGCGGCCTGAGAGAGACGGCCTGAGACAGACGGCCTGAGACAGACGGCCTGACACAGACGGTCTGAGACAGGCGGCCTGAGACAGACGGTTCGAGACAGAGGATTGAGACAGACGGTCTGAGACAGATGGTCTGAGACAGACGGTCTGAGACAGGCGGTCTGAGACAGACGGTCTGAGACAGACGGTCAGAGACAGGCGGCCTGACACAGACGGCCTGAGACAGACGGTCTGTGACAGTCGGTCTGAGACGCACGGTCTGAGACAGACGGTCTGAGACTGACGGTCTGAGACAGAAGGTCTGAGACAAGCGGTCTGAGACAGGCGGTCTGAGACAGACGGCCTGAGACAGACGGTCAGAGACAGGCGGCCTGAGACAGACGGCCTGAGACAGACGGTCTGAGACAGACGGTCCGAGACAGACGGTCTGAGACAGACGATCAGAGACAGGCGGCCTGAGACAGACGGCCTGAGACAGACGGTCTGAGACAGACGGTCTGAGAGAGACGGTCTGAGACAGGCGGTCTGAGACAGACGGACAGGGACAGGCGAATAGACGCTGCCCGATAGCGGCAGACGGACTGAGACGGACGGTCTGAGATAGGCTGACTGAGATAGACGGTCTGAGACAGACACTCTGAGACAGACAGTCTGAGACAGGCGGCCTGAGACAGACGGTCTGAGACAGACGGTCTGAGACAGGCGGTCTGAGGCAGGCGGTCTGAGACAGACGGTCGGAGACAGACGGCCTGAGACAGACGGTCTGAGACAGACGGTCTGAGACAGACGGTCTGAGACAGACGGTCTGAGACAGACGGTCTGAGACAGACGGTCTGAGACAGACGGTCAGAGACAGGCGGCCTGACACAGACGGCCTGAGACAGACGGTCTGTGACAGTCGGTCTGAGACGCACGGTCTGAGACAGACGGTCTGAGACTGACGGTCTGAGACAGAAGGTCTGAGACAGGCGGTCTGAGACAGGCGGTCTGAGACAGACGGCCTGAGACAGGCGGCCTGAGACAGACGGTCTGAGACAGGCGGTCAGAGACAGGCGGCCTGAGACAGACGGCCTGACACAGACGGTCTGAGACAGGCGGCCTGAGACAGACGGCCTGAGACAGACGGCCTGAGGCAGACGGTCTGAGACAGACGGTCTGAGACAGACGGCCTGAGACACACGGTTCGAGACAGAGGGATTGAGACAGACGGTCTGAGACAGAAGGTCTGAGACAGGCGGTCTGAGACAGGCGGCCTGAGACAGACGGCCTGACACAGACGGTCTGAGACAGGCGGCCTGAGACAGACGGCCTGAGACAGAGGGCCTGACACAGACGGTCTGAGACAGGCGGCCTGAGACAGACGGTTCGAGACAGAGGGATTGAGACAGACGGTCTGAGACAGATGGTCTGAGACAGACGGTCTGAGACAGGCGGTCTGAGACAGACGGTCTGAGACAGGCGGTCAGAGACAGGCGGCCTGAGACAGACGGCCTGAGACAGACGGCCTGAGACAGACGGTCTGAGACAGACGGTCTGAGACAGACGGCCTGAGACACACGGTTCGAGACAGAGGGATTGAGACAGACGGTCTGAGACAGGCGGTCTGAGACAGGCGGTCTGAGACAGACGGCCTGACACAGACGGTCTGAGACAGGCGGCCTGAGACAGACGGCCTGAGACAGACGGCCTGACACAGACGGTCTGAGACAGGCGGCCTGAGACAGACGGTTCGAGACAGAGGGATTGAGACAGACGGTCTGAGACAGATGGTCTGAGACAGACGGTCTGAGACAGGCGGTCTGAGACAGACGGTCTGAGGCAGACGGTCAGAGACAGGCGGCTTGACACAGACGGCCTGAGACAGACGGTCTGTGACAGTCGGTCTGAGACGCACGGTCTGAGACAGACGGTCTGAGACTGACGGTCTGAGACAGAAGGTCTGAGACAGGCGGTCTGAGACAGGCGGTCTGAGACAGACGGTCTGAGACAGACGGTCAGAGACAGGCGGCCTGAGACAGACGGCCTGAGACAGACGGTCTGATACAGACGGTCTGATACAGACGGTCTGATACAGACGGTCTGATACAGACGGTCTGATACAGACGGTCTGTGACAGTCGGTCTGAGACGCACGGTCTGAGACAGACGGTCTGAGACTGACGGACTGAGACAGACGGTGTGAGACACGGTCTGAGACAGGCGGTCTGCGACAGACGGTCTGAGACAGACGGTCTGAGACAGACGGCCTGAGACAGGCGGTCTGCGACAGAGGGACAGGGACAGGCGAATAGACGCTGCGCGATAGCGGCAGACAGACTGAGAAGGACGGTCTGAGATAGGCTGACTGAGATAGACGGTCTGAGACAGACGGCCTGAGACAGACGGTCTGAGACAGGCGCTCTGAGACAGACGGTCTGAGACAGACGCTCTGAGACAGACGGTCTGAGACAGACGGTCTGAGACAGACGGTCTGAGACAGACGGTCTGAGACAGACGGTCTGAGACAGACGGTCTGAGACAGACGGTCTGAGACAGACGGTCTGAGACAGACGGTCTGAGACAGACGGTCTGAGACAGACGGTCTGAGACAGACGGTCCGAGACAGAGGGATTGAGACAGACGGTCTGAGACTGGCGGTCTGATACAGACGGTCTGAGACAGGCGGTCTGCGACAGAGGGACAGGGACAGGCGAATAGACGCTGCGCGATAGCGGCAGACAGACTGAGAAGGACGGTCTGAGATAGGCTGACTGAGATAGACGGTCTGAGACAGACGGTCTGAGACAGACGGCCTGAGACAGGCGGTCTGCGACAGACGGCCTGAGTCAGACGGTCAGAGACAGGCGGCCTGAGACAGACGGCCTGAGACAGACGGTCTGAGACAGGCGGTCCGAGACAGACGGTTCGAGACAGAGGGATTGAGACAGACGGTCTGAGACTGGCGGTCTGAGACAGGCGGCCTGAGACAGACGGCCTGACACAGACGGTCTGAGACAGGCGGCCTGTGACAGACGGCCTGAGACAGACGGCCTGACACAGACGGTCTGAGACAGGCGGCCTGAGACAGACGGCCTGAGACAGACGGCCTGAGACAGACGGCCTGACACAGACGGTCTGAGACAGGCGGCCTGAGACAGACGGTTCGAGACAGAGGGATTGAGACAGACGGTCTGAGACAGAAGGTCTGAGACAGGCGGTCTGAGACAGGCGGCCTGAGACAGACGGCCTGACACAGACGGTCTGAGACAGGCGGCCTGAGACAGACGGCCTGAGACAGACGGCCTGAGACAGACGGCCTGAGACAGACGGCCTGACACAGACGGTCTGAGACAGGCGGCCTGAGACAGACGGTTCGAGACAGAGGGATTGAGACAGACGGTCTGAGACAGATGGTCTGAGACAGACGGTCTGAGACAGGCGGTCTGAGACAGACGGTCTGAGACAGACGGTCAGAGACAGGCGGCCTGACACAGACGGCCTGAGACAGACGGTCTGTGACAGTCGGTCTGAGACAGAAGGTTCGAGACAGAGGGATTGAGACAGACGGTCTGAGACAGACGGTCTGAGACAGGCGGTCTGAGACAGGCGGTCTGAGACAGACGGTCTGAGACAGACGGTCTGAGACAGAAGGTTCGAGACAGAGGGATTGAGACAGACGGTCTGAGACAGACGGTCTGAGACAGGCGGTCTGAGACAGGCGGTCTGAGACAGGCGGTCTGAGACAGACGGTTGGAGACAGACGGTCTGAGACAGACGGTCTGAGACAGACGGTCTGAGACAGAAGGTTCGAGACAGAGGGATTGAGACAGACGGCCTGAGACACACGGTTCGAGACAGAGGGATTGAGACAGACGGTCTGAGACAGGCGGTCTGAGACAGGCGGTCTGAGACAGACGGTCTGAGACAGACGGTCTGAGACAGAAGGTCTGAGACAGGCGGTCTGAGACAGGCGGCCTGAGACAGACGGCCTGACACAGACGGTCTGAGACAGGCGGCCTGAGACAGACGGCCTGAGACAGACGGCCTGAGACAGACGGCCTGACACAGACGGTCTGAGACAGGCGGCCTGAGACAGACGGCCTGAGACAGACGGCCTGAGACAGACGGCCTGAGACAGACGGCCTGACACAGACGGTCTGAGACAGGCGGCCTGAGACAGACGGTTCGAGACAGAGGGATTGAGACAGACGGTCTGAGACAGATGGTCTGAGACAGACGGTCTGAGACAGGCGGTCTGAGACAGACGGTCTGAGACAGACGGTCAGAGACAGGCGGCCTGACACAGACGGCCTGAGACAGACGGTCTGTGACAGTCGGTCTGAGACAGAAGGTTCGAGACAGAGGGATTGAGACAGACGGTCTGAGACAGACGGTCTGAGACAGGCGGTCTGAGACAGGCGGTCTGAGACAGACGGTCTGAGACAGACGGTCTGAGACAGAAGGTTCGAGACAGAGGGATTGAGACAGACGGTCTGAGACAGACGGTCTGAGACAGGCGGTCTGAGACAGGCGGTCTGAGACAGGCGGTCTGAGACAGACGGTTGGAGACAGACGGTCTGAGACAGACGGTCTGAGACAGACGGTCTGAGACAGAAGGTTCGAGACAGAGGGATTGAGACAGACGGCCTGAGACACACGGTTCGAGACAGAGGGATTGAGACAGACGGTCTGAGACAGGCGGTCTGAGACAGGCGGTCTGAGACAGACGGTCTGAGACAGACGGTCTGAGACAGAAGGTTCGAGACAGAGGGATTGAGACAGACGGCCTGAGACACACGGTTCGAGACAGAGGGATTGAGACAGACGGTCTGAGACAGAAGGTCTGAGACAGGCGGTCTGAGACAGGCGGCCTGAGACAGACGGCCTGACACAGACGGTCTGAGACAGGCGGCCTGAGACAGACGGCCTGAGACAGACGGCCTGAGACAGACGGCCTGACACAGACGGTCTGAGACAGGCGGCCTGAGACAGACGGTTCGAGACAGAGGATTGAGACAGACGGTCTGAGACAGATGGTCTGAGACAGACGGTCTGAGACAGGCGGTCTGAGACAGACGGTCTGAGACAGACGGTCAGAGACAGGCGGCCTGACACAGACGGCCTGAGACAGACGGTCTGTGACAGTCGGTCTGAGACGCACGGTCTGAGACGGACGGTCTGAGACTGACGGTCTGAGACAGAAGGTCTGAGACAAGCGGTCTGAGACAGGCGGTCTGAGACAGACGGCCTGAGACAGACGGTCAGAGACAGGCGGCCTGAGACAGACGGCCTGAGACAGACGGTCTGAGATAGACGGTCCGAGACAGACGGTCTGAGACAGACGGTCAGAGACAGGCGGCCTGAGACAGACGGCCTGAGACAGACGGTCTGAGACAGACGGTCTGAGAGAGACGGTCTGAGACAGGCGGTCTGAGACAGACGGACAGGGACAGGCGAATAGACGCTGCCCGATAGCGGCAGACGGACTGAGACGGACGGTCTGAGATAGGCTGACTGAGATAGACGGTCTGAGACAGACGCTCTGAGACAGACAGTCTGAGACAGGCGGCCTGAGACAGACGGTCTGAGACAGACGGTCTGAGACAGGCGGTCTGAGGCAGGCGGTCTGAGACAGACGGTCGGAGACAGACGGCCTGAGACAGACGGTCTGAGACAGACGGTCTGAGACAGACGGTCTGAGACAGACGGTCTGAGACAGACGGTCTGAGACAGACGGTCTGAGACAGACGGTCTGAGACAGACGGTCTGAGACAGGCGGTCTGAGACAGACGGTCTGAGACAGACGGTCAGAGACAGGCGGCCTGACACAGACGGCCTGAGACAGACGGTCTGTGACAGTCGGTCTGAGACGCACGGTCTGAGACAGACGGTCTGAGACTGACGGTCTGAGACAGAAGGTCTGAGACAGGCGGTCTGAGACAGGCGGTCTGAGACAGACGGCCTGAGACAGGCGGCCTGAGACAGACGGTCTGAGACAGGCGGTCAGAGACAGGCGGCCTGAGACAGACGGCCTGACACAGACGGTCTGAGACAGGCGGCCTGAGACAGACGGCCTGAGACAGACGGCCTGAGGCAGACGGTCTGAGACAGACGGTCTGAGACAGACGGCCTGAGACACACGGTTCGAGACAGAGGGATTGAGACAGACGGTCTGAGACAGAAGGTCTGAGACAGACGGCCTGAGACACACGGTTCGAGACAGAGGGATTGAGACAGACGGTCTGAGACAGAAGGTCTGAGACAGGCGGTCTGAGACAGGCGGCCTGAGACAGACGGCCTGACACAGACGGTCTGAGACAGGCGGCCTGAGACAGACGGCCTGAGACAGACGGCCTGACACAGACGGTCTGAGACAGGCGGCCTGAGACAGACGGTTCGAGACAGAGGGATTGAGACAGACGGCCTGAGACAGACGGTCTGTGACAGTCGGTCTGAGACGCACGGTCTGATACAGACGGTCTGAGACTGACGGTCTGAGACAGAAGGTCTGAGACAGGCGGTCTGAGACAGGCGGTCTGAGACAGACGGTCTGAGACAGACGGTCAGAGACAGGCGGCCTGAGACAGACGGCCTGAGACAGACGGTCTGATACAGACGGTCTGATACAGACGGTCTGATACAGACGGTCTGATACAGACGGTCTGATACAGACGGTCTGATACAGACGGTCTGATACAGACGGTCTGATACAGACGGTCTGTGACAGTCGGTCTGAGACGCACGGTCTGAGACAGATGGTCTGAGACTGACGGCCTGAGACAGACGGTGTGAGACACGGTCTGAGACAGACGGCCTGAGACAGACGGCCTGAGACAGACGGCCTGACACAGACGGTCTGAGACAGGCGGCCTGAGACAGACGGTTCGAGACAGAGGGATTGAGACAGACGGTCTGAGACAGATGGTCTGAGACAGACGGTCTGAGACAGGCGGTCTGAGACAGACGGTCTGAGGCAGACGGTCAGAGACAGGCGGCTTGACACAGACGGCCTGAGACAGACGGTCTGTGACAGTCGGTCTGAGACGCACGGTCTGAGACAGACGGTCTGAGACTGACGGTCTGAGACAGAAGGTCTGAGACAGGCGGTCTGAGACAGGCGGTCTGAGACAGACGGTCTGAGACAGACGGTCAGAGACAGGCGGCCTGAGACAGACGGCCTGAGACAGACGGTCTGATACAGACGGTCTGATACAGACGGTCTGATACAGACGGTCTGATACAGACGGTCTGATACAGACGGTCTGTGACAGTCGGTCTGAGACGCACGGTCTGAGACAGACGGTCTGAGACTGACGGCCTGAGACAGACGGTGTGAGACACGGTCTGAGACAGGCGGTCTGCGACAGACGGTCTGAGACAGACGGTCTGAGACAGACGGCCTGAGACAGGCGGTCTGCGACAGAGGGACAGGGACAGGCGAATAGACGCTGCGCGATAGCGGCAGACAGACTGAGAAGGACGGTCTGAGATAGGCTGACTGAGATAGACGGTCTGAGACAGACGGCCTGAGACAGACGGTCTGAGACAGACGCTCTGAGACAGACGGTCTGAGACAGACGCTCTGAGACAGACGGTCTGAGACAGACGGTCTGAGACAGACGGTCTGAGACAGACGGTCTGAGACAGACGGTCTGAGACAGACGGTCTGAGACAGACGGTCTGAGACAGACGGTCTGAGACAGACGGTCTGAGACAGACGGTCTGAGACAGACGGTCTGAGACAGACGGTCTGAGACAGACGGTCTGAGACAGACGGTCCGAGACAGAGGGATTGAGACAGACGGTCTGAGACTGGCGGTCTGATACAGACGGTCTGAGACAGACGGTCTGAGACAGGCGGTCAGAGACAGGCGGCCTGAGACAGACGGCCTGAGACAGACGGCCTGAGACAGACGGTCTGAGACAGACGGTCTGAGACAGACGGCCTGAGACACACGGTTCGAGACAGAGGGATTGAGACAGACGGTCTGAGACAGAAGGTCTGAGACAGGCGGTCTGAGACAGGCGGTCTGAGACAGACGGCCTGAGACAGACGGTTCGAGACAGAGGGATTGAGACAGACGGTCTGAGACAGATGGTCTGAGACAGACGGTCTGAGACAGGCGGTCTGAGACAGACGGTCTGAGACAGACGGTCAGAGACAGGCGGCCTGACACAGACGGCCTGAGACAGACGGTCTGTGACAGTCGGTCTGAGACGCACGGTCTGGGACAGACGGTCTGAGACTGACGGTCTGAGACAGAAGGTCTGAGACAGGCGGTCTGAGACAGGCGGTCTGAGACAGACGGCCTGAGTCAGACGGTCAGAGACAGGCGGCCTGAGACAGACGGCCTGAGACAGACGGTCTGAGACAGGCGGTCCGAGACAGACGGTTCGAGACAGAGGGATTGAGACAGACGGTCTGAGACTGGCGGTCTGAGACAGGCGGCCTGAGACAGACGGCCTGACACAGACGGTCTGAGACAGGCGGCCTGAGACAGACGGCCTGAGACAGACGGCCTGACACAGACGGTCTGAGACAGGCGGCCAGAGACAGACGGCCTGAGACAGACGGCCTGAGACAGACGGCCTGACACAGACGGTCTGAGACAGGCGGCCTGAGACAGACGGTTCGAGACAGAGGGATTGAGACAGACGGTCTGAGACAGAAGGTCTGAGACCGGCGGTCTGAGACAGGCGGCCTGAGACGGACGGCCTGACACAGACGGTCTGAGACAGGCGGCCTGAGACAGACGGCCTGAGACAGACGGCCTGAGACAGACGGCCTGAGACAGACGGCCTGACACAGACGGTCTGAGACAGGCGGCCTGAGACAGACGGTTCGAGACAGAGGGATTGAGACAGACGGTCTGAGACAGATGGTCTGAGACAGACGGTCTGAGACAGGCGGTCTGAGACAGACGGTCTGAGACAGACGGTCAGAGACAGGCGGCCTGACACAGACGGCCTGAGACAGACGGTCTGTGACAGTCGGTCTGAGACAGAAGGTTCGAGACAGAGGGATTGAGACAGACGGTCTGAGACAGACGGTCTGAGACAGGCGGTCTGAGACAGGCGGTCTGAGACAGACGGTCTGAGACAGACGGTCTGAGACAGAAGGTTCGAGACAGAGGGATTGAGACAGACGGTCTGAGACAGACGGTCTGAGACAGGCGGTCTGAGACAGGCGGTCTGAGACAGGCGGTCTGAGACAGACGGTTGGAGACAGACGGTCTGAGACAGACGGTCTGAGACAGACGGTCTGAGACAGACGGCCTGAGACACACGGTTCGAGACAGAGGGATTGAGACAGACGGTCTGAGACAGAAGGTCTGAGACAGGCGGTCTGAGACAGGCGGCCTGAGACAGACGGCCTGACACAGACGGTCTGAGACAGGCGGCCTGAGACAGACGGCCTGAGACAGACGGCCTGAGACAGACGGCCTGAGACAGACGGCCTGACACAGACGGTCTGAGACAGGCGGCCTGAGACAGACGGTTCGAGACAGAGGGATTGAGACAGACGGTCTGAGACAGATGGTCTGAGACAGACGGTCTGAGACAGGCGGTCTGAGACAGACGGTCTGAGACAGACGGTCAGAGACAGGCGGCCTGACACAGACGGCCTGAGACAGACGGTCTGTGACAGTCGGTCTGAGACAGAAGGTTCGAGACAGAGGGATTGAGACAGACGGTCTGAGACAGACGGTCTGAGACAGGCGGTCTGAGACAGGCGGTCTGAGACAGACGGTCTGAGACAGACGGTCTGAGACAGAAGGTTCGAGACAGAGGGATTGAGACAGACGGTCTGAGACAGACGGTCTGAGACAGGCGGTCTGAGACAGGCGGTCTGAGACAGGCGGTCTGAGACAGACGGTTGGAGACAGACGGTCTGAGACAGACGGTCTGAGACAGACGGTCTGAGACAGACGGCCTGAGACACACGGTTCGAGACAGAGGGATTGAGACAGACGGTCTGAGACAGAAGGTCTGAGACAGGCGGTCTGAGACAGGCGGCCTGAGACAGACGGCCTGACACAGACGGTCTGAGACAGGCGGCCTGAGACAGACGGCCTGAGACAGACGGCCTGAGACAGACGGCCTGACACAGACGGTCTGAGACAGGCGGCCTGAGACAGACGGTTCGTGACAGAGGGATTGAGACAGACGGTCTGAGACAGATGGTCTGAGACAGACGGTCTGAGACAGGCGGTCTGAGACAGACGGTCTGAGACAGACGGTCAGAGACAGGCGGCCTGACACAGACGGCCTGAGACAGACGGTCTGTGACAGTCGGTCTGAGACGCACGGTCTGAGACAGACGGTCTGAGACTGACGGTCTGAGACAGAAGGTCTGAGACAAGCGGTCTGAGACAGGCGGTCTGAGACAGACGGCCTGAGACAGACGGTCAGAGACAGGCGGCCTGAGACAGACGGCCTGAGACAGACGGTCTGAGACAGACGGTCCGAGACAGACGGTCTGAGACAGACGGTCAGAGACAGGCGGCCTGAGACAGACGGCCTGAGACAGACGGTCTGAGACAGACGGTCTGAGAGAGACGGTCTGAGACAGGCGGTCTGAGACAGACGGACAGGGACAGGCGAATAGACGCTGCCCGATAGCGGCAGACGGACTGAGACGGACGGTCTGAGATAGGCTGACTGAGATAGACGGTCTGAGACAGACGCTCTGAGACAGACAGTCTGAGACAGGCGGCCTGAGACAGACGGTCTGAGACAGACGGTCTGAGACAGGCGGTCTGAGGCAGGCGGTCTGAGACAGACGGTCGGAGACAGACGGCCTGAGACAGACGGTCTGAGACAGACGGTCTGAGACAGACGGTCTGAGACAGACGGTCTGAGACAGACGGTCTGAGACAGACGGTCTGAGACAGACGGTCTGAGACAGACGGTCTGAGACAGACGGTCTGAGACAGATGGTCTGAGACAGACGGTCTGAGACAGGCGGTCTGAGACAGACGGTCTGAGACAGACGGTCAGAGACAGGCGGCCTGACACAGACGGCCTGAGACAGACGGTCTGTGACAGTCGGTCTGAGACGCACGGTCTGAGACAGACGGTCTGAGACTGACGGTCTGAGACAGAAGGTCTGAGACAGGCGGTCTGAGACAGGCGGTCTGAGACAGACGGCCTGAGACAGGCGGCCTGAGACAGACGGTCAGAGACAGGCGGCCTGAGACAGACGGCCTGAGACAGACGGTCTGAGACAGACGGTCCGAGACAGACGGTTCGAGACAGAGGGATTGAGACAGACGGTCTGAGACTGGCGGTCTGATACAGACGGTCTGAGACAGACGGTCTGAGACAGGCGGTCAGAGACAGGCGGCCTGAGACAGACGGCCTGACACAGACGGTCTGAGACAGGCGGCCTGAGACAGACGGCCTGAGACAGACGGCCTGAGACAGACGTTCTGAGACAGACGGTCTGAGACAGACGGCCTGAGACACACGGTTCGAGACAGAGGGATTGAGACAGACGGTCTGAGACAGAAGGTCTGAGACAGGCGGTCTGAGACAGGCGGCCTGAGACAGACGGCCTGACACAGACGGTCTGAGACAGGCGGCCTGAGACAGACGGCCTGAGACAGACGGCCTGAGACAGACGGCCTGACACAGACGGTCTGAGACAGGCGGCCTGAGACAGACGGTTCGAGACAGAGGGATTGAGACAGACGGTCTGAGACAGATGGTCTGAGACAGACGGTCTGAGACAGGCGGCCTGAGACAGACGGCCTGAGACAGACGGTCTGAGACAGACGGTCTGAGAGAGACGGTCTGAGACAGGCGGTCTGAGACAGACGGACAGGGACAGGCGAATAGACGCTGCCCGATAGCGGCAGACGGACTGAGACGGACCGTCTGAGATAGGCTGACTGAGATAGACGGTCTGAGACAGACGCTCTGAGACAGACAGTCTGAGACAGACGGTCTGAGACAGACGGTCTGAGACAGACGGTCTGAGACAGGCGGTCTGAGACAGGCGGTCTGAGACAGACGGTCGGAGACAGACGGCCTGAGACAGACGGTCTGAGACAGACGGTCTGAGACAGACGGTCTGAGACAGACGGTCTGAGACAGACGGTCTGAGACAGACGGTCTGAGACAGACGGTCTGAGACAGACGGTCTGTGACAGTCGGTCTGAGACGCACGGTCTGAGACAGACGGTCTGAGACTGACGGTCTGAGACAGAAGGTCTGAGACAGGCGGTCTGAGACAGGCGGTCTGAGACAGACGGCCTGAGACAGACGGTCAGAGTCAGGCGGCCTGAGACAGACGGCCTGAGACAGACGGTCTGAGACAGACGGTCTGAGACAGACGGTCTGAGACAGACGGCCTGAGACAGGCGGTCTGCGACAGAGGGACAGGGACAGGCGAATAGACGCTGCGCGATAGCGGCAGACAGACTGAGAAGGACGGTCTGAGATAGGCTGACTGAGATAGACGGTCTGAGACAGGCGGCCTGAGACAGACGGCCTGAGACAGACGGCCTGAGACAGACGGTCTGAGACAGACGGTCTGAGACAGACGGTCTGAGACAGACGGCCTGAGACACACGGTTCGAGACAGAGGGATTGAGACAGACGGTCTGAGACAGAAGGTCTGAGACAGGCGGTCTGAGACAGGCGGCCTGAGACAGACGGCCTGACACAGACGGTCTGAGACAGGCGGCCTGAGACAGACGGCCTGAGACAGACGGCCTGAGGCAGACGGCCTGAGACAGACGGCCTGACACAGACGGTCTGAGACAAGCGGCCTGAGACAGACGGTTCGAGACAGAGGGATTGAGACAGTCGGTCTGAGACAGACGGTCCGAGACAGACGGTCTGAGACAGACGGTCAGAGACAGGGGGCCTGAGACAGACGGCCTGGGACAGACGGTCTGAGACAGACGGTCTGAGAGAGACGGTCTGAGACAGGCGGTCTGAGACAGACGGACAGGGACAGGCGAATAGACGCTGCCCGATAGCGGCAGACGGACTGAGACGGACGGTCTGAGATAGGCTGACTGAGATAGACGGTCTGAGACAGACGCTCTGAGACAGACAGTCTGAGACAGACGGTCTGAGACAGACGGTCTGAGACAGACGGTCTGAGACAGGCGGTCTGAGGCAGGCGGTCTGAGACAGACGGTCGGAGACAGACGGCCTGAGACAGACGGTCTGAGACAGACGGTCTGAGACAGGCGGCCTGAGACAGACGGCCTGAGACAGACGGCCTGAGACAGACGGTCTGAGACAGACGGCCTGAGACACACGGTTCGAGACAGAGGGATTGAGACAGACGGTCTGAGACAGAAGGTCTGAGACAGGCGGTCTGAGACAGGCGGCCTGAGACAGACGGCCTGAGACAGACGGCCTGACACAGACGGTCTGAGACAGGCGGCCTGAGACAGACGGTTCGAGACAGAGGGATTGAGACAGACGGTCTGAGACAGATGGTCTGAGACAGGCGGTCTGAGACAGGCGGTCTGAGACAGACGGTCAGAGACAGGCGGCCTGACACAGACGGCCTGAGACAGACGGTCTGTGACAGTCGGTCTGAGACGCAGGGTCTGAGACAGACGGTCTGAGACTGACGGTCTGAGACAGAAGGTCTGAGACAGGCGGTCTGAGACAGGCGGTCTGAGACAGACGGCCTGAGACAGACGGTCAGAGACAGGCGGCCTGAGACAGACGGCCTGAGACAGACGGTCTGAGACAGGCGGTCTGAGACAGACGGTCTGAGACAGACGGTCTGAGAGAGACGGTCTGAGACAGGCGATCTGAGACAGACGGACAGGGACAGGCGAATAGACGCTGCCCGATAGCGGCAGACGGACTGAGACGGACGGTCTGAGATAGGCTGACTGAGATAGACGGTCTGAGACAGACGCTCTGAGACAGACAGTCTGAGACAGGCGGCCTGAGACAGACGGTCTGAGACAGACGGTCTGAGACAGGCGGTCTGAGGCAGGCGGTCTGAGACAGACGGTCGGAGACAGACGGCCTGAGACAGACGGTCTGAGACAGACGGTCTGAGACAGACGGTCTGAGACAGACGGTCTGAGACAGACGGTCTGAGACAGACGGTCTGAGACAGACGGTCTGAGACAGACGGTCTGAGACAGACGGTCTGAGACAGACGGCCTGAGACAGGCGGTCTGAGACAGACGGTCTGAGACAGACGGTCTGAGACAGACGGTCTGAGACAGACGGTCTGAGACAGACGGTCTGAGACAGACGGTCTGAGACAGACGGTCTGAGACAGACGGTCTGAGACAGACGGTCTGAGACAGACGGTCTGAGACAGACGGTCTGAGACAGACGGTCTGAGACAGACGGTCTGAGACAGACGGTCTGAGACAGACGGTCTGAGACAGACGGCCTGAGACAGGCGGTCTGCGACAGAGGGACAGGGACAGGCGAATAGACGCTGCGCGATAGCGGCAGACGGACTGAGACGGACGGTCTGAGATAGGCGGCCTGAGACAGACGGTCTGAGACAGACGGTCTGAGACAGGCGGTCTGAGGCAGGCGGTCTGAGACAGACGGTCGGAGACAGACGGCCTGAGACAGACGGTCTGAGACAGACGGTCTGAGACAGACGGTCTGAGACAGACGGTCTGAGACAGACGGTCTGAGACAGACGGTCTGAGACAGACGGTCTGAGACAGACGGTCTGAGACAGACGGTCTGAGACAGATGGTCTGAGACAGACGGTCTGAGACAGGCGGTCTGAGACAGACGGTCTGAGACAGACGGTCAGAGACAGGCGGCCTGACACAGACGGCCTGAGACAGACGGTCTGTGACAGTCGGTCTGAGACGCACGGTCTGAGACAGACGGTCTGAGACTGACGGTCTGAGACAGAAGGTCTGAGACAGGCGGTCTGAGACAGGCGGTCTGAGACAGACGGCCTGAGACAGGCGGCCTGAGACAGACGGTCTGAGACAGGCGGTCAGAGACAGGCGGCCTGAGACAGACGGCCTGACACAGACGGTCTGAGACAGGCGGCCTGAGACAGACGGCCTGAGACAGACGGCCTGAGGCAGACGGTCTGAGACAGACGGTCTGAGACAGACGGCCTGAGACACACGGTTCGAGACAGAGGGATTGAGACAGACGGCCTGAGACAGAAGGTCTGAGACAGGCGGTCTGAGACAGGCGGCCTGAGACAGACGGCCTGACACAGACGGTCTGAGACAGGCGGCCTGAGACAGACGGCCTGAGACAGACGGCCTGACACAGACGGTCTGAGACAGGCGGCCTGAGACAGACGGTTCGAGACAGAGGGATTGAGACAGACGGTCTGAGACAGATGGTCTGAGACAGACGGTCTGAGACAGGCGGTCTGAGACAGACGGTCTGAGGCAGACGGTCAGAGACAGGCGGCTTGACACAGACGGCCTGAGACAGACGGTCTGTGACAGTCGGTCTGAGACGCACGGTCTGATACAGACGGTCTGAGACTGACGGTCTGAGACAGAAGGTCTGAGACAGGCGGTCTGAGACAGGCGGTCTGAGACAGACGGTCTGAGACAGACGGTCAGAGACAGGCGGCCTGAGACAGACGGCCTGAGACAGACGGTCTGATACAGACGGTCTGATACAGACGGTCTGATACAGACGGTCTGATACAGACGGTCTGATACAGACGGTCTGATACAGACGGTCTGTGACAGTCGGTCTGAGACGCACGGTCTGAGACAGATGGTCTGAGACTGACGGCCTGAGACAGACGGTGTGAGACACGGTCTGAGACAGGCGGTCTGCGACAGACGGTCTGAGACAGACGGTCTGAGACAGACGGCCTGAGACAGGCGGTCTGCGACAGAGGGACAGGGACAGGCGAATAGACGCTGCGCGATAGCGGCAGACAGACTGAGAAGGACGGTCTGAGATAGGCTGACTGAGATAGACGGTCTGAGACAGACGGCCTGAGACAGACGGTCTGAGACAGACGCTCTGAGACAGACGGTCTGAGACAGACGCTCTGAGACAGACGGTCTGAGACAGACGGTCTGAGACAGACGGTCTGAGACAGACGGTCTGAGACAGACGGTCTGAGACAGACGGTCTGAGACAGACGGTCTGAGACAGACGGTCTGAGACAGACGGTCTGAGACAGACGGTCTGAGACAGACGGTCCGAGACAGAGGGATTGAGACAGACGGTCTGAGACTGGCGGTCTGATACAGACGGTCTGAGACAGACGGTCTGAGACAGGCGGTCAGAGACAGGCGGCCTGAGACAGACGGCCTGAGACAGACGGCCTGAGACAGACGGTCTGAGACAGACGGTCTGAGACAGACGGCCTGAGACACACGGTTCGAGACAGAGGGATTGAGACAGACGGTCTGAGACAGAAGGTCTGAGACAGGCGGTCTGAGACAGGCGGTCTGAGACAGACGGCCTGACACAGACGGTCTGAGACAGGCGGCCTGAGACAGACGGCCTGAGACAGACGGCCTGACACAGACGGTCTGAGACAGGCGGCCTGAGACAGACGGTTCGAGACAGAGGGATTGAGACAGACGGCCTGAGACAGATGGTCTGAGACAGACGGTCTGAGACAGGCGGTCTGAGACAGACGGTCTGAGGCAGACGGTCAGAGACAGGCGGCTTGACACAGACGGCCTGAGACAGACGGTCTGTGACAGTCGGTCTGAGACGCACGGTCTGAGACAGACGGTCTGAGACTGACGGTCTGAGACAGAAGGTCTGAGACAGGCGGTCTGAGACAGGCGGTCTGAGACAGACGGTCTGAGACAGACGGTCAGAGACAGGCGGCCTGAGACAGACGGCCTGAGACAGACGGTCTGATACAGACGGTCTGATACAGACGGTCTGATACAGACGGTCTGATACAGACGGTCTGATACAGACGGTCTGATACAGACGGTCTGTGACAGTCGGTCTGAGACGCACGGTCTGAGACAGACGGTCTGAGACTGACGGCCTGAGACAGACGGTGTGAGACACGGTCTGAGACAGGCGGTCTGCGACAGACGGTCTGAGACAGACGGTCTGAGACAGACGGCCTGAGACAGGCGGTCTGCGACAGAGGGACAGGGACAGGCGAATAGACGCTGCGCGATAGCGGCAGACAGACTGAGAAGGACGGTCTGAGATAGGCTGACTGAGATAGACGGTCTGAGACAGACGGCCTGAGACAGACGGTCTGAGACAGACGCTCTGAGACAGACGGTCTGAGACAGACGCTCTGAGACAGACGGTCTGAGACAGACGGTCTGAGACAGACGGTCTGAGACAGACGGTCTGAGACAGACGGTCTGAGACAGACGGTCTGAGACAGACGGTCTGAGACAGACGGTCTGAGACAGACGGTCTGAGACAGACGGTCTGAGACAGACGGTCTGAGACAGACGGTCTGAGACAGACGGTCTGAGACTGGCGGTCTGATACAGACGGTCTGAGACAGACGGTCTGAGACAGGCGGTCAGAGACAGGCGGCCTGAGACAGACGGCCTGAGACAGACGGCCTGAGACAGACGGTCTGAGACAGACGGTCTGAGACAGACGGCCTGAGACACACGGTTCGAGACAGAGGGATTGAGACAGACGGTCTGAGACAGAAGGTCTGAGACAGGCGGTCTGAGACAGGCGGTCTGAGACAGATGGCCTGAGACAGACGGTTCGAGACAGAGGGATTGAGACAGACGGTCTGAGACAGATGGTCTGAGACAGACGGTCTGAGACAGGCGGTCTGAGACAGACGGTCTGAGACAGACGGTCAGAGACAGGCGGCCTGACACAGACGGCCTGAGACAGACGGTCTGTGACAGTCGGTCTGAGACGCACGGTCTGGGACAGACGGTCTGAGACTGACGGTCTGAGACAGAAGGTCTGAGACAGGCGGTCTGAGACAGGCGGTCTGAGACAGACGGCCTGAGTCAGACGGTCAGAGACAGGCGGCCTGAGACAGACGGCCTGAGACAGACGGTCTGAGACAGGCGGTCCGAGACAGACGGTTCGAGACAGAGGGATTGAGACAGACGGTCTGAGACTGGCGGTCTGAGACAGGCGGCCTGAGACAGACGGCCTGACACAGACGGTCTGAGACAGGCGGCCTGAGACAGACGGCCTGAGACAGACGGCCTGACACAGACGGTCTGAGACAGGCGGCCAGAGACAGACGGCCTGAGACAGACGGCCTGAGACAGACGGCCTGACACAGACGGTCTGAGACAGGCGGCCTGAGACAGACGGCCTGACACAGACGGTCTGAGACAGGCGGCCTGAGACAGACGGCCTGAGACAGACGGCCTGAGACAGACGGCCTGACACAGACGGTCTGAGACAGGCGGCCTGAGACAGACGGTTCGAGACAGAGGGATTGAGACAGACGGTCTGAGACAGATGGTCTGAGACAGACGGTCTGAGACAGGCGGTCTGAGACAGACGGCCTGAGACACACGGTTCGAGACAGAGGGATTGAGACAGACGGTCTGAGACAGAAGGTCTGAGACAGGCGGTCTGAGACAGGCGGTCTGAGACAGACGGCCTGACACAGACGGTCTGAGACAGGCGGCCTGAGACAGACGGCCTGAGACAGACGGCCTGACACAGACGGTCTGAGACAGGCGGCCTGAGACAGACGGTTCGAGACAGAGGGATTGAGACAGACGGCCTGAGACAGATGGTCTGAGACAGACGGTCTGAGACAGGCGGTCTGAGACAGACGGTCTGAGGCAGACGGTCAGAGACAGGCGGCTTGACACAGACGGCCTGAGACAGACGGTCTGTGACAGTCGGTCTGAGACGCACGGTCTGAGACAGACGGTCTGAGACTGACGGTCTGAGACAGAAGGTCTGAGACAGGCGGTCTGAGACAGGCGGTCTGAGACAGACGGTCTGAGACAGACGGTCAGAGACAGGCGGCCTGAGACAGACGGCCTGAGACAGACGGTCTGATACAGACGGTCTGATACAGACGGTCTGATACAGACGGTCTGATACAGACGGTCTGATACAGACGGTCTGATACAGACGGTCTGTGACAGTCGGTCTGAGACGCACGGTCTGAGACAGACGGTCTGAGACTGACGGCCTGAGACAGACGGTGTGAGACACGGTCTGAGACAGGCGGTCTGCGACAGACGGTCTGAGACAGACGGTCTGAGACAGACGGCCTGAGACAGGCGGTCTGCGACAGAGGGACAGGGACAGGCGAATAGACGCTGCGCGATAGCGGCAGACAGACTGAGAAGGACGGTCTGAGATAGGCTGACTGAGATAGACGGTCTGAGACAGACGGCCTGAGACAGACGGTCTGAGACAGACGCTCTGAGACAGACGGTCTGAGACAGACGCTCTGAGACAGACGGTCTGAGACAGACGGTCTGAGACAGACGGTCTGAGACAGACGGTCTGAGACAGACGGTCTGAGACAGACGGTCTGAGACAGACGGTCTGAGACAGACGGTCTGAGACAGACGGTCTGAGACAGACGGTCTGAGACAGACGGTCTGAGACAGACGGTCTGAGACAGACGGTCTGAGACTGGCGGTCTGATACAGACGGTCTGAGACAGACGGTCTGAGACAGGCGGTCAGAGACAGGCGGCCTGAGACAGACGGCCTGAGACAGACGGCCTGAGACAGACGGTCTGAGACAGACGGTCTGAGACAGACGGCCTGAGACACACGGTTCGAGACAGAGGGATTGAGACAGACGGTCTGAGACAGAAGGTCTGAGACAGGCGGTCTGAGACAGGCGGTCTGAGACAGATGGCCTGAGACAGACGGTTCGAGACAGAGGGATTGAGACAGACGGTCTGAGACAGATGGTCTGAGACAGACGGTCTGAGACAGGCGGTCTGAGACAGACGGTCTGAGACAGACGGTCAGAGACAGGCGGCCTGACACAGACGGCCTGAGACAGACGGTCTGTGACAGTCGGTCTGAGACGCACGGTCTGGGACAGACGGTCTGAGACTGACGGTCTGAGACAGAAGGTCTGAGACAGGCGGTCTGAGACAGGCGGTCTGAGACAGACGGCCTGAGTCAGACGGTCAGAGACAGGCGGCCTGAGACAGACGGCCTGAGACAGACGGTCTGAGACAGGCGGTCCGAGACAGACGGTTCGAGACAGAGGGATTGAGACAGACGGTCTGAGACTGGCGGTCTGAGACAGGCGGCCTGAGACAGACGGCCTGACACAGACGGTCTGAGACAGGCGGCCTGAGACAGACGGCCTGAGACAGACGGCCTGACACAGACGGTCTGAGACAGGCGGCCAGAGACAGACGGCCTGAGACAGACGGCCTGAGACAGACGGCCTGACACAGACGGTCTGAGACAGGCGGCCTGAGACAGACGGCCTGACACAGACGGTCTGAGACAGGCGGCCTGAGACAGACGGCCTGAGACAGACGGCCTGAGACAGACGGCCTGACACAGACGGTCTGAGACAGGCGGCCTGAGACAGACGGTTCGAGACAGAGGGATTGAGACAGACGGTCTGAGACAGA
This sequence comes from Coelioxys conoideus, assembly GCA_947623535.1. Taxonomy (NCBI): domain Eukaryota; kingdom Metazoa; phylum Arthropoda; class Insecta; order Hymenoptera; family Megachilidae; genus Coelioxys; species Coelioxys conoideus. The sequence continues at coordinate 1,458,287 of CANQJN010000005.1, read as the reverse complement.
TGGTCTGAGACAGACGGTCTGAGACAGGCGGTCTGAGACAGACGGTCTGAGACAGACGGTCAGAGACAGGCGGCCTGACACAGACGGCCTGAGACAGACGGTCTGTGACAGTCGGTCTGAGACAGAAGGTTCGAGACAGAGGGATTGAGACAGACGGTCTGAGACAGACGGTCTGAGACAGGCGGTCTGAGACAGGCGGTCTGAGACAGACGGTCTGAGACAGACGGTCTGAGACAGAAGGTTCGAGACAGAGGGATTGAGACAGACGGCCTGACACAGACGGTCTGAGACAGGCGGCCTGAGACAGGCGGCCTGAGACAGACGGCCTGAGACAGACGGCCTGAGACAGACGGCCTGACACAGACGGTCTGAGACAGACGGTCTGAGACAGACGGTCTGAGACAGACGGTCCGAGACAGAGGGATTGAGACAGACGGTCTGAGACTGGCGGTCTGATACAGACGGTCTGAGACAGACGGTCTGAGACAGGCGGTCAGAGACAGGCGGCCTGAGACAGACGGCCTGAGACAGACGGCCTGAGACAGACGGTCTGAGACAGACGGTCTGAGACAGACGGCCTGAGACACACGGTTCGAGACAGAGGGATTGAGACAGACGGTCTGAGACAGAAGGTCTGAGACAGGCGGTCTGAGTCAGGCGGTCTGAGACAGACGGCCTGAGACAGACGGTTCGAGACAGAGGGATTGAGACAGACGGTCTGAGACAGATGGTCTGAGACAGACGGTCTGAGACAGGCGGTCTGAGACAGACGGTCTGAGACAGACGGTCAGAGACAGGCGGCCTGACACAGACGGCCTGAGACAGACGGTCTGTGACAGTCGGTCTGAGACGCACGGTCTGGGACAGACGGTCTGAGACTGACGGTCTGAGACAGAAGGTCTGAGACAGGCGGTCTGAGACAGGCGGTCTGAGACAGACGGCCTGAGTCAGACGGTCAGAGACAGGCGGCCTGAGACAGACGGCCTGAGACAGACGGTCTGAGACAGGCGGTCCGAGACAGACGGTTCGAGACAGAGGGATTGAGACAGACGGTCTGAGACTGGCGGTCTGAGACAGGCGGCCTGAGACAGACGGCCTGACACAGACGGCCTGAGACAGACGGCCTGACACAGACGGTCTGAGACAGGCGGCCTGAGACAGACGGTTCGAGACAGAGGGATTGAGACAGACGGTCTGAGACAGATGGTCTGAGACAGACGGTCTGAGACAGGCGGTCTGAGACAGACGGTCTGAGACAGACGGTCAGAGACAGGCGGCCTGACACAGACGGCCTGAGACAGACGGTCTGTGACAGTCGGTCTGAGACAGAAGGTTCGAGACAGAGGGATTGAGACAGACGGTCTGAGACAGACGGTCTGAGACAGGCGGTCTGAGACAGGCGGTCTGAGACAGACGGTCTGAGACAGACGGCCTGAGACAGACGGCCTGACACAGACGGTCTGAGACAGGCGGCCTGAGACAGGCGGCCTGAGACAGACGGCCTGAGACAGACGGCCTGAGACAGACGGCCTGACACAGACGGTCTGAGACAGACGGTCTGAGACAGACGGTCTGAGACAGACGGTCCGAGACAGAGGGATTGAGACAGACGGTCTGAGACTGGCGGTCTGATACAGACGGTCTGAGACAGACGGTCTGAGACAGGCGGTCAGAGACAGGCGGCCTGAGACAGACGGCCTGAGACAGACGGCCTGAGACAGACGGTCTGAGACAGACGGTCTGAGACAGACGGCCTGAGACACACGGTTCGAGACAGAGGGATTGAGACAGACGGTCTGAGACAGAAGGTCTGAGACAGGCGGTCTGAGTCAGGCGGTCTGAGACAGACGGCCTGAGACAGACGGTTCGAGACAGAGGGATTGAGACAGACGGTCTGAGACAGATGGTCTGAGACAGACGGTCTGAGACAGGCGGTCTGAGACAGACGGTCTGAGACAGACGGTCAGAGACAGGCGGCCTGACACAGACGGCCTGAGACAGACGGTCTGTGACAGTCGGTCTGAGACGCACGGTCTGGGACAGACGGTCTGAGACTGACGGTCTGAGACAGAAGGTCTGAGACAGGCGGTCTGAGACAGGCGGTCTGAGACAGACGGCCTGAGTCAGACGGTCAGAGACAGGCGGCCTGAGACAGACGGCCTGAGACAGACGGTCTGAGACAGGCGGTCCGAGACAGACGGTTCGAGACAGAGGGATTGAGACAGACGGTCTGAGACTGGCGGTCTGAGACAGGCGGCCTGAGACAGACGGCCTGACACAGACGGCCTGAGACAGACGGCCTGACACAGACGGTCTGAGACAGGCGGCCTGAGACAGACGGTTCGAGACAGAGGGATTGAGACAGACGGTCTGAGACAGATGGTCTGAGACAGACGGTCTGAGACAGGCGGTCTGAGACAGACGGTCTGAGACAGACGGTCAGAGACAGGCGGCCTGACACAGACGGCCTGAGACAGACGGTCTGTGACAGTCGGTCTGAGACAGAAGGTTCGAGACAGAGGGATTGAGACAGACGGTCTGAGACAGACGGTCTGAGACAGGCGGTCTGAGACAGGCGGTCTGAGACAGACGGTCTGAGACAGACGGTCTGAGACAGAAGGTTCGAGACAGAGGGATTGAGACAGACGGCCTGACACAGACGGTCTGAGACAGGCGGCCTGAGACAGGCGGCCTGAGACAGACGGCCTGAGACAGACGGCCTGAGACAGACGGCCTGAGACAGACGGTCTGAGACAGACGGTCTGAGACAGACGGCCTGAGACACACGGTTCGAGACAGAGGGATTGAGACAGACGGTCTGAGACAGAAGGTCTGAGACAGGCGGTCTGAGACAGGCGGTCTGAGACAGATGGCCTGAGACAGACGGTTCGAGACAGAGGGATTGAGACAGACGGTCTGAGACAGATGGTCTGAGACAGACGGTCTGAGACAGGCGGTCTGAGACAGACGGTCTGAGACAGACGGTCAGAGACAGGCGGCCTGACACAGACGGCCTGAGACAGACGGTCTGTGACAGTCGGTCTGAGACGCACGGTCTGGGACAGACGGTCTGAGACTGACGGTCTGAGACAGAAGGTCTGAGACAGGCGGTCTGAGACAGGCGGTCTGAGACAGACGGCCTGAGTCAGACGGTCAGAGACAGGCGGCCTGAGACAGGCGGCCTGAGACAGACGGTCTGAGACAGGCGGTCCGAGACAGACGGTTCGAGACAGAGGGATTGAGACAGACGGTCTGAGACTGGCGGTCTGAGACAGGCGGCCTGAGACAGACGGCCTGACACAGACGGTCTGAGACAGGCGGCCTGAGACAGACGGCCTGAGACAGACGGCCTGACACAGACGGTCTGAGACAGGCGGCCAGAGACAGACGGCCTGAGACAGACGGCCTGAGACAGACGGCCTGACACAGACGGTCTGAGACAGGCGGCCTGAGACAGACGGCCTGACACAGACGGTCTGAGACAGGCGGCCTGAGACAGACGGCCTGAGACAGACGGCCTGAGACAGACGGCCTGACACAGACGGTCTGAGACAGGCGGCCTGAGACAGACGGTTCGAGACAGAGGGATTGAGACAGACGGTCTGAGACAGATGGTCTGAGACAGACGGTCTGAGACAGGCGGTCTGAGACAGACGGTCTGAGACAGACGGTCAGAGACAGGCGGCCTGACACAGACGGCCTGAGACAGACGGTCTGTGACAGTCGGTCTGAGACAGAAGGTTCGAGACAGAGGGATTGAGACAGACGGTCTGAGACAGACGGTCTGAGACAGGCGGTCTGAGACAGGCGGTCTGAGACAGACGGTCTGAGACAGACGGTCTGAGACAGAAGGTTCGAGACAGAGGGATTGAGACAGACGGCCTGACACAGACGGTCTGAGACAGGCGGCCTGAGACAGGCGGCCTGAGACAGACGGCCTGAGACAGACGGCCTGAGACAGACGGCCTGACACAGACGGTCTGAGACAGACGGTCTGAGACAGACGGTCTGAGACAGACGGTCCGAGACAGAGGGATTGAGACAGACGGTCTGAGACTGGCGGTCTGATACAGACGGTCTGAGACAGACGGTCTGAGACAGGCGGTCAGAGACAGGCGGCCTGAGACAGACGGCCTGAGACAGACGGCCTGAGACAGACGGTCTGAGACAGACGGTCTGAGACAGACGGCCTGAGACACACGGTTCGAGACAGAGGGATTGAGACAGACGGTCTGAGACAGAAGGTCTGAGACAGGCGGTCTGAGTCAGGCGGTCTGAGACAGACGGCCTGAGACAGACGGTTCGAGACAGAGGGATTGAGACAGACGGTCTGAGACAGATGGTCTGAGACAGACGGTCTGAGACAGGCGGTCTGAGACAGACGGTCTGAGACAGACGGTCAGAGACAGGCGGCCTGACACAGACGGCCTGAGACAGACGGTCTGTGACAGTCGGTCTGAGACGCACGGTCTGGGACAGACGGTCTGAGACTGACGGTCTGAGACAGAAGGTCTGAGACAGGCGGTCTGAGACAGGCGGTCTGAGACAGACGGCCTGAGTCAGACGGTCAGAGACAGGCGGCCTGAGACAGACGGCCTGAGACAGACGGTCTGAGACAGGCGGTCCGAGACAGACGGTTCGAGACAGAGGGATTGAGACAGACGGTCTGAGACTGGCGGTCTGAGACAGGCGGCCTGAGACAGACGGCCTGACACAGACGGCCTGAGACAGACGGCCTGACACAGACGGCCTGAGACAGGCGGCCTGAGACAGACGGTTCGAGACAGAGGGATTGAGACAGACGGTCTGAGACAGATGGTCTGAGACAGACGGTCTGAGACAGGCGGTCTGAGACAGACGGTCTGAGACAGACGGTCAGAGACAGGCGGCCTGACACAGACGGCCTGAGACAGACGGTCTGTGACAGTCGGTCTGAGACAGAAGGTTCGAGACAGAGGGATTGAGACAGACGGTCTGAGACAGACGGTCTGAGACAGGCGGTCTGAGACAGGCGGTCTGAGACAGACGGTCTGAGACAGACGGTCTGAGACAGAAGGTTCGAGACAGAGGGATTGAGACAGACGGCCTGACACAGACGGTCTGAGACAGGCGGCCTGAGACAGGCGGCCTGAGACAGACGGCCTGAGACAGACGGCCTGAGACAGACGGCCTGACACAGACGGTCTGAGACAGACGGTCTGAGACAGACGGTCTAAGACAGACGGTCCGAGACAGAGGGATTGAGACAGACGGTCTGAGACTGGCGGTCTGATACAGACGGTCTGAGACAGACGGTCTGAGACAGGCGGTCAGAGACAGGCGGCCTGAGACAGACGGCCTGAGACAGACGGCCTGAGACAGACGGTCTGAGACAGACGGTCTGAGACAGACGGCCTGAGACACACGGTTCGAGACAGAGGGATTGAGACAGACGGTCTGAGACAGAAGGTCTGAGACAGGCGGTCTGAGTCAGGCGGTCTGAGACAGACGGCCTGAGACAGACGGTTCGAGACAGAGGGATTGAGACAGACGGTCTGAGACAGATGGTCTGAGACAGACGGTCTGAGACAGGCGGTCTGAGACAGACGGTCTGAGACAGACGGTCAGAGACAGGCGGCCTGACACAGACGGCCTGAGACAGACGGTCTGTGACAGTCGGTCTGAGACGCACGGTCTGGGACAGACGGTCTGAGACTGACGGTCTGAGACAGAAGGTCTGAGACAGGCGGTCTGAGACAGACGGTCTGAGACAGACGGTCAGAGACAGGCGGCCTGACACAGACGGCCTGAGACAGACGGTCTGTGACAGTCGGTCTGAGACGCACGGTCTGGGACAGACGGTCTGAGACTGACGGTCTGAGACAGAAGGTCTGAGACAGGCGGTCTGAGACAGGCGGTCTGAGACAGACGGCCTGAGTCAGACGGTCAGAGACAGGCGGCCTGAGACAGACGGCCTGAGACAGACGGTCTGAGACAGGCGGTCCGAGACAGACGGTTCGAGACAGAGGGATTGAGACAGACGGTCTGAGACTGGCGGTCTGAGACAGGCGGCCTGAGACAGACGGCCTGACACAGACGGCCTGAGACAGACGGCCTGACACAGACGGTCTGAGACAGGCGGCCTGAGACAGACGGTTCGAGACAGAGGGATTGAGACAGACGGTCTGAGACAGATGGTCTGAGACAGACGGTCTGAGACAGGCGGTCTGAGACAGACGGTCTGAGACAGACGGTCAGAGACAGGCGGCCTGACACAGACGGCCTGAGACAGACGGTCTGTGACAGTCGGTCTGAGACAGAAGGTTCGAGACAGAGGGATTGAGACAGACGGTCTGAGACAGACGGTCTGAGACAGGCGGTCTGAGACAGGCGGTCTGAGACAGACGGTCTGAGACAGACGGTCTGAGACAGAAGGTTCGAGACAGAGGGATTGAGACAGACGGCCTGACACAGACGGTCTGAGACAGGCGGCCTGAGACAGGCGGCCTGAGACAGACGGCCTGAGACAGACGGCCTGAGACAGACGGCCTGAGACAGACGGTCTGAGACAGACGGTCTGAGACAGACGGCCTGAGACACACGGTTCGAGACAGAGGGATTGAGACAGACGGTCTGAGACAGAAGGTCTGAGACAGGCGGTCTGAGACAGGCGGTCTGAGACAGATGGCCTGAGACAGACGGTTCGAGACAGAGGGATTGAGACAGACGGTCTGAGACAGATGGTCTGAGACAGACGGTCTGAGACAGGCGGTCTGAGACAGACGGTCTGAGACAGACGGTCAGAGACAGGCGGCCTGACACAGACGGCCTGAGACAGACGGTCTGTGACAGTCGGTCTGAGACGCACGGTCTGGGACAGACGGTCTGAGACTGACGGTCTGAGACAGAAGGTCTGAGACAGGCGGTCTGAGACAGGCGGTCTGAGACAGACGGCCTGAGTCAGACGGTCAGAGACAGGCGGCCTGAGACAGACGGCCTGAGACAGACGGTCTGAGACAGGCGGTCCGAGACAGACGGTTCGAGACAGAGGGATTGAGACAGACGGTCTGAGACTGGCGGTCTGAGACAGGCGGCCTGAGACAGACGGCCTGACACAGACGGTCTGAGACAGGCGGCCTGAGACAGACGGCCTGAGACAGACGGCCTGACACAGACGGTCTGAGACAGGCGGCCAGAGACAGACGGCCTGAGACAGACGGCCTGAGACAGACGGCCTGACACAGACGGTCTGAGACAGGCGGCCTGAGACAGACGGCCTGACACAGACGGTCTGAGACAGGCGGCCTGAGACAGACGGCCTGAGACAGACGGCCTGAGACAGACGGCCTGACACAGACGGTCTGAGACAGGCGGCCTGAGACAGACGGTTCGAGACAGAGGGATTGAGACAGACGGTCTGAGACAGATGGTCTGAGACAGACGGTCTGAGACAGGCGGTCTGAGACAGACGGTCTGAGACAGACGGTCAGAGACAGGCGGCCTGACACAGACGGCCTGAGACAGACGGTCTGTGACAGTCGGTCTGAGACAGAAGGTTCGAGACAGAGGGATTGAGACAGACGGTCTGAGACAGACGGTCTGAGACAGGCGGTCTGAGACAGGCGGTCTGAGACAGACGGTCTGAGACAGACGGTCTGAGACAGAAGGTTCGAGACAGAGGGATTGAGACAGACGGCCTGACACAGACGGTCTGAGACAGGCGGCCTGAGACAGGCGGCCTGAGACAGACGGCCTGAGACAGACGGCCTGAGACAGACGGCCTGACACAGACGGTCTGAGACAGACGGTCTGAGACAGACGGTCTGAGACAGACGGTCCGAGACAGAGGGATTGAGACAGACGGTCTGAGACTGGCGGTCTGATACAGACGGTCTGAGACAGACGGTCTGAGACAGGCGGTCAGAGACAGGCGGCCTGAGACAGACGGCCTGAGACAGACGGCCTGAGACAGACGGTCTGAGACAGACGGTCTGAGACAGACGGCCTGAGACACACGGTTCGAGACAGAGGGATTGAGACAGACGGTCTGAGACAGAAGGTCTGAGACAGGCGGTCTGAGTCAGGCGGTCTGAGACAGACGGCCTGAGACAGACGGTTCGAGACAGAGGGATTGAGACAGACGGTCTGAGACAGATGGTCTGAGACAGACGGTCTGAGACAGGCGGTCTGAGACAGACGGTCTGAGACAGACGGTCAGAGACAGGCGGCCTGACACAGACGGCCTGAGACAGACGGTCTGTGACAGTCGGTCTGAGACGCACGGTCTGGGACAGACGGTCTGAGACTGACGGTCTGAGACAGAAGGTCTGAGACAGGCGGTCTGAGACAGGCGGTCTGAGACAGACGGCCTGAGTCAGACGGTCAGAGACAGGCGGCCTGAGACAGACGGCCTGAGACAGACGGTCTGAGACAGGCGGTCCGAGACAGACGGTTCGAGACAGAGGGATTGAGACAGACGGTCTGAGACTGGCGGTCTGAGACAGGCGGCCTGAGACAGACGGCCTGACACAGACAGCCTGAGACAGACGGCCTGACACAGACGGCCTGAGACAGGCGGCCTGAGACAGACGGTTCGAGACAGAGGGATTGAGACAGACGGTCTGAGACAGATGGTCTGAGACAGACGGTCTGAGACAGGCGGTCTGAGACAGACGGTCTGAGACAGACGGTCAGAGACAGGCGGCCTGACACAGACGGCCTGAGACAGACGGTCTGTGACAGTCGGTCTGAGACAGAAGGTTCGAGACAGAGGGATTGAGACAGACGGTCTGAGACAGACGGTCTGAGACAGGCGGTCTGAGACAGGCGGTCTGAGACAGACGGTCTGAGACAGACGGTCTGAGACAGAAGGTTCGAGACAGAGGGATTGAGACAGACGGCCTGACACAGACGGTCTGAGACAGGCGGCCTGAGACAGGCGGCCTGAGACAGACGGCCTGAGACAGACGGCCTGAGACAGACGGTCTGACACAGACGGTCTGAGACAGACGGTCTGAGACAGACGGTCTGAGACAGACGGTCCGAGACAGAGGGATTGAGACAGACGGTCTGAGACTGGCGGTCTGATACAGACGGTCTGAGACAGACGGTCTGAGACAGGCGGTCAGAGACAGGCGGCCTGAGACAGACGGCCTGAGACAGACGGCCTGAGACAGACGGTCTGAGACAGACGGTCTGAGACAGACGGCCTGAGACACACGGTTCGAGACAGAGGGATTGAGACAGACGGTCTGAGACAGAAGGTCTGAGACAGGCGGTCTGAGTCAGGCGGTCTGAGACAGACGGCCTGAGACAGACGGTTCGAGACAGAGGGATTGAGACAGACGGTCTGAGACAGATGGTCTGAGACAGACGGTCTGAGACAGGCGGTCTGAGACAGACGGTCTGAGACAGACGGTCAGAGACAGGCGGCCTGACACAGACGGCCTGAGACAGACGGTCTGTGACAGTCGGTCTGAGACGCACGGTCTGGGACAGACGGTCTGAGACTGACGGTCTGAGACAGAAGGTCTGAGACAGGCGGTCTGAGACAGGCGGTCTGAGACAGACGGCCTGAGTCAGACGGTCAGAGACAGGCGGCCTGAGACAGACGGCCTGAGACAGACGGTCTGAGACAGGCGGTCCGAGACAGACGGTTCGAGACAGAGGGATTGAGACAGACGGTCTGAGACTGGCGGTCTGAGACAGGCGGCCTGAGACAGACGGCCTGACACAGACGGTCTGAGACAGGCGGCCTGAGACAGACGGCCTGAGACAGACGGCCTGACACAGACGGTCTGAGACAGGCGGCCAGAGACAGACGGCCTGAGACAGACGGCCTGAGACAGACGGCCTGACACAGACGGTCTGAGACAGGCGGCCTGAGACAGACGGTTCGAGACAGAGGGATTGAGACAGACGGTCTGAGACAGAAGGTCTGAGACCGGCGGTCTGAGACAGGCGGCCTGAGACAGACGGCCTGACACAGACGGTCTGAGACAGGCGGCCTGAGACAGACGGCCTGAGACAGACGGCCTGAGACAGACGGCCTGAGACAGACGGCCTGACACAGACGGTCTGAGACAGGCGGCCTGAGACAGACGGTTCGAGACAGAGGGATTGAGACAGACGGTCTGAGACAGATGGTCTGAGACAGACGGTCTGAGACAGGCGGTCTGAGACAGACGGTCTGAGACAGACGGTCAGAGACAGGCGGCCTGACACAGACGGCCTGAGACAGACGGTCTGTGACAGTCGGTCTGAGACAGAAGGTTCGAGACAGAGGGATTGAGACAGACGGTCTGAGACAGACGGTCTGAGACAGGCGGTCTGAGACAGGCGGTCTGAGACAGACGGTCTGAGACAGACGGTCTGAGACAGAAGGTTCGAGACAGAGGGATTGAGACAGACGGTCTGAGACAGACGGTCTGAGACAGGCGGTCTGAGACAGGCGGTCTGAGACAGGCGGTCTGAGACAGACGGTTGGAGACAGACGGTCTGAGACAGACGGTCTGAGACAGACGGCCTGAGACACACGGTTCGAGACAGAGGGATTGAGACAGACGGTCTGAGACAGAAGGTCTGAGACAGGCGGTCTGAGACAGGCGGCCTGAGACAGACGGCCTGACACAGACGGTCTGAGACAGGCGGCCTGAGACAGACGGCCTGAGACAGACGGCCTGAGACAGACGGCCTGACACAGACGGTCTGAGACAGGCGGCCTGAGACAGACGGTTCGAGACAGAGGGATTGAGACAGACGGTCTGAGACAGATGGTCTGAGACAGACGGTCTGAGACAGGCGGTCTGAGACAGACGGTCTGAGACAGACGGTCAGAGACAGGCGGCCTGACACAGACGGCCTGAGACAGACGGTCTGTGACAGTCGGTCTGAGACGCACGGTCTGAGACAGACGGTCTGAGACTGACGGTCTGAGACAGAAGGTCTGAGACAAGCGGTCTGAGACAGGCGGTCTGAGACAGACGGCCTGAGACAGACGGTCAGAGACAGGCGGCCTGAGACAGACGGCCTGAGACAGACGGTCTGAGACAGACGGTCCGAGACAGACGGTCTGAGACAGACGGTCAGAGACAGGCGGCCTGAGACAGACGGCCTGAGACAGACGGTCTGAGACAGACGGTCTGAGAGAGACGGTCTGAGACAGGCGGTCTGAGACAGACGGACAGGGACAGGCGAATAGACGCTGCCCGATAGCGGCAGACGGACTGAGACGGACGGTCTGAGATAGGCTGACTGAGATAGACGGTCTGAGACAGACGCTCTGAGACAGACAGTCTGAGACAGGCGGCCTGAGACAGACGGTCTGAGACAGACGGTCTGAGACAGGCGGTCTGAGGCAGGCGGTCTGAGACAGACGGTCGGAGACAGACGGCCTGAGACAGCCGGTCTGAGACAGACGGTCTGAGACAGACGGTCTGAGACAGACGGTCTGAGACAGACGGTCTGAGACAGACGGTCTGAGACAGACGGTCTGAGACAGGCGGTCTGAGACAGACGGTCTGAGACAGACGGTCAGAGACAGGCGGCCTGACACAGACGGCCTGAGACAGACGGTCTGAGACAGACGGTCTGAGACAGACGCTCTGAGACAGACGGTCTGAGACAGACGGTCTGAGACAGACGGTCTGAGACAGACGGTCTGAGACAGACGGTCTGAGACAGACGGTCTGAGACAGACGGTCTGAGACAGACGGTCCGAGACAGAGGGATTGAGACAGACGGTCTGAGACTGGCGGTCTGATACAGACGGTCTGAGACAGACGGTCTGAGACAGGCGGTCAGAGACAGGCGGCTTGAGACAGACGGCCTGACACAGACGGTCTGAGACAGGCGGCCTGAGACAGACGGCCTGAGACAGACGGCCTGAGACAGACCGTCTGAGACAGGCGGTCTGAGACAGACGGTCTGAGACAGACGGTCAGAGACAGGCGGCCTGACACAGACGGCCTGAGACAGACGGTCTGTGACAGTCGGTCTGAGACGCACGGTCTGAGACAGACGGTCTGTGACAGTCGGTCTGAGACGCACGGTCTGAGACAGACGGTCTGAGACTGACGGTCTGAGACAGAAGGTCTGAGACAGGCGGTCTGAGACAGGCGGTCTGAGACAGACGGCCTGAGACAGACGGTCAGAGACAGGCGGCCTGAGACAGACGGCCTGAGACAGACGGTCTGAGACAGACGGTCCGAGACAGACGGTTCGAGACAGAGGGATTGAGACAGACGGTCTGAGACTGGCGGTCTGACACAGGCGGCCTGAGACAGACGGCCTGACACAGACGGTCTGAGACAGGCGGCCTGAGACAGACGGCCTGAGACAGACGGCCTGACACAGACGGTCTGAGACAGGCGGCCTGAGACAGACGGCCTGAGACAGACGGCCTGAGACAGACGGCCTGACACAGACGGTCTGAGACAGGCGGCCTGAGACAGACGGTTCGAGACAGAGGGATTGAGACTGACGGTCTGAGACAGAAGGTCTGAGACAGGCGGCCTGAGACAGACGGCCTGACACAGACGGTCTGAGACAGGCGGCCTGAGACAGACGGCCTGAGACAGACGGCCTGAGACAGACGGCCTGACACAGACGGTCTGAGACAGGCGGCCTGAGACAGACGGTTCGAGACAGAGGGATTGAGACAGACGGTCTGAGACAGATGGTCTGAGACAGACGGTCTGAGACAGGCGGTCTGAGACAGGCGGTCTGAGACAGACGGTCTGAGACAGGCGGTCTGAGACAGACGGTCTGAGACAGACGGTCAGCGACAGGCGGCCTGACACAGACGGCCTGAGACAGACGGTCTGTGACAGTCGGTCTGAGACGCACGGTCTGAGACAGACGGTCTGAGACTGACGGTCTGAGACAGAAGGTCTGAGACAGGCTGTCTGAGACAGGCGGTCTGAGACAGACGGCCTGAGACAGACGGTCAGAGACAGGCGGCCTGAGACAGACGGCCTGAGACAGACGGTCTGAGACAGACGGTCCGAGACAGACGGTTCGAGACAGAGGGATTGAGACAGACGGTCTGAGACTGGCGGTCTGATACAGACGGTCTGAGACAGGCGGTCAGAGACAGGCGGCCTGAGACAGACGGCCTGACACAGACGGTCTGAGACATGCGGCCTGAGACAGACGGCCTGAGACAGACGGCCTGAGACAGACGGTCTGAGACAGACGGCCTGAGACAGACGGTCTGTGACAGTCGGTCTGAGACGCACGGTCTGAGACAGAAGGTCTGAGGCAGACGGTCTGTGACAGTCGGTCTGAGACGCACGGTCTGAGACAGAAGGTCTGAGGCAGGCGGTCTGAGACAGGCGGCCTGAGACAGACTGCCTGACACAGACGGTCTGAGACAGGCGGCTTGAGACAGACGGCCTGAGACAGACGGCCTGAGACAGACGGCCTAACACAGACGGCCTGACACAGACGGTCTGAGACAGGCGGCCTGAGACAGACGGGCTGAGACAGACGGCCTGAGACAGACGGTCAGAGACAGGCGGCCTGAGACAGACGGCCTGAGACAGACGGCCTGAGACAGACGGCCTGAGACAGACGGTCTGAGACAGACGGTCTGAGACAGACGGCCTGAGACACACGGTTCGAGACAGAGGGATTGAGACAGACGGTCTGAGACAGAAGGTCTGAGACAGGCGGTCTGAGACAGGCGGCCTGAGACAGACGGCCTGACACAGACGGTCTGAGACAGGCGGCCTGAGACAGAAGGTCTGAGACAGGCGGTCTGAGACAGGCGGCCTGAGACAGACGGTTCGAGACAGAGGGATTGAGACAGACGGTCTGAGACAGATGGTCTGAGACAGACGGTCTGAGACAGGCGGTCTGAGACAGACGGTCTGAGGCTGACGGTCGGAGACAGGCGGCTTGACACAGACGGCCTGAGACAGACGGTCTGTGACAGTCGGTCTGAGACGCACGGTCTGAGACAGACGGTCTGAGACTGACGGTCTGAGACAGAAGGTCTGAGACAGGCGGTCTGAGACAGGCGGTCTGAGACAGACGGCCTGAGACAGACGGTCAGAGACAGGCGGCCTGAGACAGACGGCCTGAGACGGACGGTCTGAGACAAACGGTCCGAGACAGACGGTCTGAGACAGACGGTCAGAGACAGGCGGCCTGAGACAGACGGCCTGAGACAGACGGTCTGAGACAGACGGTCTGAGAGAGACGGTCTGAGACAGACGGTCTGAGACAGAAGGTTCGAGACAGAGGGATTGAGACAGACGGTCTGAGACAGACGGTCTGAGACAGGCGGTCTGAGACAGGCGGTCTGAGACAGACGGTCTGAGACAGACGGTCTGAGACAGACGGTCTGAGACAGACGGTCTGAGACAGACGGTCTGAGACAGACGGTCTGAGACAGAAGGTTCGAGACAGAGGGATTGAGACAGACGGTTGGAGACAGACGGTCTGAGACAGACGGTCTGAGACAGACGGTCTGAGACAGACGGTCTGAGACAGACGGTCTGAGACAGACGGTCTGAGACAGACGGTCTGAGACAGACGGTCTTAGACAGACGGTCAGAGACAGGCGGCCTGAGACAGTCGGCCTGAGACAGACGGTCTGATACAGACGGTCTGATACAGACGGTCTGATACAGACGGTCTGATACAGACGGTCTGATACAGACGGTCTGTGACAGTCGGTCTGAGACGCACGGTCTGAGACAGACGGTCTGAGACGGACGGTCTGAGACAGACGGTCTGAGACACGGTCTGAGACAGGCGGTCTGCGACAGGCGGTCTGCGACAGGGGGACAGGGACAGGCGGTCTGCGACAGGGGGACAGGGACAGGCGAATAGACGCTGTGCGATAGCGGCAGACAGACTGAGAAGGACGGTCTGAGATAGGCTGACTGAGATAGACGGTCTGAGACAGACGGTCTGAGACAGAAGGTTCGAGACAGAGGGATTGAGACAGACGGTTGGAGACAGACGGTCTGAGACAGACGGTCTGAGACAGACGGTCTGAGACAGACGGTCTGAGACAGACGGTCCGAGACAGACGGTCCGAGACAGACGGTCCGAGACAGACGGTCTGAGACAGACGGTCTTAGACAGACGGTCTTAGACATACGGCCTGAGACAGACAGTCTGAGACAGACAGTCTGAGACAGACAGTCTGATACAGACGGTCTGAGACAGACGGTCTGAGACAGACGGTCTGAGACAGACGGTCTGAGACAGACGGTCTGACACAGACGGTCTGAGACAGACGGTTCGAGACAGAGGGATTGAGACAGACGGTCTGAGACAGACGGTCTGAGACAGACGGTCTGAGACAGGCGGTCTGATACAGACGGTCTGAGACAGACGGTCAGAGACAGGCGGCCTGAGACAGACGGCCTGAGACAGACGGTCTGATACAGACGGTCTGATACAGACGGTCTGATACAGACGGTCTGATACAGACGGTCTGATACAGACGGTCTGATACAGACGGTCTGATACAGACGGTCTGATACAGACGGTCTGATACAGACGGTCTGTGACAGTCGGTCTGAGACGCACGGTCTGAGACAGACGGTCTGAGACTGACGGTCTGAGACAGACGGTCTGAGACACGGTCTGAGACAGGCGGTCTGCGACAGGCGGTCTGCGACAGGCGGTCTGCGACAGGGGGACAGGGACAGGCGGTCTGCGACAGGGGGACAGGGACAGGCGAATAGACGCTGTGCGATAGCGGCAGACAGACTGAGAAGGACGGTCTGAGATAGGCTGACTGAGATAGACGGTCTGAGACAGACGGCCTGAGACGGACGGTCTGAGACAGACGTTCTGAGACAGACGGTCTGAGACAGACGGTCTGAGACAGACGGTATGAGACAGACGGTCTGTGACAGACGGTCTGAGACAGGCGGTCTGAGGCAGGCGGTCTGAGGCAGGCGGTCTGAGACAGACGGTCGGAGACAGACGGCCTGAGACAGACGGTCTGAGACAGACGGTCTGAGACAGACGGTCGGAGACAGACGGCCTGAGACAGACGGTCTGAGACAGACGGTCTGAGACAGACGGTCTGAGACAGACGGTCTGAGACAGACGGTCTGAGACAGACGGTCTGAGACAGACGGTCTGAGACAGACGGTCTTAGACAGACGGTCTTAGACATACGGTCTGAGACAGACGGTCTGAGACAGACGGTCTGATACAGACGGTCTGAGTCAGACGGTCTGAGACAGACGGTCGGAGACAGACGGCCTGAGACAGACGGTCTGAGACAGACGGTCTGAGACAGACGGTCTGAGACAGACGGTCGGAGACAGACGGCCTGAGACAGACGGTCTGAGACAGACGGTCTGAGACAGAGGGTCTGCGACAGACGGTCTGAGACAGACGGTCCGAGACAGACGGTCTGAGACAGACGGTCTGCGACAGACGGTCTGAGACAGACGGTCTGAGACAGAAGGTTCGAGACAGAGGGATTGAGACAGACGGTCTGAGACAGACGGTCTGAGACAGGCGGTCTGAGACAGGCGGTCTGAGACAGACGGTCTGAGACAGACGGTCTGAGGCAGACGGTCTGAGACAGACGGTCTGAGACAGAAGGTTCGAGACAGAGGGATTGAGACAGACGGTCTGAGACAGACGGTCTGAGACAGGCGGTCTGAGACAGGCGGTCTGAGACAGACGGTCTGAGACAGACGGTCGGAGACAGACGGTCTGAGACAGACGGTCTGAGACAGACGGTCTGAGACAGACGGTCTGAGACAGACGGTCTGAGACAGAAGGTTCGAGACAGAGGGATTGAGACAGACGGTCTGAGACAGACGGTCTGAGACAGACGGTCTTAGACAGACGGTCTTAGACATACGGCCTGAGACAGACAGTCTGAGACAGACACTCTGAGACAGACAGTCTGATACAGACGGTCTGAGACAGACGGTCTGAGACAGACGGTCTGAGACAGTCGGTCTGAGACAGACGGTCTGAGACAGACGGTCTGACACAGACGGTCTGAGACAGACGGTTCGAGACAGAGGGATTGAGACAGACGGTCTGAGACAGACGGTCTGAGACAGGCGGTCTGAGGCAGGCGGTCTGAGGCAGGCGGTCTGAGACAGACGGTCGGAGACAGACGGCCTGAGACACACGGTCTGAGACAGACGGTCTGAGACAGACGGTCGGAGACAGACGGCCTGAGACAGACGGTCTGAGACGCACGGTCTGAGACAGACGGTCTGCGACAGGGGGACAGGGACAGGCGGTCTGCGACAGGGGGACAGGGACAGGCGAATAGACGCTGTGCGATAGCGGCAGACAGACTGAGAAGGACGGTCTGAGATAGGCTGACTGAGATAGACGGTCTGAGACAGACGGTCTGAGACAGAAGGTTCGAGACAGAGGGATTGAGACAGACGGTTGGAGACAGACGGTCTGAGACAGACGGTCTGAGACAGACGGTCTGAGACAGACGGTCCGAGACAGACGGTCCGAGACAGACGGTCCGAGACAGACGGTCCGAGACAGACGGTCTGAGACAGACGGTCTTAGACAGACGGTCTTAGACATACGGCCTGAGACAGACAGTCTGAGACAGACAGTCTGAGACCGACAGTCTGATACAGACGGTCTGAGACAGACGGACTGAGACAGACGGTCTGAGACAGACGGTCTGAGACAGACGGTCTGAGACAGACGGTCTGACACAGACGGTCTGAGACAGACGGTTCGAGACAGAGGGATTGAGACAGACGGTCTGAGACAGACGGTCTGAGACAGACGGTCTGAGACAGGCTGTCTGATACAGACGGTCTGAGACAGACGGTCAGAGACAGGCGGCCTGAGACAGACGGCCTGAGACAGACGGTCTGATACAGACGGTCTGATACAGACGGTCTGATACAGACGGTCTGATACAGACGGTCTGATACAGACGGTCTGATACAGACGGTCTGATACAGACGGTCTGAGACGGACGGTCTGAGACAGACGTTCTGAGACAGACGGTCTGAGACAGACGGTCTGAGACAGACGGTCTGTGACAGACGGTCTGAGACAGGCGGTCTGAGGCAGGCGGTCTGAGGCAGGCGGTCTGAGACAGACGGTCTGAGACAGACGGTCTGAGACAGACGGTCTTAGACAGACGGTCTTAGACATACGGTCTTAGACATCCGGTCTGAGACAGACGGTCTGAGACAGACGGTCTGAGACAGACGGTCTGAGACAGACGGTCTGACACAGACGGTCTGCGACAGACGGTCTGAGACAGACGGTCTGAGACAGAAGGTTCGAGACAGAGGGATTGAGACAGACGGTCTGAGACAGACGGTCTGAGACAGGCGGTCTGAGACAGGCGGTCTGAGACAGACGGTCTGAGACAGACGGTCTGAGACAGACGGTCTGAGACAGACGGTCTGAGACAGAAGGTTCGAGACAGAGGGATTGAGACACACGGTCTGAGACAGGCGGTCTGAGACAGGCGGTCTGAGACAGACGGTCTGAGACAGACGGTCGGAGACAGACGGTCTGAGACAGACGGCCTGAGACAGACGGTCTGAGACAGACGGTCTGAGACAGACGGTCTGAGACAGAAGGTTCGAGACAGAGGGATTGAGACAGACGGTCTGAGACAGACGGTCTGAGACAGACGGTCTTAGACAGACGGTCTTAGACATACGGCCTGAGACAGACAGTCTGAGACAGACACTCTGAGACAGACAGTCTGATACAGACGGTCTGAGACAGACGGTCTGAGACAGACGGTCTGAGACAGTCGGTCTGAGACAGACGGTCTGAGACAGACGGTCTGAGACAGACGGTCTGACACAGACGGTCTGAGACAGACGGTTCGAGACAGACGGTCTGAGACAGACGGCCTGAGACAGACGGTCTGAGACAGACGGTCTGAGACAGACGGTCTGAGACAGACGGTCTGAGACAGAAGGTTCGAGACAGAGGGATTGAGACAGACGGTCTGAGACAGACGGTCTGAGACAGACGGTCTTAGACAGACGGTCTTAGACATACGGCCTGAGACAGACAGTCTGAGACAGACACTCTGAGACAGACAGTCTGATACAGACGGTCTGAGACAGACGGTCTGAGACAGACGGTCTGAGACAGTCGGTCTGAGACAGACGGTCTGAGACAGACGGTCTGAGACAGACGGTCTGACACAGACGGTCTGAGACAGACGGTTCGAGACAGAGGGATTGAGACAGACGGTCTGAGACAGACGGTCTGAGACAGGCGGTCTGAGGCAGGCGGTCTGAGGCAGGCGGTCTGAGACAGACGGTCGGAGACAGACGGCCTGAGACACACGGTCTGAGACAGACGGTCTGAGACAGACGGTCGGAGACAGACGGCCTGAGACAGACGGTCTGAGACAGACGGTCTGAGACAGACGGTCTGAGACAGAGGGATTGAGACAGACGGTCTGAGACAGACGGTCTGAGACAGGCGGTCTGAGGCAGGCGGTCTGAGGCAGGCGGTCTGAGACAGACGGTCGGAGACAGACGGCCTGAGACACACGGTCTGAGACAGACGGTCTGAGACAGACGGTCGGAGACAGACGGCCTGAGACAGACGGTCTGAGACAGACGGTCTGAGACAGACGGTCTGAGACAGACGGTCTGAGACAGACGGTCTGAGACAGACGGTCTGAGACAGACGGTCTTAGACAGACGGTCTTAGACATACGGTCTGAGACAGACGGTCTGAGACAGACGGTCTGAGACAGACGGTCTGAGACAGACGGTCTGAGACAGACGGTCTGAGACAGACGGTCTGAGACAGACGGTCTGAGACAGGCGGTCTGAGACAGGCGGTCTGAGACAGACGGTCTGAGACAGACGGTCTGAGACAGACGGTCTGAGACAGTCGGTCTGAGACAGACGGTCTGAGACAGACGGTCTGACACAGACGGTCTGAGACAGACGGTTCGAGACAGAGGGATTGAGACAGACGTTCTGAGACAGACGGTCTGAGACAGACGGTCTGAGACAGGCGGTCTGATACAGACGGTCTGAGACAGACGGTCAGAGACAGGCGGCCTGAGACAGACGGCCTGAGACAGACGGTCTGATACAGAGGGTCTGATACAGACGGTCTGATACAGACGGTCTGATACAGACGGTCTGTGACAGTCGGTCTGAGACGCACGGTCTGAGACAGACGGTCTGAGACTGACGGTCTGAGACAGACGGTCTGAGACACGGTCTGAGACAGGCGGTCTGCGACAGACGGTCTGAGACAGACGGCCTGAGACAGGCGGTCTGCGACGGGGGGACAGGGACAGGCGAATAGACGCTGCGCGATAGCGGCAGACAGACTGAGAAGGACGGTCTGAGATAGGCTGACTGAGATAGACGGTCTGAGACAGACGGCCTGAGACAGACGGTCTGAGACAGACGCTCTGAGACAGACGGTCTGAGACAGACGGTCTGAGACAGACGGTCTGAGACAGACGGTCTGAGACAGACGGTCTGAGACAGACGGACTGAGACAGACGGTCTGAGACAGACGGTCTGAGACAGACGGTCTGAGACAGACGGTCTGAGACAGACGGTTCGAGGCAGAGGGATTGAGACAGACGGTCCGAGACTGGCGGTCTGATACAGACGGTCTGAGACAGACGGTCTGAGACAGGCGGTCAGAGACAGGCGGCCTGAGACAGACGGCCTGACACTGACGGTCTGAGACAGGCGGCCTGAGACAGACGGCCTGAGACAGACGGCCTGAGACACACGGTTCGAGACAGAGGGATTGAGACAGACGGTCTGAGACAGAAGGTCTGAGACAGGCGGTCTGAGACAGGCGGTCTGAGACAGACGGCCTGAGACAGACGGTTCGAGACAGAGGGATTGAGACAGACGGTCTGAGACAGATGGTCTGAGACAGACGGTCTGAGACAGGCGGTCTGAGACAGACGGTCTGAGACAGACGGTCAGAGACAGGCGGCCTGACACAGACGGCCTGAGACAGACGGTCTGTGACAGTCGGTCTGAGACGCACGGTCTGAGACAGACGGTCTGAGACAGACGGTCTGAGACAGACGGTCTGAGACAGACGGTCTGTGACAGTCGGTCTGAGACGCACGGTCTGAGACAGACGGTCCGAGACAGACGGTTCGAGACAGAGGGATTGAGACAGACGGTCTGAGACTGGCGGTCTGATACAGACGGTCTGAGACAGACGGTCTGAGACAGGCGGTCAGAGACAGGCGGCCTGAGACAGACGGCCTGACACAGACGGTCTGAGACAGGCGGCCTGAGACAGACGGCCTGAGACAGACGGCCTGAGACAGACGCTCTGAGACAGACGGTCTGAGACAGACGGCCTGAGACACACGGTTCGAGACAGAGGGATTGAGACAGACGGTCTGAGACAGAAGGTCTGAGACAGGCGGTCTGAGACAGGCGGCCTGAGACAGACGGCCTGACACAGACGGTCTGAGACAGGCGGCCTGAGACAGACGGCCTGAGACAGACGGCCTGAGACAGACGGCCTGACACAGACGGTCTGAGACAGGCGGCCTGAGACAGACGGTTCGAGACAGAGGGATTGAGACAGACGGTCTGAGACAGAAGGTCTGAGACAGGCGGTCTGAGACAGGCGGTCTGAGACAGGCGGCCTGAGACAGACGGCCTGACACAGACGGTCTGAGACAGGCGGCCTGAGACAGACGGCCTGAGACAGACGGCCTGAGACAGACGGTCTGAGACAGACGGTCTGAGACAGACGGCCTGAGACACACGGTTCGAGACAGAGGGATTGAGACAGACGGTCTGAGACAGAAGGTCTGAGACAGGCGGCCTGAGACAGGCGGTCTGAGACAGACGGCCTGAGACAGACGGTTCGAGACAGAGGGATTGAGACAGATGGTCTGAGACAGATGGTCTGAGACAGACGGTCTGAGACAGAGGGATTGAGACAGACGGTCTGAGACAGACGGTCTGAGACAGGCGGTCTGAGGCAGGCGGTCTGAGGCAGGCGGTCTGAGACAGACGGCCTGAGACAGGCGGTCTGCGACGGGGGGACAGGGACAGGCGAATAGACGCTGCGCGATAGCGGCAGACAGACTGAGAAGGACGGTCTGAGATAGGCTGACTGAGATAGACGGTCTGAGACAGACGGCCTGAGACAGACGGTCTGAGACAGACGCTCTGAGACAGACGGTCTGAGACAGACGGTCTGAGACAGACGGTCTGAGACAGACGGTCTGAGACAGACGGTCTGAGACAGACGGACTGAGACAGACGGTCTGAGACAGACGGTCTGAGACAGACGGTCTGAGACAGACGGTCTGAGACAGACGGTTCGAGGCAGAGGGATTGAGACAGACGGTCCGAGACTAGCGGTCTGATACAGACGGTCTGAGACAGACGGTCTGAGACAGGCGGTCAGAGACAGGCGGCCTGAGACAGACGGCCTGACACTGACGGTCTGAGACAGGCGGCCTGAGACAGACGGCCTGAGACAGACGGCCTGAGACACACGGTTCGAGACAGAGGGATTGAGACAGACGGTCTGAGACAGAAGGTCTGAGACAGGCGGTCTGAGACAGGCGGTCTGAGACAGACGGCCTGAGACAGACGGTTCGAGACAGAGGGATTGAGACAGACGGTCTGAGACAGATGGTCTGAGACAGACGGTCTGAGACAGGCGGTCTGAGACAGACGGTCTGAGACAGACGGTCAGAGACAGGCGGCCTGACACAGACGGCCTGAGACAGACGGTCTGTGACAGTCGGTCTGAGACGCACGGTCTGAGACAGACGGTCTGAGACAGACGGTCTGAGACAGACGGTCTGAGACAGACGGTCTGTGACAGTCGGTCTGAGACGCACGGTCTGAGACAGACGGTCCGAGACAGACGGTTCGAGACAGAGGGATTGAGACAGACGGTCTGAGACTGGCGGTCTGATACAGACGGTCTGAGACAGACGGTCTGAGACAGGCGGTCAGAGACAGGCGGCCTGAGACAGACGGCCTGACACAGACGGTCTGAGACAGGCGGCCTGAGACAGACGGCCTGAGACAGACGGCCTGAGACAGACGCTCTGAGACAGACGGTCTGAGACAGACGGCCTGAGACACACGGTTCGAGACAGAGGGATTGAGACAGACGGTCTGAGACAGAAGGTCTGAGACAGGCGGTCTGAGACAGGCGGCCTGAGACAGACGGCCTGACACAGACGGTCTGAGACAGGCGGCCTGAGACAGACGGCCTGAGACAGACGGCCTGAGACAGACGGCCTGACACAGACGGTCTGAGACAGGCGGCCTGAGACAGACGGTTCGAGACAGAGGGATTGAGACAGACGGTCTGAGACAGAAGGTCTGAGACAGGCGGTCTGAGACAGGCGGTCTGAGACAGGCGGCCTGAGACAGACGGCCTGACACAGACGGTCTGAGACAGGCGGCCTGAGACAGACGGCCTGAGACAGACGGCCTGAGACAGACGGTCTGAGACAGACGGTCTGAGACAGACGGCCTGAGACACACGGTTCGAGACAG
This sequence comes from Coelioxys conoideus, assembly GCA_947623535.1. NCBI lineage: Eukaryota > Metazoa > Arthropoda > Insecta > Hymenoptera > Megachilidae > Coelioxys > Coelioxys conoideus. Next base: position 1,434,816 of record CANQJN010000005.1, on the reverse strand, counting down.
AGGGATTGAGACAGACGGTCTGAGACAGAAGGTCTGAGACAGGCGGCCTGAGACAGGCGGTCTGAGACAGACGGCCTGAGACAGACGGTTCGAGACAGAGGGATTGAGACAGATGGTCTGAGACAGATGGTCTGAGACAGACGGTCTGAGACAGAGGGATTGAGACAGACGGTCTGAGACAGACGGTCTGAGACAGGCGGTCTGAGGCAGGCGGTCTGAGGCAGGCGGTCTGAGACAGACGGTCGGAGACAGACGGCCTGAGACACACGGTCTGAGACAGACGGTCTGAGACAGACGGTCGGAGACAGACGGTCTGAGACAGACGGTCTGAGACAGACGGTCTGAGACAGACGGTCTGAGACAGACGGTCTGAGACAGACGGTCTGAGACAGACGGTCTGAGACAGACGGTCTGAGACAGAAGTTTCGAGACAGACGGTCTGAGACAGACGGTCAGAGACAGGCGGCCTGAGACAGACGGCCTGAGACAGACGGTCTGATACAGACGGTCTGATACAGACGGTCTGATACAGACGGTCTGATACAGACGGTCTGATACAGACGGTCTGATACAGACGGTCTGATACAGACGGTCTGATACAGACGGTCTGAGACGGACGGTCTGAGACAGACGTTCTGAGACAGACGGTCTGAGACAGACGGTCTGAGACAGACGGTCTGTGACAGACGGTCTGAGACAGGCGGTCTGAGGCAGGCGGTCTGAGACAGACGGTTCGAGACAGAGGGATTGAGGCAGACGGTCTGAGACAGACGGTCTGAGACAGACGGTCTGAGACAGGCGGTCTGATACAGACGGTCTGAGACAGACGGTCAGAGACAGGCGGCCTGAGACAGACGGCCTGAGACAGACGGTCTGATACAGAGGGTCTGATACAGACGGTCTGATACAGACGGTCTGATACAGACGGTCTGATACAGACGGTCTGTGACAGTCGGTCTGAGACGCACGGTCTGAGACAGACGGTCTGAGACTGACGGTCTGAGACAGACGGTCTGAGACACGGTCTGAGACAGGCGGTCTGCGACAGACGGTCTGAGACAGACGGCCTGAGACAGGCGGTCTGCGACAGGGGGACAGGGACAGGCGAATAGACGCTGCGCGATAGCGGCAGACAGACTGAGAAGGACGGTCTGAGATAGGCTGACTGAGATAGACGGTCTGAGACAGACGGCCTGAGACAGACGGTCTGAGACAGACGCTCTGAGACAGACGGTCTGAGACAGACGGTCTGAGACAGACGGTCTGAGACAGACGGACTGAGACAGACGGTCTGAGACAGACGGTCTCAGACAGACGGTCTGAGACAGCCGGTCTGAGACAGACGGTTCGAGGCAGAGGGATTGAGACAGACGGTCCGAGACTGGCGGTCTGATACAGACGGTCTGAGACAGACGGTCTGAGACAGACGGTCTGAGACAGACGGTCTGAGACAGACGGTCTGAGACAGACGGTCTGAGACAGACGGTCTGAGACAGACGGTCTGAGACAGACGGTCTGAGACAGACGGACTGAGACAGACGGTCTGAGACAGACGGTCTGAGACAGACGGTCTGAGACAGACGGTCTGAGACAGACGGTTCGAGGCAGAGGGATTGAGACAGACGGTCCGAGACTGGCGGTCTGATACAGACGGTCTGAGACAGACGGTCTGAGACAGGCGGTCAGAGACAGGCGGCCTGAGACAGACGGCCTGACACTGACGGTCTGAGACAGGCGGCCTGAGACAGACGGCCTGAGACAGACGGCCTGAGACACACGGTTCGAGACAGAGGGATTGAGACAGACGGTCTGAGACAGAAGGTCTGAGACAGGCGGTCTGAGACAGGCGGTCTGAGACAGACGGCCTGAGACAGACGGTTCGAGACAGAGGGATTGAGACAGACGGTCTGAGACAGATGGTCTGAGACAGACGGTCTGAGACAGGCGGTCTGAGACAGACGGTCTGAGACAGACGGTCAGAGACAGGCGGCCTGACACAGACGGCCTCAGACAGACGGTCTGTGACAGTCGGTCTGAGACGCACGGTCTGAGACAGACGGTCTGAGACAGACGGTCTGAGACAGACGGTCTGTGACAGTCGGTCTGAGACGCACGGTCTGAGACAGACGGTCCGAGACAGACGGTTCGAGACAGAGGGATTGAGACAGACGGTCTGAGACTGGCGGTCTGATACAGACGGTCTGAGACAGACGGTCTGAGACAGGCGGTCAGAGACAGGCGGCCTGAGACAGACGGCCTGACACAGACGGTCTGAGACAGGCGGCCTGAGACAGACGGCCTGAGACAGACGGCCTGAGACAGACGGTCTGAGACAGACGGTCTGAGACAGACGGTCTGAGACAGACGGTCTGAGACAGACGGTCTGAGACAGACGGTCTGAGACAGACGGTCTGAGACAGACGGTCTGAGACAGACTGTCTTAGACAGACGGTCTTAGACATACGGTCTGAGACAGACGGTCTGAGACAGACGGTCTGAGACAGACGGTCTGAGACAGACGGTCTGAGACAGACGGTCTGAGACAGACGGTCTGAGACAGACGGTCTGAGACAGACGGTCTGAGACAGACGGTCTGAGACAGGCGGTCTGAGACAGGCGGTCTGAGACAGACGGTCTGAGACAGACGGTCTGAGACAGTCGGTCTGAGACAGACGGTCTGAGACAGACGGTCTGACACAGACGGTCTGAGACAGACGGTTCGAGACAGAGGGATTGAGACAGACGGTCTGAGACAGACGGTCTGAGACAGACGGTCTGAGACAGGCGGTCTGATACAGACGGTCTGAGACAGACGGTCAGAGACAGGCGGCCTGAGACAGACGGCCTGAGACAGACGGTCTGATACAGAGGGTCTGATACAGACGGTCTGATACAGACGGTCTGTGACAGTCGGTCTGAGACGCACGGTCTGAGACAGACGGTCTGAGACAGACGGTCTGAGACTGACGGTCTGAGACAGACGGTCTGAGACACGGTCTGAGACAGGCGGTCTGCGACAGACGGTCTGAGACAGACGGCCTGAGACAGGCGGTCTGCGACAGGGGGACAGGGACAGGCGAATAGACGCTGCGCGATAGCGGCAGACAGACTGAGAAGGACGGTCTGAGATAGGCTGACTGAGATAGACGGTCTGAGACAGACGGCCTGAGACAGACGGTCTGAGACAGACGCTCTGAGACAGACGGTCTGAGACAGACGGTCAGAGACAGGCGGCCTGAGACAGACGGCCTGACACAGACGGTCTGAGACAGGCGGCCTGAGACAGACGGCCTGAGACAGACGGCCTGAGACAGACGGTCTGAGACAGACGGTCTGAGACAGACGGTCGGAGACAGACGGCCTGAGACAGACGGTCTGAGACAGACGGTCTGAGACAGACGGTCTGAGACAGACGGTCTGAGACAGACGGTCTGAGACAGACGGTCTGAGACAGGCGGTCAGAGACAGGCGGCCTGAGACAGACGGCCTGACACAGACGGTCTGAGACAGGCGGCCTGAGACAGACGGCCTGAGACAGACGGCCTGAGACAGACGGTCTGAGACAGACGGTCTGAGACAGACGGCCTGAGACACACGGTTCGAGACAGAGGGATTGAGACAGACGGTCTGAGACAGAAGGTCTGAGACAGGCGGCCTGAGACAGGCGGTCTGAGACAGACGACCTGAGACAGACGGTTCGAGACAGAGGGATTGAGACAGATGGTCTGAGACAGATGGTCTGAGACAGACGGTCTGAGACAGAGGGATTGAGACAGACGGTCTGAGACAGACGGTCTGAGACAGGCGGTCTGAGGCAGGCGGTCTGAGACAGACGGTCTGAGACAGACGGTCTGAGACAGACGGTCTGAGACAGGCGGTCTGAGACAGGCGGTCTGAGACAGACGGTCTGAGACAGACGGTCGGAGACAGACGGTCTGAGACAGACGGTCTGAGACAGACGGTCTGAGACAGACGGTCTGAGACAGACGGTCTGAGACAGACGGTCTGAGACAGAAGGTTCGAGACAGAGGGATTGAGACAGATGGTCTGAGACAGATGGTCTGAGACAGACGGTCTGAGACAGGCGGTCTGAGGCAGGCGGTCTGAGGCAGGCGGTCTGAGACAGACGGTCGGAGACAGACGGCCTGAGACACACGGTCTGAGACAGACGGTCTGAGACAGACGGTCGGAGACAGACGGCCTGAGACAGACGGTCAGAGACAGACGGTCTGAGACAGACGGTCTGAGACAGAGGGATTGAGACAGACGGTCTGAGACAGACGGTCTGAGACAGGCGGTCTGAGGCAGGCGGTCTGAGGCAGGCGGTCTGAGACAGACGGTCGGAGACAGACGGCCTGAGACACACGGTCTGAGACAGACGGTCTGAGACAGACGGTCGGAGACAGACGGCCTGAGACAGACGGTCTGAGACAGACGGTCTGAGACAGACGGTCTGAGACAGACGGTCTGAGACAGACGGTCTGAGACAGACGGTCTGAGACAGACGGTCTGAGACAGACGGTCTTAGACAGACGGTCTTAGACATACGGTCTGAGACAGACGGTCTGAGACAGGCGGCCTGAGACAGACGGCCTGAGACAGACGGTCTGATACAGAGGGTCTGATACAGACGGTCTGATACAGACGGTCTGATACAGACGGTCTGATACAGACGGTCTGATACAGACGGTCTGTGACAGTCGGTCTGAGACGCACGGTCTGAGACAGACGGTCTGAGACTGACGGTCTGAGACAGACGGTCTGAGACACGGTCTGAGACAGGCGGTCTGCGACAGGGGGACAGGGACAGGCGAATAGACGCTGCGCGATAGCGGCAGACAGACTGAGAAGGACGGTCTGAGATAGGCTGACTGAGATAGACGGTCTGAGACAGACGGCCTGAGACAGACGGTCTGAGACAGACGCTCTGAGACAGACGGTCTGAGACAGACGGTCTGAGACAGACGGTCTGAGACAGACGGTCTGAGACAGACGGACTGAGACAGACGGTCTGAGACAGACGGTCTGAGACAGACGGTCTGAGACAGCCGGTCTGAGACAGACGGTTCGAGGCAGAGGGATTGAGACAGACGGTCCGAGACTGGCGGTCTGATACAGACGGTCTGAGACAGACGGTCTGAGACAGACGGTCTGAGACAGACGGTATGAGACAGACGGTCTGAGACAGACGGTCTGAGACAGACGGTCTGAGACAGACGGTCTGAGACAGACGGACTGAGACAGACGGTCTGAGACAGACGGTCTGAGACAGACGGTCTGAGACAGACGGTTCGAGGCAGAGGGATTGAGACAGACGGTCCGAGACTGGCGGTCTGATACAGACGGTCTGAGACAGACGGTCTGAGACAGGCGGTCAGAGACAGGCGGCCTGAGACAGACGGCCTGACACTGACGGTCTGAGACAGGCGGCCTGAGACAGACGGCCTGAGACAGACGGCCTGAGACACACGGTTCGAGACAGAGGGATTGAGACAGACGGTCTGAGACAGAAGGTCTGAGACAGGCGGTCTGAGACAGGCGGTCTGAGACAGACGGCCTGAGACAGACGGTTCGAGACAGAGGGATTGAGACAGACGGTCTGAGACAGATGGTCTGAGACAGACGGTCTGAGACAGGCGGTCTGAGACAGACGGTCTGAGACAGACGGTCAGAGACAGAGGGATTGAGACAGATGGTCTGAGACAGATGGTCTGAGACAGACGGTCTGAGACAGAGGGATTGAGACAGACGGTCTGAGACAGACGGTCTGAGACAGGCGGTCTGAGGCAGGCGGTCTGAGGCAGGCGGTCTGAGACAGACGGTCGGAGACAGACGGCCTGAGACACACGGTCTGAGACAGACGGTCTGAGACAGACGGTCTGAGACAGACGGTCTGAGACAGGCGGTCTGAGACAGGCGGTCTGAGACAGACGGTCTGAGACAGACGGTCGGAGACAGACGGTCTGAGACAGACGGTCTGAGACAGACGGTCTGAGACAGACGGTCTGAGACAGACGGTCTGAGACAGAAGGTTCGAGACAGAGGGATTGAGACAGATGGTCTGAGACAGATGGTCTGAGACAGACGGTCTGAGACAGGCGGTCTGAGGTAGGCGGTCTGAGGCAGGCGGCCTGAGACAGACGGTCGGAGACAGACGGCCTGAGACACACGGTCTGAGACAGACGGTCTGAGACAGACGGTCGGAGACAGACGGCCTGAGACAGACGGTCCGAGACAGACGGTCTGAGACAGACGGTCTGAGACAGAGGGATTGAGACAGACGGTCTGAGACAGACGGTCTGAGACAGGCGGTCTGAGGCAGGCGGTCTGAGGCAGGCGGTCTGAGACAGACGGTCGGAGACAGACGGCCTGAGACACACGGTCTGAGACAGACGGTCTGAGACAGACGGTCGGAGACAGACGGCCTGAGACAGACGGTCTGAGACAGACGGTCTGAGACAGACGGTCTGAGACAGACGGTCTGAGACAGACGGTCTGAGACAGACGGTCTGAGACAGACGGTCTGAGACAGACGGTCTGAGACAGACGGTCTTAGACAGACGGTCTTAGACATACGGTCTGAGACAGACGGTCTGAGACAGGCGGCCTGAGACAGACGGCCTGAGACAGACGGTCTGATACAGAGGGTCTGATACAGACGGTCTGATACAGACGGTCTGATACAGACGGTCTGTGACAGTCGGTCTGAGACGCACGGTCTGAGACAGACGGTCTGAGACTGACGGTCTGAGACAGACGGTCTGAGACACGGTCTGAGACAGGCGGTCTGCGACAGGGGGACAGGGACAGGCGAATAGACGCTGCGCGATAGCGGCAGACAGACTGAGAAGGACGGTCTGAGATAGGCTGACTGAGATAGACGGTCTGAGACAGACGGCCTGAGACAGACGGTCTGAGACAGACGCTCTGAGACAGACGATCTGAGACAGACGGTCTGAGACAGACGGTCTGAGACAGACGGTCTGAGACAGACGGACTGAGACAGACGGTCTGAGACAGACGGTCTGAGACAGACGGTCTGAGACAGCCGGTCTGAGACAGACGGTTCGAGGCAGAGGGATTGAGACAGACGGTCCGAGACTGGCGGTCTGATACAGACGGTCTGAGACAGACGGTCTGAGACAGACGGTCTGAGACAGACGGTCTGAGACAGACGGTCTGAGACAGACGGTCTGAGACAGACGGTCTGAGACAGACGGTCTGAGACAGACGGTCTGAGACAGACGGTCTGAGACAGACGGTCTGAGACAGACGGACTGAGACAGACGGTCTGAGACAGACGGTCTGAGACAGACGGTCTGAGACAGACGGTTCGAGGCAGAGGGATTGAGACAGACGGTCCGAGACTGGCGGTCTGATACAGACGGTCTGAGACAGACGGTCTGAGACAGGCGGTCAGAGACAGGCGGCCTGAGACAGACGGCCTGACACTGACGGTCTGAGACAGGCGGCCTGAGACAGACGGCCTGAGACAGACGGCCTGAGACACACGGTTCGAGACAGAGGGATTGAGACAGACGGTCTGAGACAGAAGGTCTGAGACAGGCGGTCTGAGACAGGCGGTCTGAGACAGACGGCCTGAGACAGACGGTTCGAGACAGAGGGATTGAGACAGACGGTCTGAGACAGATGGTCTGAGACAGACGGTCTGAGACAGGCGGTCTGAGACAGACGGTCTGAGACAGACGGTCAGAGACAGGCGGCCTGACACAGACGGCCTCAGACAGACGGTCTGTGACAGTCGGTCTGAGACGCACGGTCTGAGACAGACGGTCTGAGACAGACGGTCTGAGACAGACGGTCTGTGACAGTCGGTCTGAGACGCACGGTCTGAGACAGACGGTCCGAGACAGACGGTTCGAGACAGAGGGATTGAGACAGACGGTCTGAGACTGGCGGTCTGATACAGACGGTCTGAGACAGACGGTCTGAGACAGGCGGTCAGAGACAGGCGGCCTGAGACAGACGGCCTGACACAGACGGTCTGAGACAGGCGGCCTGAGACAGACGGCCTGAGACAGACGGCCTGAGACAGACGGTCTGAGACAGACGGTCTGAGACAGACGGTCTGAGACAGACGGTCTGAGACAGGCGGTCTGAGGCAGGCGGTCTGAGGCAGGCGGTCTGAGACAGACGGTCGGAGACAGACGGCCTGAGACAGACGGTCTGAGACAGACGGTCTGAGACAGACGGTCTGAGACAGACGGTCTGAGACAGACGGTCTGAGACAGACGGTCTGAGACAGACGGTCTGAGACAGACGGTCTTAGACAGACGGTCTTAGACATACGGTCTGAGACAGACGGTCTGAGACAGGCGGCCTGAGACAGACGGCCTGAGACAGACGGTCTGATACAGAGGGTCTGATACAGACGGTCTGATACAGACGGTCTGATACAGACGGTCTGTGACAGTCGGTCTGAGACGCACGGTCTGAGACAGACGGTCTGAGACTGACGGTCTGAGACAGACGGTCTGAGACACGGTCTGAGACAGGCGGTCTGCGACAGGGGGACAGGGACAGGCGAATAGACGCTGCGCGATAGCGGCAGACAGACTGAGAAGGACGGTCTGAGATAGGCTGACTGAGATAGACGGTCTGAGACAGACGGCCTGAGACAGACGGTCTGAGACAGACGCTCTGAGACAGACGGTCTGAGACAGACGGTCTGAGACAGACGGTCTGAGACAGACGGTCTGAGACAGACGGACTGAGACAGACGGTCTGAGACAGACGGTCTGAGACAGACGGTCTGAGACAGCCGGTCTGAGACAGACGGTTCGAGGCAGAGGGATTGAGACAGACGGTCCGAGACTGGCGGTCTGATACAGACGGTCTGAGACAGACGGTCTGAGACAGACGGTCTGAGACAGACGGTCTGAGACAGACGGTCTGAGACAGACGGTCTGAGACAGACGGTCTGAGACAGACGGTCTGAGACAGACGGTCTGAGACAGACGGTCTGAGACAGACGGACTGAGACAGACGGTCTGAGACAGACGGTCTGAGACAGACGGTCTGAGACAGACGGTCTGAGACAGACGGTCTGAGACAGACGGTTCGAGGCAGAGGGATTGAGACAGACGGTCCGAGACTGGCGGTCTGATACAGACGGTCTGAGACAGACGGTCTGAGACAGGCGGTCAGAGACAGGCGGCCTGAGACAGACGGCCTGACACTGACGGTCTGAGACAGGCGGCCTGAGACAGACGGCCTGAGACAGACGGCCTGAGACACACGGTTCGAGACAGAGGGATTGAGACAGACGGTCTGAGACAGAAGGTCTGAGACAGGCGGTCTGAGACAGGCGGTCTGAGACAGACGGCCTGAGACAGACGGTTCGAGACAGAGGGATTGAGACAGACGGTCTGAGACAGACGGTCTGAGACAGACGGTCTGAGACAGGCGGTCTGAGACAGACGGTCTGAGACAGACGGTCAGAGACAGGCGGCCTGACACAGACGGCCTCAGACAGACGGTCTGTGACAGTCGGTCTGAGACGCACGGTCTGAGACAGACGGTCTGAGACAGACGGTCTGAGACAGACGGTCTGAGACAGACGGTCTGTGACAGTCGGTCTGAGACGCACGGTCTGAGACAGACGGTCCGAGACAGACGGTTCGAGACAGAGGGATTGAGACAGACGGTCTGAGACTGGCGGTCTGATACAGACGGTCTGAGACAGACGGTCTGAGACAGGCGGTCAGAGACAGGCGGCCTGAGACAGACGGCCTGACACAGACGGTCTGAGACAGGCGGCCTGAGACAGACGGCCTGAGACAGACGGCCTGAGACAGACGGTCTGAGACAGACGGTCTGAGACAGACGGTCTGAGACAGACGGTCAGAGACAGGCGGCCTGAGTCAGACGGCCTGAGACAGACGGTCTGAGACAGACGGTCTGAGACAGACGGTCTGAGACAGACGGTCTGAGACAGACGGTCTGAGACAGACGGACTGAGACAGACGGTCTGAGACAGACGGTCTGAGACAGACGGTCTGAGACAGCCGGTCTGAGACAGACGGTTCGAGGCAGAGGGATTGAGACAGACGGTCCGAGACTGGCGGTCTGATACAGACGGTCTGAGACAGACGGTCTGAGACAGACGGTCTGAGACAGACGGTCTGAGACAGACGGTCTGAGACAGACGGTCTGAGACAGACGGTCTGAGACAGACGGTCTGAGACAGACGGACTGAGACAGACGGTCTGAGACAGACGGTCTGAGACAGACGGTCTGAGACAGACGGTCTGAGACAGACGGTTCGAGGCAGAGGGATTGAGACAGACGGTCCGAGACTGGCGGTCTGATACAGACGGTCTGAGACAGACGGTCTGAGACAGGCGGTCAGAGACAGGCGGCCTGAGACAGACGGCCTGACACTGACGGTCTGAGACAGGCGGCCTGAGACAGACGGCCTGAGACAGACGGCCTGAGACACACGGTTCGAGACAGAGGGATTGAGACAGACGGTCTGAGACAGAAGGTCTGAGACAGGCGGTCTGAGACAGGCGGTCTGAGACAGACGGCCTGAGACAGACGGTTCGAGACAGAGGGATTGAGACAGACGGTCTGAGACAGATGGTCTGAGACAGACGGTCTGAGACAGGCGGTCTGAGACAGACGGTCTGAGACAGACGGTCAGAGACAGGCGGCCTGACACAGACGGCCTCAGACAGACGGTCTGTGACAGTCGGTCTGAGACGCACGGTCTGAGACAGACGGTCTGAGACAGACGGTCTGAGACAGACGGTCTGTGACAGTCGGTCTGAGACGCACGGTCTGAGACAGACGGTCCGAGACAGACGGTCTGAGACAGACGGTCTGTGACAGTCGGTCTGAGACGCACGGTCTGAGACAGACGGTCCGAGACAGACGGTTCGAGACAGAGGGATTGAGACAGACGGTCTGAGACTGGCGGTCTGATACAGACGGTCTGAGACAGACGGTCTGAGACAGGCGGTCAGAGACAGGCGGCCTGAGACAGACGGTCAGAGACAGGCGGCCTGAGACAGACGGCCTGAGACAGACGGCCTGAGACAGACGGTCTGAGACAGACGGTCTGAGACAGACGGTCTGAGACAGACGGTTCGAGACAGAGGGATTGAGACAGACGGTCTGAGACAGAAGGTCTGAGACAGGCGGTCTGAGACAGGCGGTCTGAGACAGACGGCCTGAGACAGACGGTCAGAGACAGGCGGCCTGAGACAGACGGCCTGATACAGACGGTCTGAGACAGACGGTCCGAGACAGAAGGTTCGAGACAGAGGGATTGAGACAGACGGTCTGAGACAGAAGGTCTGAGACAGGCGGTCTGAGACAGGCGGTCTGAGACAGACGGCCTGAGACAGACGGTTCGAGACAGAGGGATTGAGACAGACGGTCTGAGACAGATGGTCTGAGACAGACGGTCTGAGACAGGCGGTCTGAGACAGACGGTCTGAGACAGACGGTCAGAGACAGGCGGCCTGACACAGACGGCCTCAGACAGACGGTCTGTGACAGTCGGTCTGAGACGCACGGTCTGAGACAGACGGTCTGAGACAGACGGTCTGAGACAGACGGTCTGTGACAGTCGGTCTGAGACGCACGGTCTGAGACAGACGGTCCGAGACAGACGGTTCGAGACAGAGGGATTGAGACAGACGGTCTGAGACTGGCGGTCTGATACAGACGGTCTGAGACAGACGGTCTGAGACAGGCGGTCAGAGACAGGCGGCCTGAGACAGACGGTCAGAGACAGGCGGCCTGAGACAGACGGCCTGAGACAGACGGCCTGAGACAGACGGTCTGAGACAGACGGTCTGAGACAGACGGTCTGAGACAGACGGTTCGAGACAGAGGGATTGAGACAGACGGTCTGAGACAGAAGGTCTGAGACAGGCGGTCTGAGACAGGCGGTCTGAGACAGACGGCCTGAGACAGACGGTCAGAGACAGGCGGCCTGAGACAGACGGCCTGATACAGACGGTCTGAGACAGACGGTCCGAGACAGACGGTCTGAGACAGACGGTCAGAGACAGGCGGCCTGAGACAGACGGCCTGAGACAGACGGTCTGAGACAGACGGTCTGAGAGAGACGGTCTGAGACAGGCGGTCTGAGACAGACGGACAGGGACAGGCGAATAGACGCTGCCCGATAGCGGCAGACGGACTGAGACGGACGGTCTGAGATAGGCTGACTGAGATAGACGGTCTGAGACAGACGCTCTGAGACAGACAGTCTGAGACAGACGGTCTGAGACAGACGGTCTGAGACAGACGGTCTGATACAGGCGGTCTGAGGCAGGCGGTCTGAGACAGACGGTCGGAGACAGACGGCCTGAGACAGACGGTCTGAGACAGACGGTCTGAGACAGACGGTCTGAGACAGACGGTCTGAGACAGACGGTCTGAGACAGACGGTCTGAGACAGGCGGTCAGAGACAGGCGGCCTGAGACAGACGGCCTGACACAGACGGTCTGAGACAGGCGGCCTGAGACAGACGGCCTGAGACAGACGGCCTGAGACAGACGGTCTGAGACAGACGGTCTGAGACAGACGGCCTGAGACACACGGTTCGAGACAGAGGGATTGAGACAGACGGTCTGAGACAGAAGGTCTGAGACAGGCGGCCTGAGACAGGCGGTCTGAGACAGACGGCCTGAGACAGACGGTTCGAGACAGACGGCCTGAGACACACGGTCTGAGACAGACGGTCTGAGACAGACGGTCGGAGACAGACGGCCTGAGACAGACGGTCTGAGACAGACGGTCTGAGACAGACGGTCTGAGACAGACGGTCTGAGACAGACGGTCTGAGACAGACGGTCTGAGACAGACGGTCTGAGACAGACGGTCTTAGACAGACGGTCTTAGACATACGGTCTGTGACAGACGGTCTGAGACAGGCGGCCTGAGACAGACGGCCTGAGACAGACGGTCTGATACAGAGGGTCTGATACAGACGGTCTGATACAGACGGTCTGATACAGACGGTCTGTGACAGTCGGTCTGAGACGCACGGTCTGAGACAGACGGTCTGAGACTGACGGTCTGAGACAGACGGTCTGAGACACGGTCTGAGACAGGCGGTCTGCGACAGGGGGACAGGGACAGGCGAATAGACGCTGCGCGATAGCGGCAGACAGACTGAGAAGGACGGTCTGAGATAGGCTGACTGAGATAGACGGTCTGAGACAGACGGCCTGAGACAGACGGTCTGAGACAGACGCTCTGAGACAGACGGTCTGAGACAGCCGGTCTGAGACAGACGGTTCGAGGCAGAGGGATTGAGACAGACGGTCCGAGACTGGCGGTCTGATACAGACGGTCTGAGACAGACGGTCTGAGACAGACGGTCTGAGACAGACGGTCTGAGACAGACGGTCTGAGACAGACGGTCTGAGACAGACGGTCTGAGACAGACGGTCTGAGACAGACGGTCTGAGACAGACGGTCTGAGACAGACGGACTGAGACAGACGGTCTGAGACAGACGGTCTGAGACAGACGGTCTGAGACAGACGGTCTGAGACAGACGGTCTGAGACAGACGGTTCGAGGCAGAGGGATTGAGACAGACGGTCCGAGACTGGCGGTCTGATACAGACGGTCTGAGACAGACGGTCTGAGACAGGCGGTCAGAGACAGGCGGCCTGAGACAGACGGCCTGACACTGACGGTCTGAGACAGGCGGCCTGAGACAGACGGCCTGAGACAGACGGCCTGAGACACACGGTTCGAGACAGAGGGATTGAGACAGACGGTCTGAGACAGAAGGTCTGAGACTGGCGGTCTGAGACAGGCGGTCTGAGACAGACGGCCTGAGACAGACGGTTCGAGACAGAGGGATTGAGACAGACGGTCTGAGACAGATGGTCTGAGACAGACGGTCTGAGACAGGCGGTCTGAGACAGACGGTCTGAGACAGACGGTCAGAGACAGAGGGATTGAGACAGATGGTCTGAGACAGATGGTCTGAGACAGACGGTCTGAGACAGAGGGATTGAGACAGACGGTCTGAGACAGACGGTCTGAGACAGGCGGTCTGAGGCAGGCGGTCTGAGGCAGGCGGTCTGAGACAGACGGTCGGAGACAGACGGCCTGAGACACACGGTCTGAGACAGACGGTCTGAGACAGACGGTCTGAGACAGACGGTCTGAGACAGGCGGTCTGAGACAGGCGGTCTGAGACAGACGGTCTGAGACAGACGGTCGGAGACAGACGGTCTGAGACAGACGGTCTGAGACAGACGGTCTGAGACAGACGGTCTGAGACAGACGGTCTGAGACAGAAGGTTCGAGACAGAGGGATTGAGACAGATGGTCTGAGACAGATGGTCTGAGACAGACGGTCTGAGACAGGCGGTCTGAGGCAGGCGGTCTGAGGCAGGCGGTCTGAGACAGACGGTCGGAGACAGACGGCCTGAGACACACGGTCTGAGACAGACGGTCTGAGACAGACGGTCGGAGACAGACGGCCTGAGACAGACGGTCAGAGACAGACGGTCTGAGACAGACGGTCTGAGACAGAGGGATTGAGACAGACGGTCTGAGACAGACGGTCTGAGACAGGCGGTCTGAGGCAGGCGGTCTGAGGCAGGCGGTCTGAGACAGACGGTCGGAGACAGACGGCCTGAGACACACGGTCTGAGACAGACGGTCTGAGACAGACGGTCGGAGACAGACGGCCTGAGACAGACGGTCTGAGACAGACGGTCTGAGACAGACGGTCTGATACAGACGGTCTGAGACAGACGGTCTGAGACAGACGGTCTGAGACAGACGGTCTGAGACAGACGGTCTGAGACAGACGGTCTGAGACAGACGGTCTGAGACAGACGGTCTGAGACAGACGGTCTGAGACAGACGGTCTGAGACAGACGGTCTGAGACAGACGGACTGAGACAGACGGTCTGAGACAGACGGTCTGAGACAGACGGTCTGAGACAGACGGTCTGAGACAGACGGTCTGAGACAGACGGTTCGAGGCAGAGGGATTGAGACAGACGGTCCGAGACTGGCGGTCTGATACAGACGGTCTGAGACAGACGGTCTGAGACAGGCGGTCAGAGACAGGCGGCCTGAGACAGACGGCCTGACACTGACGGTCTGAGACAGGCGGCCTGAGAAAGACGGCCTGAGACAGACGGTCTGAGACAGACGGTCTGAGACAGACGGTCTGTGACAGTCGGTCTGAGACAGACGGTCTGAGACAGACGGTCAGAGACAGGCGGCCTGACACAGACGGCCTCAGACAGACGGTCTGTGACAGTCGGTCTGAGACGCACGGTCTGAGACAGACGGTCTGAGACAGACGGTCTGAGACAGACGGTCTGTGACAGTCGGTCTGAGACGCACGGTCTGAGACAGACGGTCCGAGACAGACGGTTCGAGACAGAGGGATTGAGACAGACGGTCTGAGACTGGCGGTCTGATACAGACGGTCTGAGACAGACGGTCTGAGACAGGCGGTCAGAGACAGGCGGCCTGAGACAGACGGCCTGACACAGACGGTCTGAGACAGGCGGCCTGAGACAGACGGCCTGAGACAGACGGCCTGTGACAGACGGTCTGAGACAGACGGTCTGAGACAGACGGTCTGAGACAGACGGTTCGAGACAGAGGGATTGAGACAGACGGTCTGAGACAGAAGGTCTGAGACAGGCGGTCTGAGACAGGCGGTCTGAGACAGACGGCCTGAGACAGACGGTCAGAGACAGGCGGCCTGAGACAGACGGCCTGATACAGACGGTCTGAGACAGACGGTCCGAGACAGACGGTCTGAGACAGACGGTCAGAGACAGGCGGCCTGAGACAGACGGCCTGAGACAGACGGTCTGAGACAGACGGTCTGAGAGAGACGGTCTGAGACAGGCGGTCTGAGACAGACGGACAGGGACAGGCGAATAGACGCTGCCCGATAGCGGCAGACGGACTGAGACGGACGGTCTGAGATAGGCTGACTGAGATAGACGGTCTGAGACAGACGCTCTGAGACAGACAGTCTGAGACAGACGGTCTGAGACAGACGGTCTGAGACAGACGGTCTGAGACAGGCGGTCTGAGGCAGGCGGTCTGAGACAGACGGTCGGAGACAGACGGCCTGAGACAGACGGTCTGAGACAGACGGTCTGAGACAGACGGTCTGAGACAGACGGTCTGAGACAGACGGTCTGAGACAGGCGGTCAGAGACAGGCGGCCTGAGACAGACGGCCTGACACAGACGGTCTGAGACAGGCGGCCTGAGACAGACGGCCTGAGACAGACGGCCTGAGACAGACGGTCTGAGACAGACGGTCTGAGACAGACGGCCTGAGACACACGGTTCGAGACAGAGGGATTGAGACAGACGGTCTGAGACAGAAGGTCTGAGACAGGCGGCCTGAGACAGGCGGTCTGAGACAGACGGCCTGAGAGAGACGGTTCGAGACAGAGGGATTGAGACAGATGGTCTGAGACAGATGGTCTGAGACAGACGGTCTGAGACAGAGGGATTGAGACAGACGGTCTGAGACAGACGGTCTGAGACAGGCGGTCTGAGGCAGGCGGTCTGAGGCAGGCGGTCTGAGACAGACGGTCGGAGACAGACGGCCTGAGACACACGGTCTGAGACAGACGGTCTGAGACAGACGGTCTGAGACAGACGGTTCGAGGCAGAGGGATTGAGACAGACGGTCCGAGACTGGCGGTCTGACACAGACGGTCTGAGACAGACGGTCTGAGACAGGCGGTCAGAGACAGGCGGCCTGAGACAGACGGCCTGAGACAGACGGTCTGAGACAGACGGTCTGAGAGAGACGGTCTGAGACAGGCGGTCTGAGACAGACGGACAGGGACAGGCGAATAGACGCTGCCCGATAGCGGCAGACGGACTGAGACGGACGGTCTGAGATAGGCTGACTGAGATAGACGGTCTGAGACAGACGCTCTGAGACAGACAGTCTGAGACAGACGGTCTGAGACAGACGGTCTGAGACAGACGGTCTGAGACAGGCGGTCTGAGGCAGGCGGTCTGAGACAGACGGTCGGAGACAGACGGCCTGAGACAGACGGTCTGAGACAGACGGTCTGAGACAGACGGTCTGAGACAGACGGTCTGAGACAGACGGTCTGAGACAGACGGTCTGAGACAGACGGTCTGAGACAGGCGGTCAGAGACAGGCGGCCTGAGACAGACGGCCTGACACAGACGGTCTGAGACAGGCGGCCTGAGACAGACGGCCTGAGACAGACGGCCTGAGACAGACGGTCTGAGACAGACGGTCTGAGACAGACGGCCTGAGACACACGGTTCGAGACAGAGGGATTGAGACAGACGGTCTGAGACAGAAGGTCTGAGACAGGCGGCCTGAGACAGGCGGTCTGAGACAGACGGCCTGAGACAGACGGTTCGAGACAGAGGGATTGAGACAGATGGTCTGAGACAGATGGTCTGAGACAGACGGTCTGAGACAGAGGGATTGAGACAGACGGTCTGAGACAGACGGTCAGAGACAGGCGGTCTGAGGCAGGCGGTCTGAGGCAGGCGGTCTGAGACAGACGGTCGGAGACAGACGGCCTGAGACACACGGTCTGAGACAGACGGTCTGAGACAGACGGTCTGACACAGACGGTCTGAGACAGGCGGTCTGAGACAGGCGGTCTGAGACAGACGGTCTGAGACAGACGGTCGGAGACAGACGGTCTGAGACAGACGGTCTGAGACAGACGGTCTGAGACAGACGGTCTGAGACAGACGGTCTGAGACAGAAGGTTCGAGACAGAGGGATTGAGACAGACGGTCTGAGACAGACGGTCTGAGACAGATGGTCTTAGACAGACGGTCTTAGACATACGGCCTGAGACAGACAGTCTGAGACAGACACTCTGAGACAGACAGTCTGATACAGACGGTCTGAGACAGACGGTCTGAGACAGACGGTCTGAGACAGTCGGTCTGAGACAGACGGTCTGAGACAGACGGCCTGAGACAGACGGTCTGAGACAGACGGTCTGAGACAGACGGTCTGAGACAGACGGTCTGAGACAGACGGTCTGAGACAGACGGTCTGAGACAGGCGGTCAGAGACAGGCGGCCTGAGACAGACGGCCTGACACAGACGGTCTGAGACAGGCGGTCTGAGACAGACGGCCTGAGACAGACGGTCAGAGACAGGCGGCCTGAGACAGACGGCCTGATACAGACGGTCTGAGACAGACGGTCCGAGACAGACGGTCTGAGACAGACGGTCAGAGACAGGCGGCCTGAGACAGACGGCCTGAGACAGACGGTCTGAGACAGACGGTCTGAGAGAGACGGTCTGAGACAGGCGGTCTGAGACAGACGGACAGGGACAGGCGAATAGACGCTGCCCGATAGCGGCAGACGGACTGAGACGGACGGTCTGAGATAGGCTGACTGAGATAGACGGTCTGAGACAGACGCTCTGAGACAGACAGTCTGAGACAGACGGTCTGAGACAGACGGTCTGAGACAGACGGTCTGAGACAGGCGGTCTGAGGCAGGCGGTCTGAGACAGACGGTCGGAGACAGACGGCCTGAGACAGACGGTCTGAGACAGACGGTCTGAGACAGACGGTCTGAGACAGACGGTCTGAGACAGACGGTCTGAGACAGACGGTCTGAGACAGGCGGTCAGAGACAGGCGGCCTGAGACAGACGGCCTGACACAGACGGTCTGAGACAGGCGGCCTGAGACAGACGGCCTGAGACAGACGGCCTGAGACAGACGGTCTGAGACAGACGGTCTGAGACAGACGGCCTGAGACACACGGTTCGAGACAGAGGGATTGAGACAGACGGTCTGAGACAGAAGGTCTGAGACAGGCGGCCTGAGACAGGCGGTCTGAGACAGACGGCCTGAGAGAGACGGTTCGAGACAGAGGGATTGAGACAGATGGTCTGAGACAGATGGTCTGAGACAGACGGTCTGAGACAGAGGGATTGAGACAGACGGTCTGAGACAGACGGTCTGAGACAGGCGGTCTGAGGCAGGCGGTCTGAGGCAGGCGGTCTGAGACAGACGGTCGGAGACAGACGGCCTGAGACACACGGTCTGAGACAGACGGTCTGAGACAGACGGTCTGAGACAGACGGTTCGAGGCAGAGGGATTGAGACAGACGGTCCGAGACTGGCGGTCTGATACAGACGGTCTGAGACAGACGGTCTGAGACAGGCGGTCAGAGACAGGCGGCCTGAGACAGACGGCCTGAGACAGACGGACAGGGACAGGCGAATAGACGCTGCCCGATAGCGGCAGACGGACTGAGACGGACGGTCTGAGATAGGCTGACTGAGATAGACGGTCTGAGACAGACGCTCTGAGACAGACAGTCTGAGACAGACGGTCTGAGACAGACGGTCTGAGACAGACGGTCTGAGACAGGCGGTCTGAGGCAGGCGGTCTGAGACAGACGGTCGGAGACAGACGGCCTGAGACAGACGGTCTGAGACAGACGGTCTGAGACAGACGGTCTGAGACAGACGGTCTGAGACAGACGGTCTGAGACAGACGGTCTGAGACAGGCGGTCAGAGACAGGCGGCCTGAGACAGACGGCCTGACACAGACGGTCTGAGACAGGCGGCCTGAGACAGACGGCCTGAGACAGACGGCCTGAGACAGACGGTCTGAGACAGACGGTCTGAGACAGACGGCCTGAGACACACGGTTCGAGACAGAGGGATTGAGACAGACGGTCTGAGACAGAAGGTCTGAGACAGGCGGCCTGAGACAGGCGGTCTGAGACAGACGGCCTGAGACAGACGGTTCGAGACAGAGGGATTGAGACAGATGGTCTGAGACAGATGGTCTGAGACAGACGGTCTGAGACAGAGGGATTGAGACAGACGGTCTGAGACAGACGGTCAGAGACAGGCGGTCTGAGGCAGGCGGTCTGAGGCAGGCGGTCTGAGACAGACGGTCGGAGACAGACGGCCTGAGACACACGGTCTGAGACAGACGGTCTGAGACAGACGGTCTGAGACAGACGGTCTGAGACAGGCGGTCTGAGACAGGCGGTCTGAGACAGACGGTCTGAGACAGACGGTCGGAGACAGACGGTCTGAGACAGACGGTCTGAGACAGACGGTCTGAGACAGACGGTCTGAGACAGACGGTCTGAGACAGAAGGTTCGAGACAGAGGGATTGAGACAGACGGTCTGAGACAGACGGTCTGAGACAGATGGTCTTAGACAGACGGTCTTAGACATACGGCCTGAGACAGACAGTCTGAGACAGACACTCTGAGACAGACAGTCTGATACAGACGGTCTGAGACAGACGGTCTGAGACAGACGGTCTGAGACAGTCGGTCTGAGACAGACGGTCTGAGACAGACGGTCTGACACAGACGGTTCGAGACAGAGGGATTGAGACAGACGGTCTGAGACAGAAGGTCTGAGACAGGCGGTCTGAGACAGGCGGTCTGAGACAGACGGCCTGAGACAGACGGTCAGAGACAGGCGGCCTGAGACAGACGGCCTGATACAGACGGTCTGAGACAGACGGTCCGAGACAGACGGTCTGAGACAGACGGTCAGAGACAGGCGGCCTGAGACAGACGGCCTGAGACAGACGGTCTGAGACAGACGGTCTGAGAGAGACGGTCTGAGACAGGCGGTCTGAGACAGACGGACAGGGACAGGCGAATAGACGCTGCCCGATAGCGGCAGACGGACTGAGACGGACGGTCTGAGATAGGCTGACTGAGATAGACGGTCTGAGACAGACGCTCTGAGACAGACAGTCTGAGACAGACGGTCTGAGACAGACGGTCTGAGACAGACTGTCTTAGACAGACGGTCTTAGACATACGGTCTGAGACAGACGGTCTGAGACAGACGGTCTGAGACAGGCGGCCTGAGACAGGCGGTCTGAGACAGACGGCCTGAGACAGACGGTTCGAGACAGAGGGATTGAGACAGATGGTCTGAGACAGATGGTCTGAGACAGACGGTCTGAGACAGAGGGATTGAGACAGACGGTCTGAGACAGACGGTCAGAGACAGGCGGTCTGAGGCAGGCGGTCTGAGGCAGGCGGTCTGAGACAGACGGTCGGAGACAGACGGCCTGAGACACACGGTCTGAGACAGACGGTCTGAGACAGACGGTCTGAGACAGACGGTCTGAGACAGACGGTCTGAGACAGACGGTTCGAGGCAGAGGGATTGAGACAGACGGTCCGAGACTGGCGGTCTGATACAGACGGTCTGAGACAGACGGTCTGAGACAGGCGGTCAGAGACAGGCGGCCTGAGACAGACGGCCTGAGACAGACGGACAGGGACAGGCGAATAGACGCTGCCCGATAGCGGCAGACGGACTGAGACGGACGGTCTGAGATAGGCTGACTGAGATAGACGGTCTGAGACAGACGCTCTGAGACAGACAGTCTGAGACAGACGGTCTGAGACAGACGGTCTGAGACAGACGGTCTGAGACAGGCGGTCTGAGGCAGGCGGTCTGAGACAGACGGTCGGAGACAGACGGCCTGAGACAGACGGTCTGAGACAGACGGTCTGAGACAGACGGTCTGAGACAGACGGTCTGAGACAGACGGTCTGAGACAGACGGTCTGAGACAGGCGGTCAGAGACAGGCGGCCTGAGACAGACGGCCTGACACAGACGGTCTGAGACAGGCGGCCTGAGACAGACGGCCTGAGACAGACGGCCTGAGACAGACGGTCTGAGACAGACGGTCTGAGACAGACGGCCTGAGACACACGGTTCGAGACAGAGGGATTGAGACAGACGGTCTGAGACAGAAGGTCTGAGACAGGCGGCCTGAGACAGGCGGTCTGAGACAGACGGCCTGAGACAGACGGTTCGAGACAGAGGGATTGAGACAGATGGTCTGAGACAGATGGTCTGAGACAGACGGTCTGAGACAGAGGGATTGAGACAGACGGTCTGAGACAGACGGTCAGAGACAGGCGGTCTGAGGCAGGCGGTCTGAGGCAGGCGGTCTGAGACAGACGGTCGGAGACAGACGGCCTGAGACACACGGTCTGAGACAGACGGTCTGAGACAGACGGTCTGAGACAGACGGTCTGAGACAGGCGGTCTGAGACAGGCGGTCTGAGACAGACGGTCTGAGACAGACGGTCGGAGACAGACGGTCTGAGACAGACGGTCTGAGACAGACGGTCTGAGACAGACGGTCTGAGACAGACGGTCTGAGACAGAAGGTTCGAGACAGAGGGATTGAGACAGACGGTCTGAGACAGACGGTCTGAGACAGATGGTCTTAGACAGACGGTCTTAGACATACGGCCTGAGACAGACAGTCTGAGACAGACACTCTGAGACAGACAGTCTGATACAGACGGTCTGAGACAGACGGTCTGAGACAGACGGTCTGAGACAGTCGGTCTGAGACAGACGGTCTGAGACAGACGGTCTGACACAGACGGTTCGAGACAGAGGGATTGAGACAGACGGTCTGAGACAGAAGGTCTGAGACAGGCGGTCTGAGACAGGCGGTCTGAGACAGACGGCCTGAGACAGACGGTCAGAGACAGGCGGCCTGAGACAGACGGCCTGATACAGACGGTCTGAGACAGACGGTCCGAGACAGACGGTCTGAGACAGGCGGTCTGAGACAGGCGGTCTGAGACAGACGGTATGAGACAGACGGTCTGAGACAGTCGGTCTGAGACAGACGGTCTGAGACAGACGGTCTGACACAGACGGTCTGAGACAGACGGTTCGAGACAGAGGGATTGAGACAGACGGTCTGAGACAGACGGTCTGAGACAGACGGTCTGAGACAGGCGGTCTGATACAGACTGTCTGAGACAGACGGTCAGAGACAGGCGGCCTGAGACAGACGGCCTGAGACAGACGGTCTGATACAGAGGGTCTGATACAGACGGTCTGATACAGACGGTCTGTGACAGTCGGTCTGAGACGCACGGTCTGAGACAGACGGTCTGAGACTGACGGTCTGAGACAGACGGTCTGAGACACGGTCTGAGACAGGCGGTCTGCGACAGACGGTCTGAGACAGACGGCCTGAGACAGGCGGTCTGCGACAGGGGGACAGGGACAGGCGAATAGACGCTGCGCGATAGCGGCAGACAGACTGAGAAGGACGGTCTGAGATAGGCTGACTGAGATAGACGGTCTGAGACAGCCGGCCTGAGACAGACGGTCTGAGACAGACGGTCTGAGACAGACGGTCTGAGACAGACGGCCTGAGACACACGGTTCGAGACAGAGGGATTGAGACAGACGGTCTGAGACAGAAGGTCTGAGACAGGCGGCCTGAGACAGGCGGTCTGAGACAGACGGCCTGAGACAGACGGCCTGAGACAGACGGCCTGAGACAGACGGTCTGAGACAGACGGTCTGAGACAGACGGCCTGAGACACACGGTTCGAGACAGAGGGATTGAGACAGACGGTCTGAGACAGAAGGTCTGAGACAGGCGGCCTGAGACAGGCGGTCTGAGACAGACGGCCTGAGACAGACGGTTCGAGACAGAGGGATTGAGACAGATGGTCTGAGACAGATGGTCTGAGACAGACGGTCTGAGACAGAGGGATTGAGACAGACGGTCTGAGACAGACGGTCTGAGACAGGCGGTCTGAGGCAGGCGGTCTGAGGCAGGCGGTCTGAGACAGACGGTCGGAGACAGACGGCCTGAGACACACGGTCTGAGACAGACGGTCTGAGACAGACGGTCTGAGACAGACGGTCTGAGACAGGCGGTCTGAGACAGGCGGTCTGAGACAGACGGTCTGAGACAGACGGTCGGAGACAGACGGTCTGAGACAGACGGTCTGAGACAGACGGTCTGAGAGAGACGGTCTGAGACAGACGGTCTGAGACAGAAGGTTCGAGACAGAGGGATTGAGACAGACGGTCTGAGACAGACGGTCTGAGACAGACGGTCTTAGACAGACGGTCTTAGACATACGGCCTGAGACAGACAGTCTGAGACAGACACTCTGAGACAGACAGTCTGATACAGACGGTCTGAGACAGACGGTCTGAGACAGACGGTCTGAGACAGTCGGTCTGAGACAGACGGTCTGAGACAGACGGTCTGACACAGACGGTCTGAGACAGACGGTTCGAGACAGAGGGATTGAGACAGACGGTCTGAGACAGACGGTCTGAGACAGGCGGTCTGAGGCAGGCGGTCTGAGGCAGGCGGTCTGAGACAGACGGTCGGAGACAGACGGCCTGAGACACACGGTCTGAGACAGACGGTCTGAGACAGACGGTCGGAGACAGACGGCCTGAGACAGACGGTCTGAGACAGACGGTCTGAGACAGACGGTCTGAGACAGACGGTCTGAGACAGAGGGATTGAGACAGACGGTCTGAGACAGACGGTCTGAGACAGACGGTCTGAGGCAGGCGGTCTGAGGCAGGCGGTCTGAGACAGACGGTCGGAGACAGACGGCCTGAGACACACGGTCTGAGACAGACGGTCTGAGACAGTCGGTCGGAGACAGACGGCCTGAGACAGACGGTCTGAGACAGACGGTCTGAGACAGACGGTCTGAGACAGACGGTCTGAGACAGACGGTCTGAGACAGACGGTCTGAGACAGACGGTCTGAGACAGACGGTCTGAGACAGACGGTCTGAGACAGACGGTCTGAGACAGACTGTCTTAGACAGACGGTCTTAGACATACGGTCTGAGACAGACGGTCTGAGACAGACGGTCTGAGACAGACGGTCTGAGACAGACGGTCTGAGACAGACGGTCTGAGACAGACGGTCTGAGACAGGCGGTCTGAGACAGGCGGTCTGAGACAGACGGTCTGAGACAGACGGTCTGAGACAGACGGTCTGAGACAGTCGGTCTGAGACAGACGGTCTGAGACAGACGGTCTGACACAGACGGTCTGAGACAGACGGTTCGAGACAGAGGGATTGAGACAGACGGTCTGAGACAGACGGTCTGAGACAGACGGTCTGAGACAGACGGTCTGAGACAGGCGGTCTGATACAGACGGTCTGAGACAGACGGTCAGAGACAGGCGGCCTGAGACAGACTGTCTGAGACAGACGGTCTGAGACAGACGGTTCGAGGCAGAGGGATTGAGACAGACGGTCCGAGACTGGCGGTCTGATACAGACGGTCTGAGACAGACGGTCTGAGACAGACGGTCTGAGACAGACGGTCTGAGACAGACGGTCTGAGACAGACGGTCTGAGACAGACGGTCTGAGACAGACGGTCTGAGACAGACGGTCTGAGACAGACGGACTGAGACAGACGGTCTGAGACAGACGGTCTGAGACAGGCGGTCTGAGACAGACGGTCTGAGACAGACGGTTCGAGGCAGAGGGATTGAGACAGACGGTCCGATACTGGCGGTCTGATACAGACGGTCTGAGACAGACGGTCTGAGACAGGCGGTCAGAGACAGGCGGCCTGAGACAGACGGCCTGACACTGACGGTCTGAGACAGGCGGCCTGAGACAGACGGCCTGAGACAGACGGCCTGAGACACACGGTTCGAGACAGAGGGATTGAGACAGGCGGTCTGAGACAGAAGGTCTGAGACAGGCGGTCTGAGACAGGCGGTCTGAGACAGACGGCCTGAGACAGACGGTTCGAGACAGAGGGATTGAGACAGACGGTCTGAGACAGATGGTCTGAGACAGACGGTCTGAGACAGGCGGTCTGAGACAGACGGTCTGAGACAGACGGTCAGAGACAGGCGGCCTGACACAGACGGCCTAAGACAGACGGTCTGTGACAGTCGGTCTGAGACGCACGGTCTGAGACAGACGGTCTGAGACAGACGGTCTGAGACAGACGGTCTGTGACAGTCGGTCTGAGACGCACGGTCTGAGACAGACGGTCCGAGACAGACGGTTCGAGACAGAGGGATTGAGACAGACGGTCTGAGACTGGCGGTCTGATACAGACGGTCTGAGACAGACGGTCTGAGACAGGCGTTCAGAGACAGGCGGCCTGAGACAGACGGCCTGACACAGACGGTCTGAGACAGGCGGCCTGAGACAGACGGCCTGAGACAGACGGTCTGAGACAGACGGTCTGAGACAGACGGCCTGAGACACACGGTTCGAGACAGAGGGATTGAGACAGACGGTCTGAGACAGAAGGTCTGAGACAGGCGGTCTGAGACAGGCGGCCTGAGACAGACGGCCTGACACAGACGGTCTGAGACAGGCGGCCTGAGACAGACGGCCTGAGACAGACGGCCTGAGACAGACGGCCTGACACAGACGGTCTGAGACAGGCGGCCTGAGACAGACGGTTCGAGACAGAGGGATTGACACAGACGGTCTGAGACAGAAGGTCTGAGACAGGCGGTCTGAGACAGGCGGTCTGAGACAGACGGCCTGAGACAGACGGTCAGAGACAGGCGGCCTGAGACAGACGGCCTGATACAGACGGTCTGAGACAGACGGTCCGAGACAGACGGTCTGAGACAGACGGTCAGAGACAGGCGGCCTGAGACAGACGGCCTGAGACAGACGGTCTGAGACAGACGGTCTGAGAGAGACGGTCTGAGACAGGCGGTCTGAGACAGGCGGTCTGAGGCAGGCGGTCTGAGACAGACGGTCGGAGACAGACGGCCTGAGACAGACGGTCTGAGACAGACGGTCTGAGACAGACGGTCTGAGACAGACGGTCTGAGACAGACGGTCTGAGACAGACGGTCTGAGACAGACGGTCTGAGACAGACGGTCTGAGACAGGCGGTCAGAGACAGGCGGCCTGAGACAGACGGCCTGACACAGACGGTCTGAGACAGGCGGCCTGAGACAGGCGGTCTGAGACAGACGGTCTGAGACAGGCGGTCTGAGGCAGGCGGTCTGAGACAGACGGTCGGAGACAGACGGCCTGAGACAGACGGTCTGAGACAGACGGTCTGAGACAGACGGTCTGAGACAGACGTTCTGAGACAGACGGTCTGGGACAGACGGTCTGAGACAGACGGTCTGAGACAGACGGTCTGAGACAGGCGGTCAGAGACAGGCGGCCTGAGACAGACGGCCTGACACAGACGGTCTGAGACAGGCGGCCTGAGACAGGCGGCCTGAGACAGACGGCCTGAGACAGACGGTCTGAGACAGACGGTCTGAGACAGACGGCCTGAGACACACGGTTCGAGACAGAGGGATTGAGACAGACGGTCTGAGACAGAAGGTCTGAGACAGGCGGTCTGAGACAGGCGGTCTGAGACAGACGGCCTGAGACAGACGGTTCGAGACAGGGGGATTGAGACAGATGGTCTGAGACAGATGGTCTGAGACAGACGGTTTGAGACAGGCGGTCTGAGACAGACGGTCTGAGACAGACGGTCAGAGACAGGCGGCCTGACACAGACGGCCTGAGACAGACGGTCTGTGACAGTCGGTCTGAGACGCACGGTCTGAGACAGACGGTCTGAGACTGACGGTCTGAGACAGGCGGTCTGAGACAGGCGGTCTGAGACAGACGGCCTGAGACAGACGGTTCGAGACAGAGGGATTGAGACAGACGGTCTGAGACAGATGGTCTGAGACAGACGGTCTGAGACAGGCGGTCTGAGACAGGCGGCCTGAGACAGACGGCCTGACACTGACGGTCTGAGACAGGCGGTTCGAGGCAGAGGGATTGAGACAGACGGTCCGATACTGGCGGTCTGATACAGACGGTCTGAGACAGACGGTCTGAGACAGGCGGTCAGAGACAGGCGGCCTGAGACAGACGGCCTGACACTGACGGTCTGAGACAGGCGGCCTGAGACAGACGGCCTGAGACAGACGGCCTGAGACACACGGTTCGAGACAGAGGGATTGAGACAGGCGGTCTGAGACAGAAGGTCTGAGACAGGCGGTCTGAGACAGGCGGTCTGAGACAGACGGCCTGAGACAGACGGTTCGAGACAGAGGGATTGAGACAGACGGTCTGAGACAGATGGTCTGAGACAGACGGTCTGAGACAGGCGGTCTGAGACAGACGGTCTGAGACAGACGGTCAGAGACAGGCGGCCTGACACAGACGGCCTAAGACAGACGGTCTGTGACAGTCGGTCTGAGACGCACGGTCTGAGACAGACGGTCTGAGACAGACGGTCTGAGACAGACGGTCTGTGACAGTCGGTCTGAGACGCACGGTCTGAGACAGACGGTCCGAGACAGACGGTTCGAGACAGAGGGATTGAGACAGACGGTCTGAGACTGGCGGTCTGATACAGACGGTCTGAGACAGACGGTCTGAGACAGGCGTTCAGAGACAGGCGGCCTGAGACAGACGGCCTGACACAGACGGTCTGAGACAGGCGGCCTGAGACAGACGGCCTGAGACAGACGGTCTGAGACAGACGGTCTGAGACAGACGGCCTGAGACACACGGTTCGAGACAGAGGGATTGAGACAGACGGTCTGAGACAGAAGGTCTGAGACAGGCGGTCTGAGACAGGCGGCCTGAGACAGACGGCCTGACACAGACGGTCTGAGACAGGCGGCCTGAGACAGACGGCCTGAGACAGACGGCCTGAGACAGACGGCCTGACACAGACGGTCTGAGACAGGCGGCCTGAGACAGACGGTTCGAGACAGAGGGATTGACACAGACGGTCTGAGACAGAAGGTCTGAGACAGGCGGTCTGAGACAGGCGGTCTGAGACAGACGGCCTGAGACAGACGGTCAGAGACAGGCGGCCTGAGACAGACGGCCTGATACAGACGGTCTGAGACAGACGGTCCGAGACAGACGGTCTGAGACAGACGGTCAGAGACAGGCGGCCTGAGACAGACGGCCTGAGACAGACGGTCTGAGACAGACGGTCTGAGAGAGACGGTCTGAGACAGGCGGTCTGAGACAGGCGGTCTGAGGCAGGCGGTCTGAGACAGACGGTCGGAGACAGACGGCCTGAGACAGACGGTCTGAGACAGACGGTCTGAGACAGACGGTCTGAGACAGACGGTCTGAGACAGACGGTCTGAGACAGACGGTCTGAGACAGACGGTCTGAGACAGACGGTCTGAGACAGGCGGTCAGAGACAGGCGGCCTGAGACAGACGGCCTGACACAGACGGTCTGAGACAGGCGGCCTGAGACAGGCGGTCTGAGACAGACGGTCTGAGACAGGCGGTCTGAGGCAGGCGGTCTGAGACAGACGGTCGGAGACAGACGGCCTGAGACAGACGGTCTGAGACAGACGGTCTGAGACAGACGGTCTGAGACAGACGGTCTGAGACAGACGGTCTGGGACAGACGGTCTGAGACAGACGGTCTGAGACAGACGGTCTGAGACAGGCGGTCAGAGACAGGCGGCCTGAGACAGACGGCCTGACACAGACGGTCTGAGACAGGCGGCCTGAGACAGGCGGCCTGAGACAGACGGCCTGAGACAGACGGTCTGAGACAGACGGTCTGAGACAGACGGCCTGAGACACACGGTTCGAGACAGAGGGATTGAGACAGACGGTCTGAGACAGAAGGTCTGAGACAGGCGGTCTGAGACAGGCGGTCTGAGACAGACGGCCTGAGACAGACGGTTCGAGACAGGGGGATTGAGACAGATGGTCTGAGACAGATGGTCTGAGACAGACGGTTTGAGACAGGCGGTCTGAGACAGACGGTCTGAGACAGACGGTCAGAGACAGGCGGCCTGACACAGACGGCCTGAGACAGACGGTCTGTGACAGTCGGTCTGAGACGCACGGTCTGAGACAGACGGTCTGAGACTGACGGTCTGAGACAGGCGGTCTGAGACAGGCGGTCTGAGACAGACGGCCTGAGACAGACGGTTCGAGACAGAGGGATTGAGACAGACGGTCTGAGACAGATGGTCTGAGACAGACGGTCTGAGACAGGCGGTCTGAGACAGACGGTCTGAGACAGACGGTCAGAGACAGGCGGCCTGACACAGACGGCCTAAGACAGACGGTCTGTGACAGTCGGTCTGAGACGCACGGTCTGAGACAGACGGTCTGAGACAGACGGTCTGAGACAGACGGTCTGTGACAGTCGGTCTGAGACGCACGGTCTGAGACAGACGGTCCGAGACAGACGGTTCGAGACAGAGGGATTGAGACAGACGGTCTGAGACTGGCGGTCTGATACAGACGGTCTGAGACAGACGGTCTGAGACAGGCGGTCAGAGACAGGCGGCCTGAGACAGACGGCCTGACACAGACGGTCTGAGACAGGCGGCCTGAGACAGACGGCCTGAGACAGACGGTCTGAGACAGACGGTCTGAGACAGGCGGCCTGAGACAGACGGTTCGAGACAGAGGCATTGACACAGACGGTCTGAGACAGAAGGTCTGAGACAGGCGGTCTGAGACAGGCGGTCTGAGACAGACGGCCTGAGACAGACGGTCAGAGACAGGCGGCCTGAGACAGACGGCCTGATACAGACGGTCTGAGACAGACGGTCCGAGACAGACGGTCTGAGACAGACGGTCAGAGACAGGCGGCCTGAGACAGACGGCCTGAGACAGACGGTCTGAGACAGACGGTCTGAGAGAGACGGTCTGAGACAGGCGGTCTGAGACAGACGGACAGGGACAGGCGAATAGACGCTGCCCGATAGCGGCAGACGGACTGAGACGGACGGTCTGAGATAGGCTGACTGAGATAGACGGTCTGAGACAGACGCTCTGAGACAGACAGTCTGAGACAGACGGTCTGAGACAGACGGTCTGAGACAGACGGTCTGAGACAGGCGGTCTGAGGCAGGCGGTCTGAGACAGACGGTCGGAGACAGACGGCCTGAGACAGACGGTCTGAGACAGACGGTCTGAGACAGACGGTCTGAGACAGACGGTCTGAGACAGACGGTCTGAGACAGACGGTCTGAGACAGGCGGTCAGAGACAGGCGGCCTGAGACAGACGGCCTGACACAGACGGTCTGAGACAGGCGGCCTGAGACAGGCGGCCTGAGACAGACGGCCTGAGACAGACGGTCTGAGACAGACGGTCTGAGACAGACGGCCTGAGACACACGGTTCGAGACAGAGGGATTGAGACAGACGGTCTGAGACAGAAGGTCTGAGACAGGCGGTCTGAGACAGGCGGTCTGAGACAGACGGCCTGAGACAGACGGTTCGAGACAGGGGGATTGAGACAGATGGTCTGAGACAGATGGTCTGAGACAGACGGTTTGAGACAGGCGGTCTGAGACAGACGGTCTGAGACAGACGGTCAGAGACAGGCGGCCTGACACAGACGGCCTGAGACAGACGGTCTGTGACAGTCGGTCTGAGACGCACGGTCTGAGACAGACGGTCTGAGACTGACGGTCTGAGACAGAAGGTCTGAGACAGGCGGTCTGAGACAGGCGGTCTGAGACAGACGGCCTGAGACAGACGGTCAGAGACAGGCGGCCTGAGACAGACGGCCTGAGACAGACGGTCTGAGACAGACGGTCTGAGAGAGACGGTCTGAGACAGGCGGTCTGAGACAGGCGGTCTGAGGCAGGCGGTCTGAGACAGACGGTCGGAGACAGACGGCCTGAGACAGACGGTCTGAGACAGACGGTCTGAGACAGGCGGCCTGAGACAGGCGGTCTGAGACAGACGGTCTGAGACAGGCGGTCTGAGGCAGGCGGTCTGAGACAGACGGTCGGAGACAGACGGCCTGAGACAGACGGTCTGAGACAGACGGTCTGAGACAGACGGTCTGAGACAGACGGTCTGAGACAGACGGTCTGGGACAGACGGTCTGAGACAGACGGTCTGAGACAGACGGTCTGAGACAGGCGGTCAGAGACAGGCGGCCTGAGACAGACGGCCTGACACAGACGGTCTGAGACAGGCGGCCTGAGACAGGCGGCCTGAGACAGGCGGCCTGAGACAGACGGCCTGAGACAGACGGTCTGAGACAGACGGTCTGAGACAGACGGCCTGAGACACACGGTTCGAGACAGAGGGATTGAGACAGACGGTCTGAGACAGAAGGTCTGAGACAGGCGGTCTGAGACAGGCGGTCTGAGACAGACGGCCTGAGACAGACGGTTCGAGACAGGGGGATTGAGACAGATGGTCTGAGACAGATGGTCTGAGACAGACGGTTTGAGACAGGCGGTCTGAGACAGACGGTCTGAGACAGACGGTCAGAGACAGGCGGCCTGACACAGACGGCCTGAGACAGACGGTCTGTGACAGTCGGTCTGAGACGCACGGTCTGAGACAGACGGTCTGAGACTGACGGTCTGAGACAGGCGGTCTGAGACAGGCGGTCTGAGACAGACGGCCTGAGACAGACGGTTCGAGACAGAGGGATTGAGACAGACGGTCTGAGACAGATGGTCTGAGACAGACGGTCTGAGACAGGCGGTCTGAGACAGACGGTCTGAGACAGACGGTCAGAGACAGGCGGCCTGACACAGACGGCCTAAGACAGACGGTCTGTGACAGTCGGTCTGAGACGCACGGTCTGAGACAGACGGTCTGAGACAGACGGTCTGAGACAGACGGTCTGTGACAGTCGGTCTGAGACGCACGGTCTGAGACAGACGGTCCGAGACAGACGGTTCGAGACAGAGGGATTGAGACAGACGGTCTGAGACTGGCGGTCTGATACAGACGGTCTGAGACAGACGGTCTGAGACAGGCGGTCAGAGACAGGCGGCCTGAGACAGACGGCCTGACACAGACGGTCTGAGACAGGCGGCCTGAGACAGACGGCCTGAGACAGACGGTCTGAGACAGACGGTCTGAGACAGGCGGCCTGAGACAGACGGTTCGAGACAGAGGGATTGACACAGACGGTCTGAGACAGAAGGTCTGAGACAGGCGGTCTGAGACAGGCGGTCTGAGACAGACGGCCTGAGACAGACGGTCAGAGACAGGCGGCCTGAGACAGACGGCCTGATACAGACGGTCTGAGACAGACGGTCCGAGACAGACGGTCTGAGACAGACGGTCAGAGACAGGCGGCCTGAGACAGACGGCCTAAGACAGACGGTCTGAGACAGACGGTCTGAGAGAGACGGTCTGAGACAGGCGGTCTGAGACAGACGGACAGGGACAGGCGAATAGACGCTGCCCGATAGCGGCAGACGGACTGAGACGGACGGTCTGAGATAGGCTGACTGAGATAGACGGTCTGAGACAGACGCTCTGAGACAGACAGTCTGAGACAGACGGTCTGAGACAGACGGTCTGAGACAGACGGTCTGAGACAGGCGGTCTGAGGCAGGCGGTCTGAGACAGACGGTCGGAGACAGACGGCCTGAGACAGACGGTCTGAGACAGACGGTCTGAGACAGACGGTCTGAGACAGACGGTCTGAGACAGACGGTCTGAGACAGACGGTCTGAGACAGGCGGTCAGAGACAGGCGGCCTGAGACAGACGGCCTGACACAGACGGTCTGAGACAGGCGGCCTGAGACAGGCGGCCTGAGACAGACGGCCTGAGACAGACGGTCTGAGACAGACGGTCTGAGACAGACGGCCTGAGACACACGGTTCGAGACAGAGGGATTGAGACAGACGGTCTGAGACAGAAGGTCTGAGACAGGCGGTCTGAGACAGGCGGTCTGAGACAGACGGCCTGAGACAGACGGTTCGAGACAGGGGGATTGAGACAGATGGTCTGAGACAGATGGTCTGAGACAGACGGTTTGAGACAGGCGGTCTGAGACAGACGGTCTGAGACAGACGGTCAGAGACAGGCGGCCTGACACAGACGGCCTGAGACAGACGGTCTGTGACAGTCGGTCTGAGACGCACGGTCTGAGACAGACGGTCTGAGACTGACGGTCTGAGACAGAAGGTCTGAGACAGGCGGTCTGAGACAGGCGGTCTGAGACAGACGGCCTGAGACAGACGGTCAGAGACAGGCGGCCTGAGACAGACGGCCTGAGACAGACGGTCTGAGACAGACGGCCCGAGACAGACGGTTCGAGACAGAGGGATTGAGACAGACGGTCTGAGACTGGCGGTCTGATACAGACGGTCTGAGACAGACGGTCTGAGACAGGCGGTCTGAGACAGACGGTCAGAGACAGGCGGCCTGACACAGACGGCCTGAGACAGACGGTCTGTGACAGTCGGTCTGAGACGCACGGTCTGAGACAGACGGTCTGAGACTGACGGTCTGAGACAGAAGGTCTGAGACAGGCGGTCTGAGACAGGCGGTCTGAGACAGACGGCCCGAGACAGACGGTCAGAGACAGGCGGCCTGAGACAGACGGCCTGAGACAAAC
Source organism: Coelioxys conoideus (assembly GCA_947623535.1). NCBI lineage: Eukaryota > Metazoa > Arthropoda > Insecta > Hymenoptera > Megachilidae > Coelioxys > Coelioxys conoideus. The sequence goes on along the minus strand of CANQJN010000005.1, from coordinate 1,400,668 downwards.
GGTCTGAGACAGACGGTCTGAGACAGACGGCCTGAGACACACGGTTCGAGACAGAGGGATTGAGACAGACGGTCTGAGACAGAAGGCCTGAGACAGGCGGTCTGAGACAGGCGGCCTGAGACAGACGGCCTGACACAGACGGTCTGAGACAGGCGGCCTGAGACAGACGGCCTGAGACAGACGGCCTGAGACAGACGGCCTGACACAGACGGTCTGAGACAGGCGGCCTGAGACAGACGGTTCGAGACAGAGGGATTGAGACAGACGGTCTGAGACAGATGGTCTGAGACAGGCGGTCTGAGACAGGCGGTCTGAGACAGACGGTCAGAGACAGGCGGCCTGACACAGACGGCCTGAGACAGACGGTCTGTGACAGTCGGTCTGAGACGCACGGTCTGAGACAGACGGTCTGAGACTGACGGTCTGAGACAGAAGGTCTGAGACAGGCGGTCTGAGACAGGCGGTCTGAGACAGACGGCCTGAGACAGACGGTCAGAGACAGGCGGCCTGAGACAGACGGCCTGAGACAGACGGTCTGAGACAGGCGGTCTGAGACAGACGGTCTGAGACAGACGGTCTGAGAGAGACGGTCTGAGACAGGCGGTCTGAGACAGACGGACAGGGACAGGCGAATAGACGCTGCCCGATAGCGGCAGACGGACTGAGACGGACGGTCTGAGATAGGCTGACTGAGATAGACGGTCTGAGACAGACGCTCTGAGACAGACAGTCTGAGACAGACGGTCTGAGACAGACGGTCTGAGACAGACGGTCTGAGACAGGCGGTCTGAGGCAGGCGGTCTGAGACAGACGGTCGGAGACAGACGGCCTGAGACAGACGGTCTGAGACAGACGGTCTGAGACAGGCGGCCTGAGACAGACGGCCTGAGACAGACGGCCTGAGACAGACGGTCTGAGACAGGCGGTCTGAGGCAGGCGGTCTGAGACAGACGGTCGGAGACAGACGGCCTGAGACAGACGGTCTGAGACAGACGGTCTGAGACAGGCGGCCTGAGACAGACGGCCTGAGACAGACGGCCTGAGACAGACGGTCTGAGACAGACGGTCTGAGACAGACGGCCTGAGACACACGGTTCGAGACAGAGGGATTGAGACAGACGGTCTGAGACAGAAGGTCTGAGACAGGCGGTCTGAGACAGGCGGCCTGAGACAGACGGCCTGACACAGACGGTCTGAGACAGGCGGCCTGAGACAGACGGCCTGAGACAGACGGCCTGAGACAGACGGCCTGACACAGACGGTCTGAGACCGGCGGCCTGAGACAGACGGTTCGAGACAGAGGGATTGAGACAGACGGTCTGAGACAGATGGTCTGAGACAGGCGGTCTGAGACAGGCGGTCTGAGACAGACGGTCAGAGACAGGCGGCCTGACACAGACGGCCTGAGACAGACGGTCTGTGACAGTCGGTCTGAGACGCACGGTCTGAGACAGACGGTCTGAGACTGACGGTCTGAGACAGAAGGTCTGAGACAGGCGGTCTGAGACAGGCGGTCTGAGACAGACGGCCTGAGACAGACGGTCAGAGACAGGCGGCCTGAGACAGACGGTCTGAGAGAGACGGTCTGAGACAGGCGATCTGAGACAGACGGACAGGGACAGGCGAATAGACGCTGCCCGATAGCGGCAGACGGACTGAGACGGACGGTCTGAGATAGGCTGACTGAGATAGACGGTCTGAGACAGACGCTCTGAGACAGACAGTCTGAGACAGACGGTCTGAGACAGACGGTCTGAGACAGACGGTCTGAGACAGGCGGTCTGAGGCAGGCGGTCTGAGACAGACGGTCGGAGACAGACGGCCTGAGACAGACGGTCTGAGACAGACGGTCAGAGACAGACGGTCTGAGACAGACGGTCTGAGACAGACGGACTGAGACAGACGGTCTGAGACAGACGGTCTGAGACAGGCGGTCTGATACAGACGGTCTGAGACAGACGGTCAGAGACAGGCGGCCTGAGACAGACGGCCTGAGACAGACGGTCTGATACAGACGGTCTGATACAGACGGTCTGATACAGACGGTCTGATACAGACGGTCTGATACAGACGGTCTGACACAGACGGTCTGAGACAGGCGGCCTGAGACAGACGGCCTGAGACAGACGGCCTGAGACAGACGGCCTGAGACAGACGGCCTGACACAGACGGTCTGAGACAGGCGGTCTGAGACAGACGGTCTGAGAGAGACGGTCTGAGACAGGCGGTCTGAGACAGACGGACAGGGACAGGCGAATAGACGCTGCCCGATAGCGGCAGACGGACTGAGACGGACGGTCTGAGATAGGCTGACTGAGATAGACGGTCTGAGACAGACGCTCTGAGACAGACAGTCTGAGACAGGCGGCCTGAGACAGACGGTCTGAGACAGACGGTCTGAGACAGGCGGTCTGAGGCAGGCGGTCTGAGACAGACGGTCGGAGACAGACGGCCTGAGACAGACGGTCTGAGACAGACGGTCTGAGACAGGCGGCCTGAGACAGACGGCCTGAGACAGACGGCCTGAGACAGACGGTCTGAGACAGACGGTCTGAGACAGACGGCCTGAGACACACGGTTCGAGACAGAGGGATTGAGACAGACGGTCTGAGACAGAAGGTCTGAGACAGGCGGTCTGAGACAGGCGGCCTGAGACAGACGGCCTGACACAGACGGTCTGAGACAGGCGGCCTGAGACAGACGGCCTGAGACAGACGGCCTGAGACAGACGGCCTGACACAGACGGTCTGAGACAGGCGGCCTGAGACAGACGGTTCGAGACAGAGGGATTGAGACAGACGGTCTGAGACAGATGGTCTGAGACAGGCGGTCTGAGACAGGCGGTCTGAGACAGACGGTCAGAGACAGGCGGCCTGACACAGACGGCCTGAGACAGACGGTCTGTGACAGTCGGTCTGAGACGCACGGTCTGAGACAGACGGTCTGAGACTGACGGTCTGAGACAGAAGGTCTGAGACAGGCGGTCTGAGACAGGCGGTCTGAGACAGACGGCCTGAGACAGACGGTCAGAGACAGGCGGCCTGAGACAGACGGTCTGAGAGAGACGGTCTGAGACAGGCGATCTGAGACAGACGGACAGGGACAGGCGAATAGACGCTGCCCGATAGCGGCAGACGGACTGAGACGGACGGTCTGAGATAGGCTGACTGAGATAGACGGTCTGAGACAGACGCTCTGAGACAGACAGTCTGAGACAGACGGTCTGAGACAGACGGTCTGAGACAGACGGTCTGAGACAGGCGGTCTGAGGCAGGCGGTCTGAGACAGACGGTCGGAGACAGACGGCCTGAGACAGACGGTCTGAGACAGACGGTCAGAGACAGACGGTCTGAGACAGACGGTCTGAGACAGACGGACTGAGACAGACGGTCTGAGACAGACGGTCTGAGACAGGCGGTCTGATACAGACGGTCTGAGACAGACGGTCAGAGACAGGCGGCCTGAGACAGACGGCCTGAGACAGACGGTCTGATACAGACGGTCTGATACAGACGGTCTGATACAGACGGTCTGATACAGACGGTCTGATACAGACGGTCTGACACAGACGGTCTGAGACAGGCGGCCTGAGACAGACGGCCTGAGACAGACGGCCTGAGACAGACGGCCTGAGACAGACGGCCTGACACAGACGGTCTGAGACAGGCGGTCTGAGACAGACGGTCTGAGAGAGACGGTCTGAGACAGGCGGTCTGAGACAGACGGACAGGGACAGGCGAATAGACGCTGCCCGATAGCGGCAGACGGACTGAGACGAACGGTCTGAGATAGGCTGACTGAGATAGACGGTCTGAGACAGACGCTCTGAGACAGACAGTCTGAGACAGGCGGCCTGAGACAGACGGTCTGAGACAGACGGTCTGAGACAGGCGGTCTGAGGCAGGCGGTCTGAGACAGACGGTCGGAGACAGACGGCCTGAGACAGACGGTCTGAGACAGACGGTCTGAGACAGACGGTCTGAGACAGACGGTCTGAGACAGACGGTCTGAGACAGACGGTCTGAGACAGACGGTCTGAGACAGACGGTCTGAGACAGACGGTCTGAGACAGACGGCCTGAGACAGGCGGTCTGCGACAGAGGGACAGGGACAGGCGAATAGACGCTGCGCGATAGCGGCAGACGGACTGAGACGGACGGTCTGAGATAGGCTGACTGAGATAGACGGTCTGAGACAGACGGTCTGAGACAGACGGTCTGAGACAGACGGTCTGAGACAGACGGTCTGAGACAGACGGTCTGAGACAGACGGTCTGAGACAGACGGTCTGAGACAGACGGTCTGAGACAGACGGTCAGAGACAGGCGGCCTGAGACAGACGGCCTGAGACAGACGGTCTGAGACAGACGGTCCGAGACAGACGGTTCGAGACAGAGGGATTGAGACAGACGGTCTGAGACAGGCGGTCAGAGACAGGCGGCCTGAGACAGACGGCCTGACACAGACGGTCTGAGACAGGCGGCCTGAGACAGACGGCCTGAGACAGACGGCCTGAGACAGACGCTCTGAGACAGACGGTCTGAGACAGACGGTCTGAGACAGACGGTCTGAGACAGACGGTCTGAGACAGACGGTCTGTGACAGTCGGTCTGAGACGCACGGTCTGAGACAGACGGTCTGAGACTGACGGTCTGAGACAGAAGGTCTGAGACAGGCGGTCTGAGACAGGCGGTCTGAGACAGACGGCCTGAGACAGACGGTCAGAGACAGGCGGCCTGAGACAGACGGTCTGAGACAGACGGTCCGAGACAGACGGTTCGAGACAGAGGGATTGAGACAGACGGGCTGAGACTGGCGGTCTGATACAGACGGTCTGAGACAGACGGTCTGAGACAGGCGGTCAGAGACAGGCGGCCTGAGACAGACGGCCTGACACAGACGGTCTGAGACAGGCGGCCTGAGACAGACGGCCTGAGACAGACGGCCTGAGACAGACGGTCTGAGACAGACGGTCTGAGACAGACGGCCTGAGACACACGGTTCGAGACAGAGGGATTGAGACAGACGGTCGGAGACAGAAGGTCTGAGACAGGCGGTCTGAGACAGGCGGCCTGAGACAGACGGCCTGACACAGACGGTCTGAGACAGGCGGCCTGAGACAGACGGCCTGAGACAGACGGCCTGAGACAGACGGTCTGAGACAGACGGTCTGAGACAGACGGCCTGAGACACACGGTTCGAGACAGAGGGATTGAGACAGACGGTCTGAGACAGAAGGTCTGAGACAGGCGGTCTGAGACAGGCGGTCTGCGACAGACGGCCTGAGACAGACGGTTCGAGACAGAGGGATTGAGACAGATGGTCTGAGACAGATGGTCTGAGACAGACGGTCTGAGACAGGCGGTCTGAGACAGACGGTCTGAGACAGACGGTCAGAGACAGGCGGCCTGACACAGACGGCCTGAGACAGCCGGTCTGTGACAGTCGGTCTGAGACAGGCGGTCTGATACAGACGGTCTGAGACAGACGGTCAGAGACAGGCGGCCTGAGACAGACGGCCTGAGACAGACGGTCTGATACAGACGGTCTGATACAGACGGTCTGATACAGACGGTCTGATACAGACGGTCTGACACAGACGGTCTGAGACAGGCGGCCTGAGACAGACGGCCTGAGACAGACGGCCTGAGACAGACGGCCTGAGACAGACGGCCTGACACAGACGGTCTGAGACAGGCGGTCTGAGACAGACGGTCTGAGAGAGATGGTCTGAGACAGGCGGTCTGAGACAGACGGACAGGGACAGGCGAATAGACGCTGCCCGATAGCGGCAGACGGACTGAGACGGACGGTCTGAGATAGGCTGACTGAGATAGACGGTCTGAGACAGACGCTCTGAGACAGACAGTCTGAGACAGGCGGCCTGAGACAGACGGTCTGAGACAGACGGTCTGAGACAGGCGGTCTGAGGCAGGCGGTCTGAGACAGACGGTCGGAGACAGACGGCCTGAGACAGACGGTCTGAGACAGACGGTCTGAGACAGGCGGCCTGAGACAGACGGCCTGAGACAGACGGCCTGAGACAGACGGTCTGAGACAGACGGTCTGAGACAGACGGCCTGAGACACACGGTTCGAGACAGAGGGATTGAGACAGACGGTCTGAGACAGAAGGTCTGAGACAGGCGGTCTGAGACAGGCGGCCTGAGACAGACGGCCTGACACAGACGGTCTGAGACAGGCGGCCTGAGACAGACGGCCTGAGACAGACGGCCTGAGACAGACGGCCTGACACAGACGGTCTGAGACAGGCGGCCTGAGACAGACGGTTCGAGACAGAGGGATTGAGACAGACGGTCTGAGACAGATGGTCTGAGACAGGCGGTCTGAGACAGGCGGTCTGAGACAGACGGTCAGAGACAGGCGGCCTGACACAGACGGCCTGAGACAGACGGTCTGTGACAGTCGGTCTGAGACGCACGGTCTGAGACAGACGGTCTGAGACTGACGGTCTGAGACAGAAGGTCTGAGACAGGCGGTCTGAGACAGGCGGTCTGAGACAGACGGCCTGAGACAGACGGTCAGAGACAGGCGGCCTGAGACAGACGGTCTGAGAGAGACGGTCTGAGACAGGCGATCTGAGACAGACGGACAGGGACAGGCGAATAGACGCTGCCCGATAGCGGCAGACGGACTGAGACGGACGGTCTGAGATAGGCTGACTGAGATAGACGGTCTGAGACAGACGCTCTGAGACAGACAGTCTGAGACAGACGGTCTGAGACAGACGGTCTGAGACAGACGGTCTGAGACAGACGGTCTGAGACAGACGGTCTGAGACAGGCGGTCTGAGGCAGGCGGTCTGAGACAGACGGTCAGAGACAGACGGTCTGAGACAGACGGTCTGAGACAGACGGACTGAGACAGACGGTCAGAGACAGACGGTCTGAGACAGACGGTCTGAGACAGACGGACTGAGACAGACGGTCTGAGACAGACGGTCTGAGACAGGCGGTCTGATACAGACGGTCTGAGACAGACGGTCAGAGACAGGCGGCCTGAGACAGGCGGTCTGAGACAGACGGTCTGAGAGAGACGGTCTGAGACAGGCGGTCTGAGACAGACGGACAGGGACAGGCGAATAGACGCTGCCCGATAGCGGCAGACGGACTGAGACGGACGGTCTGAGATAGGCTGACTGAGATAGACGGTCTGAGACAGACGCTCTGAGACAGACAGTCTGAGACAGGCGGCCTGAGACAGACGGTCTGAGACAGACGGTCTGAGACAGGCGGTCTGAGGCAGGCGGTCTGAGACAGACGGTCGGAGACAGACGGTCTGAGACAGACGGTCTGAGACAGACGGTCTGAGACAGACGGTCTGAGACAGACGGTCTGAGACAGACGGTCTGAGACAGACGGTCTGAGACAGACGGTCTGAGACAGACGGCCTGAGACAGGCGGTCTGCGACAGAGGGACAGGGACAGGCGAATAGACGCTGCGCGATAGCGGCAGACGGACTGAGACGGACGGTCTGAGATAGGCTGACTGAGATAGACGGTCTGAGACAGACGGTCTGAGACAGACGGTCTGAGACAGACGGTCTGAGACAGACGGTCTGAGACAGACGGTCTGAGACAGACGGTCTGAGACAGACGGTCAGAGACAGGCGGCCTGAGACAGACGGCCTGAGACAGACGGTCTGAGACAGACGGTCCGAGACAGACGGTTCGAGACAGAGGGATTGAGACAGACGGTCTGAGACTGGCGGTCTGATACAGACGGTCTGAGACAGACGGTCTGAGACAGGCGGTCAGAGACAGGCGGCCTGAGACAGACGGCCTGACACAGACGGTCTGAGACAGGCGGCCTGAGACAGACGGCCTGAGACAGACGGCCTGAGACAGACGTTCTGAGACAGACGGTCTGAGACAGACGGCCTGAGACACACGGTTCGAGACAGAGGGATTGAGACAGACGGTCTGAGACAGAAGGTCTGAGACAGGCGGTCTGAGACAGGCGGCCTGAGACAGACGGCCTGACACAGACGGTCTGAGACAGGCGGCCTGAGACAGACGGCCTGAGACAGACGGCCTGAGACAGACGGCCTGACACAGACGGTCTGAGACAGGCGGCCTGAGACAGACGGTTCGAGACAGAGGGATTGAGACAGACGGTCTGAGACAGATGGTCTGAGACAGACGGTCTGAGACAGGCGGCCTGAGACAGACGGCCTGAGACAGACGGTCTGAGACAGACGGTCTGAGAGAGACGGTCTGAGACAGGCGGTCTGAGACAGACGGACAGGGACAGGCGAATAGACGCTGCCCGATAGCGGCAGACGGACTGAGACGGACCGTCTGAGATAGGCTGACTGAGATAGACGGTCTGAGACAGACGCTCTGAGACAGACAGTCTGAGACAGACGGTCTGAGACAGACGGTCTGAGACAGACGGTCTGAGACAGGCGGTCTGAGACAGGCGGTCTGAGACAGACGGTCGGAGACAGACGGCCTGAGACAGACGGTCTGAGACAGACGGTCTGAGACAGACGGTCTGAGACAGACGGTCTGAGACAGACGGTCTGAGACAGACGGTCTGAGACAGACGGTCTGAGACAGACGGTCTGTGACAGTCGGTCTGAGACGCACGGTCTGAGACAGACGGTCTGAGACTGACGGTCTGAGACAGAAGGTCTGAGACAGGCGGTCTGAGACAGGCGGTCTGAGACAGACGGCCTGAGACAGACGGTCAGAGTCAGGCGGCCTGAGACAGACGGCCTGAGACAGACGGTCTGAGACAGACGGTCTGAGACAGACGGTCTGAGACAGACGGCCTGAGACAGGCGGTCTGCGACAGAGGGACAGGGACAGGCGAATAGACGCTGCGCGATAGCGGCAGACAGACTGAGAAGGACGGTCTGAGATAGGCTGACTGAGATAGACGGTCTGAGACAGGCGGCCTGAGACAGACGGCCTGAGACAGACGGCCTGAGACAGACGGTCTGAGACAGACGGTCTGAGACAGACGGTCTGAGACAGACGGCCTGAGACACACGGTTCGAGACAGAGGGATTGAGACAGACGGTCTGAGACAGAAGGTCTGAGACAGGCGGTCTGAGACAGGCGGCCTGAGACAGACGGCCTGACACAGACGGTCTGAGACAGGCGGCCTGAGACAGACGGCCTGAGACAGACGGCCTGAGGCAGACGGCCTGAGACAGACGGCCTGACACAGACGGTCTGAGACAAGCGGCCTGAGACAGACGGTTCGAGACAGAGGGATTGAGACAGACGGTCTGAGACAGACGGTCCGAGACAGACGGTCTGAGACAGACGGTCAGAGACAGGGGGCCTGAGACAGACGGCCTGGGACAGACGGTCTGAGACAGACGGTCTGAGAGAGACGGTCTGAGACAGGCGGTCTGAGACAGACGGACAGGGACAGGCGAATAGACGCTGCCCGATAGCGGCAGACGGACTGAGACGGACGGTCTGAGATAGGCTGACTGAGATAGACGGTCTGAGACAGACGCTCTGAGACAGACAGTCTGAGACAGACGGTCTGAGACAGACGGTCTGAGACAGACGGTCTGAGACAGGCGGTCTGAGGCAGGCGGTCTGAGACAGACGGTCGGAGACAGACGGCCTGAGACAGACGGTCTGAGACAGACGGTCTGAGACAGGCGGCCTGAGACAGACGGCCTGAGACAGACGGCCTGAGACAGACGGTCTGAGACAGACGGCCTGAGACACACGGTTCGAGACAGAGGGATTAAGACAGACGGTCTGAGACAGAAGGTCTGAGACAGGCGGTCTGAGACAGGCGGCCTGAGACAGACGGCCTGAGACAGACGGCCTGACACAGACGGTCTGAGACAGGCGGCCTGAGACAGACGGTTCGAGACAGAGGGATTGAGACAGACGGTCTGAGACAGATGGTCTGAGACAGGCGGTCTGAGACAGGCGGTCTGAGACAGACGGTCAGAGACAGGCGGCCTGACACAGACGGCCTGAGACAGACGGTCTGTGACAGTCGGTCTGAGACGCAGGGTCTGAGACAGACGGTCTGAGACTGACGGTCTGAGACAGAAGGTCTGAGACAGGCGGTCTGAGACAGGCGGTCTGAGACAGACGGCCTGAGACAGACGGTCAGAGACAGGCGGCCTGAGACAGACGGCCTGAGACAGACGGTCTGAGACAGGCGGTCTGAGACAGACGGTCTGAGACAGACGGTCTGAGAGAGACGGTCTGAGACAGGCGATCTGAGACAGACGGACAGGGACAGGCGAATAGACGCTGCCCGATAGCGGCAGACGGACTGAGACGGACGGTCTGAGATAGGCTGACTGAGATAGACGGTCTGAGACAGACGCTCTGAGACAGACAGTCTGAGACAGGCGGCCTGAGACAGACGGTCTGAGACAGACGGTCTGAGACAGGCGGTCTGAGGCAGGCGGTCTGAGACAGACGGTCGGAGACAGACGGCCTGAGACAGACGGTCTGAGACAGACGGTCTGAGACAGACGGTCTGAGACAGACGGTCTGAGACAGACGGTCTGAGACAGACGGTCTGAGACAGACGGTCTGAGACAGACGGTCTGAGACAGACGGTCTGAGACAGACGGCCTGAGACAGGCGGTCTGAGACAGACGGTCTGAGACAGACGGTCTGAGACAGACGGTCTGAGACAGACGGTCTGAGACAGACGGTCTGAGACAGACGGTCTGAGACAGACGGTCTGAGACAGACGGTCTGAGACAGACGGTCTGAGACAGACGGTCTGAGACAGACGGTCTGAGACAGACGGTCTGAGACAGACGGTCTGAGACAGACGGTCTGAGACAGACGGTCTGAGACAGACGGTCTGAGACAGACGGTCTGAGACAGACGGTCTGAGACAGACGGTCTGAGACAGACGGCCTGAGACAGGCGGTCTGCGACAGAGGGACAGGGACAGGCGAATAGACGCTGCGCGATAGCGGCAGACGGACTGAGACGGACGGTCTGAGATAGGCTGACTGAGATAGACGGTCTGAGACACACGGTCTGAGACAGACGGTCTGAGACAGACGGTCTGAGATAGACGGTCTGAGACAGACGGTCTGAGACAGACGGTCTGAGACAGACGGTCAGAGACAGGCGGCCTGAGACAGACGGCCTGAGACAGACGGTCTGAGACAGACGGTCCGAGACAGACGGTTCGAGACAGAGGGATTGAGACAGACGGTCTGAGACTGGCGGTCTGATACAGACGGTCTGAGACAGGCGGTCGGAGACAGACGGCCTGAGACAGACGGTCTGAGACAGACGGTCTGAGACAGACGGTCTGAGACAGACGGTCTGAGACAGGCGGCCTGAGACAGACGGTCTGAGACAGACGGTCTGAGACAGGCGGCCTGAGACAGACGGCCTGACACAGACGGTCTGAGACAGGCGGCCTGAGACAGACGGCCTGAGACAGACGGCCTGACACAGACGGTCTGAGACAGGCGGCCTGAGACAGACGGCCTGAGACAGACGGCCTGAGACAGACGGCCTGACACAGACGGTCTGAGACAGGCGGCCTGAGACACACGGTTCGAGACAGAGGGATTGAGACAGACGGTCTGAGACAGAAGGTCTGAGACAGGCGGTCTGAGACAGGCGGCCTGAGACAGACGGCCTGACACAGACGGTCTGAGACAGGCGGCCTGAGACAGACGGCCTGAGACAGACGGCCTGAGACAGACGGCCTGACACAGACGGTCTGAGACAGGCGGCCTGAGACAGACGGTTCGAGACAGAGGGATTGAGACAGACGGTCTGAGACAGATGGTCTGAGACAGGCGGTCTGAGACAGGCGGTCTGAGACAGACGGTCAGAGACAGGCGGCCTGACACAGACGGCCTGAGACAGACGGTCTGTGACAGTCGGTCTGAGACGCACGGTCTGAGACAGACGGTCTGAGACTGACGGTCTGAGACAGAAGGTCTGAGACAGGCGGTCTGAGACAGGCGGTCTGAGACAGACGGCCTGAGACAGACGGTCAGAGACAGGCGGCCTGAGACAGACGGCCTGAGACAGACGGTCTGAGACAGGCGGTCTGAGACAGACGGTCTGAGACAGACGGTCTGAGAGAGACGGTCTGAGACAGGCGATCTGAGACAGACGGACAGGGACAGGCGAATAGACGCTGCCCGATAGCGGCAGACGGACTGAGACGGACGGTCTGAGATAGGCTGACTGAGATAGACGGTCTGAGACAGACGCTCTGAGACAGACAGTCTGAGACAGGCGGCCTGAGACAGACGGTCTGAGACAGACGGTCTGAGACAGGCGGTCTGAGGCAGGCGGTCTGAGACAGACGGTCGGAGACAGACGGCCTGAGACAGACGGTCTGAGACAGACGGTCTGAGACAGACGGTCTGAGACAGACGGTCTGAGACAGACGGTCTGAGACAGACGGTCTGAGACAGACGGTCTGAGACAGACGGTCTGAGACAGACGGTCTGAGACAGACGGTCTGAGACAGACGGTCTGAGACAGACGGCCTGAGACAGGCGGTCTGCGACAGAGGGACAGGGACAGGCGAATAGACGCTGCGCGATAGCGGCAGACGGACTGAGACGGACGGTCTGAGATAGGCTGACTGAGATAGACGGTCTGAGACAGACGGTCTGAGACAGACGGTCTGAGACAGACGGTCTGAGACAGACGGTCTGAGACAGACGGTCTGAGACAGACGGTCTGAGACAGACGGTCTGAGACAGACGGTCAGAGACAGGCGGCCTGAGACAGACGGCCTGAGACAGACGGTCTGAGACAGACGGTCCGAGACAGACGGTTCGAGACAGAGGGATTGAGACAGACGGTCTGAGACTGGCGGTCTGATACAGACGGTCTGAGACAGACTGTCTGAGACAGGCGGTCAGAGACAGGCGGCCTGAGACAGACGGCCTGACACAGACGGTCTGAGACAGGCGGCCTGAGACAGACGGCCTGAGACAGACGGCCTGAGACAGACGTTCTGAGACAGACGGTCTGAGACAGACGGCCTGAGACACACGGTTCGAGACAGAGGGATTGAGACAGACGGTCTGAGACAGAAGGTCTGAGACAGGCGGTCTGAGACAGGCGGCCTGAGACAGACGGCCTGACACAGACGGTCTGAGACAGGCGGCCTGAGACAGACGGCCTGAGACAGACGGCCTGAGACAGACGGCCTGACACAGACGGTCTGAGACAGGCGGCCTGACACAGACGGCCTGAGACAGACGGTCTGTGACAGTCGGTCTGAGACGCACGGTCTGAGACAGACGGTCTGAGACTGACGGTCTGAGACAGAAGGTCTGAGACAGGCGGTCTGAGACAGGCGGTCTGAGACAGACGGCCTGAGACAGACGGTCAGAGACAGGCGGCCTGAGACAGACGGCCTGAGACAGACGGTCTGAGACAGGCGGTCTGAGACAGACGGTCTGAGACAGACGGTCTGAGAGAGACGGTCTGAGACAGGCGATCTGAGACAGACGGACAGGGACAGGCGAATAGACGCTGCCCGATAGCGGCAGACGGACTGAGACGGACGGTCTGAGATAGGCTGACTGAGATAGACGGTCTGAGACAGACGCTCTGAGACAGACAGTCTGAGACAGGCGGCCTGAGACAGACGGTCTGAGACAGACGGTCTGAGACAGGCGGTCTGAGGCAGGCGGTCTGAGACAGACGGTCGGAGACAGACGGCCTGAGACAGACGGTCTGAGACAGACGGTCTGAGACAGACGGTCTGAGACAGACGGTCTGAGACAGACGGTCTGAGACAGACGGTCTGAGACAGACGGTCTGAGACAGACGGTCTGAGACAGACGGTCTGAGACAGACGGTCTGAGACAGACGGCCTGAGACAGGCGGTCTGCGACAGAGGGACAGGGACAGGCGAATAGACGCTGCGCGATAGCGGCAGACGGACTGAGACGGACGGTCTGAGATAGGCTGACTGAGATAGACGGTCTGAGACACACGGTCTGAGACAGACGGTCTGAGACAGACGGTCTGAGATAGACGGTCTGAGACAGACGGTCTGAGACAGACGGTCAGAGACAGGCGGCCTGAGACAGACGGCCTGAGACAGACGGTCTGAGACAGACGGTCCGAGACAGACGGTTCGAGACAGAGGGATTGAGACAGACGGTCTGAGACTGGCGGTCTGATACAGACGGTCTGAGACAGGCGGTCTGAGACAGGCGGTCAGAGACAGGCGGCCTGAGACAGACGGCCTGACACAGACGGTCTGAGACAGGCGGCCTGAGACAGACGGCCTGAGACAGACGGCCTGAGACAGACGTTCTGAGACAGACGGTCTGAGACAGACGGCCTGAGACACACGGTTCGAGACAGAGGGATTGAGACAGACGGTCTGAGACAGAAGGTCTGAGACAGGCGGTCTGAGACAGGCGGCCTGAGACAGACGGCCTGACACAGACGGTCTGAGACAGGCGGCCTGAGACAGACGGCCTGAGACAGACTGCCTGAGACAGACGGCCTGACACAGACGGTCTGAGACAGGCGGCCTGAGACAGACGGTTCGAGACAGAGGGATTGAGACAGACGGTCTGAGACAGATGGTCTGAGACAGACGGTCTGAGACAGGCGGTCTGAGACAGGCGGTCTGAGACAGACGGTCAGAGACAGGCGGCCTGACACAGACGGCCTGAGACAGACGGTCTGTGACAGTCGGTCTGAGACGCACGGTCTGAGACAGACGGTCTGAGACTGACGGTCTGAGACAGAAGGTCTGAGACAGGCGGTCTGAGACAGGCGGTCTGAGACAGACGGCCTGAGACAGACGGTCAGAGACAGGCGGCCTGAGACAGACGGCCTGAGACAGACGGTCTGAGACAGACGGTCCGAGACAGACGGTCTGAGACAGACGGTCAGAGACAGGCGGCCTGAGACAGACGGCCTGAGACAGACGGCCTGAGACAGACGGTCTGAGACAGACGGTCTGAGAGAGACGGTCTGAGACAGGCGGTCTGAGACAGACGGACAGGGACAGGCGAATAGACGCTGCCCGATAGCGGCAGACGGACTGAGACGGACGGTCTGAGATAGGCTGACTGAGATAGACGGTCTGAGACAGACGCTCTGAGACAGACAGTCTGAGACAGACGGTCTGAGACAGACGGTCTGAGACAGACGGTCTGAGACAGGCGGTCTGAGACAGGCGGTCTGAGACAGACGGTCGGAGACAGACGGCCTGAGACAGACGGTCTGAGACAGACGGTCTGAGACAGACGGTCTGAGACAGACGGTCTGAGACAGACGGTCTGAGACAGACGGTCTGAGACAGACGGTCTGAGACAGACGGTCTGAGACAGACGGTCTGAGACAGACGGTCTGAGACAGACGGTCTGAGACAGACGGCCTGAGACAGGCGGTCTGCGACAGAGGGACAGGGACAGGCGAATAGACGCTGCGCGATAGCGGCAGACGGACTGAGACGGACGGTCTGAGATAGGCTGACTGAGATAGACGGTCTGAGACAGACGGTCTGAGACAGACGGTCTGAGACAGACGGTCTGAGACAGACGGTCTGAGACAGACGGTCTGAGACAGACGGTCTGAGACAGACGGTCTGAGACAGACGGTCAGAGACAGGCGGCCTGAGACAGACGGCCTGAGACAGACGGTCTGAGACAGACGGTCCGAGACAGACGGTTCGAGACAGAGGGATTGAGACAGACGGTCTGAGACTGGCGGTCTGATACAGACGGTCTGAGACAGACTGTCTGAGACAGGCGGTCAGAGACAGGCGGCCTGAGACAGACGGCCTGACACAGACGGTCTGAGACAGGCGGCCTGAGACAGACGGCCTGAGACAGACGGCCTGAGACAGACGTTCTGAGACAGACGGTCTGAGACAGACGGCCTGAGACACACGGTTCGAGACAGAGGGATTGAGACAGACGGTCTGAGACAGAAGGTCTGAGACAGGCGGTCTGAGACAGGCGGCCTGAGACAGACGGCCTGACACAGACGGTCTGAGACAGGCGGCCTGAGACAGACGGCCTGAGACAGACGGCCTGAGACAGACGGCCTGACACAGACGGTCTGAGACAGGCGGCCTGACACAGACGGCCTGAGACAGACGGTCTGTGACAGTCGGTCTGAGACGCACGGTCTGAGACAGACGGTCTGAGACTGACGGTCTGAGACAGAAGGTCTGAGACAGGCGGTCTGAGACAGGCGGTCTGAGACAGACGGCCTGAGACAGACGGTCAGAGACAGGCGGCCTGAGACAGACGGCCTGAGACAGACGGTCTGAGACAGGCGGTCTGAGACAGACGGTCTGAGACAGACGGTCTGAGAGAGACGGTCTGAGACAGGCGATCTGAGACAGACGGACAGGGACAGGCGAATAGACGCTGCCCGATAGCGGCAGACGGACTGAGACGGACGGTCTGAGATAGGCTGACTGAGATAGACGGTCTGAGACAGACGCTCTGAGACAGACAGTCTGAGACAGGCGGCCTGAGACAGACGGTCTGAGACAGACGGTCTGAGACAGGCGGTCTGAGGCAGGCGGTCTGAGACAGACGGTCGGAGACAGACGGCCTGAGACAGACGGTCTGAGACAGACGGTCTGAGACAGACGGTCTGAGACAGACGGTCTGAGACAGACGGTCTGAGACAGACGGTCTGAGACAGACGGTCTGAGACAGACGGTCTGAGACAGACGGTCTGAGACAGACGGTCTGAGACAGACGGTCTGAGACAGACGGTCTGAGACAGACGGTCTGAGACAGACGGCCTGAGACAGGCGGTCTGCGACAGAGGGACAGGGACAGGCGAATAGACGCTGCGCGATAGCGGCAGACGGACTGAGACGGACGGTCTGAGATAGGCTGACTGAGATAGACGGTCTGAGACACACGGTCTGAGACAGACGGTCTGAGACAGACGGTCTGAGATAGACGGTCTGAGACAGACGGTCTGAGACAGACGGTCAGAGACAGGCGGCCTGAGACAGACGGCCTGAGACAGACGGTCTGAGACAGACGGTCCGAGACAGACGGTTCGAGACAGAGGGATTGAGACAGACGGTCTGAGACTGGCGGTCTGATACAGACGGTCTGAGACAGGCGGTCTGAGACAGGCGGTCAGAGACAGGCGGCCTGAGACAGACGGCCTGACACAGACGGTCTGAGACAGGCGGCCTGAGACAGACGGCCTGAGACAGACGGCCTGAGACAGACGTTCTGAGACAGACGGTCTGAGACAGACGGCCTGAGACACACGGTTCGAGACAGAGGGATTGAGACAGACGGTCTGAGACAGAAGGTCTGAGACAGGCGGTCTGAGACAGGCGGCCTGAGACAGACGGCCTGACACAGACGGTCTGAGACAGGCGGCCTGAGACAGACGGCCTGAGACAGACTGCCTGAGACAGACGGCCTGACACAGACGGTCTGAGACAGGCGGCCTGAGACAGACGGTTCGAGACAGAGGGATTGAGACAGACGGTCTGAGACAGATGGTCTGAGACAGACGGTCTGAGACAGGCGGTCTGAGACAGGCGGTCTGAGACAGACGGTCAGAGACAGGCGGCCTGACACAGACGGCCTGAGACAGACGGTCTGTGACAGTCGGTCTGAGACGCACGGTCTGAGACAGACGGTCTGAGACTGACGGTCTGAGACAGAAGGTCTGAGACAGGCGGTCTGAGACAGGCGGTCTGAGACAGACGGCCTGAGACAGACGGTCAGAGACAGGCGGCCTGAGACAGACGGCCTGAGACAGACGGTCTGAGACAGACGGTCCGAGACAGACGGTCTGAGACAGACGGTCAGAGACAGGCGGCCTGAGACAGACGGCCTGAGACAGACGGCCTGAGACAGACGGTCTGAGACAGACGGTCTGAGAGAGACGGTCTGAGACAGGCGGTCTGAGACAGACGGACAGGGACAGGCGAATAGACGCTGCCCGATAGCGGCAGACGGACTGAGACGGACGGTCTGAGATAGGCTGACTGAGATAGACGGTCTGAGACAGACGCTCTGAGACAGACAGTCTGAGACAGACGGTCTGAGACAGACGGTCTGAGACAGACGGTCTGAGACAGGCGGTCTGAGACAGGCGGTCTGAGACAGACGGTCGGAGACAGACGGCCTGAGACAGACGGTCTGAGACAGACGGTCTGAGACAGACGGTCTGAGACAGACGGTCTGAGACAGACGGTCTGAGACAGACGGTCTGAGACAGACGGTCTGTGACAGTCGGTCTGAGACGCACGGTCTGAGACAGACGGTCTGAGACTGACGGTCTGAGACAGAAGGTCTGAGACAGGCGGTCTGAGACAGGCGGTCTGAGACAGACGGCCTGAGACAGACGGTCAGAGTCAGGCGGCCTGAGACAGACGGCCTGAGACAGACGGTCTGAGACAGACGGTCTGAGACAGACGGTCTGAGACAGACGGCCTGAGACAGGCGGTCTGCGACAGAGGGACAGGGACAGGCGAATAGACGCTGCGCGATAGCGGCAGACAGACTGAGAAGGACGGTCTGAGATAGGCTGACTGAGATAGACGGTCTGAGACAGGCGGCCTGAGACAGACGGCCTGAGACAGACGGCCTGAGACAGACGGTCTGAGACAGACGGTCTGAGACAGACGGTCTGAGACAGACGGCCTGAGACACACGGTTCGAGACAGAGGGATTGAGACAGACGGTCTGAGACAGAAGGTCTGAGACAGGCGGTCTGAGACAGGCGGCCTGAGACAGACGGCCTGACACAGACGGTCTGAGACAGGCGGCCTGAGACAGACGGCCTGAGACAGACGGCCTGAGACAGACGGCCTGAGACAGACGGCCTGACACAGACGGTCTGAGACTGGCGGTCTGATACAGACGGTCTGAGACAGACGGTCTGAGACAGGCGGTCAGAGACAGGCGGCCTGAGACAGACGGCCTGACACAGACGGTCTGAGACAGGCGGCCTGAGACAGACGGCCTGAGACAGACGGCCTGAGACAGACGTTCTGAGACAGACGGTCTGAGACAGACGGCCTGAGACACACGGTTCGAGACAGAGGGATTGAGACAGACGGTCTGAGACAGAAGGTCTGAGACAGGCGGTCTGAGACAGGCGGCCTGAGACAGACGGCCTGACACAGACGGTCTGAGACAGGCGGCCTGAGACAGACGGCCTGAGACAGACGGCCTGAGACAGACGGCCTGACACAGACGGTCTGAGACAGGCGGCCTGACACAGACGGCCTGAGACAGACGGTCTGTGACAGTCGGTCTGAGACGCACGGTCTGAGACAGACGGTCTGAGACTGACGGTCTGAGACAGAAGGTCTGAGACAGGCGGTCTGAGACAGACGGCCTGAGACAGACGGTCTGAGACAGACGGTCCGAGACAGACGGTCTGAGACAGACGGTCAGAGACAGGCGGCCTGAGACAGACGGCCTGAGACAGACGGACAGGGACAGGCGAATAGACGCTGCCCGATAGCGGCAGACGGACTGAGACGGACGGTCTGAGATAGGCTGACTGAGATAGACGGTCTGAGACAGACGCTCTGAGACAGACAGTCTGAGACAGACGGTCTGAGACAGACGGTCTGAGACAGGCGGCCTGAGACAGACGGCCTGAGACAGACGGCCTGAGACAGACGGTCTGTGACAGTCGGTCTGAGACGCACGGTCTGAGACGCACGGTCTGAGACAGACGGCCTGAGACAGACGGCCTGACACAGACGGTCTGAGACAAGCGGCCTGAGACAGACGGTTCGAGACAGAGGGATTGAGACAGACGGTCTGAGACAGACGGTCCGAGACAGACGGTCTGAGACAGACGGTCAGAGACAGGGGGCCTGAGACAGACGGCCTGGGACAGACGGTCTGAGACAGACGGTCTGAGAGAGACGGTCTGAGACAGGCGGTCTGAGACAGACGGACAGGGACAGGCGAATAGACGCTGCCCGATAGCGGCAGACGGACTGAGACGGACGGTCTGAGATAGGCTGACTGAGATAGACGGTCTGAGACAGACGCTCTGAGACAGACAGTCTGAGACAGACGGTCTGAGACAGACGGTCTGAGACAGGCGGCCTGAGACAGACGGCCTGAGACAGACGGTCTGAGACAGACGGTCTGAGACAGACGGTCTGAGACAGACGGTCTTAGACAGACGGTCTTAGACATACGGTCTTAGACATACGGTCTGAGACAGACGGTCTGAGACAGACGGTCTGATACAGACGGTCTGAGACAGACGGTCTGAGACAGACGGTCTGAGACAGACGGTCTGACACAGACGGTCTGCGACAGACGGTCTGAGACAGACGGTCTGAGACAGAAGGTTCGAGACAGAGGGATTGAGACAGACGGTCTGAGACAGACGGTCTGAGACAGGCGGTCTGAGACAGGCGGTCTGAGACAGACGGTCTGAGACAGACGGTCTGAGACAGACGGTCTGAGACAGACGGTCTGAGACAGAAGGTTCGAGACAGAGGGATTGAGACAGACGGTCTGAGACAGACGGTCTGAGACAGGCGGTCTGAGACAGGCGGTCTGAGACAGACGGTCTGAGACAGACGGTCGGAGACAGACGGTCTGAGACAGACGGTCTGAGACAGACGGTCTGAGACAGACGGTCTGAGACAGACGGTCTGAGACAGAAGGTTCGAGACCGAGGGATTGAGACAGACGGTCTGAGACAGACGGTCTGAGACAGACGGTCTTAGACAGACGGTCTTAGACATACGGCCTGAGACAGACAGTCTGAGACAGACACTCTGAGACAGACAGTCTGATACAGACGGTCTGAGACAGACGGTCTGAGACAGACGGTCTGAGACAGTCGGTCTGAGACAGACGGTCTGAGACAGACGGTCTGACACAGACGGTCTGAGA
Organism: Coelioxys conoideus; assembly: GCA_947623535.1. NCBI lineage: Eukaryota > Metazoa > Arthropoda > Insecta > Hymenoptera > Megachilidae > Coelioxys > Coelioxys conoideus. Next base: position 1,379,813 of record CANQJN010000005.1, on the reverse strand, counting down.
CAGACGGTTCGAGACAGAGGGATTGAGACAGACGGTCTGAGACAGACGGTCTGAGACAGGCGGTCTGAGGCAGGCGGTCTGAGGCAGGCGGTCTGAGACAGACGGTCGGAGACAGACGGCCTGAGACACACGGTCTGAGACAGACGGTCTGAGACAGACGGTCGGAGACAGACGGCCTGAGACAGACGGTCTGAGACAGACGGTCTGAGACAGACGGTCTGAGACAGAGGGATTGAGACAGACGGTCTGAGACAGACGGTCTGAGACAGGCGGTCTGAGGCAGGCGGTCTGAGGCAGGCGGTCTGAGACAGACGGTCGGAGACAGACGGCCTGAGACACACGGTCTGAGACAGACGGTCTGAGACAGACGGTCGGAGACAGACGGCCTGAGACAGACGGTCTGAGACAGACGGTCTGAGACAGACGGTCTGAGACATACGGTCTGAGACAGACGGTCTGAGACAGACGGTCTGAGACAGACGGTCTGAGACAGACGGTCTGAGACAGACGGTCTGAGACAGACGGTCTTAGACAGACGGTCTTAGACATACGGTCTGAGACAGACGGTCTGAGACAGACGGTCTGAGACAGACGGTCTGAGACAGACGGTCTGAGACAGACGGTCTGAGACAGGCGGTCTGAGACAGGCGGTCTGAGACAGAAGGTCTGAGACAGACGGTCTGAGACAGACGGTCTGAGACAGTCGGTCTGAGACAGACGGTCTGAGACAGACGGTCTGACACAGACGGTCTGAGACAGACTGTTCGAGACAGAGGGATTGAGACAGACGGTCTGAGACAGACGGTCTGAGACAGACGGTCTGAGACAGGCGGTCTGATACAGACGGTCTGAGACAGACGGTCAGAGACAGGCGGCCTGAGACAGACGGCCTGAGACAGACGGTCTGATACAGAGGGTCTGATACAGACGGTCTGATACAGACGGTCTGATACAGACGGTCTGTGACAGTCGGTCTGAGACGCACGGTCTGAGACAGACGGTCTGAGACTGACGGTCTGAGACAGACGGTCTGAGACACGGTCTGAGACAGGCGGTCTGCGACAGACGGTCTGAGACAGACGGCCTGAGACAGGCGGTCTGCGACAGGGGGACAGGGACAGGCGAATAGACGCTGCGCGATAGCGGCAGACAGACTGAGAAGGACGGTCTGAGATAGGCCGACTGAGATAGACGGTCTGAGACAGACGGCCTGAGACAGACGGTCTGAGACAGACGCTCTGAGACAGACGGTCTGAGACAGACGGTCTGAGACAGACGGACTGAGACAGACGGTCTGAGACAGACGGTCTGAGACAGACGGTCTGAGACAGACGGTCTGAGACAGACGGTCTGAGACAGACGGTCTGAGACAGACGGTTCGAGGCAGAGGGATTGAGACAGACGGTCCGAGACTGGCGGTCTGATACAGACGGTCTGAGACAGACGGTCTGAGACAGACGGTCTGAGACAGACGGTCTGAGACAGACGGTCTGAGACAGACGGTCTGAGACAGACGGTCTGAGACAGACGGTCTGAGACAGACGGTCTGAGACAGACGGACTGAGACAGACGGTCTGAGACAGACGGTCTGAGACAGACGGTCTGAGACAGACGGTCTGAGACAGACGGTTCGAGGCAGAGGGATTGAGACAGACGGTCCGAGACTGGCGGTCTGATACAGACGGTCTGAGACAGACGGTCTGAGACAGGCGGTCAGAGACAGGCGGCCTGAGACAGACGGCCTGACACTGACGGTCTGAGACAGGCGGCCTGAGACAGACGGCCTGAGACAGACGGCCTGAGACACACGGTTCGAGACAGAGGGATTGAGACAGACGGTCTGAGACAGAAGGTCTGAGACAGGCGGTCTGAGACAGGCGGTCTGAGACAGACGGCCTGAGACAGACGGTTCGAGACAGAGGGATTGAGACAGACGGTCTGAGACAGATGGTCTGAGACAGACGGTCTGAGACAGGCGGTCTGAGACAGACGGTCTGAGACAGACGGTCAGAGACAGGCGGCCTGACACAGACGGCCTGAGACAGACGGTCTGTGACAGTCGGTCTGAGACGCACGGTCTGAGACAGACGGTCTGAGACAGACGGTCTGAGACAGACGGTCTGTGACAGTCGGTCTGAGACGCACGGTCTGAGACAGACGGTCCGAGACAGACGGTTCGAGACAGAGGGATTGAGACAGACGGTCTGAGACTGGCGGTCTGATACAGACGGTCTGAGACAGACGGTCTGAGACAGGCGGTCAGAGACAGGCGGCCTGAGACAGACGGCCTGACACAGACGGTCTGAGACAGGCGGCCTGAGACAGACGGCCTGAGACAGACGGCCTGAGACAGACGGTCTGAGACAGACGGTCTTAGACAGACGGTCTTAGACATACGGTCTGAGACAGACGGTCTGAGACAGACGGTCTGAGACAGACGGTCTGAGACAGACGGTCTGAGACAGACGGTCTGAGACAGACGGTCTGAGACAGGCGGTCTGAGACAGGCGGTCTGAGACAGACGGTCTGAGACAGACGGTCTGAGACAGACGGTCTGAGACAGTCGGTCTGAGACAGACGGTCTGAGACAGACTGTCTGACACAGACGGTCTGAGACAGACGGTTCGAGACAGAGGGATTGAGACAGACGGTCTGAGACAGACGGTCTGAGACAGACGGTCTGAGACAGGCGGTCTGATACAGACGGTCTGAGACAGACGGTCAGAGACAGGCGGCCTGAGACAGACGGCCTGAGACAGACGGTCTGATACAGAGGGTCTGATACAGACGGTCTGATACAGACGGTCTGATACAGACGGTCTGTGACAGTCGGTCTGAGACGCACGGTCTGAGACAGACGGTCTGAGACTGACGGTCTGAGACAGACGGTCTGAGACACGGTCTGAGACAGGCGGTCTGCGACAGACGGTCTGAGACAGACGGCCTGAGACAGGCGGTCTGCGACAGGGGGACAGGGACAGGCGAATAGACGCTGCGCGATAGCGGCAGACAGACTGAGAAGGACGGTCTGAGATAGGCTGACTGAGATAGACGGTCTGAGACAGACGGCCTGAGACAGACGGTCTGAGACAGACGCTCTGAGACAGACGGTCTGAGACAGACGGTCTGAGACAGACGGACTGAGACAGACGGTCTGAGACAGACGGTCTGAGACAGACGGTCTGAGACAGACGGTCTGAGACAGACGGTCTGAGACAGACGGTCTGAGACAGACGGTTCGAGGCAGAGGGATTGAGACAGACGGTCCGAGACTGGCGGTCTGATACAGACGGTCTGAGACAGACGGTCTGAGACAGACGGTCTGACACAGACGGTCTGAGACAGACGGTCTGAGACAGACGGTCTGAGACAGACGGTCTGAGACAGACGGTCTGAGACAGACGGTCTGAGACAGACGGACTGAGACAGACGGACTGAGACAGACGGTCTGAGACAGACGGTCTGAGACAGACGGTCTGAGACAGACGGTTCGAGGCAGAGGGATTGAGACAGACGGTCCGAGACTGGCGGTCTGATACAGACGGTCTGAGACAGACGGTCTGAGACAGGCGGTCAGAGACAGGCGGCCTGAGACAGACGGCCTGACACTGACGGTCTGAGACAGGCGGCCTGAGACAGACGGCCTGAGACAGACGGCCTGAGACACACGGTTCGAGACAGAGGGATTGAGACAGACGGTCTGAGACAGAAGGTCTGAGACAGGCGGTCTGAGACAGGCGGTCTGAGACAGACGGCCTGAGACAGACGGTTCGAGACAGAGGGATTGAGACAGACGGTCTGAGACAGATGGTCTGAGACAGACGGTCTGAGACAGGCGGTCTGAGACAGACGGTCTGAGACAGACGGTCAGAGACAGGCGGCCTGACACAGACGGCCTGAGACAGACGGTCTGTGACAGTCGGTCTGAGACGCACGGTCTGAGACAGACGGTCTGAGACAGACGGTCTGAGACAGACGGTCTGTGACAGTCGGTCTGAGACGCACGGTCTGAGACAGACGGTCCGAGACAGACGGTTCGAGACAGAGGGATTGAGACAGACGGTCTGAGACTGGCGGTCTGATACAGACGGTCTGAGACAGACGGTCTGAGACAGGCGGTCAGAGACAGGCGGCCTGAGACAGACGGCCTGACACAGACGGTCTGAGACAGGCGGCCTGAGACAGACGGCCTGAGACAGACGGCCTGAGACAGACGGTCTGAGACAGACGGTCTGAGACAGACGGCCTGAGACACACGGTTCGAGACAGAGGGATTGAGACAGACGGTCTAAGACAGAAGGTCTGAGACAGGCGGTCTGAGACAGGCGGCCTGAGACAGACGGCCTGACACAGACGGTCTGAGACAGGCGGCCTGAGACAGACGGCCTGAGACACGCGGCCTGAGACAGACGGCCTGACACAGACGGTCTGAGACAGGCGGCCTGAGACAGACGGTTCGAGACAGAGGGATTGAGACAGACGGTCTGAGACAGAAGGTCTGAGACAGGCGGTCTGAGACAGGCGGTCTGAGACAGACGGCCTGAGACAGACGGTCAGAGACAGGCGGCCTGAGACAGACGGCCTGATACAGACGGTCTGAGACAGACGGTCCGAGACAGACGGTCTGAGACAGACGGTCAGAGACAGGCGGCCTGAGACAGACGGCCTGAGACAGACGGTCTGAGACAGACGGTCTGAGAGAGACGGTCTGAGACAGGCGGTCTGAGACAGACGGACAGGGACAGGCGAATAGACGCTGCCCGATAGCGGCAGACGGACTGAGACGGACGGTCTGAGATAGGCTGACTGAGATAGACGGTCTGAGACAGACGCTCTGAGACAGACAGTCTGAGACAGACGGTCTGAGACAGACGGTCTGAGACAGACGGTCTGAGACAGGCGGTCTGAGGCAGGCGGTCTGAGACAGACGGTCGGAGACAGACGGCCTGAGACTGACGGTCTGAGACAGACGGTCTGAGACAGACGGTCTGAGACAGACGGTCTGAGACAGACGGTCTGAGACAGACGGTCTGAGACAGACGGTCGGAGACAGACGGTCTGAGACAGACGGTCTGAGACAGACGGTCTGAGACAGACGGTCTGAGACAGGCGGTCTGAGACAGGCGGTCTGAGACAGGCGGTCTGAGACAGGCGGTCTGAGACAGACGGTCTGAGACAGACGGTCGGAGACAGACGGTCTGAGACAGACGGTCTGAGACAGACGGTCTGAGACAGGCGGTCTGAGGCAGGCGGTCTGAGGCAGGCGGTCTGAGACAGACGGTCGGAGACAGACGGCCTGAGACACACGGTCTGAGACAGACGGTCTGAGACAGACGGTCTGAGACAGACGGTCTGAGACAGGCGGTCTGAGACAGGCGGTCTGAGACAGACGGTCTGAGACAGACGGTCGGAGACAGACGGTCTGAGACAGACGGTCTGAGACAGACGGTCTGAGACAGACGGTCTGAGACAGACGGTCTGAGACAGAAGGTTCGAGACAGAGGGATTGAGACAGACGGTCTGAGACAGACGGTCTGAGACAGACGGTCTGAGACAGACGGTCTTAGACAGACGGTCTTAGACATACGGCCTGAGACAGACAGTCTGAGACAGACACTCTGAGACAGACAGTCTGATACAGACGGTCTGAGACAGACGGTCTGAGACAGACGGTCTGAGACAGTCGGTCTGAGACAGACGGTCTGAGACAGACGGTCTGACACAGACGGTCTGAGACAGACGGTTCGAGACAGAGGGATTGAGACAGACGGTCTGAGACAGACGGTCTGAGACAGGCGGTCTGAGGCAGGCGGTCTGAGGCAGGCGGTCTGAGACAGACGGTCGGAGACAGACGGCCTGAGACACACGGTCTGAGACAGACGGTCGGAGACAGACGGCCTGAGACAGACTGTCTGAGACAGACGGTCTGAGACAGACGGTCTAAGACAGAGGGATTGAGACAGACGGTCTGAGACAGGCGGTCTGAGGCAGGCGGTCTGAGGCAGGCGGTCTGAGACAGACGGTCGGAGACAGACGGCCTGAGACACACGGTCTGAGACAGACGGTCTGAGACAGTCGGTCGGAGACAGACGGCCTGAGACAGACGGTCTGAGACAGACGGTCTGAGACAGACGGTCTGAGACAGACGGTCTGAGACAGACGGTCTGAGACAGACGGTCTGAGACAGACGGTCTGAGACAGACGGTCTGAGACAGACGGTCTGAGACAGACGGTCTGAGACAGACGGTCTGAGACAGACTGTCTTAGACAGACGGTCTTAGACATACGGTCTGAGACAGACGGTCTGAGACAGACGGTCTGAGACAGACGGTCTGAGACAGACGGTCTGAGACAGACGGTCTGAGACAGACGGTCTGAGACAGACGGTCTGAGACAGGCGGTCTGAGACAGGCGGTCTGAGACAGACGGTCTGAGACAGACGGTCTGAGACAGACGGTCTGAGACAGTCGGTCTGAGACAGACGGTCTGAGACAGACGGTCTGACACAGACGGTCTGAGACAGACGGTTCGAGACAGAGGGATTGAGACAGACGGTCTGAGACAGACGGTCTGAGACAGACGGTCTGAGACAGGCGGTCTGATACAGACGGTCTGAGACAGACGGTCAGAGACAGGCGGCCTGAGACAGACGGCCTGAGACAGACGGTCTGATACAGAGGGTCTGATACAGACGGTCTGATACAGACGGTCTGATACAGACGGTCTGATACAGACGGTCTGATACAGACGGTCTGATACAGACGGTCTGTGACAGGGGGACAGGGACAGGCGAATAGACGCTGCGCGATAGCGGCAGACAGACTGAGAAGGACGGTCTGAGATAGGCTGACTGAGATAGACGGTCTGAGACAGGCGGCCTGAGACTGACGGTCTGAGACAGACGGTCTGAGACACGGTCTGAGACAGGCGGTCTGCGACAGACGGTCTGAGACAGACGGCCTGAGACAGGCGGTCTGCGACAGGGGGACAGGGACAGGCGAATAGACGCTGCGCGATAGCGGCAGACAGACTGAGAAGGACGGTCTGAGATAGGCTGACTGAGATAGACGGTCTGAGACAGACGGCCTGAGACAGACGGTCTGAGACAGACGCTCTGAGACAGACGGTCTGAGACAGACGGTCAGAGACAGGCGGCCTGAGACAGACGGCCTGACACAGACGGTCTGAGACAGGCGGCCTGAGACAGACGGCCTGAGACAGACGGCCTGAGACAGACGGTCTGAGACAGACGGTCTGAGACAGACGGTCGGAGACAGACGGCCTGAGACAGACGGTCTGAGACAGACGGTCTGAGACAGACGGTCTGAGACAGACGGCCTGACACAGACGGTCTGAGACAGGCGGCCTGAGACAGACGGCCTGAGACAGACGGCCTGAGACAGACGGTCTGAGACGCACGGTCTGAGACAGACGGTCCGAGACAGACGGTTCGAGACAGAGGGATTGAGACAGACGGTCTGAGACTGGCGGTCTGATACAGACGGTCTGAGACAGACGGTCTGAGACAGGCGGTCAGAGACAGGCGGCCTGAGACAGACGGCCTGACACAGACGGTCTGAGACAGGCGGCCTGAGACAGACGGCCTGAGACAGACGGCCTGAGACAGACGGTCTGAGACAGACGGTCTGAGACAGACGGCCTGAGACACACGGTTCGAGACAGAGGGATTGAGACAGACGGTCTAAGACAGAAGGTCTGAGACAGGCGGTCTGAGACAGGCGGCCTGAGACAGACGGCCTGACACAGACGGTCTGAGACAGGCGGCCTGAGACAGACGGCCTGAGACACGCGGCCTGAGACAGACGGCCTGACACAGACGGTCTGAGACAGGCGGCCTGAGACAGACGGTTCGAGACAGAGGGATTGAGACAGACGGTCTGAGACAGAAGGTCTGAGACAGGCGGTCTGAGACAGGCGGTCTGAGACAGACGGCCTGAGACAGACGGTCAGAGACAGGCGGCCTGAGACAGACGGCCTGATACAGACGGTCTGAGACAGACGGTCCGAGACAGACGGTCTGAGACAGACGGTCAGAGACAGGCGGCCTGAGACAGACGGCCTGAGACAGACGGTCTGAGACAGACGGTCTGAGAGAGACGGTCTGAGACAGGCGGTCTGAGACAGACGGACAGGGACAGGCGAATAGACGCTGCCCGATAGCGGCAGACGGACTGAGACGGACGGTCTGAGATAGGCTGACTGAGATAGACGGTCTGAGACAGACGCTCTGAGACAGACAGTCTGAGACAGACGGTCTGAGACAGACGGTCTGAGACAGACGGTCTGAGACAGGCGGTCTGAGGCAGGCGGTCTGAGACAGACGGTCGGAGACAGACGGCCTGAGACTGACGGTCTGAGACAGACGGTCTGAGACAGACGGTCTGAGACAGACGGTCTGAGACAGACGGTCTGAGACAGACGGTCTGAGACAGGCGGTCAGAGACAGGCGGCCTGAGACAGACGGCCTGACACAGACGGTCTGAGACAGGCGGCCTGAGACAGACGGCCTGAGACAGACGGTCTGAGACAGACGGTCTGAGACAGACGGCCTGAGACACACGGTTCGAGACAGAGGGATTGAGACAGACGCTCTGAGACAGAAGGTCTGAGACAGGCGGCCTGAGACAGGCGGTCTGAGACAGACGGCCTGAGACAGACGGTTCGAGACAGAGGGATGGAGACAGATGGTCTGAGACAGATGGTCTGAGACAGACGGTCTGAGACAGAGGGATTGAGACAGACGGTCTGAGACAGACGGTCTGAGACAGGCGGTCTGAGGCAGGCGGTCTGAGGCAGGCGGTCTGAGACAGACGGTCGGAGACAGACGGCCTGAGACACACGGTCTGAGACAGACGGTCTGAGACAGACGGTCTGAGACAGACGGTCTGAGACAGGCGGTCTGAGACAGGCGGTCTGAGACAGACGGTCTGAGACAGACGGTCGGAGACAGACGGTCTGAGACAGACGGTCTGAGACAGACGGTCTGAGACAGACGGTCTGAGACAGACGGTCTGAGACAGAAGGTTCGAGACAGAGGGATTGAGACAGACGGTCTGAGACAGACGGTCTGAGACAGACGGTCTGAGACAGACGGTCTTAGACAGACGGTCTTAGACATACGGCCTGAGACAGACAGTCTGAGACAGACACTCTGAGACAGACAGTCTGATACAGACGGTCTGAGACAGACGGTCTGAGACAGACGGTCTGAGACAGTCGGTCTGAGACAGACGGTCTGAGACAGACGGTCTGACACAGACGGTCTGAGACAGACGGTTCGAGACAGAGGGATTGAGACAGACGGTCTGAGACAGACGGTCTGAGACAGGCGGTCTGAGGCAGGCGGTCTGAGGCAGGCGGTCTGAGACAGACGGTCGGAGACAGACGGCCTGAGACACACGGTCTGAGACAGACGGTCGGAGACAGACGGCCTGAGACAGACTGTCTGAGACAGACGGTCTGAGACAGACGGTCTAAGACAGAGGGATTGAGACAGACGGTCTGAGACAGGCGGTCTGAGGCAGGCGGTCTGAGGCAGGCGGTCTGAGACAGACGGTCGGAGACAGACAGCCTGAGACACACGGTCTGAGACAGACGGTCTGAGACAGTCGGTCGGAGACAGACGGCCTGAGACAGACGGTCTGAGACAGACGGTCTGAGACAGACGGTCTGAGACAGACGGTCTGAGACAGACGGTCTGAGACAGACGGTCTGAGACAGACGGTCTGAGACAGACGGTCTGAGACAGACGGTCTGAGACAGACGGTCTGAGACAGACTGTCTTAGACAGACGGTCTTAGACATACGGTCTGAGACAGACGGTCTGAGACAGACGGTCTGAGACAGACGGTCTGAGACAGACGGTCTGAGACAGACGGTCTGAGACAGACGGTCTGAGACAGACGGTCTGAGACAGACGGTCTGAGACAGGCGGTCTGAGACAGACGGTCTGAGACAGACGGTCTGAGACAGACGGTCTGAGACAGACGGTCTGAGACAGTCGGTCTGAGACAGACGGTCTGAGACAGACGGTCTGACACAGACGGTCTGAGACAGACGGTTCGAGACAGAGGGATTGAGACAGACGGTCTGAGACAGACGGTCTGAGACAGACGGTCTGAGACAGGCGGTCTGATACAGACGGTCTGAGACAGACGGTCAGAGACAGGCGGCCTGAGACAGACGGCCTGAGACAGACGGTCTGATACAGAGGGTCTGATACAGACGGTCTGATACAGACGGTCTGATACAGACGGTCTGATACAGACGGTCTGATACAGACGGTCTGATACAGACGGTCTGTGACAGTCGGTCTGAGACGCACGGTCTGAGACAGACGGTCTGAGACTGACGGTCTGAGACAGACGGTCTGAGACACGGTCTGAGACAGGCGGTCTGCGACAGACGGTCTGAGACAGACGGCCTGAGACAGGCGGTCTGCGACAGGGGGACAGGGACAGGCGAATAGACGCTGCGCGATAGCGGCAGACAGACTGAGAAGGACGGTCTGAGATAGGCTGACTGAGATAGACGGTCTGAGACAGACGGCCTGAGACAGACGGTCTGAGACAGACGCTCTGAGACAGACGGTCTGAGACAGACGGTCAGAGACAGGCGGCCTGAGACAGACGGCCTGACACAGACGGTCTGAGACAGGCGGCCTGAGACAGACGGCCTGAGACAGACGGCCTGAGACAGACGGTCTGAGACAGACGGTCTGAGACAGACGGTCGGAGACAGACGGCCTGAGACAGACGGTCTGAGACAGACGGTCTGAGACAGACGGTCTGAGACAGACGGTCTGAGACAGACGGTCTGAGACAGACGGTCTGAGACAGACGGTCTGAGACAGGCGGTCAGAGACAGGCGGCCTGAGACAGACGGCCTGACACAGACGGTCTGAGACAGGCGGCCTGAGACAGACGGCCTGAGACAGACGGCCTGAGACAGACGGTCTGAGACAGACGGTCTGAGACAGACGGTCTGAGACAGACGGTCTGAGACAGACGGTCTGAGACAGGCGGTCTGAGACAGACGGTTCGAGACAGAGGGATTGAGACAGACGGTCTGAGACAGACGGTCTGAGACAGACGGTCTGAGACAGGCGGTCTGATACAGACAGTCTGATACAGACGGTCTGAGACAGACGGTCTGAGACAGACGGTCTGAGACAGTCGGTCTGAGACAGACGGTCTGAGACAGACGGTCTGACACAGACGGTCTGAGACAGACGGTTCGAGACAGAGGGATTGAGACAGACGGTCTGAGACAGACGGTCTGAGACAGGCGGTCTGAGGCAGGCGGTCTGAGGCAGGCGGTCTGAGACAGACGGTCGGAGACAGACGGTCTGAGACAGACGGTCGGAGACAGACGGTCTGAGACAGACGGTCTGAGACAGACGGTCTGAGACAGACGGTCTGAGACAGACGGTCTGAGACAGACGGTCTGAGACAGACGGTCTGAGACAGACGGTCTGAGACAGAAGGTTCGAGACAGAGGGATTGAGACAGACGGTCTGAGACAGACGGTCTGAGACAGACGGTCTGAGACAGGCGGTCTGAGGCAGGCGGTCTGAGGCAGGCGGTCTGAGACAGACGGTCGGAGACAGACGGCCTGAGACACACGGTCTGAGACAGACGGTCTGAGACAGACGGTCTGAGACAGACGGTCTGAGACAGGCGGTCTGAGACAGGCGGTCTGAGACAGACGGTCTGAGACAGACGGTCGGAGACAGACGGTCTGAGACAGACGGTCTGAGACAGACGGTCTGAGACAGACGGTCTGAGACAGACGGTCTGAGACGGAAGGTTCGAGACAGAGGGATTGAGACAGACGGTCTGAGACAGACGGTCTGAGACAGACGGTCTTAGACAGACGGTCTTAGACATACGGCCTGAGACAGACAGTCTGAGACAGACACTCTGAGACAGGCGGTCTGAGACAGACGGTGTGAGACAGACGGTCGGAGACAGACGGTCTGAGACAGACGGTCTGAGACAGACGGTCTGAGACAGACGGTCTGAGACAGACGGTCTGAGACAGAAGGTTCGAGACAGAGGGATTGAGACAGACGGTCTGAGACAGACGGTCTGAGACAGACGGTCTTAGACAGACGGTCTTAGACATACGGCCTGAGACAGACAGTCTGAGACAGACACTCTGAGACAGACAGTCTGATACAGACGGTCTGAGACAGACGGTTCGAGACAGAGGGATTGAGACAGACGGTCTGAGACAGACGGTCTGAGACAGGCGGTCTGAGGCAGGCGGTCTGAGGCAGGCGGTCTGAGACAGACGGTCGGAGACAGACGGCCTGAGACACACGGTCTGAGACAGACGGTCTGAGACAGACGGTCTGAGACAGACGGTCTGAGACAGACGGTCTGAGACAGACGGTCTGAGACAGAAGGTTCGAGACAGAGGGATTGAGACAGACGGTCTGAGACAGACGGTCTGAGACAGACGGTCTTAGACAGACGGTCTTAGACATACGGCCTGAGACAGACAGTCTGAGACAGACACTCTGAGACAGACAGTCTGATACAGACGGTCTGAGACAGACGGTCTGAGACAGACGGTCTGAGACAGTCGGTCTGAGACAGACGGTCTGAGACAGACGGTCTGACACAGACGGTCTGAGACAGACGGTTCGAGACAGAGGGATTGAGACAGACGGTCTGAGACAGACGGTCTGAGACAGGCGGTCTGAGGCAGGCGGTCTGAGGCAGGCGGTCTGAGACAGACGGTCGGAGACAGACGGCCTGAGACACACGGTCTGAGACAGACGGTCTGAGACAGACGGTCGGAGACAGACGGCCTGAGACAGACGGTCTGAGACAGACGGTCTGAGACAGAGGGATTGAGACAGACGGTCTGAGACAGACGGTCTGAGACAGGCGGTCTGAGGCAGGCGGTCTGAGGCAGGCGGTCTGAGACAGACGGTCGGAGACAGACGGCCTGAGACACACGGTCTGAGACAGACGGTCTGAGACAGTCGGTCGGAGACAGACGGCCTGAGACAGACGGTCTGAGACAGACGGTCTGAGACAGACGGTCTGAGACAGACGGTCTGAGACAGACGGTCTGAGACAGACGGTCTGAGACAGACGGTCTGAGACAGACTGTCTTAGACAGACGGTCTTAGACATACGGTCTGAGACAGACGGTCTGAGACAGACGGTCTGAGACAGACGGTCTGAGACAGACGGTCTGAGACAGACGGTCTGAGACAGACGGTCTGAGACAGGCGGTCTGAGACAGACGGTTCGAGACAGAGGGATTGAGACAGACGGTCTGAGACAGACGGTCTGAGACAGACGGTCTGAGACAGGCGGTCTGATACAGACGGTCTGAGACAGACGGTCAGAGACAGGCGGCCTGAGACAGACGGCCTGAGACAGACGGTCTGATACAGAGGGTCTGATACAGACGGTCTGATACAGACGGTCTGATGCAGACGGTCTGTGACAGTCGGTCTGAGACGCACGGTCTGAGACAGACGGTCTGAGACTGACGGTCTGAGACAGACGGTCTGAGACACGGTCTGAGACAGGCGGTCTGCGACAGACGGTCTGAGACAGACGGCCTGAGACAGGCGGTCTGCGACAGGGGGACAGGGACAGGCGAATAGACGCTGCGCGATAGCGGCAGACAGACTGAGAAGGACGGTCTGAGATAGGCTGACTGAGATAGACGGTCTGAGACAGACGGCCTGAGACAGACGGTCTGAGACAGACGCTCTGAGACAGACGGTCTGAGACAGACGGTCTGAGACAGACGGTCTGAGACAGACGGTCTGAGACAGACGGTCTGAGACAGACGGTCTGAGACAGACGGTTCGAGGCAGAGGGATTGAGACAGACGGTCCGAGACTGGCGGTCTGATACAGACGGTCTGAGACAGACGGTCTGAGACAGACGGTCTGAGACAGACGGTCTGAGACAGACGGTCTGAGACAGACGGACTGAGACAGACGGTCTGAGACAGACGGTCTGAGACAGACGGTCTGAGACAGACGGTCTGAGACAGACGGTTCGAGGCAGAGGGATTGAGACAGACGGTCCGAGACTGGCGGTCTGATACAGACGGTCTGAGACAGACGGTCTGAGACAGGCGGTCAGAGACAGGCGGCCTGAGACAGACGGCCTGACACTGACGGTCTGAGACAGGCGGCCTGAGACAGACGGCCTGAGACAGACGGCCTGAGACACACGGTTCGAGACAGAGGGATTGAGACAGACGGTCTGAGACAGAAGGTCTGAGACAGGCGGTCTGAGACAGACGGCCTGAGACAGACGGTTCGAGACAGAGGGATTGAGACAGACGGTCTGAGACAGATGGTCTGAGACAGACGGTCTGAGACAGGCGGTCTGAGACAGACGGTCTGAGACAGACGGTCAGAGACAGGCGGCCTGACACAGACGGCCTGAGACAGACGGTCTGTGACAGTCGGTCTGAGACGCACGGTCTGAGACAGACGGTCTGAGACAGACGGTCTGAGACAGACGGTCTGTGACAGTCGGTCTGAGACGCACGGTCTGAGACAGACGGTCCGAGACAGACGGTTCGAGACAGAGGGATTGAGACAGACGGTCTGAGACTGGCGGTCTGATACAGACGGTCTGAGACAGACGGTCTGAGACAGGCGGTCTGAGACAGGCGGCCTGAGACAGACGGCCTGACACAGACGGTCTGAGACAGGCGGCCTGAGACAGACGGCCTGAGACAGACGGTCTGAGACAGACGGTCTGAGACAGACGGCCTGAGACACACGGTTCGAGACAGAGGGATTGAGACAGACGGTCTGAGACAGAAGGTCTGAGACAGGCGGTCTGAGACAGGCGGCCTGAGACAGACGGCCTGACACAGACGGTCTGAGACTGACGGTCTGAGACAGACGGCCTGAGACACACGGTTCGAGACAGAGGGATTGAGACAGACGGTCTGAGACAGAAGGTCTGAGACAGGCGGCCTGAGACAGGCGGCCTGAGACAGGCGGTCTGAGACAGACGGCCTGAGACAGACGGTTCGAGACAGAGGGATTGAGACAGATGGTCTGAGACAGATGGTCTGAGACAGACGGTCTGAGACAGAGGGATTGAGACAGACGGTCTGAGACAGACGGTCTGAGACAGGCGGTCTGAGGCAGGCGGTCTGAGGCAGGCGGTCTGAGACAGACGGTCGGAGACAGACGGCCTGAGACACACGGTCTGAGACAGACGGTCTGAGACAGACGGTCTGAGACAGACGGTCTGAGACAGGCGGTCTGAGACAGGCGGTCTGAGACAGACGGTCTGAGACAGACGGTCGGAGACAGACGGTCTGAGACAGACGGTCTGAGACAGACGGTCTGAGACAGACGGTCTGAGACAGACGGTCTGAGACAGAAGGTTCGAGACAGAGGGATTGAGACAGACGGTCTGAGACAGACGGTCTGAGACAGACGGTCTTAGACAGACGGTCTTAGACATACGGCCTGAGACAGACAGTCTGAGACAGACACTCTGAGACAGACAGTCTGATACAGACGGTCTGAGACAGACGGTCTGAGACAGACGGTCTGATACAGTCGGTCTGAGACAGACGGTCTGAGACAGACGGTCTGACACAGACGGTCTGAGACAGACGGTTCGAGGCAGAGGGATTGAGACAGACGGTCCGAGACTGGCGGTCTGATACAGACGGTCTGAGACAGACGGTCTGAGACAGGCGGTCAGAGACAGGCGGCCTGAGACAGACGGCCTGACACTGACGGTCTGAGACAGGCGGCCTGAGACAGACGGCCTGAGACAGACGGCCTGAGACACACGGTTCGAGACAGAGGGATTGAGACAGACGGTCTGAGACAGAAGGTCTGAGACAGGCGGTCTGAGACAGGCGGTCTGAGACAGACGGCCTGAGACAGACGGTTCGAGACAGAGGGATTGAGACAGACGGTCTGAGACAGATGGTCTGAGACAGACGGTCTGAGACAGGCGGTCTGAGACAGACGGTCTGAGACAGACGGTCAGAGACAGGCGGCCTGACACAGACGGCCTGAGACAGACGGTCTGTGACAGTCGGTCTGAGACGCACGGTCTGAGACAGACGGTCTGAGACAGACGGTCTGACACAGACGGTCTGTGACAGTCGGTCTGAGACGCACGGTCTGAGACAGACGGTCCGAGACAGACGGTTCGAGACAGAGGGATTGAGACAGACGGTCTGAGACTGGCGGTCTGATACAGACGGTCTGAGACAGACGGTCTGAGACAGGCGGTCTGAGACAGGCGGCCTGAGACAGACGGCCTGACACAGACGGTCTGAGACAGGCGGCCTGAGACAGACGGCCTGAGACAGACGGTCTGAGACAGACGGTCTGAGACAGACGGCCTGAGACACACGGTTCGAGACAGAGGGATTGAGACAGACGGTCTGAGACAGAAGGTCTGAGACAGGCGGTCTGAGACAGGCGGCCTGAGACAGACGGCCTGACACAGACGGTCTGAGACTGACGGTCTGAGACAGACGGCCTGAGACACACGGTTCGAGACAGAGGGATTGAGACAGACGGTCTGAGACAGAAGGTCTGAGACAGGCGGCCTGAGACAGGCGGTCTGAGACAGACGGTCCGAGACAGACGGTTCGAGACAGAGGGATTGAGACAGACGGTCTGAGACAGACGGTCTGAGACAGAAGGTTCGAGACAGAGGGATTGAGACAGACGGTCTGAGACAGACGGTCTGAGACAGACGGTCTTAGACAGACGGTCTTAGACATACGGCCTGAGACAGACAGTCTGAGACAGACACTCTGAGACAGACAGTCTGATACAGACGGTCTGAGACAGACGGTTCGAGACAGAGGGATTGAGACAGACGGTCTGAGACAGACGGTCTGAGACAGGCGGTCTGAGGCAGGCGGTCTGAGGCAGGCGGTCTGAGACAGACGGTCGGAGACAGACGGCCTGAGACACACGGTCTGAGACAGACGGTCTGAGACAGACGGTCTGAGACAGACGGTCTGAGACAGACGGTCTGAGACAGACGGTCTGAGACAGAAGGTTCGAGACAGAGGGATTGAGACAGACGGTCTGAGACAGACGGTCTGAGACAGACGGTCTTAGACAGACGGTCTTAGACATACGGCCTGAGACAGACAGTCTGAGACAGACACTCTGAGACAGACAGTCTGATACAGACGGTCTGAGACAGACGGTCTGAGACAGACGGTCTGAGACAGTCGGTCTGAGACAGACGGTCTGAGACAGACGGTCTGACACAGACGGTCTGAGACAGACGGTTCGAGACAGAGGGATTGAGACAGACGGTCTGAGACAGACGGTCTGAGACAGGCGGTCTGAGGCAGGCGGTCTGAGGCAGGCGGTCTGAGACAGACGGTCGGAGACAGACGGCCTGAGACACACGGTCTGAGACAGACGGTCTGAGACAGACGGTCGGAGACAGACGGCCTGAGACAGACGGTCTGAGACAGACGGTCTGAGACAGAGGGATTGAGACAGACGGTCTGAGACAGACGGTCTGAGACAGGCGGTCTGAGGCAGGCGGTCTGAGGCAGGCGGTCTGAGACAGACGGTCGGAGACAGACGGCCTGAGACACACGGTCTGAGACAGACGGTCTGAGACAGTCGGTCGGAGACAGACGGCCTGAGACAGACGGTCTGAGACAGACGGTCTGAGACAGACGGTCTGAGACAGACGGTCTGAGACAGACGGTCTGAGACAGACGGTCTGAGACAGACGGTCTGAGACAGACTGTCTTAGACAGACGGTCTTAGACATACGGTCTGAGACAGACGGTCTGAGACAGACGGTCTGAGACAGACGGTCTGAGACAGACGGTCTGAGACAGACGGTCTGAGACAGACGGTCTGAGACAGACGGTCTGAGACAGGCGGTCTGAGACAGACGGTTCGAGACAGAGGGATTGAGACAGACGGTCTGAGACAGACGGTCTGAGACAGACGGTCTGAGACAGGCGGTCTAATACAGACGGTCTGAGACAGACGGTCAGAGACAGGCGGCCTGAGACAGACGGCCTGAGACAGACGGTCTGATACAGAGGGTCTGATACAGACGGTCTGATACAGACGGTCTGATGCAGACGGTCTGTGACAGTCGGTCTGAGACGCACGGTCTGAGACAGACGGTCTGAGACTGACGGTCTGAGACAGACGGTCTGAGACACGGTCTGAGACAGGCGGTCTGCGACAGACGGTCTGAGACAGACGGCCTGAGACAGGCGGTCTGCGACAGGGGGACAGGGACAGGCGAATAGACGCTGCGCGATAGCGGCAGACAGACTGAGAAGGACGGTCTGAGATAGGCTGACTGAGATAGACGGTCTGAGACAGACGGCCTGAGACAGACGGTCTGAGACAGACGCTCTGAGACAGACGGTCTGAGACAGACGGTCTGAGACAGACGGTCTGAGACAGACGGTCTGAGACAGACGGTCTGAGACAGACGGTCTGAGACAGACGGTTCGAGGCAGAGGGATTGAGACAGACGGTCCGAGACTGGCGGTCTGATACAGACGGTCTGAGACAGACGGTCTGAGACAGACGGTCTGAGACAGACGGTCTGAGACAGACGGTCTGAGACAGACGGTCTGAGACAGACGGACTGAGACAGACGGTCTGAGACAGACGGTCTGAGACAGACGGTCTGAGACAGACGGTCTGAGACAGACGGTTCGAGGCAGAGGGATTGAGACAGACGGTCCGAGACTGGCGGTCTGATACAGACGGTCTGAGACAGACGGTCTGAGACAGGCGGTCAGAGACAGGCGGCCTGAGACAGACGGCCTGACACTGACGGTCTGAGACAGGCGGCCTGAGACAGACGGCCTGAGACAGACGGCCTGAGACACACGGTTCGAGACAGAGGGATTGAGACAGACGGTCTGAGACAGAAGGTCTGAGACAGGCGGTCTGAGACAGACGGCCTGAGACAGACGGTTCGAGACAGAGGGATTGAGACAGACGGTCTGAGACAGATGGTCTGAGACAGACGGTCTGAGACAGGCGGTCTGAGACAGACGGTCTGAGACAGACGGTCAGAGACAGGCGGCCTGACACAGACGGCCTGAGACAGACGGTCTGTGACAGTCGGTCTGAGACGCACGGTCTGAGACAGACGGTCTGAGACAGACGGTCTGAGACAGACGGTCTGTGACAGTCGGTCTGAGACGCACGGTCTGAGACAGACGGTCCGAGACAGACGGTTCGAGACAGAGGGATTGAGACAGACGGTCTGAGACTGGCGGTCTGATACAGACGGTCTGAGACAGACGGTCTGAGACAGGCGGTCTGAGACAGGCGGCCTGAGACAGACGGCCTGACACAGACGGTCTGAGACAGGCGGCCTGAGACAGACGGCCTGAGACAGACGGTCTGAGACAGACGGTCTGAGACAGACGGCCTGAGACACACGGTTCGAGACAGAGGGATCGAGACAGACGGTCTGAGACAGAAGGTCTGAGACAGGCGGTCTGAGACAGGCGGCCTGAGACAGACGGCCTGACACAGACGGTCTGAGACTGACGGTCTGAGACAGACGGCCTGAGACACACGGTTCGAGACAGAGGGATTGAGACAGACGGTCTGAGACAGAAGGTCTGAGACAGGCGGCCTGAGACAGGCGGTCTGAGACAGACGGCCTGAGACAGACGGTTCGAGACAGAGGGATTGAGACAGATGGTCTGAGACAGATGGTCTGAGACAGACGGTCTGAGACAGAGGGATTGAGACAGACGGTCTGAGACAGACGGTCTGAGACAGGCGGTCTGAGGCAGGCGGTCTGAGGCAGGCGGTCTGAGACAGACGGTCGGAGACAGACGGCCTGAGACACACGGTCTGAGACAGACGGTCTGAGACAGACGGTCTGAGACAGACGGTCTGAGACAGGCGGTCTGAGACAGGCGGTCTGAGACAGACGGTCTGAGACAGACGGTCGGAGACAGACGGTCTGAGACAGACGGTCTGAGACAGACGGTCTGAGACAGACGGTCTGAGACAGACGGTCTGAGACAGAAGGTTCGAGACAGAGGGATTGAGACAGACGGTCTGAGACAGACGGTCTGAGACAGACGGTCTTAGACAGACGGTCTTAGACATACGGCCTGAGACAGACAGTCTGAGACAGACACTCTGAGACAGACAGTCTGATACAGACGGTCTGAGACAGACGGTCTGAGACAGACGGTCTGATACAGTCGGTCTGAGACAGACGGTCTGAGACAGACGGTCTGACACAGACGGTCTGAGACAGACGGTTCGAGGCAGAGGGATTGAGACAGACGGTCCGAGACTGGCGGTCTGATACAGACGGTCTGAGACAGACGGTCTGAGACAGGCGGTCAGAGACAGGCGGCCTGAGACAGACGGCCTGACACTGACGGTCTGAGACAGGCGGCCTGAGACAGACGGCCTGAGACAGACGGCCTGAGACACACGGTTCGAGACAGAGGGATTGAGACAGACGGTCTGAGACAGAAGGTCTGAGACAGGCGGTCTGAGACAGGCGGTCTGAGACAGACGGCCTGAGACAGACGGTTCGAGACAGAGGGATTGAGACAGACGGTCTGAGACAGATGGTCTGAGACAGACGGTCTGAGACAGGCGGTCTGAGACAGACGGTCTGAGACAGACGGTCAGAGACAGGCGGCCTGACACAGACGGCCTGAGACAGACGGTCTGTGACAGTCGGTCTGAGACGCACGGTCTGAGACAGACGGTCTGAGACAGACGGTCTGACACAGACGGTCTGTGACAGTCGGTCTGAGACGCACGGTCTGAGACAGACGGTCCGAGACAGACGGTTCGAGACAGAGGGATTGAGACAGACGGTCTGAGACTGGCGGTCTGATACAGACGGTCTGAGACAGACGGTCTGAGACAGGCGGTCTGAGACAGGCGGCCTGAGACAGACGGCCTGACACAGACGGTCTGAGACAGGCGGCCTGAGACAGACGGCCTGAGACAGACGGTCTGAGACAGACGGTCTGAGACAGACGGCCTGAGACACACGGTTCGAGACAGAGGGATTGAGACAGACGGTCTGAGACAGAAGGTCTGAGACAGGCGGTCTGAGACAGGCGGCCTGAGACAGACGGCCTGACACAGACGGTCTGAGACTGACGGTCTGAGACAGACGGCCTGAGACACACGGTTCGAGACAGAGGGATTGAGACAGACGGTCTGAGACAGAAGGTCTGAGACAGGCGGCCTGAGACAGGCGGTCTGAGACAGACGGCCTGAGACAGACGGTTCGAGACAGAGGGATTGAGACAGATGGTCTGAGACAGATGGTCTGAGACAGACGGTCTGAGACAGAGGGATTGAGACAGACGGTCTGAGACAGACGGTCTGAGACAGGCGGTCTGAGGCAGGCGGTCTGAGGCAGGCGGTCTGAGACAGACGGTCGGAGACAGACGGCCTGAGACACACGGTCTGAGACAGACGGTCTGAGACAGACGGTCTGAGACAGACGGTCTGAGACAGGCGGTCTGAGACAGGCGGTCTGAGACAGACGGTCTGAGACAGACGGTCGGAGACAGACGGTCTGAGACAGACGGTCTGAGACAGACGGTCTGAGACAGACGGTCTGAGACAGACGGTCTGAGACAGAAGGTTCGAGACAGAGGGATTGAGACAGACGGTCTGAGACAGACGGTCTGAGACAGACGGTCTTAGACAGACGGTCTTAGACATACGGCCTGAGACAGACAGTCTGAGACAGACACTCTGAGACAGACAGTCTGATACAGACGGTCTGAGACAGACGGTCTGAGACAGACGGTCTGATACAGTCGGTCTGAGACAGACGGTCTGAGACAGACGGTCTGACACAGACGGTCTGAGACAGACGGTTCGAGACAGAGGGATTGAGACAGACGGTCTGAGACAGACGGTCTGAGACAGGCGGTCTGAGGCAGGCGGTCTGAGGCAGGCGGTCTGAGACAGACGGTCGGAGACAGACGGCCTGAGACACACGGTCTGAGACAGACGGTCTGAGACAGACGGTCGGAGACAGACGGCCTGAGACAGACGGTCTGAGACAGACGGTCTGAGACAGACGGTCTGAGACAGAGGGATTGAGACAGACGGTCTGAGACAGACGGTCTGAGACAGGCGGTCTGAGGCAGGCGGTCTGAGGCAGGCGGTCTGAGACAGACGGTCGGAGACAGACGGCCTGAGACACACGGTCTGAGACAGACGGTCTGAGACAGTCGGTCGGAGACAGACGGCCTGAGACAGACGGTCTGAGACAGACGGTCTGAGACAGACGGTCTGAGACAGACGGTCTGAGACAGACGGTCTGAGACAGACGGTCTGAGACAGACGGTCTGAGACAGACGGTCTGAGACAGACTGTCTTAGACAGACGGTCTTAGACATACGGTCTGAGACATACGGTCTGAGACAGACGGTCTGAGACAGACGGTCTGAGACAGACGGTCTGAGACAGACGGTCTGAGACAGACGGTCTGAGACAGGCGGTCTGAGACAGGCGGTCTGAGACAGACGGTCTGAGACAGACGGTCTGAGACAGACGGTCTGAGACAGTCGGTCTGAGACAGACGGTCTGAGACAGACGGTCTGACACAGACGGTCTGAGACAGACGGTTCGAGACAGAGGGATTGAGACAGACGGTCTGAGACAGACGGTCTGAGACAGACGGTCTGAGACAGGCGGTCAGATACAGACGGTCTGAGACAGACGGTCAGAGACAGGCGGCCTGAGACAGACGGCCTGAGACAGACGGTCTGATACAGAGGGTCTGATACAGACGGTCTGATACAGACGGTCTGATACAGACGGTCTGTGACAGTCGGTCTGAGACGCACGGTCTGAGACAGACGGTCTGAGACAGACGGTCTGAGACAGAGGGATTGAGACAGACGGTCTGAGACAGACGGTCTGAGACAGGCGGTCTGAGGCAGGCGGTCTGAGGCAGGCGGTCTGAGACAGACGGTCGGAGACAGACGGCCTGAGACACACGGTCTGAGACAGACGGTCTGAGACAGTCGGTCGGAGACAGACGGCCTGAGACAGACGGTCTGAGACAGACGGTCTGAGACAGACGGTCTGAGACAGACGGTCTGAGACAGACGGTCTGAGACAGACGGTCTGAGACAGACGGTCTGAGACAGACTGTCTTAGACAGACGGTCTTAGACATACGGTCTGAGACAGACGGTCTGAGACAGACGGTCTGAGACAGACGGTCTGAGACAGACGGTCTGAGACAGACGGTCTGAGACAGACGGTCTGAGACAGACGGTCTGAGACAGGCGGTCTGAGACAGACGGTTCGAGACAGAGGGATTGAGACAGACGGTCTGAGACAGACGGTCTGAGACAGGCGGTCTGATACAGACGGTCTGAGACAGACGGTCAGAGACAGACGGCCTGAGACAGACGGTCTGATACAGAGGGTCTGATACAGACGGTCTGATACAGACGGTCTGATGCAGACGGTCTGTGACAGTCGGTCTGAGACGCACGGTCTGAGACAGACGGTCTGAGACTGACGGTCTGAGACAGACGGTCTGAGACACGGTCTGAGACAGGCGGTCTGCGACAGACGGTCTGAGACAGACGGCCTGAGACAGGCGGTCTGCGACAGGGGGACAGGGACAGGCGAATAGACGCTGCGCGATAGCGGCAGACAGACTGAGAAGGACGGTCTGAGATAGGCTGACTGAGACAGTCGGTCTGAGACAGACGGTCTGAGACAGACGGTCTGACACAGACGGTCTGAGACAGACGGTTCGAGACAGAGGGATTGAGACAGACGGTCTGAGACAGACGGTCTGAGACAGGCGGTCTGAGGCAGGCGGTCTGAGGCAGGCGGTCTGAGACAGACGGTCGGAGACAGACGGCCTGAGACACACGGTCTGAGACAGACGGTCTGAGACAGACGGTCGGAGACAGACGGCCTGAGACAGACGGTCTGAGACAGACGGTCTGAGACAGACGGTCTGAGACAGAGGGATTGAGACAGACGGTCTGAGACAGACGGTCTGAGACAGGCGGTCGGAGGTAGGCGGTCTGAGGCAGGCGGTCTGAGACAGACGGTCGGAGACAGACGGCCTGAGACACACGGTCTGAGACAGACGGTCTGAGACAGTCGGTCGGAGACAGACGGCCTGAGACAGACGGTCTGAGACAGACGGTCTGAGACAGACGGTCTGAGACAGACGGTCTGAGACAGACGGTCTGAGACAGACGGTCTGAGACAGACGGTCTGAGACAGACGGTCTGATACAGACGGTCTGAGACAGACGGTCTGAGACAGGCGGTCAGAGACAGGTGGCCTGAGACAGACGGCCTGACACTGACGGTCTGAGACAGGCGGCCTGAGACAGACGGCCTGAGACAGACGGCCTGAGACACACGGTTCGAGACAGAGGGATTGAGACAGACGGTCTGAGACAGAAGGTCTGAGACAGGCGGTCTGAGACAGGCGGTCTGAGACAGACGGCCTGAGACAGACGGTTCGAGACAGAGGGATTGAGACAGACGGTCTGAGACAGATGGTCTGAGACAGACGGTCTGAGACAGGCGGTCTGAGACAGACGGTCTGAGACAGACGGTCAGAGACAGGCGGCCTGACACAGACGGCCTGAGACAGACGGTCTGTGACAGTCGGTCTGAGACGCACGGTCTGAGACAGACGGTCTGAGACAGACGGTCTGAGACAGACGGTCTGTGACAGTCGGTCTGAGACGCACGGTCTGAGACAGACGGTCCGAGACAGACGGTTCGAGACAGAGGGATTGAGACAGACGGTCTGAGACTGGCGGTCTGATACAGACGGTCTGAGACAGACGGTCTGAGACAGGCGGTCTGAGACAGGCGGCCTGAGACAGACGGCCTGACACAGACGGTCTGAGACAGGCGGCCTGAGACAGACGGCCTGAGACAGACGGTCTGAGACAGACGGTCTGAGACAGACGGCCTGAGACACACGGTTCGAGACAGAGGGATTGAGACAGACGGTCTGAGACAGAAGGTCTGAGACAGGCGGTCTGAGACAGGCGGCCTGAGACAGACGGCCTGACACAGACGGTCTGAGACTGACGGTCTGAGACAGACGGCCTGAGACACACGGTTCGAGACAGAGGGATTGAGACAGACGGTCTGAGACAGAAGGTCTGAGACAGGCGGCCTGAGACAGGCGGTCTGAGACAGACGGCCTGAGACAGACGGTTCGAGACAGAGGGATTGAGACAGATGGTCTGAGACAGATGGTCTGAGACAGACGGTCTGAGACAGAGGGATTGAGACAGACGGTCTGAGACAGACGGTCTGAGACAGGCGGTCTGAGGCAGGCGGTCTGAGGCAGGCGGTCTGAGACAGACGGTCGGAGACAGACGGCCTGAGACACACGGTCTGAGACAGACGGTCTGAGACAGACGGTCTGAGACAGGCGGTCTGAGACAGGCGGTCTGAGACAGACGGTCTGAGACAGACGGTCGGAGACAGACGGTCTGAGACAGACGGTCTGAGACAGACGGTCTGAGACAGACGGTCTGAGACAGACGGTCTGAGACAGACGGTCTGAGACAGAAGGTTCGAGACAGAGGGATTGAGACAGACGGTCTGAGACAGACGGTCTGAGACAGACGGTCTGAGACAGACGGTCTTAGACAGACGGTCTTAGACATACGGCCTGAGACAGACAGTCTGAGACAGACACTCTGAGACAGACAGTCTGATACAGACGGTCTGAGACAGACGGTCTGAGACAGACGGTCTGAGACAGTCGGTCTGAGACAGACGGTCTGAGACAGACGGTCTGACACAGACGGTCTGAGACAGACGGTTCGAGACAGAGGGATTGAGACAGACGGTCTGAGACAGACGGTCTGAGACAGGCGGTCTGAGGCAGGCGGTCTGAGGCAGGCGGTCTGAGACAGACGGTCGGAGACAGACGGCCTGAGACACACGGTCTGAGACAGACGGTCTGAGACAGACGGTCGGAGACAGACGGCCTGAGACAGACGGTCTGAGACAGACGGTCTGAGACAGACGGTCTGAGACAGAGGGATTGAGACAGACGGTCTGAGACAGACGGTCTGAGACAGGCGGTCGGAGGTAGGCGGTCTGAGGCAGGCGGTCTGAGACAGACGGTCGGAGACAGACGGCCTGAGACACACGGTCTGAGACAGACGGTCTGAGACAGTCGGTCGGAGACAGACGGCCTGAGACAGACGGTCTGAGACAGACGGTCTGAGACAGACGGTCTGAGACAGACGGTCTGAGACAGACGGTCTGAGACAGACGGTCTGAGACAGACGGTCTGAGACAGACGGTCTGAGACAGACGGTCTGAGACAGACTGTCTTAGACAGACGGTCTTAGACATACGGTCTGAGACAGACGGTCTGAGACAGACGGTCTGAGACAGACGGTCTGAGACAGACGGTCTGAGACAGACTGTCTTAGACAGACGGTCTTAGACATACGGTCTGAGACAGACGGTCTGAGACAGACGGTCTGAGACAGACGGTCTGAGACAGACGGTCTGAGACAGGCGGTCTGAGACAGGCGGTCTGAGACAGACGGTCTGAGACAGACGGTCTGAGACAGACGGTCTGAGACAGTCGGTCTGAGACAGACGGTCTGAGACAGACGGTCTGACACAGACGGTCTGAGACAGACGGTTCGAGACAGAGGGATTGAGACAGACGGTCTGAGACAGACGGTCTGAGACAGACGGTCTGAGACAGGCGGTCAGATACAGACGGTCTGAGACAGACGGTCAGAGACAGGCGGCCTGAGACAGACGGCCTGAGACAGACGGTCTGATACAGAGGGTCTGATACAGACGGTCTGATACAGACGGTCTGATACAGACGGTCTGTGACAGTCGGTCTGAGACGCACGGTCTGAGACAGACGGTCTGAGACTGACGGTCTGAGACAGACGGTCTGAGACACGGTCTGAGACAGGCGGTCTGAGACAGACGGTCTGAGACAGACGGTCTGAGACAGACGGTCTGAGACAGACGGTCTGAGACAGACGGTTCGAGGCAGAGGGATTGAGACAGACGGTCCGAGACTGGCGGTCTGCGACAGGGGGACAGGGACAGGCGAATAGACGCTGCGCGATAGCGGCAGACAGACTGAGAAGGACGGTCTGAGATAGGCTGACTGAGATAGACGGTCTGAGACAGACGGCCTGAGACAGACGGTCTGAGACAGACGCTCTGAGACAGACGGTCTGAGACAGACGGTCTGAGACAGACGGTCTGAGACAGACGGTCTGAGACAGACGGACTGAGACAGACGGTCTGAGACAGACGGTCTGAGACAGACGGTCTGAGACAGACGGTCTGAGACAGACGGTCTGAGACAGACGGTTCGAGGCAGAGGGATTGAGACAGACGGTCCGAGACTGGCGGTCTGATACAGACGGTCTGAGACAGACGGTCTGAGACAGACGGTCTGAGACAGACGGTCTGAGACAGACGGTCTGAGACAGACGGTCTGAGACAGACGGTCTGAGACAGACGGTCTGAGACAGACGGTCTGAGACAGACGGTCTGAGACAGACGGACTGAGACAGACGGTCTGAGACAGACGGTCTGAGACAGACGGTCTGAGACAGACGGTTCGAGGCAGAGGGATTGAGACAGACGGTCCGAGACTGGCGGTCTGATACAGACGGTCTGAGACAGACGGTCTGAGACAGGCGGTCAGAGACAGGCGGCCTGAGACAGACGGCCTGACACTGACGGTCTGAGACAGGCGGCCTGGGACAGACGGCCTGAGACAGACGGCCTGAGACACACGGTTCGAGACAGAGGGATTGAGACAGACGGTCTGAGACAGAAGGTCTGAGACAGGCGGTCTGAGACAGGCGGTCTGAGACAGACGGCCTGAGACAGACGGTTCGAGACAGAGGGATTGAGACAGACGGTCTGAGACAGATGGTCTGAGACAGACGGTCTGAGACAGACGGTCAGAGACAGGCGGCCTGACACAGACGGCCTGAGACAGACGGTCTGTGACAGTCGGTCTGAGACGCACGGTCTGAGACAGACGGTCTGAGACAGACGGTCTGAGACAGACGGTCTGTGACAGTCGGTCTGAGACGCACGGTCTGAGACAGACGGTCCGAGACAGACGGTTCGAGACAGAGGGATTGAGACAGACGGTCTGAGACTGGCGGTCTGATACAGACGGTCTGAGACAGACGGTCTGAGACAGGCGGTCAGAGACAGGCGGCCTGAGACAGACGGCCTGACACAGACGGTCTGAGACAGGCGGCCTGAGACAGACGGCCTGAGACAGACGGTCTGAGACAGACGGTCTGAGACAGACGGCCTGAGACACACGGTTCGAGACAGAGGGATTGAGACAGACGGTCTGAGACAGAAGGTCTGAGACAGGCGGTCTGAGACAGGCGGCCTGAGACAGACGGCCTGACACAGACGGTCTGAGACAGGCGGCCTGAGACAGACGGCCTGAGACAGACGGCCTGAGACAGACGGCCTGACACAGACGGTCTGAGACAGGCGGCCTGAGACAGACGGTTCGAGACAGAGGGATTGAGACAGACGGTCTGAGACAGGCGGTCTGAGGCAGGCGGTCTGAGGCAGGCGGTCTGAGACAGACGGTCGGAGACAGACGGCCTGAGACACACGGTCTGAGACAGACGGTCTGAGACAGACGGTCGGAGACAGACGGCCTGAGACAGACGGTCTGAGACAGACGGTCTGAGACAGACGGTCTGAGACAGAGGGATTGAGACAGACGGTCTGAGACAGACGGTCTGAGACAGGCGGTCTGAGGCAGGCGGTCTGAGGCAGGCGGTCTGAGACAGACGGTCGGAGACAGACGGCCTGAGACACACGGTCTGAGACAGACGGTCTGAGACAGTCGGTCTGAGACAGACGGTCTGAGACAGACGGTCTGACACAGACGGTCTGAGACAGACGGTTCGAGACAGAGGGATTGAGACAGACGGTCTGAGACAGACGGTCTGAGACAGGCGGTCTGAGGCAGGCGGTCTGAGGCAGGCGGTCTGAGACAGACGGTCGGAGACAGACGGCCTGAGACACACGGTCTGAGACAGACGGTCTGAGACAGACGGTCGGAGACAGACGGCCTGAGACAGACGGTCTGAGACAGACGGTCTGAGACAGACGGTCTGAGACAGAGGGATTGAGACAGACGGTCTGAGACAGACGGTCTGAGACAGGCGGTCGGAGGTAGGCGGTCTGAGGCAGGCGGTCTGAGACAGACGGTCGGAGACAGACGGCCTGAGACACACGGTCTGAGACAGACGGTCTGAGACAGTCGGTCGGAGACAGACGGCCTGAGACAGACGGTCTGAGACAGACGGTCTGAGACAGACGGTCTGAGACAGACGGTCTGAGACAGACGGTCTGAGACAGACGGTCTGAGACAGACGGTCTGAGACAGACGGTCTGAGACAGACGGTCTGAGACAGACTGTCTTAGACAGACGGTCTTAGACATACGGTCTGAGACAGACGGTCTGAGACAGACGGTCTGAGACAGACGGTCTGAGACAGACGGTCTGAGACAGACTGTCTTAGACAGACGGTCTTAGACATACGGTCTGAGACAGACGGTCTGAGACAGACGGTCTGAGACAGACGGTCTGAGACAGACGGTCTGAGACAGGCGGTCTGAGACAGGCGGTCTGAGACAGACGGTCTGAGACAGACGGTCTGAGACAGACGGTCTGAGACAGTCGGTCTGAGACAGACGGTCTGAGACAGACGGTCTGACACAGACGGTCTGAGACAGACGGTTCGAGACAGAGGGATTGAGACAGACGGTCTGAGACAGACGGTCTGAGACAGACGGTCTGAGACAGGCGGTCAGATACAGACGGTCTGAGACAGACGGTCAGAGACAGGCGGCCTGAGACAGACGGCCTGAGACAGACGGTCTGATACAGAGGGTCTGATACAGACGGTCTGATACAGACGGTCTGATACAGACGGTCTGTGACAGTCGGTCTGAGACGCACGGTCTGAGACAGACGGTCTGAGACTGACGGTCTGAGACAGACGGTCTGAGACACGGTCTGAGACAGGCGGTCTGAGACAGACGGTCTGAGACAGACGGTCTGAGACAGACGGTCTGAGACAGACGGTCTGAGACAGACGGTTCGAGGCAGAGGGATTGAGACAGACGGTCCGAGACTGGCGGTCTGCGACAGGGGGACAGGGACAGGCGAATAGACGCTGCGCGATAGCGGCAGACAGACTGAGAAGGACGGTCTGAGATAGGCTGACTGAGATAGACGGTCTGAGACAGACGGCCTGAGACAGACGGTCTGAGACAGACGCTCTGAGACAGACGGTCTGAGACAGACGGTCTGAGACAGACGGTCTGAGACAGACGGTCTGAGACAGACGGACTGAGACAGACGGTCTGAGACAGACGGTCTGAGACAGACGGTCTGAGACAGACGGTCTGAGACAGACGGTCTGAGACAGACGGTCTGAGACAGACGGTTCGAGGCAGAGGGATTGAGACAGACGGTCCGAGACTGGCGGTCTGATACAGACGGTCTGAGACAGACGGTCTGAGACAGACGGTCTGAGACAGACGGTCTGAGACAGACGGTCTGAGACAGACGGTCTGAGACAGACGGTCTGAGACAGACGGTCTGAGACAGACGGTCTGAGACAGACGGTCTGAGACAGACGGTCTGAGACAGACGGACTGAGACAGACGGTCTGAGACAGACGGTCTGAGACAGACGGTCTGAGACAGACGGTTCGAGGCAGAGGGATTGAGACAGACGGTCCGAGACTGGCGGTCTGATACAGACGGTCTGAGACAGACGGTCTGAGACAGGCGGTCAGAGACAGGCGGCCTGAGACAGACGGCCTGACACTGACGGTCTGAGACAGGCGGCCTGGGACAGACGGCCTGAGACAGACGGCCTGAGACACACGGTTCGAGACAGAGGGATTGAGACAGACGGTCTGAGACAGAAGGTCTGAGACAGGCGGTCTGAGACAGGCGGTCTGAGACAGACGGCCTGAGACAGACGGTTCGAGACAGAGGGATTGAGACAGACGGTCTGAGACAGATGGTCTGAGACAGACGGTCTGAGACAGACGGTCAGAGACAGGCGGCCTGACACAGACGGCCTGAGACAGACGGTCTGTGACAGTCGGTCTGAGACGCACGGTCTGAGACAGACGGTCTGAGACAGACGGTCTGAGACAGACGGTCTGTGACAGTCGGTCTGAGACGCACGGTCTGAGACAGACGGTCCGAGACAGACGGTTCGAGACAGAGGGATTGAGACAGACGGTCTGAGACTGGCGGTCTGATACAGACGGTCTGAGACAGACGGTCTGAGACAGGCGGTCAGAGACAGGCGGCCTGAGACAGACGGCCTGACACAGACGGTCTGAGACAGGCGGCCTGAGACAGACGGCCTGAGACAGACGGTCTGAGACAGACGGTCTGAGACAGACGGCCTGAGACACACGGTTCGAGACAGAGGGATTGAGACAGACGGTCTGAGACAGAAGGTCTGAGACAGGCGGTCTGAGACAGGCGGCCTGAGACAGACGGCCTGACACAGACGGTCTGAGACAGGCGGCCTGAGACAGACGGCCTGAGACAGACGGCCTGAGACAGACGGCCTGACACAGACGGTCTGAGACAGGCGGCCTGAGACAGACGGTTCGAGACAGAGGGATTGAGACAGACGGTCTGAGACAGGCGGTCTGAGGCAGGCGGTCTGAGGCAGGCGGTCTGAGACAGACGGTCGGAGACAGACGGCCTGAGACACACGGTCTGAGACAGACGGTCTGAGACAGACGGTCGGAGACAGACGGCCTGAGACAGACGGTCTGAGACAGACGGTCTGAGACAGACGGTCTGAGACAGAGGGATTGAGACAGACGGTCTGAGACAGACGGTCTGAGACAGGCGGTCTGAGGCAGGCGGTCTGAGGCAGGCGGTCTGAGACAGACGGTCGGAGACAGACGGCCTGAGACACACGGTCTGAGACAGACGGTCTGAGACAGTCGGTCGGAGACAGACGGCCTGAGACAGACGGTCTGAGACAGACGGTCTGAGACAGACGGTCTGAGACAGACGGTCTGAGACAGACGGTCTGAGACAGACGGTCTGAGACAGACGGTCTGAGACAGACGGTCTGAGACAGACGGTCTGAGACAGACGGTCTGAGACAGACTGTCTTAGACAGACGGTCTTAGACATACGGTCTGAGACATACGGTCTGAGACAGACGGTCTGAGACAGACGGTCTGAGACAGACGGTCTGAGACAGACGGTCTGAGACAGACGGTCTGAGACAGGCGGTCTGAGACAGGCGGTCTGAGACAGACGGTCTGAGACAGACGGTCTGAGACAGACGGTCTGAGACAGTCGGTCTGAGACAGACGGTCTGAGACAGACGGTCTGACACAGACGGTCTGAGACAGACGGTTCGAGACAGAGGGATTGAGACAGACGGTCTGAGACAGACGGTCTGAGACAGACGGTCTGAGACAGACGGTCTGAGACAGGCGGTCAGATACAGACGGTCTGAGACAGACGGTCAGAGACAGGCGGCCTGAGACAGACGGCCTGAGACAGACGGTCTGATACAGAGGGTCTGATACAGACGGTCTGATACAGACGGTCTGATACAGACGGTCTGTGACAGTCGGTCTGAGACGCACGGTCTGAGACAGACGGTCTGAGACTGACGGTCTGAGACAGACGGTCTGAGACACGGTCTGAGACAGGCGGTCTGCGACAGACGGTCTGAGACAGACGGCCTGAGACAGGCGGTCTGCGACAGGGGGACAGGGACAGGCGAATAGACGCTGCGCGATAGCGGCAGACAGACTGAGAAGGACGGTCTGAGATAGGCTGACTGAGATAGACGGTCTGAGACAGACGGCCTGAGACAGACGGTCTGAGACAGACGGTCTGAGACAGACGCTCTGAGACAGACGGTCTGAGACAGACGGTCTGAGACAGACGGTCTGAGACAGACGGACTGAGACAGACGGTCTGAGACAGACGGTCTGAGACAGACGGTCTGAGACAGACGGTCTGAGACAGACGGTCTGAGACAGACGGTCTGAGACAGACGGTTCGAGGCAGAGGGATTGAGACAGACGGTCCGAGACTGGCGGTCTGATACAGACGGTCTGAGACAGACGGTCTGAGACAGACGGTCTGAGACAGACGGTCTGAGACAGACGGTCTGAGACAGACGGTCTGAGACAGACGGTCTGAGACAGACGGTCTGAGACAGACGGTCTGAGACAGACGGTCTGAGACAGACGGACTGAGACAGACGGTCTGAGACAGACGGTCTGAGACAGACGGTCTGAGACAGACGGTTCGAGGCAGAGGGATTGAGACAGACGGTCCGAGACTGGCGGTCTGATACAGACGGTCTGAGACAGACGGTCTGAGACAGGCGGTCAGAGACAGGCGGCCTGAGACAGACGGCCTGACACTGACGGTCTGAGACAGGCGGCCTGAGACAGACGGCCTGAGACAGACGGCCTGAGACACACGGTTCGAGACAGAGGGATTGAGACAGACGGTCTGAGACAGAAGGTCTGAGACAGGCGGTCTGAGACAGGCGGTCTGAGACAGACGGCCTGAGACAGACGGTTCGAGACAGAGGGATTGAGACAGACGGTCTGAGACAGATGGTCTGAGACAGACGGTCTGAGACAGACGGTCAGAGACAGGCGGCCTGACACAGACGGCCTGAGACAGACGGTCTGTGACAGTCGGTCTGAGACGCACGGTCTGAGACAGACGGTCTGAGACAGACGGTCTGAGACAGACGGTCTGTGACAGTCGGTCTGAGACGCACGGTCTGAGACAGACGGTCCGAGACAGACGGTTCGAGACAGAGGGATTGAGACAGACGGTCTGAGACTGGCGGTCTGATACAGACGGTCTGAGACAGACGGTCTGAGACAGGCGGTCAGAGACGGGCGGCCTGAGACAGACGGCCTGACACAGACGGTCTGAGACAGGCGGCCTGAGACAGACGGCCTGAGACAGACGGTCTGAGACAGACGGTCTGAGACAGACGGCCTGAGACACACGGTTCGAGACAGAGGGATTGAGACAGACGGTCTGAGACAGAAGGTCTGAGACAGGCGGTCTGAGACAGGCGGCCTGAGACAGACGGCCTGACACAGACGGTCTGAGACAGGCGGCCTGAGACAGACGGCCTGAGACAGACGGCCTGAGACAGACGGCCTGACACAGACGGTCTGAGACAGGCGGCCTGAGACAGACGGTTCGAGACAGAGGGATTGAGACAGACGGTCTGAGACAGAAGGTCTGAGACAGGCGGTCTGAGACAGGCGGTCTGAGACAGACGGCCTGAGACAGACGGTCAGAGACAGGCGGCCTGAGACAGACGGCCTGATACAGACGGTCTGAGACAGACGGTCCGAGACAGACGGTCTGAGACAGACGGTCAGAGACAGGCGGCCTGAGACAGACGGCCTGAGACAGACGGTCTGAGACAGACGGTCTGAGAGAGACGGTCTGAGACAGGCGGTCTGAGACAGACGGACAGGGACAGGCGAATAGACGCTGCCCGATAGCGGCAGACGGACTGAGACGGACGGTCTGAGATAGGCTGACTGAGATAGACGGTCTGAGACAGACGCTCTGAGACAGACAGTCTGAGACAGACGGTCTGAGACAGACGGTCTGAGACAGATGGTCTGAGACAGACGGTCTGAGACAGGCGGTCTGAGGCAGGCGGTCTGAGACAGACGGTCGGAGACAGACGGCCTGAGACAGACGGACAGGGACAGGCGAATAGACGCTGCCCGATAGCGGCAGACGGACTGAGACGGACGGTCTGAGATAGGCTGACTGAGATAGACGGTCTGAGACAGACGCTCTGAGACAGGCAGTCTGAGACAGACGGTCTGAGACAGACGGTCTGAGACAGACGGTCTGAGACAGACGGTCTGAGACAGGCGGTCAGAGACAGGCGGCCTGAGACAGACGGCCTGACACAGACGGTCTGAGACAGGCGGCCTGAGACAGACGGCCTGAGACAGACGGCCTGAGACAGACGGTCTGAGACAGACGGTCTGAGACAGACGGCCTGAGACACACGGTTCGAGACAGAGGGATTGAGACAGACGGTCTGAGACAGAAGGTCTGAGACAGGCGGTCTGAGACAGGCGGTCTGAGACAGACGGCCTGAGACAGACGGTTCGAGACAGGGGGATTGAGACAGATGGTCTGAGACAGATGGTCTGAGACAGACGGTTTGAGACAGGCGGTCTGAGACAGACGGTCTGAGACAGACGGTCAGAGACAGGCGGCCTGACACAGACGGCCTGAGACAGACGGTCTGTGACAGTCGGTCTGAGACGCACGGTCTGAGACAGACGGTCTGAGACTGACGGTCTGAGACAGAAGGTCTGAGACAGGCGGTCTGAGACAGGCGGTCTGAGACAGACGGCCTGAGACAGACGGTCAGAGACAGGCGGCCTGAGACAGACGGCCTGAGACAGACGGTCTGAGACAGACGGCCCGAGACAGACGGTTCGAGACAGAGGGATTGAGACAGACGGTCTGAGACTGGCGGTCTGATACAGACGGTCTGAGACAGACGGTCTGAGACAGGCGGTCAGAGATAGGCGGCCTGAGACAGACGGCCTGACACAGACGGTCTGAGACAGGCGGCCTGAGACAGACGGCCTGAGACAGACGGCCTGAGACAAACGGTCTGAGACAGACGGTCTGAGACAGACGGCCTGAGACACACGGTTCGAGACAGAGGGATTGAGACAGACGGTCTGAGACAGAAGGTCTGAGACAGGCGGTCTGAGACAGGCGGCCTGAGACAGACGGCCTGACACAGACGGTCTGAGACAGGCGGCCTGAGACAGACGGCCTGAGACAGACGGCCTGAGACAGACGGCCTGACACAGACGGTCTGAGACAGGCGGCCTGAGACAGACGGTTCGAGACAGAGGGATTGAGACAGACGGTCTGAGACAGATGGTCTGAGACAGGCGGTCTGAGACAGGCGGTCTGAGACAGACGGTCAGAGACAGGCGGCCTGACACAGACGGCCTGAGACAGACGGTGTGTGACAGTCGGTCTGAGACGCACGGTCTGAGACAGACGGTCTGAGACTGACGGTCTGAGACAGAAGGTCTGAGACAGACGGTCTGAGACAGGCGGTCTGAGGCAGGCGGTCTGAGGCAGGCGGTCTGAGACAGGCGGTCTGAGGCAGGCGGTCTGAGACAGACGGTCGGAGACAGACGGCCTGAGACAGACGGTCTGAGACAGACGGTCTGAGACAGACGGTCTGAGACAGGCGGTCTGATACAGACGGTCTGAGACAGACGGTCAGAGACAAGCGGCCTGAGACAGACGGCCTGAGACAGACGGACTGATACAGACGGTCTGATACAGACGGTCTGAGACAGGCGGCCTGAGACAGACGGCCTGAGACAGACGGCCTGAGACAGACGGCCTGACACAGACGGTCTGAGACAGGCGGCCTGAGACAGACGGTTCGAGACAGAGGGATTGAGACAGACGGTCTGAGACAGAAGGTCTGAGACAGACGGTCTGAGACAGACGGTCTGAGACAGGCGGTCTGATACAGACGGTCTGAGACAGACGGTCAGAGACAAGCGGCCTGAGACAGACGGCCTGAGACAGACGGACTGATACAGACGGTCTGACACAGACGGTCTGAGACAGGCGGCCTGAGACAGACGGCCTGAGACAGACGGCCTGAGACAGACGGCCTGAGACAGACGGCCTGACACAGACGGTCTGAGACAGGCGGTCTGAGGCAGGCGGTCTGAGACAGACGGTCGGAGACAGACGGTCTGAGACAGACGGTCTGAGACAGGCGGCCTGACACAGACGGTCTGAGACAGGCGGCCTGAGACAGACGGTCTGAGGCAGGCGGTCTGAGACAGACGGTCGGAGACAGACGGCCTGAGACAGACGGTCTGAGACAGACGGTCTGAGACAGACGGTCTGAGACAGACGGTCTGAGACAGACGGTCTGAGACAGACGGTCTGAGACAGACGGTCTGAGACAGGCGGTCTGATACAGACGGTCTGAGACAGACGGTCAGAGACAAGCGGCCTGAGACAGACGGCCTGAGACAGACGGACTGATACAGACGGTCTGATACAGACGGTCTGATACAGACGGTCTGATACAGACGGTCTGATACAGACGGTCTGACACAGACGGTCTGAGACAGGCGGCCTGAGACAGACGGCCTGAGACAGACGGCCTGAGACAGACGGCCTGAGACAGACGGCCTGACACAGACGGTCTGAGACAGGCGGTCTGAGGCAGGCGGTCTGAGACAGACGGTCGGAGACAGGCGGCCTGACACAGACGGCCTGAGACAGACGGTCTGAGACAGACGGTCTGAGACAGGCGGTCAGAGATAGGCGGCCTGAGACAGACGGCCTGACACAGACGGTCTGAGACAGGCGGCCTGAGACAGACGGCCTGAGACAGACGGCCTGAGACAAACGGTCTGAGACAGACGGTCTGAGACAGACGGCCTGAGACACACGGTTCGAGACAGAGGGATTGAGACAGACGGTCTGAGACAGAAGGTCTGAGACAGGCGGTCTGAGACAGGCGGCCTGAGACAGACGGCCTGACACAGACGGTCTGAGACAGGCGGCCTGAGACAGACGGCCTGAGACAGACGGCCTGAGACAGACGGCCTGACACAGACGGTCTGAGACAGGCGGCCTGAGACAGACGGTTCGAGACAGAGGGATTGAGACAGGCGGTCTGAGACAGGCGGTCTGAGACAGACGGCCTGAGACAGGCGGTTCGAGACAGGGGGATTGAGACAGATGGTCTGAGACAGATGGTCTGAGACAGACGGTTTGAGACAGGCGGTCTGAGACAGACGGTCTGAGACAGACGGTCAGAGACAGGCGGCCTGACACAGACGGCCTGAGACAGACGGTCTGTGACAGTCGGTCTGAGACGCACGGTCTGAGACAGACGGTCTGAGACTGACGGTCTGAGACAGAAGGTCTGAGACAGGCGGTCTGAGACAGGCGGTCTGAGACAGACGGCCTGAGACAGACGGTCAGAGACAGGCGGCCTGAGACAGACGGTCTGAGACAGACGGCCTGAGACAGGCGGTCTGCGACAGAGGGACAGGGACAGGCGAATAGACGCTGCGCGATAGCGGCAGACAGACTGAGAAGGACGGTCTGAGATAGGCTGACTGAGATAGACGGTCTGAGACAGACGGCCTGAGACAGACGGTCTGAGACAGACGCTCTGAGACAGACGGTCTGAGACAGACGGTCTGAGACAGACGGTCTGAGACAGACGGTCTGTGACAGTCGGTCTGAGACGCACGGTCTGAGACAGACGGTCTGAGACTGACGGTCTGAGACAGAAGGTCTGAGACAGGCGGTCTGAGACAGGCGGTCTGAGACAGACGGCCTGAGACAGACGGTCAGAGACAGGCGGCCTGAGACAGACGGCCTGAGACAGACGGTCTGAGACAGACGGTCCGAGACAGACGGTTCGAGACAGAGGGATTGAGACAGACGGGCTGAGACTGGCGGTCTGATACAGACGGTCTGAGACAGACGGTCTGAGACAGGCGGTCAGAGACAGGCGGCCTGAGACAGACGGCCTGACACAGACGGTCTGAGACAGGCGGCCTGAGACAGACGGCCTGAGACAGACGGCCTGAGACAGACGGTCTGAGACAGACGGTCTGAGACAGACGGTCTGAGACAGACGGCCTGAGACACACGGTTCGAGACAGAGGGATTGAGACAGACGGTCTGAGACAGAAGGTCTGAGAAAGGCGGTCTGAGACAGGCGGCCTGAGACAGACGGCCTGACACAGACGGTCTGAGACAGGCGGCCTGAGACAGACGGCCTGAGACAGACGGCCTGAGACAGACGGTCTGAGACAGACGGTCTGAGACAGACGGCCTGAGACACACGGTTCGAGACAGAGGGATTGAGACAGACGGTCTGAGACAGAAGGTCTGAGACAGGCGGTCTGAGACAGGCGGTCTGAGACAGACGGCCTGAGACAGACGGTTCGAGACAGAGGGATTGAGACAGATGGTCTGAGACAGATGGTCTGAGACAGACGGTCTGAGACAGGCGGTCTGAGACAGACGGTCTGAGACAGACGGTCAGAGACAGGCGGCCTGACACAGACGGCCTGAGACAGACGGTCTGTGACAGTCGGTCTGAGACGCACGGTCTGAGACAGACGGTCTGAGACTGACGGTCTGAGACAGAAGGTCTGAGACAGGCGGTCTGAGACAGGCGGTCTGAGACAGACGGCCTGAGACAGACGGTCAGAGACAGGCGGCCTGAGACAGACGGCCTGAGACAGACGGTCTGAGACAGACGGTCCGAGACAGACGGTTCGAGACAGAGGGATTGAGACAGACGGTCTGAGACTGGCGGTCTGATACAGACGGTCTGAGACAGACGGTCTGAGACACACGGTTCGAGACAGAGGGATTGAGACAGACGGTCTGAGACAGAAGGTCTGAGACAGGCGGTCTGAGACAGGCGGCCTGAGACAGACGGCCTGACACAGACGGTCTGACACAGGCGGCCTGAGACAGACGGCCTGAGACAGACGGCCTAAGACAGACGGCCTGACACAGACGGTCTGAGACAGGCGGCCTGAGACAGACGGTTCGAGACAGAGGGATTGAGACAGACGGTCTGAGACAGATGGTCTGAGACAGGCGGTCTGAGACAGGCGGTCTGAGACAGACGGTCAGAGACAGGCGGCCTGACACAGACGGCCTGAGACAGACGGTCTGTGACAGTCGGTCTGAGACGCACGGTCTGAGACAGACGGTCTGAGACTGACGGTCTGAGACAGAAGGTCTGAGACAGGCGGTCTGAGACAGGCGGTCTGAGAAAGACGGCCTGAGACAGACGGTCAGAGACAGGCGGCCTGAGACAGACGGCCTGAGACAGACGGTCTGAGACAGGCGGTCTGAGACAGACGGTCTGAGACAGACGGTCTGAGAGAGACGGTCTGAGACAGGCGGTCTGAGACAGACGGACAGGGACAGGCGAATAGACGCTGCCCGATAGCGGCAGACGGACTGAGACGGACGGTCTGAGATAGGCTGACTGAGATAGACGGTCTGAGACAGACGCTCTGAGACAGACAGTCTGAGACAGACGGTCTGAGACAGACGGTCTGAGACAGACGGTCTGAGACAGGCGGTCTGAGGCAGGCGGTCTGAGACAGACGGTCGGAGACAGACGGCCTGAGACAGACGGTCTGAGACAGACGGTCTGAGAGAGGCGGCC
Organism: Coelioxys conoideus; assembly: GCA_947623535.1. Taxonomy (NCBI): domain Eukaryota; kingdom Metazoa; phylum Arthropoda; class Insecta; order Hymenoptera; family Megachilidae; genus Coelioxys; species Coelioxys conoideus. The sequence goes on along the minus strand of CANQJN010000005.1, from coordinate 1,339,448 downwards.
TGAGACAGACGGCCTGAGACAGACGGCCTGAGACAGACGGTCTGAGACAGACGGTCTGAGACAGACGGCCTGAGACACACGGTTCGAGACAGAGGGATTGAGACAGACGGTCTGAGACAGAAGGTCTGAGACAGGCGGTCTGAGACAGGCGGCCTGAGACAGACGGCCTGACACAGACGGTCTGAGACAGGCGGCCTGAGACAGACGGCCTGAGACAGACGGCCTGAGACAGACGGCCTGACACAGACGGTCTGAGACAGGCGGCCTGAGACAGACGGTTCGAGACAGAGGGATTGAGACAGACGGTCTGAGACAGATGGTCTGAGACAGGCGGTCTGAGACAGGCGGTCTGAGACAGACGGTCAGAGACAGGCGGCCTGACACAGACGGCCTGAGACAGACGGTCTGAGACAGACGGTCTGAGACAGGCGGTCTGAGACAGACGGCCTGAGACAGACGGTCAGAGACAGGCGGCCTGAGACAGACGGCCTGAGACAGACGGTCTGAGACAGGCGGTCTGAGACAGACGGTCTGAGACAGACGGTCTGAGAGAGACGGTCTGAGACAGGCGGTCTGAGACAGACGGACAGGGACAGGCGAATAGACGCTGCCCGATAGCGGCAGACGGACTGAGACGGACGGTCTGAGATAGGCTGACTGAGATAGACGGTCTGAGACAGACGCTCTGACACAGACAGTCTGAGACAGACGGTCTGAGACAGACGGTCTGAGACAGACGGTCTGAGACAGGCGGTCTGAGGCAGGCGGTCTGAGACAGACGGTCGGAGACAGACGGCCTGAGACAGACGGTCTGAGACAGACGGTCTGAGACAGACGGTCTGAGACAGACGGTCTGAGACAGACGGACTGAGACAGACGGTCTGAGACAGACGGTCTGAGACAGGCGGTCTGATACAGACGGTCTGAGACAGACGGTCAGAGACAGGCGGCCTGAGACAGACGGCCTGAGACAGACGGTCTGATACAGACGGTCTGATACAGACGGTCTGATACAGACGGTCTGATACAGACGGTCTGATACAGACGGTCTAACACAGACGGTCTGAGACAGGCGGCCTGAGACAGACGGCCTGAGACAGACGGCCTGAGACAGACGGCCTGAGACAGACGGCCTGACACAGACGGTCTGAGACAGGCGGTCTGAGACAGACGGTCTGAGAGAGACGGTCTGAGACAGGCGGTCTGAGACAGACGGACAGGGACAGGCGAATAGACGCTGCCCGATAGCGGCAGACGGACTGAGACGGACGGTCTGAGATAGGCTGACTGAGATAGACGGTCTGAGACAGACGCTCTGAGACAGACAGTCTGAGACAGGCGGCCTGAGACAGACGGTCTGAGACAGACGGTCTGAGACAGACGGTCTGAGACAGACGGTCTGACACAGACGGTCTGAGACAGTCGGTTCGAGACAGAGGGATTGAGACAGACGGTCTGAGACAGACGGTCTGAGACAGACGGTCTGAGACAGGCGGTCTGATACAGACGGTCTGAGACAGACGGTCTGATACAGACGGCCTGATACAGACGGTCTGATACAGACGGTCTGATACAGATGGTCTGATACAGACGGTCTGTGAAAGTCGGTCTGAGACGCACGGTCTGAGACAGACGGTCTGAGACAGACGGTCTGAGACAGACGGTCTGAGACAGACGGTCTGAGACAGGCGGTCTGAGGCAGGCGGTCTGAGACAGACGGTCGGAGACAGACGGCCTGAGACAGACGGTCTGAGACAGACGGTCTGAGAGAGGCGGCCTGAGACAGACGGCCTGAGACAGACGGCCTGAGACAGACGGTCTGAGACAGACGGTCTGAGACAGACGGCCTGAGACACACGGTTCGAGACAGAGGGATTGAGACAGACGGTCTGAGACAGAAGGTCTGAGACAGGCGGTCTGAGACAGAAGGTCTGAGACAGGCGGTCTGAGACAGGCGGCCTGAGACAGACGGTCTGAGACAGACGGTCTGAGACAGACGGTCAGAGACAGGCGGCCTGACACAGACGGCCTGAGACAGACGGTCTGTGACAGTCGGTCTGAGACGCACGGTCTGAGACAGGCGGTCTGAGACAGGCGGTCTGAGACAGACGGCCTGAGACAGACGGTCAGAGACAGACGGCCTGAGACAGACGGTCTGAGACAGACGGTCCGAGACAGACGGTCTGAGACAGACGGTCAGAGACAGGCGGCCTGAGACAGACGGCCTGGGACAGACGGTCTGAGACAGACGGTCTGAGAGAGACGGTCTGAGACAGGCGGTCTGAGACAGGCGGTCTGAGACAGAGGGATTGAGACAGACGGTCTGAGACAGATGGTCTGAGACAGACGGTCTGAGACAGACGGTCAGAGACAGGCGGCCTGACACAGACGGCCTGAGACAGACGGTCTGTGACAGTCGGTCTGAGACGCACGGTCTGAGACAGACGGTCTAAGACAGACGGTCTGAGACAGACGGTCTGTGACAGTCGGTCTGAGACGCACGGTCTGAGACAGACGGTCCGAGACAGACGGTTCGAGACAGAGGGATTGAGACAGACGGTCTGAGACTGGCGGTCTGATACAGACGGTCTGAGACAGACGGTCTGAGACAGGCGGTCAGAGACAGGCGGCCTGAGACAGACGGCCTGACACAGACGGTCTGAGACAGGCGGCCTGAGACAGACGGCCTGAGACAGACGGTCTGAGACAGACGGTCTGAGACAGACGGCCTGAGACACACGGTTCGAGACAGAGGGATTGAGACAGACGGTCTGAGACAGAAGGTCTGAGACAGGCGGTCTGAGACAGGCGGCCTGAGACAGACGGCCTGACACAGACGGTCTGAGACAGGCGGCCTGAGACAGACGGCCTGAGACAGACGGCCTGAGACAGACGGCCTGACACAGACGGTCTGAGACAGGCGGCCTGAGACAGACGGTTCGAGACAGAGGGATTGAGACAGACGGTCTGAGACAGAAGGTCTGAGACAGGCGGTCTGAGACAGGCGGTCTGAGACAGACGGCCTGAGACAGACGGTCAGAGACAGGCGGCCTGAGACAGACGGCCTGATACAGACGGTCTGAGACAGACGGTCCGAGACAGACGGTCTGAGACAGACGGTCAGAGACAGGCGGCCTGAGACAGACGGCCTGAGACAGACGGTCTGAGACAGACGGTCTGAGAGAGACGGTCTGAGACAGGCGGTCTGAGACAGACGGACAGGGACAGGCGAATAGACGCTGCCCGATAGCGGCAGACGGACTGAGACGGACGGTCTGAGATAGGCTGACTGAGATAGACGGTCTGAGACAGACGCTCTGAGACAGACAGTCTGAGACAGACGGTCTGAGACAGACGGTCTGAGACAGATGGTCTGAGACAGACGGTCTGAGACAGGCGGTCTGAGGCAGGCGGTCTGAGACAGACGGTCGGAGACAGACGGCCTGAGACAGACGGACAGGGACAGGCGAATAGACGCTGCCCGATAGCGGCAGACGGACTGAGACGGACGGTCTGAGATAGGCTGACTGAGATAGACGGTCTGAGACAGACGCTCTGAGACAGGCAGTCTGAGACAGACGGTCTGAGACAGACGGTCTGAGACAGACGGTCTGAGACAGACGGTCTGAGACAGGCGGTCAGAGACAGGCGGCCTGAGACAGACGGCCTGACACAGACGGTCTGAGACAGGCGGCCTGAGACAGACGGCCTGAGACAGACGGCCTGAGACAGACGGTCTGAGACAGACGGTCTGAGACAGACGGCCTGAGACACACGGTTCGAGACAGAGGGATTGAGACAGACGGTCTGAGACAGAAGGTCTGAGACAGGCGGTCTGAGACAGGCGGTCTGAGACAGACGGCCTGAGACAGACGGTTCGAGACAGGGGGATTGAGACAGATGGTCTGAGACAGATGGTCTGAGACAGACGGTTTGAGACAGGCGGTCTGAGACAGACGGTCTGAGACAGACGGTCAGAGACAGGCGGCCTGACACAGACGGCCTGAGACAGACGGTCTGTGACAGTCGGTCTGAGACGCACGGTCTGAGACAGACGGTCTGAGACTGACGGTCTGAGACAGAAGGTCTGAGACAGGCGGTCTGAGACAGGCGGTCTGAGACAGACGGCCTGAGACAGACGGTCAGAGACAGGCGGCCTGAGACAGACGGCCTGAGACAGACGGTCTGAGACAGACGGCCCGAGACAGACGGTTCGAGACAGAGGGATTGAGACAGACGGTCTGAGACTGGCGGTCTGATACAGACGGTCTGAGACAGACGGTCTGAGACAGGCGGTCAGAGATAGGCGGCCTGAGACAGACGGCCTGACACAGACGGTCTGAGACAGGCGGCCTGAGACAGACGGCCTGAGACAGACGGCCTGAGACAAACGGTCTGAGACAGACGGTCTGAGACAGACGGCCTGAGACACACGGTTCGAGACAGAGGGATTGAGACAGACGGTCTGAGACAGAAGGTCTGAGACAGGCGGTCTGAGACAGGCGGCCTGAGACAGACGGCCTGACACAGACGGTCTGAGACAGGCGGCCTGAGACAGACGGCCTGAGACAGACGGCCTGAGACAGACGGCCTGACACAGACGGTCTGAGACAGGCGGCCTGAGACAGACGGTTCGAGACAGAGGGATTGAGACAGACGGTCTGAGACAGATGGTCTGAGACAGGCGGTCTGAGACAGGCGGTCTGAGACAGACGGTCAGAGACAGGCGGCCTGACACAGACGGCCTGAGACAGACGGTGTGTGACAGTCGGTCTGAGACGCACGGTCTGAGACAGACGGTCTGAGACTGACGGTCTGAGACAGAAGGTCTGAGACAGACGGTCTGAGACAGGCGGTCTGAGGCAGGCGGTCTGAGGCAGGCGGTCTGAGACAGGCGGTCTGAGGCAGGCGGTCTGAGACAGACGGTCGGAGACAGACGGCCTGAGACAGACGGTCTGAGACAGACGGTCTGAGACAGACGGTCTGAGACAGGCGGTCTGATACAGACGGTCTGAGACAGACGGTCAGAGACAAGCGGCCTGAGACAGACGGCCTGAGACAGACGGACTGATACAGACGGTCTGATACAGACGGTCTGAGACAGGCGGCCTGAGACAGACGGCCTGAGACAGACGGCCTGAGACAGACGGCCTGACACAGACGGTCTGAGACAGGCGGCCTGAGACAGACGGTTCGAGACAGAGGGATTGAGACAGACGGTCTGAGACAGAAGGTCTGAGACAGACGGTCTGAGACCGACGGTCTGAGACAGGCGGTCTGATACAGACGGTCTGAGACAGACGGTCAGAGACAAGCGGCCTGAGACAGACGGCCTGAGACAGACGGACTGATACAGACGGTCTGACACAGACGGTCTGAGACAGGCGGCCTGAGACAGACGGCCTGAGACAGACGGCCTGAGACAGACGGCCTGAGACAGACGGCCTGACACAGACGGTCTGAGACAGGCGGTCTGAGGCAGGCGGTCTGAGACAGACGGTCGGAGACAGACGGTCTGAGACAGACGGTCTGAGACAGGCGGCCTGACACAGACGGTCTGAGACAGGCGGCCTGAGACAGACGGTCTGAGGCAGGCGGTCTGAGACAGACGGTCGGAGACAGACGGCCTGAGACAGACGGTCTGAGACAGACGGTCTGAGACAGACGGTCTGAGACAGACGGTCTGAGACAGACGGTCTGAGACAGACGGTCTGAGACAGACGGTCTGAGACAGGCGGTCTGATACAGACGGTCTGAGACAGACGGTCAGAGACAAGCGGCCTGAGACAGACGGCCTGAGACAGACGGACTGATACAGACGGTCTGATACAGACGGTCTGATACAGACGGTCTGATACAGACGGTCTGATACAGACGGTCTGACACAGACGGTCTGAGACAGGCGGCCTGAGACAGACGGCCTGAGACAGACGGCCTGAGACAGACGGCCTGAGACAGACGGCCTGACACAGACGGTCTGAGACAGGCGGTCTGAGGCAGGCGGTCTGAGACAGACGGTCGGAGACAGGCGGCCTGACACAGACGGCCTGAGACAGACGGTCTGAGACAGACGGTCTGAGACAGGCGGTCAGAGATAGGCGGCCTGAGACAGACGGCCTGACACAGACGGTCTGAGACAGGCGGCCTGAGACAGACGGCCTGAGACAGACGGCCTGAGACAAACGGTCTGAGACAGACGGTCTGAGACAGACGGCCTGAGACACACGGTTCGAGACAGAGGGATTGAGACAGACGGTCTGAGACAGAAGGTCTGAGACAGGCGGTCTGAGACAGGCGGCCTGAGACAGACGGCCTGACACAGACGGTCTGAGACAGGCGGCCTGAGACAGACGGCCTGAGACAGACGGCCTGAGACAGACGGCCTGACACAGACGGTCTGAGACAGGCGGCCTGAGACAGACGGTTCGAGACAGAGGGATTGAGACAGGCGGTCTGAGACAGGCGGTCTGAGACAGACGGCCTGAGACAGGCGGTTCGAGACAGGGGGATTGAGACAGATGGTCTGAGACAGATGGTCTGAGACAGACGGTTTGAGACAGGCGGTCTGAGACAGACGGTCTGAGACAGACGGTCAGAGACAGGCGGCCTGACACAGACGGCCTGAGACAGACGGTCTGTGACAGTCGGTCTGAGACGCACGGTCTGAGACAGACGGTCTGAGACTGACGGTCTGAGACAGAAGGTCTGAGACAGGCGGTCTGAGACAGGCGGTCTGAGACAGACGGCCTGAGACAGACGGTCAGAGACAGGCGGCCTGAGACAGACGGTCTGAGACAGACGGCCTGAGACAGGCGGTCTGCGACAGAGGGACAGGGACAGGCGAATAGACGCTGCGCGATAGCGGCAGACAGACTGAGAAGGACGGTCTGAGATAGGCTGACTGAGATAGACGGTCTGAGACAGACGGCCTGAGACAGACGGTCTGAGACAGACGCTCTGAGACAGACGGTCTGAGACAGACGGTCTGAGACAGACGGTCTGAGACAGACGGTCTGTGACAGTCGGTCTGAGACGCACGGTCTGAGACAGACGGTCTGAGACTGACGGTCTGAGACAGAAGGTCTGAGACAGGCGGTCTGAGACAGGCGGTCTGAGACAGACGGCCTGAGACAGACGGTCAGAGACAGGCGGCCTGAGACAGACGGCCTGAGACACACGGTTCGAGACAGAGGGATTGAGACAGACGGTCTGAGACAGAAGGTCTGAGACAGGCGGTCTGAGACAGGCGGCCTGAGACAGACGGCCTGACACAGACGGTCTGAGACAGGCGGCCTGAGACAGACGGCCTGAGACAGACGGCCTGAGACAGACGGCCTGACACAGACGGTCTGAGACAGGCGGCCTGAGACAGACGGTTCGAGACAGAGGGATTGAGACAGACGGTCTGAGACAGATGGTCTGAGACAGGCGGTCTGAGACAGGCGGTCTGAGACAGACGGTCAGAGACAGGCGGCCTGACACAGACGGCCTGAGACAGACGGTGTGTGACAGTCGGTCTGAGACGCACGGTCTGAGACAGACGGTCTGAGACTGACGGTCTGAGACAGAAGGTCTGAGACAGACGGTCTGAGACAGGCGGTCTGAGGCAGGCGGTCTGAGGCAGGCGGTCTGAGACAGGCGGTCTGAGGCAGGCGGTCTGAGACAGACGGTCGGAGACAGACGGCCTGAGACAGACGGTCTGAGACAGACGGTCTGAGACAGACGGTCTGAGACAGGCGGTCTGATACAGACGGTCTGAGACAGACGGTCAGAGACAAGCGGCCTGAGACAGACGGCCTGAGACAGACGGACTGATACAGACGGTCTGATACAGACGGTCTGAGACAGGCGGCCTGAGACAGACGGCCTGAGACAGACGGCCTGAGACAGACGGCCTGACACAGACGGTCTGAGACAGGCGGCCTGAGACAGACGGTTCGAGACAGAGGGATTGAGACAGACGGTCTGAGACAGAAGGTCTGAGACAGACGGTCTGAGACCGACGGTCTGAGACAGGCGGTCTGATACAGACGGTCTGAGACAGACGGTCAGAGACAAGCGGCCTGAGACAGACGGCCTGAGACAGACGGACTGATACAGACGGTCTGACACAGACGGTCTGAGACAGGCGGCCTGAGACAGACGGCCTGAGACAGACGGCCTGAGACAGACGGCCTGAGACAGACGGCCTGACACAGACGGTCTGAGACAGGCGGTCTGAGGCAGGCGGTCTGAGACAGACGGTCGGAGACAGACGGTCTGAGACAGACGGTCTGAGACAGGCGGCCTGACACAGACGGTCTGAGACAGGCGGCCTGAGACAGACGGTCTGAGGCAGGCGGTCTGAGACAGACGGTCGGAGACAGACGGCCTGAGACAGACGGTCTGAGACAGACGGTCTGAGACAGACGGTCTGAGACAGACGGTCTGAGACAGACGGTCTGAGACAGACGGTCTGAGACAGACGGTCTGAGACAGGCGGTCTGATACAGACGGTCTGAGACAGACGGTCAGAGACAAGCGGCCTGAGACAGACGGCCTGAGACAGACGGACTGATACAGACGGTCTGATACAGACGGTCTGATACAGACGGTCTGATACAGACGGTCTGACACAGACGGTCTGAGACAGGCGGCCTGAGACAGACGGCCTGAGACAGACGGCCTGAGACAGACGGCCTGAGACAGACGGCCTGACACAGACGGTCTGAGACAGGCGGTCTGAGGCAGGCGGTCTGAGACAGACGGTCGGAGACAGGCGGCCTGACACAGACGGCCTGAGACAGACGGTCTGAGACAGACGGTCTGAGACAGGCGGTCAGAGATAGGCGGCCTGAGACAGACGGCCTGACACAGACGGTCTGAGACAGGCGGCCTGAGACAGACGGCCTGAGACAGACGGCCTGAGACAAACGGTCTGAGACAGACGGTCTGAGACAGACGGCCTGAGACACACGGTTCGAGACAGAGGGATTGAGACAGACGGTCTGAGACAGAAGGTCTGAGACAGGCGGTCTGAGACAGGCGGCCTGAGACAGACGGCCTGACACAGACGGTCTGAGACAGGCGGCCTGAGACAGACGGCCTGAGACAGACGGCCTGAGACAGACGGCCTGACACAGACGGTCTGAGACAGGCGGCCTGAGACAGACGGTTCGAGACAGAGGGATTGAGACAGGCGGTCTGAGACAGGCGGTCTGAGACAGACGGCCTGAGACAGGCGGTTCGAGACAGGGGGATTGAGACAGATGGTCTGAGACAGATGGTCTGAGACAGACGGTTTGAGACAGGCGGTCTGAGACAGACGGTCTGAGACAGACGGTCAGAGACAGGCGGCCTGACACAGACGGCCTGAGACAGACGGTCTGTGACAGTCGGTCTGAGACGCACGGTCTGAGACAGACGGTCTGAGACTGACGGTCTGAGACAGAAGGTCTGAGACAGGCGGTCTGAGACAGGCGGTCTGAGACAGACGGCCTGAGACAGACGGTCAGAGACAGGCGGCCTGAGACAGACGGTCTGAGACAGACGGCCTGAGACAGGCGGTCTGCGACAGAGGGACAGGGACAGGCGAATAGACGCTGCGCGATAGCGGCAGACAGACTGAGAAGGACGGTCTGAGATAGGCTGACTGAGATAGACGGTCTGAGACAGACGGCCTGAGACAGACGGTCTGAGACAGACGCTCTGAGACAGACGGTCTGAGACAGACGGTCTGAGACAGACGGTCTGAGACAGACGGTCTGTGACAGTCGGTCTGAGACGCACGGTCTGAGACAGACGGTCTGAGACTGACGGTCTGAGACAGAAGGTCTGAGACAGGCGGTCTGAGACAGGCGGTCTGAGACAGACGGCCTGAGACAGACGGTCAGAGACAGGCGGCCTGAGACAGACGGCCTGAGACAGACGGTCTGAGACAGACGGTCCGAGACAGACGGTTCGAGACAGAGGGATTGAGACAGACGGGCTGAGACTGGCGGTCTGATACAGACGGTCTGAGACAGACGGTCTGAGACAGGCGGTCAGAGACAGGCGGCCTGAGACAGACGGCCTGACACAGACGGTCTGAGACAGGCGGCCTGAGACAGACGGCCTGAGACAGACGGCCTGAGACAGACGGTCTGAGACAGACGGTCTGAGACAGACGGTCTGAGACAGACGGCCTGAGACACACGGTTCGAGACAGAGGGATTGAGACAGACGGTCTGAGACAGAAGGTCTGAGAAAGGCGGTCTGAGACAGGCGGCCTGAGACAGACGGCCTGACACAGACGGTCTGAGACAGGCGGCCTGAGACAGACGGCCTGAGACAGACGGCCTGAGACAGACGGTCTGAGACAGACGGTCTGAGACAGACGGCCTGAGACACACGGTTCGAGACAGAGGGATTGAGACAGACGGTCTGAGACAGAAGGTCTGAGACAGGCGGTCTGAGACAGGCGGTCTGAGACAGACGGCCTGAGACAGACGGTTCGAGACAGAGGGATTGAGACAGATGGTCTGAGACAGATGGTCTGAGACAGACGGTCTGAGACAGGCGGTCTGAGACAGACGGTCTGAGACAGACGGTCAGAGACAGGCGGCCTGACACAGACGGCCTGAGACAGACGGTCTGTGACAGTCGGTCTGAGACGCACGGTCTGAGACAGACGGTCTGAGACTGACGGTCTGAGACAGAAGGTCTGAGACAGGCGGTCTGAGACAGGCGGTCTGAGACAGACGGCCTGAGACAGACGGTCAGAGACAGGCGGCCTGAGACAGACGGCCTGAGACAGACGGTCTGAGACAGACGGTCCGAGACAGACGGTTCGAGACAGAGGGATTGAGACAGACGGTCTGAGACTGGCGGTCTGATACAGACGGTCTGAGACAGACGGTCTGAGACACACGGTTCGAGACAGAGGGATTGAGACAGACGGTCTGAGACAGAAGGTCTGAGACAGGCGGTCTGAGACAGGCGGCCTGAGACAGACGGCCTGACACAGACGGTCTGACACAGGCGGCCTGAGACAGACGGCCTGAGACAGACGGCCTAAGACAGACGGCCTGACACAGACGGTCTGAGACAGGCGGCCTGAGACAGACGGTTCGAGACAGAGGGATTGAGACAGACGGTCTGAGACAGATGGTCTGAGACAGGCGGTCTGAGACAGGCGGTCTGAGACAGACGGTCAGAGACAGGCGGCCTGACACAGACGGCCTGAGACAGACGGTCTGTGACAGTCGGTCTGAGACGCACGGTCTGAGACAGACGGTCTGAGACTGACGGTCTGAGACAGAAGGTCTGAGACAGGCGGTCTGAGACAGGCGGTCTGAGACAGACGGCCTGAGACAGACGGTCAGAGACAGGCGGCCTGAGACAGACGGCCTGAGACAGACGGTCTGAGACAGGCGGTCTGAGACAGACGGTCTGAGACAGACGGTCTGAGAGAGACGGTCTGAGACAGGCGGTCTGAGACAGACGGACAGGGACAGGCGAATAGACGCTGCCCGATAGCGGCAGACGGACTGAGACGGACGGTCTGAGATAGGCTGACTGAGATAGACGGTCTGAGACAGACGCTCTGAGACAGACAGTCTGAGACAGACGGTCTGAGACAGACGGTCTGAGACAGACGGTCTGAGACAGGCGGTCTGAGGCAGGCGGTCTGAGACAGACGGTCGGAGACAGACGGCCTGAGACAGACGGTCTGAGACAGACGGTCTGAGAGAGGCGGCCTGAGACAGACGGCCTGAGACAGACGGCCTGAGACAGACGGTCTGAGACAGACGGTCTGAGACAGACGGCCTGAGACACACGGTTCGAGACAGAGGGATTGAGACAGACGGTCTGAGACAGAAGGTCTGAGACAGGCGGTCTGAGACAGGCGGCCTGAGACAGACGGCCTGACACAGACGGTCTGAGACAGGCGGCCTGAGACAGACGGCCTGAGACAGACGGCCTGAGACAGACGGCCTGACACAGACGGTCTGAGACAGGCGGCCTGAGACAGACAGTTCGAGACAGAGGGATTGAGACAGACGGTCTGAGACAGATGGTCTGAGACAGGCGGTCTGAGACAGGCGGTCTGAGACAGACGGTCAGAGACAGGCGGCCTGACACAGACGGCCTGAGACAGACGGTCTGAGACAGACGGTCTGAGACAGGCGGTCTGAGACAGACGGCCTGAGACAGACGGTCAGAGACAGGCGGCCTGAGACAGACGGCCTGAGACAGACGGTCTGAGACAGGCGGTCTGAGACAGACGGTCTGAGACAGACGGTCTGAGAGAGACGGTCTGAGACAGGCGGTCTGAGACAGACGGACAGGGACAGGCGAATAGACGCTGCCCGATAGCGGCAGACGGACTGAGACGGACGGTCTGAGATAGGCTGACTGAGATAGACGGTCTGAGACAGACGCTCTGACACAGACAGTCTGAGACAGACGGTCTGAGACAGACGGTCTGAGACAGACGGTCTGAGACAGGCGGTCTGAGGCAGGCGGTCTGAGACAGACGGTCGGAGACAGACGGCCTGAGACAGACGGTCTGAGACAGACGGTCTGAGACAGACGGTCTGAGACAGACGGTCTGAGACAGACGGACTGAGACAGACGGTCTGAGACAGACGGTCTGAGACAGGCGGTCTGATACAGACGGTCTGAGACAGACGGTCAGAGACAGGCGGCCTGAGACAGACGGCCTGAGACAGACGGTCTGATACAGACGGTCTGATACAGACGGTCTGATACAGACGGTCTGATACAGACGGTCTGATACAGACGGTCTAACACAGACGGTCTGAGACAGGCGGCCTGAGACAGACGGCCTGAGACAGACGGCCTGAGACAGACGGCCTGAGACAGACGGCCTGACACAGACGGTCTGAGACAGGCGGTCTGAGACAGACGGTCTGAGAGAGACGGTCTGAGACAGGCGGTCTGAGACAGACGGACAGGGACAGGCGAATAGACGCTGCCCGATAGCGGCAGACGGACTGAGACGGACGGTCTGAGATAGGCTGACTGAGATAGACGGTCTGAGACAGACGCTCTGAGACAGACAGTCTGAGACAGGCGGCCTGAGACAGACGGTCTGAGACAGACGGTCTGAGACAGACGGTCTGAGACAGACGGTCTGACACAGACGGTCTGAGACAGTCGGTTCGAGACAGAGGGATTGAGACAGACGGTCTGAGACAGACGGTCTGAGACAGACGGTCTGAGACAGGCGGTCTGATACAGACGGTCTGAGACAGACGGTCTGATACAGACGGCCTGATACAGACGGTCTGATACAGACGGTCTGATACAGATGGTCTGATACAGACGGTCTGTGAAAGTCGGTCTGAGACGCACGGTCTGAGACAGACGGTCTGAGACAGACGGTCTGAGACAGACGGTCTGAGACAGACGGTCTGAGACAGGCGGTCTGAGGCAGGCGGTCTGAGACAGACGGTCGGAGACAGACGGCCTGAGACAGACGGTCTGAGACAGACGGTCTGAGAGAGGCGGCCTGAGACAGACGGCCTGAGACAGACGGCCTGAGACAGACGGTCTGAGACAGACGGTCTGAGACAGACGGCCTGAGACACACGGTTCGAGACAGAGGGATTGAGACAGACGGTCTGAGACAGAAGGTCTGAGACAGGCGGTCTGAGACAGGCGGCCTGAGACAGACGGTCTGAGACAGACGGTCTGAGACAGACGGTCAGAGACAGGCGGCCTGACACAGACGGCCTGAGACAGACGGTCTGTGACAGTCGGTCTGAGACGCACGGTCTGAGACAGGCGGTCTGAGACAGGCGGTCTGAGACAGACGGCCTGAGACAGACGGTCAGAGACAGACGGCCTGAGACAGACGGTCTGAGACAGACGGTCCGAGACAGACGGTCTGAGACAGACGGTCAGAGACAGGCGGCCTGAGACAGACGGCCTGGGACAGACGGTCTGAGACAGACGGTCTGAGAGAGACGGTCTGAGACAGGCGGTCTGAGACAGGCGGTCTGAGACAGACGGTCTGAGACAGACGGTCTGAGAGAGACGGTCTGAGACAGGCGGTCTGAGACAGACGGACAGGGACAGGCGAATAGACGCTGCCCGATAGCGGCAGACGGACTGAGACGGACGGTCTGAGATAGGCTGACTGAGATAGACGGTCTGAGACAGACGCTCTGAGACAGACAGTCTGAGACAGACGGTCTGAGACAGACGGTCTGAGACAGACGGTCTGAGACAGGCGGTCTGAGGCAGGCGGTCTGAGACAGACGGTCGGAGACAGGCGGCCTGAGACAGACGGTCTGAGACAGACTGTCTGAGAGAGGCGGCCTGCGACAGAGGGACAGGGACAGGCGAATAGACGCTGCGCGATAGCGGCAGACAGACTGAGAAGGACGGTCTGAGATAGGATGACTGAGATAGACGGTCTGAGACAGACGGCCTGAGACAGACGGTCTGAGACAGACGCTCTGAGACAGACGGTCTGAGACAGACGGTCTGAGACAGACGGTCTGAGACAGACGGTCTGAGACAGACGGTCTGAGACAGACGGTCTGACACAGACGGTCTGAGACAGTCGGTTCGAGACAGAGGGATTGAGACAGACGGTCTGAGACAGACGGTCTGAGACAGACGGTCTGAGACAGGCGGTCTGATACAGACGGTCTGAGACAGACGGTCTGATACAGACGGCCTGATACAGACGGTCTGATACAGACGGTCTGATACAGATGGTCTGATACAGACGGTCTGTGAAAGTCGGTCTGAGACGCACGGTCTGAGACAGACGGTCTGAGACAGACGGTCTGAGACAGACGGTCTGAGACAGACGGTCTGAGACAGGCGGTCTGAGGCAGGCGGTCTGAGACAGACGGTCGGAGACAGACGGCCTGAGACAGACGGTCTGAGACAGACGGTCTGAGAGAGGCGGCCTGAGACAGACGGCCTGAGACAGACGGCCTGAGACAGACGGTCTGAGACAGACGGTCTGAGACAGACGGCCTGAGACACACGGTTCGAGACAGAGGGATTGAGACAGACGGTCTGAGACAGAAGGTCTGAGACAGGCGGTCTGAGACAGGCGGCCTGAGACAGACGGTCTGAGACAGACGGTCTGAGACAGACGGTCAGAGACAGGCGGCCTGACACAGACGGCCTGAGACAGACGGTCTGTGACAGTCGGTCTGAGACGCACGGTCTGAGACAGGCGGTCTGAGACAGGCGGTCTGAGACAGACGGCCTGAGACAGACGGTCAGAGACAGACGGCCTGAGACAGACGGTCTGAGACAGACGGTCCGAGACAGACGGTCTGAGACAGACGGTCAGAGACAGGCGGCCTGAGACAGACGGCCTGGGACAGACGGTCTGAGACAGACGGTCTGAGAGAGACGGTCTGAGACAGGCGGTCTGAGACAGGCGGTCTGAGACAGACGGTCTGAGACAGACGGTCTGAGAGAGACGGTCTGAGACAGGCGGTCTGAGACAGACGGACAGGGACAGGCGAATAGACGCTGCCCGATAGCGGCAGACGGACTGAGACGGACGGTCTGAGATAGGCTGACTGAGATAGACGGTCTGAGACAGACGCTCTGAGACAGACAGTCTGAGACAGACGGTCTGAGACAGACGGTCTGAGACAGACGGTCTGAGACAGGCGGTCTGAGGCAGGCGGTCTGAGACAGACGGTCGGAGACAGGCGGCCTGAGACAGACGGTCTGAGACAGACGGTCTGAGAGAGGCGGCCTGTGACAGAGGGACAGGGACAGGCGAATAGACGCTGCGCGATAGCGGCAGACAGACTGAGAAGGACGGTCTGAGATAGGCTGACTGAGATAGACGGTCTGAGACAGACGGCCTGAGACAGACGGTCTGAGACAGACGCTCTGAGACAGACGGTCTGAGACAGACGGTCTGAGACAGACGGTCTGAGACAGACGGTCTGAGACAGACGGTCTGTGACAGTCGGTCTGAGACGCACGGTCTGAGACAGACGGTCTGAGACTGACGGTCTGAGACAGACGGTCTGAGACACGGTCTGAGACAGGCGGTCTGCGACAGACGGTCTGAGACAGACGGTCTGAGACAGACGGCCTGAGACAGGCGGTCTGCGACAGAGGGACAGGGACAGGCGAATAGACGCTGCGCGATAGCGGCAGACAGACTGACAAGGACGGTCTGAGATAGGCTGACTGAGATAGACGGTCTGAGACAGACGGCCTGAGACAGACGGTCTGAGACAGGCGGCCTGACACAGACGGCCTGAGACAGACGGTCTGTGACAGTCGGTCTGAGACGCACGGTCTGAGACAGACGGTCTGAGACTGACGGTCTGAGACAGAAGGTCTGAGACAGGCGGTCTGAGACAGGCGGTCTGAGACAGACGGCCTGAGACAGACGGTCAGAGACAGGCGGCCTGAGACAGACGGCCTGAGACAGACGGTCTGAGACAGACGGTCCGAGACAGACGGTCTGAGACAGACGGTCAGAGACAGGCGGCCTGAGACAGACGGCCTGGGACAGACGGTCTGAGACAGACGGTCTGAGAGAGACGGTCTGAGACAGGCGGTCTGAGACAGGCGGTCTAAGACAGACGGTCTGAGACAGACGGTCTGAGAGAGACGGTCTGAGACAGGCGGTCTGAGACAGACGGACAGGGACAGGCGAATAGACGCTGCCCGATAGCGGCAGACGGACTGAGACGGACGGTCTGAGATAGGCTGACTGAGATAGACGGTCTGAGACAGACGCTCTGAGACAGACAGTCTGAGACAGACGGTCTGAGACAGACGGTCTGAGACAGACGGTCTGAGACAGGCGGTCTGAGGCAGGCGGTCTGAGACAGACGGTCGGAGACAGACGGCCTGAGACAGACGGTCTGAGACAGACGGTCTGAGAGAGGCGGCCTGAGACAGACGGCCTGAGACAGACGGCCTGAGACAGACGGTCTGAGACAGACGGTCTGAGACAGACGGCCTGAGACACACGGTTCGAGACAGAGGGATTGAGACAGACGGTCTGAGACAGAAGGTCTGAGACAGGCGGTCTGAGACAGGCGGCCTGAGACAGACGGTCTGAGACAGACGGTCTGAGACAGACGGTCAGAGACAGGCGGCCTGACACAGACGGCCTGAGACAGACGGTATGTGACAGTCGGTCTGAGACGCACGGTCTGAGACAGGCGGTCTGAGACAGGCGGTCTGAGACAGACGGCCTGAGACAGACGGTCAGAGACAGACGGCCTGAGACAGACGGTCTGAGACAGACGGTCCGAGACAGACGGTCTGAGACAGACGGTCAGAGACAGGCGGCCTGAGACAGACGGCCTGGGACAGACGGTCTGAGACAGACGGTCTGAGAGAGACGGTCTGAGACAGGCGGTCTGAGACAGGCGGTCTGAGACAGACGGTCTGAGACAGACGGTCTGAGAGAGACGGTCTGAGACAGGCGGTCTGAGACAGACGGACAGGGACAGGCGAATAGACGCTGCCCGATAGCGGCAGACGGACTGAGACGGACGGTCTGAGATAGGCTGACTGAGATAGACGGTCTGAGACAGACGCTCTGAGACAGACAGTCTGAGACAGACGGTCTGAGACACACGGTCTGAGACAGACGGTCTGAGACAGGCGGTCTGAGGCAGGCGGTCTGAGACAGACGGTCGGAGACAGACGGCCTGAGACAGACGGTCTGAGACAGACGGTCTGAGAGAGGCGGCCTGAGACAGACGGCCTGAGACAGACGGCCTGAGACAGACGGTCTGAGACAGACGGTCTGAGACAGACGGCCTGAGACACACGGTTCGAGACAGAGGGATTGAGACAGACGGTCTGAGACAGAAGGTCTGAGACAGGCGGCCTGAGACAGGCGGCCTGAGACAGACGGCCTGACACAGACGGTCTGAGACAGGCGGCCTGAGACAGACGGCCTGAGACAGACGGCCTGAGACAGACGGCCTGACACAGACGGTCTGAGACAGGCGGCCTGAGACAGACGGTTCGAGACAGAGGGATTGAGACAGACGGTCTGAGACAGATGGTCTGAGACAGGCGGTCTGAGACAGGCGGTCTGAGACAGACGGTTAGAGACAGGCGGTTCGAGACAGAGGGATTGAGACAGACGGTCTGAGACAGACGGTCTGAGACAGACGGTCTGATACAGACGGTCTGATACAGACGGTCTGATACAGACGGTCTGATACAGACGGTCTGATACAGACGGTCTGATACAGATGGTCTGATACAGACGGTCTGTGAAAGTCGGTCTGAGACGCACGGTCTGAGACAGACGGTCTGAGACTGACGGTCTGAGACAGACGGTCTGAGACACGGTCTGAGACAGGCGGTCTGCGACAGACGGTCTGAGACAGACGGCCTGAGACAGGCGGTCTGCGACAGAGGGACAGGGACAGGCGAATAGACGCTGCGCGATAGCGGCAGACAGACTGAGAAGGACGGTCTGAGATAGGCTGACTGAGATAGACGGTCTGAGACAGACGGCCTGAGACAGACGGTCTGAGACAGACGCTCTGAGACAGACGGTCTGAGACAGACGGTCTGAGACAGACGGTCTGAGACAGACGGTCTGAGACAGACGGTCTGAGACAGACGGTCTGAGACAGACGGTCTGTGACAGTCGGTCTGAGACGCACGGTCTGAGACAGACGGTCTGAGACTGGCGGTCTGAGACAGACGGTCTGAGACACGGTCTGAGACAGGCGGTCTGCGACAGACGGTCTGAGACAGACGGTCTGAGACAGACGTCCTGAGACAGGCGGTCTGCGACAGAGGGACAGGGACAGGCGAATAGACGCTGCGCGATAGCGGCAGACAGACTGACAAGGACGGTCTGAGATAGGCTGACTGAGATAGACGGTCTGAGACAGACGGCCTGAGACAGACGGTCTGAGACAGACGGTCTGAGACAGACGGTCTGAGACAGACGGTCTGAGACAGACGGTCTGAGACAGACGGTCTGAGACAGACGGATTGAGACAGACGGTCTGAGACTGGCGGTCTGATACAGACGGTCTGAGACAGACGGTCTGAGACAGGCGGTCAGAGACAGGCGGCCTGAGACAGACGGCCTGACACAGACGGTCTGAGACAGGCGGCCTGAGACAGACGGCCTGAGACAGACGGCCTGAGACAGACGGTCTGAGACAGACGGTCTGAGACAGACGGCCTGAGACACACGGTTCGAGACAGAGGGATTGAGACAGACGGTCTGAGACAGAAGGTCTGAGACAGGCGGTCCGAGATAGGCGGTCTGAGACAGACGGCCTGAGACAGACGGTTCGAGACAGAGGGATTGAGACAGACGGTCTGAGACAGATGGTCTGAGACAGACGGCCTGAGACACACGGTTCGAGACAGAGGGATTGAGACAGACGGTCTGAGACAGAAGGTCTGAGACAGGCGGCCTGAGACAGGCGGCCTGAGACAGACGGCCTGACACAGACGGTCTGAGACAGGCGGCCTGAGACAGACGGCCTGAGACAGACGGCCTGAGACAGACGGTCTGAGACAGACGGTCTGAGACACGGTCTGAGACAGGCGGTCTGCGACAGACGGTCTGAGACAGACGGTCTGAGACAGACGGCCTGAGACAGGCGGTCTGCGACAGAGGGACAGGGACAGGCGAATAGACGCTGCGCGATAGCGGCAGACAGACTGACAAGGACGGTCTGAGATAGGCTGACTGAGATAGACGGTCTGAGACAGACGGCCTGAGACAGACGGTCTGAGACAGACGGTCTGAGACAGACGGTCTGAGACAGACGGTCTGAGACAGACGGTCTGAGACAGACGGTCTGAGACAGACGGATTGAGACAGACGGTCTGAGACTGGCGGTCTGATACAGACGGTCTGAGACAGACGGTCTGAGACAGGCGGTCAGAGACAGGCGGCCTGAGACAGACGGCCTGACACAGACGGTCTGAGACAGGCGGCCTGAGACAGACGGCCTGAGACAGACGGCCTGAGACAGACGGTCTGAGACAGACGGTCTGAGACAGACGGCCTGAGACACACGGTTCGAGACAGAGGGATTGAGACAGACGGTCTGAGACAGAAGGTCTGAGACAGGCGGTCCGAGATAGGCGGTCTGAGACAGACGGCCTGAGACAGACGGTTCGAGACAGAGGGATTGAGACAGACGGTCTGAGACAGATGGTCTGAGACAGACGGTCTGAGACAGGCGGTCTGAGACAGACGGTCTGAGACAGACGGTCAGAGACAGGCGGCCTGACACAGACGGCCTGAGACAGACGGTCTGTGACAGTCGGTCTGAGACGCACGGTCTGAGACAGACGGTCTGAGACTGACGGTCTGAGACAGAAGGTCTGAGACGGACGGTCTGAGACAGACGGTCTGAGACAGACGGTCGGAGACAGACGGCCTGAGACAGACGGTCTGAGACGGACGGTCTGAGACAGACGGTCTGAGACAGACGGTCTGAGACAGACGGTCTGAGACAGACGGTCTGAGACAGACGGTCTGAGACAGACGGTCTGAGACAGACGGTCTGAGACAGACGGTCTTAGACAGACGGTCTTAGACATACGGCCTGAGACAGACAGTCTGAGACAGACAGTCAGAGACAGACAGTCTGAGACAGACGGTCTGAGACAGACGGTCTGACACAGACGGTCTGAGACAGACGGTTCGAGACAGAGGGATTGAGACAGACGGTCTGAGACAGACGGTCTGAGACAGACGGTCTGAGACAGACGGCCTGAGACAGACGGTCTGAGACAGACGGTCTGAGACAGACGGCCTGAGACACACGGTTCGAGACAGAGGGATTGAGACAGACGGTCTGAGACAGAAGGTCTGAGACAGGCGGTCTGAGACAGGCGGCCTGAGACAGACGGTCTGAGACAGACGGTCTGAGACAGACGGTCAGAGACAGGCGGCCTGACACAGACGGCCTGAGACAGACGGTATGTGACAGTCGGTCTGAGACGCACGGTCTGAGACAGGCGGTCTGAGACAGGCGGTCTGAGACAGACGGCCTGAGACAGACGGTCAGAGACAGACGGCCTGAGACAGACGGTCTGAGACAGACGGTCCGAGACAGACGGTCTGAGACAGACGGTCAGAGACAGGCGGCCTGAGACAGACGGCCTGGGACAGACGGTCTGAGACAGACGGTCTGAGAGAGACGGTCTGAGACAGGCGGTCTGAGACAGGCGGTCTGAGACAGACGGTCTGAGACAGACGGTCTGAGAGAGACGGTCTGAGACAGGCGGTCTGAGACAGACGGACAGGGACAGGCGAATAGACGCTGCCCGATAGCGGCAGACGGACTGAGACGGACGGTCTGAGATAGGCTGACTGAGATAGACGGTCTGAGACAGACGCTCTGAGACAGACAGTCTGAGACAGACGGTCTGAGACAGACGGTCTGAGACAGACGGTCTGAGACAGGCGGTCTGAGGCAGGCGGTCTGAGACAGACGGTCGGAGACAGACGGCCTGAGACAGACGGTCTGAGACAGACGGTCTGAGAGAGGCGGCCTGAGACAGAGGGACAGGGACAGGCGAATAGACGCTGCGCGATAGCGGCAGACAGACTGAGAAGGACGGTCTGAGATAGGCTGACTGAGATAGACGGTCTGAGACAGACGGCCTGAGACAGACGGTCTGAGACAGACGGTCTGAGACAGACGGCCTGAGACACACGGTTCGAGACAGAGGGATTGAGACAGACGGTCTGAGACAGAAGGTCTGAGACAGGCGGCCTGAGACAGGCGGCCTGAGACAGACGGCCTGACACAGACGGTCTGAGACAGGCGGCCTGAGACAGACGGCCTGAGACAGACGGCCTGAGACAGACGGCCTGACACAGACGGTCTGAGACAGGCGGCCTGAGACAGACGGTTCGTGACAGAGGGATTGAGACAGACGGTCTGAGACAGATGGTCTGAGACAGGCGGTCTGAGACACGGTCTGAGACAGGCGGTCTGCGACACACGGTCTGAGACAGACGGCCTGAGACAGGCGGTCAGCGACAGAGGGACAGGGACAGGCGAATAGACGCTGCGCGATAGCGGCAGACAGACTGAGAAGGACGGTCTGAGATAGGCTGACTGAGATAGACGGTCTGAGACAGACGGTCTGAGAGAGACGGTCTGAGACAGGCGGTCTGAGACAGACGGTCTGAGGCAGGCTGTCTGAGACAGACGGTTCGAGACAGAGGGATTGAGACAGACGGTCTGAGACAGACGGTCTGAGACAGACGGTCTGATACAGACGGTCTGATACAGATGGTCTGATACAGACGGTCTGATACAGACGGTCTGATACAGACGGTCTGATACAGATGGTCTGATACAGACGGTCTGTGAAAGTCGGTCTGAGACGCACGGTCTGAGACAGACGGTCTGAGACTGACGGTCTGAGACAGACGGTCTGAGACACGGTCTGAGACAGGCGGTCTGCGACAGACGGTCTGAGACAGACGGCCT
This sequence comes from Coelioxys conoideus, assembly GCA_947623535.1. Classification (NCBI taxonomy): domain Eukaryota; kingdom Metazoa; phylum Arthropoda; class Insecta; order Hymenoptera; family Megachilidae; genus Coelioxys; species Coelioxys conoideus. The sequence continues at coordinate 1,317,003 of CANQJN010000005.1, read as the reverse complement.
GAGACAGGCGGTCTGCGACAGAGGGACAGGGACAGGCGAATAGACGCTGCGCGATAGCGGCAGACAGACTGAGAAGGACGGTCTGAGATAGGCTGACTGAGATAGACGGTCTGAGACAGACGGCCTGAGACAGACGGTCTGAGACAGACGCTCTGAGACAGACGGTCTGAGACAGACGGTCTGAGACAGACGGTCTGAGACAGACGGTCTGAGACAGACGGTCTGAGACAGACGGTCTGAGACAGACGGTCTGTGACAGTCGGTCTGAGACGCACGGTCTGAGACAGACGGTCTGAGACTGACGGTCTGAGACAGACGGTCTGAGACACGGTCTGAGACAGGCGGTCTGCGACAGACGGTCTGAGACAGACGGTCTGAGACAGACGGCCTGAGACAGACGGTCTGAGACAGACGGTCTGAGACAGACGGTCTGAGACAGACGGTCTGAGACAGACGGTCTGAGACAGACGGTCTGAGACAGACGGCCTGGGACAGACGGTCTGAGACAGACGGTCTGAGAGAGACGGTCTGAGACAGGCGGTCTGAGACAGACGGTCTGAGGCAGGCTGTCTGAGACAGACGGTTCGAGACAGAGGGATTGAGACAGACGGTCTGAGACAGACGGTCTGAGACAGACGGTCTGAGACAGACGGTCTGAGACAGACGGCCTGGGACAGACGGTCTGAGACAGACGGTCTGAGACACGGTCTGAGACAGGCGGTCTGCGACAGACGGTCTGAGACAGACGGTCTGAGACAGACGGTCTGACACAGACGGTCTGAGACAGACGGTTCGAGACAGAGGGATTGAGACAGACGGTCTGAGACAGACGGTCTGAGACAGACGGTCTGAGACAGGCGGTCTGATACAGACGGTCTGAGACAGACGGTTCGAGACAGAGGGATTGAGACAGACCGTCTGAGACAGACGGTCTGACACAGACGGTCTGAGACAGACGGTTCGAGACAGAGGGATTGAGACAGACGGTCTGAGACAGACGGTCTGAGACAGACGGTCTGAGACAGGCGGTCTGATACAGACGGTCTGAGACAGACGGTTCGAGACAGAGGGATTGAGACAGACGGTCTGAGACAGACGGTCTGATACAGACGGTCTGATACAGACGGTCTGATACAGACGGTCTGATACAGACGGTCTGATACAGATGGTCTGATACAGACCGTCTGTGAAAGTCGGTCTGAGAAGCACGGTCTGAGACAGACGGTCTGAGACTGACGGTCTGAGACAGACGGTCTGAGACACGGTCTGAGACAGGCGGTCTGCGACACACGGTCTGAGACAGACGGCCTGAGACAGGCGGTCAGCGACAGAGGGACAGGGACAGGCGAATAGACGCTGCGCGATAGCGGCAGACAGACTGAGAAGGACGGTCTGAGATAGGCTGACTGAGATAGACGGTCTGAGACAGACGGCCTGAGACAGACGGTCTGAGACAGACGCTCTGAGACAGACGGTCTGAGACAGACGGTCTGAGACAGACGGTCTGAGACAGACGGTCTGAGACAGACGGTCTGAGACAGACGGTCTGAGACAGGCGGCCTGAGACAGACGGCCTGAGACAGAGGGTATTAGACAGAGGGGCAGAGACAGACGCACATAGACAGACGGTATAAGACAGACGGACTGAGACGGACGGCCTGAGACACACGGTCAGAGACAGACGGTCTGAAACAGGCGGTATGAGACAGACGGTCTGAGACAGACGGACTGAGACAGACGGTCTGAGACAGACGGTCTGAGACAGACGGTCTGAGACAGACGGTCTGAGACAGACGGTCTGAGACAGACGGTCTGGGACAGACGGTCTGAGGCAGACGGTCTGAGCCAGACGGTCTGAGACAGACGGTCTGAGACAGACGGTCTGAGACAGACGGTCTGAGACAGACGGTCTGAGACAGACGGTCTGAGACAGACGGTCTGAGACAGACGGTCTGAGACAGACGGTCTGAGACAGACGGTCTGAGACAGACGGTCTGAGACAGACGGTCTGAGACAGACGGTCTGAGACAGACGGTCTGAGACAGACGGTCTGAGACAGACGGTCTGAGACAGGCGGCCTGAGACAGACGGCCTGAGACAGACGGCCTGAGACAGACGGTCTGAGACAGACGGACTGAGACAGACGGCCTGAGACACACGGTTCGAGACAGAGGGATTGAGACAGACGGTCTGAGACAGAAGGTCTGAGACAGGCGGTCTGAGACAGGCGGTCTGAGACAGACGGCCTGAGACAGACGGTTCGAGACAGAGGGATTGAGACAGACGGTCTGAGACAGATGGTCTGAGACAGACGGTCTGAGACAGGCGGTCTGAGACAGACGGTCTGAGACAGACGGTCAGAGACAGGCGGCCTGACACAGACGGCCTGAGACAGACGGTCTGTGACAGTCGGTCTGAGACGCACGGTCTGAGACAGACGGTCTGAGACTGACGGTCTGAGACAGACGGTCTGAGACACGGTCTGAGACAGGCGGTCTGCGACAGACGGTCTGAGACAGACGGCCTGAGACAGGCGGTCTGCGACAGACGGTCTGAGACAGACGGTCTGAGACAGACGGTCTGAGACAGGCGGTCTGATACAGACGGTCTGATACAGACGGTCTGATACAGACGGTCTGTGACAGTCGGTCTGAGACGCACGGTCTGAGACAGACGGTCTGAGACTGACGGTCTGAGACAGACGGTCTGAGACACGGTCTGAGACAGGCGGTCTGCGACAGACGGTCTGAGACAGGCGGTCTGCGACAGACGGTCTGAGACAGACGGCCTGAGACAGGCGGTCTGCGACAGAGGGACAGGGGCAGGCGAATAGACGCTGCGCGATAGCGGCAGACAGACTGAGAAGGACGGTCTGAGATAGGCTGACTGAGATAGACGGTCTGAGACAGACGGCCTGAGACAGACGGTCTGAGACAGACGCTCTGAGACAGACGGTCTGAGACAGACGGTCTGAGACAGACGGTCTGAGACAGACGGTCTGAGACAGACGGTCTGAGACAGACGGTCTGAGGCAGACGGTCTGAGACAGACGGTCTGAGACAGACGGATTGAGACAGACGGTCTGAGACTGGCGGTCTGATACAGACGGTCTGAGACAGACGGTCTGAGACAGGCGGTCAGAGACAGGCGGCCTGAGACAGACGGCCTGACACAGACGGTCTGAGACAGGCGGCCTGAGACAGACGGCCTGAGACAGACGGCCTGAGACAGACGGTCTGAGACAGACGGTCTGAGACAGACGGCCTGAGACACACGGTTCGAGACAGAGGGATTGAGACAGACGGTCTGAGACAGAAGGTCTGAGACAGGCGGTCCGAGACAGGCGGTCTGAGACAGACGGCCTGAGACAGACGGTTCGAGACAGAGGGATTGAGACAGACGGTCTGAGACAGATGGTCTGAGACAGACGGTCTGAGACAGGCGGTCTGAGACAGACGGTCTGAGACAGACGGTCAGAGACAGGCGGCCTGACACAGACGGCCTGAGACAGACGGTCTGTGACAGTCGGTCTGCGACGCACGGTCTGAGACAGACGGTCTGAGACTGACGGTCTGAGACAGAAGGTCTGAGACAGGCGGTCTGAGACAGGCGGTCTGAGACAGACGGCCTGAGACAGAGGGTCAGAGACAGGCGGCCTGAGACAGACGGCCTGAGACAGACGGTCTGAGACAGACGGTCCGAGACAGACGGTCTGAGACAGACGGTCAGAGACAGGCGGCCTGAGACAGACGGCCTAGGACAGACGGTCTGAGACAGACGGTCTGAGAGAGACGGTCTGAGACAGGCGGTCTGAGACAGACGGACAGGGACAGGCGAATAGACGCTGCCCGATAGCGGCAGACGGACTGAGACGGACGGTCTGAGATAGGCTGACTGAGATAGACGGTCTGAGACAGACGCTCTGAGACAGACAGTCTGACACAGGCGGCCTGAGACAGACGGTCTGAGACAGACGGTCTGAGACAGGCGGTCTGAGGCAGGCGGTCTGAGACAGACGGTCGGAGACAGACGGCCTGAGACAGACGGTCTGAGACAGACGGTCTGAGACAGACGGTCTGAGACAGACGGTCTGAGACAGACGGTCTGAGACAGACGGTCTGAGACAGACGGTCTGAGACAGACGGTCTGAGACAGACGGTCTGAGACAGACGGTCTGAGACAGACGGTCGGAGACAGACGGTCTGAGACAGACGGTCTTAGACAGACGGTCTTAGATATACGGCCTGAGACAGACAGTCTGAGACAGACAGTCTGAGACAGACAGTCTGATACAGACGGTCTGAGACAGACGGTCTGAGACAGACGGTCTGAGACAGACGGTCTGAGACAGACGGACAGGGACAGGCGAATAGACGGTGCCCGATAGCGGCAGACGGACTGAGACGGACGGTCTGAGATAGGCTGACTGAGGTAGACGGTCTGAGACAGTCGGTCTGAGACACACGGACCTAGACAGACGGTATGAGACAGACGGTCTGAGACAGACGGTCTGAGACAGACGGTCTGAGACAGACGGTCTGAGACAAAGGGTATTAGACAGAGGGGCAGAGACAGGCGCACATAGACAGACGGTATAAGACAGACGGACTGAGACGGACGGCCTGAGACACACGGTCAGAGAACGACGGTCTGAGACAGACGGTCTCAGGCAGACGGTCTGAGGCAGACGGTCAGACACAGACGGGCTGAGACAGACAGTCTGCGGCAGACGGTCAGAGACAGACGGTCTGAGACAGCCGCTGTTTGACCGACGGTCTGAGACAGACGGTCTGAGACAGACGCTGTTTGACCGATGGTCTGAGACAGACGCACAGAGACAGACGGTATAAGACAGCCGGACTGAGACGTACGGCCTGAGACACACGGTCAGAGACCGACGGTCAGAGACCGACGGTCTGAGACAGACAGTCTGAGACAGACGGTCTGAGACAGACGGTATTGGACAGGGGGACAGAGACAGACGCACAGGGATAGACGGGATGAGACAAACGGACTGAGACAGACGGATTGAGACGGACGGACCGAGACAGTCGGTCTGAGACAAACGGACTGAGACGGACGGTTTGAGACGGACGGATCGAGACAGTCGGTCTGAGACACACGGTCCTAGACAGACAGTTTCAGGCAGACGGTCTGAGGCAGACGGTCAGACACAGACGGGCTGAGACAGACAGTCTGCGGCGACGGTCTGAGGGAGACTGTCTGAGACAGACGGTCTGAGACAGACGGTCTGAGGCAGACGGTCTGAGGCAGACGGTCGGAGACAGACGGTCTGAGACAGACGGTCTGAGGCAGACGGTCTGAGCCAGACGGTCTGAGACAGACGGTCTGAGTCAGACGGTCTGAGGCAGACGGTCTGAGGCAGACGGTCGGAGACAGACGGTCTGAGACAGACGGTCTGAGACTGACGGTCAGAGACGGACGGTCTGAAACAGGCGGTATGAGACAGACGGTATGAGACAGACGGTCTGAGACAGACGGTCTGAGACAGACGGTCTGAGACAGACGGTCTGAGACAGACGGTCTGAGACAGACGGTCTGAGACAGACGGTCTGAGACAGCGGCTGTTTGACCGACGGCCTGAGACACACGGTCAGAGACAGACGGACTGAGACCGGCGCTCAGAGACAGAGGGTCTGAGACAGACGGTCTGAGACAGACGGTCTGAGACAGACGGTCTGAGGCAGTCGGTCTGAGACAGACGGTCTGAGACAGACGGTCTGAGGCAGACGGTCGGAGACAGACGGTCTGAGACAGACGGTCTGAGGCTGACGGTCTGAGACAGACGTTCTGAGACAGACGGTCTGAGACAGACGTGCTGAGACCGGCGCTCAGAGACAAAGGGTATTAGACAGAGGGGCAGAGACAGACGCACATAGACAGACGGTATAAGACAGACGGACGGAGACGGACGGCCTGAGACACACGGTCAGAGACGGACGGTCTGAGACAGACGGTCTGAGGCAGACAGTATGAGACAGACGGTCTGAGACAGACGCTGTTTGACCGATGGTCTGAGACAGACGGGCTATGACAGACGTGCTGAGACCGGCGCTCAGAGACAGATGGTATTAGACAGAGGGACAGCGACAGACGCACAGAGACAGATGGTATAAGACAGACGGACGGAGACGGACAGCCTGAGACACACGGTCAGAGACAGACGGTCTGAAACAGCCGGTCGGAGACGGACGGCCTAAGACACACGGTCTGAGACAGACGGTCTGAGGCAGACGGTCGGAGACAGACGGTCTGAGACAGACGGTCTGAGACTGACGGTCTGAGACAGACGGTCTGAGACAGAGGGTCTGAGACAGACGGCCTGAGACAGACGGTCTGCGACAGACGGTCTGCGACAGACGGTCTGAGACAGACGGTCTGAGGCAGACGGTCTGAGACCGGCGCTCAGAGACAGAGGGTATTAGACAGAGGGGCAGAGACAGACGCACATAGACAGACGGTATAAGACAGACGGACTGAGACGGACGGCCTGAGACACACGGTCAGAGAGAGACGGTCTGAAACAGGCGGTATGAGACAGACGGTTAGAGACAGACGGTCTGAGACAGACGGTCTGAGACAGACGGTCTGAGACAGACTGTCTGAGACAGACGGTCTGAGACAGACGGTCTGAGACAGACGGTCTGAGGCAGACAGTCTGAGACCGACGCTCAGAGACAGACGCACGTAGACAGACGGTATAAGACAGACGGACGGAGACGGACGGCCTGAGACACACGGACAGAGACAGACGGTCTGAAACAGTCGGTCGGAGACGGACGGCCTGAGACACACGGTCCGAGAGAGACGGTCTGAGACACACGGTCTGAGACAGGCGGTCTGAGACAGACGGTCTGAGACTGACGGTCTGAGACAGACGGTCTGAGACAGACGGTCTGAGACAGACGGTCTGAGACGGACGCTCTGAGACAGACGGACTGAGACACACGGTCTGAGACAGACGCTCTGTGACCGATGGTCTGAGACAGACGGGCCAAGACAGACGTGCTGAGACCGGCGCTCAGAGACAGAGGGTATTAGACAGAGGGACTGAGACAGACGCAGAGTCAGACGGTATAAGACAGACGGTCTGAGACAGACCATCTGAGACGGACGTCCTGAGGCACACGGTCTGAGACAGACGATCTGGGACAGTCGGTCTGAGGCAGATGGTCTAAGACAGACGGTCTGAGACAAACGGACTGAGAAGGACGGTTTGAGACGGACGGAACGAGACAGTCGGTCTGAGACACACGGTCTGAGACAGACGGTATGAGACAGACGGTCTGAGACAGACGGTCTGATACAGACGGTCTGAGACGGACGGTCTGAGACGGACGGTCTGAGACAGACGGACTGAGACACACGGTCTGAGACAGACGGGCTGAGACAGACGGTCTGAGACAGACGCTCTGAGACAGACGCTCTGTGACCGATGGTCTGAGACAGACGGGCTAAGACAGACGTGCTGAGACCGGCGCTCAGAGACAGAGGGTATTAGACAGAGGGACAGAGACAGACGCACAGAGTCAGACGGTATAAGACAGGCGGTCTGAGACAGACCATCTGAGACGGACGTCCTGAGACACGCGGTCTGAGACAGACGATCTGTGACAGACGGTCTGAGGCAGACGGTCTGAGACAGACCATCTGAGACGGACGTCCTGAGGCACGCGGTCTGAGACAGACGATCTGGGACAGACGGTCTGAGGCAGACGGTCTAAGACAGACGGTCTGAGACAAACGGACTGAGACGGACGGAACGAGACAGTCGGTCTGAGACACACGGTCTGAGACAGACGGTCTGAGACAGACGGTCTGAGAGAGACGCTGTTTGACCGATGGTCTGAGACAGACGGGCTATGACAGACGTGCTGAGACCGGCGCTCAGAGACAGAGGGTATTAGACAGAGGGACAGAGACAGACACACAGAGACAGACGGTATAAGACAGACGGACGGAGACGGACGGCCTGAGACACACGGTCAGAGACAGACGGTCTGAAACAGTCGGTCGGAGAGGGACGGGCTGGTAGAGACGGTCTGAGACAGACGGTCTGAGACAGGCGGTCTGAGACAGTCGGTCTGAGACACACGGTCTGAGACAGACGGTCTGAGACAGACGGTCTGAGAGAGACGCTGTTTGACCGATGGTCTGAGACAGACGGGCTATGACAGACGTGCTGAGACCGGCGCTCAGAGACAGAGGGTATTAGACAGAGGGACAGAGACAGACACACAGAGACAGACGGTATAAGACAGACGGACGGAGACGGACGGCCTGAGACACACGGTCAGAGACAGACGGTCTGAAACAGTCGGTCGGAGAGGGACGGGCTGGTAGAGACGGTCTGAGACAGACGGCCTGAGACAGACGGTCTGAGACAGACGGTCTGAGACAGACGGTCTGAGGCAGACGGTCGGAGACAGACGGTCTGAGACAGACGGTCTGAGGCAGACAGTCTGAGACCGACGCTCAGAGACAGACGCACGTAGACAGACGGTATAAGACAGACGGACGGAGACGGACGGCCTGAGACACACGGTCAGAGACAGACGGTCTGAAACAGTCGGTCGGAGACGGACGGCCTGAGACACACGGTCCGAGAGAGACGGTCTGAGACACACGGTCTGAGACAGGCGGTCTGAGACAGACGGTCTGAGACAGACGGTCTGAGACAGACGTGCTGATACCGGCGCTCAGAGACAGAGGGCATTAGGCAGAGGGGCAGAGACAGACGCACATAGACAGACGGTCTGAGACAGACGGTCTGAGGCAGACGGTCGGAGACAGACGGTCTGAGGCAGACGGTCTGAGTCAGACGATCTGGGACAGACGGTCTGAGGCAGACGGTCAGACACAGACGGTCTGAGACAGACGGTCTGAGACAGACGGTCTGAGACAGACGGTCTGAGTCAGGCGGTCTGAGACAGGCGGTCTGAGACAGACGGTCTGAGACAGACGGTCTGAGACAGACGGTCTGCGACAGACGGTCTGAGACAGACGTGCTGAGACCGGCGCTCAGCGACAGAGGGTATTAGACAGAGGGACAGAGACAGACGCACAGAGACAGACGGTATAAGACAGACGGACGGAGACGGACGGCCTGAGACACACGGTCAGAGACAGACGGTCTGAAACAGTCGGTCGGAGAGGGACGGGCTGGGACAGACGTTCTGAGACAGACGGTCTGCGACAGACGGTCTGAGACAGACGTGCTGAGACCGGCGCTCAGCGACAGAGGGTATTAGACAGAGGGGCAGCGACAGACGCACATAGACAGACGGTATAAGACAGACGGACTGAGACGGACGGCCTGAGACACAGGGTCAGAGACAGACGGTCTGAAACAGGCGGTATGAGACAGACGGTATCAGACAGACGGTCTGAGACAGACGGTCTGGGACAGACGGACTGAGACACACGGTCTGAGACAGACGCTCTGTGACAAACGGACTGAGACACACGGTCTGAGGCAGACGGTCTGAGACAGACGGTCTGAGACAGACGGTCTGAGACTGACGGTCTGAGACTGACGGTCTGAGACAGACGGTCTGAGACAGACGGTCTGAGACAGACGGTCTGCGACAGACGGTCTGCGACAGACGGTCTGAGACAGACGTGCTAAGACCGGCGCTCAGCGACAGAGGGTATTAGACAGAGGGACAGAGACAGACGCACAGTGACAGACGGTATAAGACAGACGGACGGAGACGGACGGCCGGAGACACACGGTCAGAGACAGACGGTCTGAAACAGTCGGTCGGAGAGGGACGGGCTGGGACAGACGGTCTGAGACAGACGGTCTGAGGCAGACGGTCGGAGACAGACGGTCTGAGACAGACGGTCTGAGACTGACGGTCTGAGACTGACGGTCTGAGACAGACGGTCTGAGACAGACGGTCTGAGACAGACGGTCTGAGACAGACGGTCTGAGACAGAGGGTCTGAGACAGACGGTCTGCGACAGACGGTCTGAGACAGTCGTGCTGAGACCGGCGCTCAGAGACAGAGGGTATTAGACAGAGGGGCAGAGACAGACGCACATAGACAGACGGTATAAGACAGACGGACTGAGACGGACGGCCTGAGACACACGGTCAGGGACAGACGGCCTGAAACAGGCGGCATGAGACAGACGGTCTGAGACAGACGGTCTGAGACAGACGGTCTGAGACAGACGGTCTGAGACAGACGGTCTGAGGCAGACGGTCTGAGCCAGACGGTCTGAGACAGACGCTGTTTGACCGATGGTCTGAGACAGACGGGCTATGACAGACGTGCTGAGACCGGCGCTCAGAGACAGAGGGTATTAGACAGAGGGACAGAGACAGACGCACAGAGACAGACGGTATAAGACAGACGGACGGAGACGGACGGTCTGAGACAGACGGTCTGAGACAGACGATCTCAGGCAGACGGTCTGAGGCAGACGGCCAGACACAGACGGGCTGAGACAGACAGTCTGCGGCAGACGGTCTGAGAGAGACGGGCTGAGACGGACGCACAGAGACAGACGGTATAAGACAGACGGACGGAGACGGACGGCCTGAGACACACGGTCAGAGACAGACGGTCTGAAACAGTCGGTCGGAGAGGGACGGGCTGGGACAGACGGTCTGAGACAGACGGTCTGAGGCAGACGGTCGGAGACAGACGGTCTGCGACAGACGGTCTGAGACAATCGTGCTGAGACCGGCGCTCAGAGACAGAGGGTATTAGACAGAGGGACAGAGACAGACGCACAGAGACAGACGGTATAAGACAGACGGACGGAGACGGACGGTCTGAGACAGACGGTCTGAGACAGACGATCTCAGGCAGACGGTCTGAGGCAGACGGTCTGAGCCAGACGGTCTGAGACAGACGGTCTGAGGCAGACGGTCTGAGCCAGACGGTCTGAGACAGATGGTCTGAGACAGACGGTCTGAGACAGACGGTCTGAGACAGACGGTCTGAGACAGACGATCTCAGGCAGACGGTCTGAGGCAGACGGTCTGAGCCAGACGGTCTGAGACAGACGGTCTGAGACAGACGCTGTTTGACCGACGGTCTGAGACAGACGGGCTATGACAGACGTGCTGAGACCGGCGCTCAGAGACAGAGGGTATTAGACAGAGGGACAGAGACAGACGCACAGAGACAGACGGACGGAGACGGACGGCCTGAGACACACGGTCAGAGACAGACGGTCTGAAACAGTCGGTCGGAGAGGGACGGGCTGGGACAGACGGTCTGAGACAGACGGCCTGAGACAGACGGTCTAAGACAGACGGTCTTAGCCAGACGGACTGAGACACACGGTCTGAGACAGACGGTCTGAGACACACGGTCTGAGACAGACGGTCTGAGACAGACGGTCTGAGACAGACGGTCTGAGACAGACGGTCTGAGACAGACGGTCTGAGACAGACGGTCTGCGACAGACGGTCTGAGACAGTCGTGCTGAGACCGGCGCTCAGAGACAGAGGGTATTAGACAGAGGGGCAGAGACAGACGCACATAGACAGACGGTATAAGACAGACGGACTGAGACGGACGGCCTGAGACACACGGTCAGGGACAGACGGCCTGAAACAGGCGGCATGAGACAGACGGTCTGAGACAGACGGTCTGAGACAGACGGTCTGAGACAGACGGTCTGAGGCAGACGGTCTGAGCCAGACGGTCTGAGACAGACGGTGTTTGACCGATGGTCTGAGACAGACGGGCTATGACAGACGTGCTGAGACCGGCGCTCAGAGACAGAGGGTATTAGACAGAGGGACAGAGACAGACGCACAGAGACAGACGGTATAAGACAGACGGACGGAGACGGACGGCCTGAGACACACGGTCAGAGACAGACGGTCTGAAACAGTCGGTCGGAGAGGGACGGGCTGGGACAGACGGTCTGAGACAGACGATCTCAGGCAGACGGTCTGAGGCAGACGGCCAGACACAGACGGGCTGAGACAGACAGTCTGCGGCAGACGGTCTGAGAGAGACGGGCTGAGACGGACGCACAGAGACAGACGGTATAAGACAGACGGACGGAGACGGACGGCCTGAGACACACGGTCAGAGACAGACGGTCTGAGGCAGACGGTCTGAGACAGACGGTCTGAGGCAGACGGTCTGAGCCAGACGGTCTGAGACAGATGGTCTGAGACAGACGGTCTGAGACAGACGGTCTGAGGCAGACGATCTCAGGCAGACGGTCTGAGGCAGACGGTCTGAGCCAGACGGTCTGAGACAGACGGTCTGAGACAGACGCTGTTTGACCGACGGTCTGAGACAGACGGGCTATGACAGACGTGCTGAGACCGGCGCTCAGAGACAGAGGGTATTAGACAGAGGGACAGAGACAGACGCACAGAGACAGACGGTATAAGACAGACGGACGGAGACGGACGGTCTGAGACAGACGGTCTGAGACAGACGGTCTGAGACAGACGGTCTGAGGCAGACGGTCTGAGCCAGACGGTCTGAGACAGACGCTGTTTGACCGATGGTCTGAGACAGACGGGCTATGACAGACGTGCTGAGACCGGCGCTCAGAGACAGAGGGTATTAGACAGAGGGACAGAGACAGACGCACAGAGACAGACGGTATAAGACAGACGGACGGAGACGGACGGCCTGAGACACACGGTCAGAGACAGACGGTCTGAAACAGTCGGTCGGAGAGGGACGGGCTGGGACAGACGGTCTGAGACAGACGATCTCAGGCAGACGGTCTGAGGCAGACGGCCAGACACAGACGGGCTGAGACAGACAGTCTGCGGCAGACGGTCTGAGAGAGACGGGCTGAGACGGACGCACAGAGACAGACGGTATAAGACAGACGGACGGAGACGGACGGCCTGAGACACACGGTCAGAGACAGATGGTCTGAGGCAGACGGTCTGAGACAGACGGTCTGAGGCAGACGGTCTGAGCCAGACGGTCTGAGACAGATGGTCTGAGACAGACGGTCTGAGACAGACGGTCTGAGGCAGACGATCTCAGGCAGACGGTCTGAGGCAGACGGTCTGAGCCAGACGGTCTGAGACAGACGGTCTGAGACAGACGCTGTTTGACCGACGGTCTGAGACAGACGGGCTATGACAGACGTGCTGAGACCGGCGCTCAGAGACAGAGGGTATTAGACAGAGGGACAGAGACAGACGCACAGAGACAGACGGTATAAGACAGACGGACGGAGACGGACGGTCTGAGACAGACGGTCTGAGACAGACGATCTCAGGCAGACGGTCTGAGGCAGACGGTCTGAGCCAGACGGTCTGAGACAGAAGGTCTGAGACAGACGCTGTTTGACCGACGGTCTGAGACAGACGGGCTATGACAGACGTGCTGAGACCGGCGCTCAGAGACAGAGGGTATTAGACAGAGGGACAGAGACAGACGCACAGAGACAGACGGACGGAGACGGACGGCCTGAGACACACGGTCAGAGACAGACGGTCTGAAACAGTCGGTCGGAGAGGGACGGGCTGGGACAGACGGTCTGAGACAGACGGCCTGAGACAGACGGTCTAAGACAGACGGTCTTAGCCAGACGGACTGAGACACACGGTCTGAGACAGACGGTCTGAGACACACGGTCTGAGACAGACGGTCTGAGACAGACGGTCTGAGACAGACGGTCTGAGACAGACGGTCTGAGACAGACGGTCTGAGACAGACGGTCTGCGACAGACGGTCTGAGACAGTCGTGCTGAGACCGGCGCTCAGAGACAGAGGGTATTAGACAGAGGGGCAGAGACAGACGCACATAGACAGACGGTATAAGACAGACGGACTGAGACGGACGGCCTGAGACACACGGTCAGGGACAGACGGCCTGAAACAGGCGGCATGAGACAGACGGTCTGAGACAGACGGTCTGAGACAGACGGTCTGAGACAGACGGTCTGAGGCAGACGGTCTGAGCCAGACGGTCTGAGACAGACGCTGTTTGACCGATGGTCTGAGACAGACGGGCTATGACAGACGTGCTGAGACCGGCGCTCAGAGACAGAGGGTATTAGACAGAGGGACAGAGACAGACGCACAGAGACAGACGGTATAAGACAGACGGACGGAGACGGACGGCCTGAGACACACGGTCAGAGACAGACGGTCTGAAACAGTCGGTCGGAGAGGGACGGGCTGGGACAGACGGTCTGAGACAGACGATCTCAGGCAGACGGTCTGAGGCAGACGGCCAGACACAGACGGGCTGAGACAGACAGTCTGCGGCAGACGGTCTGAGAGAGACGGGCTGAGACGGACGCACAGAGACAGACGGTATAAGACAGACGGACGGAGACGGACGGCCTGAGACACACGGTCAGAGACAGACGGTCTGAAACAGTCGGTCGGAGAGGGACGGGCTGGGACAGACGGTCTGAGACAGACGGTCTGAGGCAGACGGTCGGAGACAGACGGTCGGAGACAGACGGTCTGAGACTGACGGTCTGAGACTGACGGTCTGAGACAGACGGTCTGAGACAGACGGTCTGAGACAGACGGTCTGAGACAGACGGTCTGAGACAGACGGTCTGAGACAGACGTGCTGAGACAGACGTGCTGAGACCGGCGCTCAGCGACAGAGGGTATTAGACAGAGGGACAGAGACAGACGCACAGTGACAGACGGTATAAGACAGACTGACGGAGACGGACGGCCGGAGACACACGGTCAGAGACAGACGGTCTGAAACAGTCGGTCGGAGAGGGACGGGCTGGGACAGACGGTCTGAGACAGACGGTCTGAGGCAGACGGTCGGAGACAGACGGTCTGAGACTGACGGTCTGAGACAGACGGTCTGAGGCAGACGGTCTGAGCCAGACGCTCTGAGACAGACGCTGTTTGACCGATGGTCTGAGACAGACGGGCTATGACAGACGTGCTGAGACCGGCGCTCAGAGACAGAGGGTATTAGACAGAGGGACAGAGACAGACGCACAGAGACAGACGGTATAAGACAGACGGACTGAGACGGACGGTCTGAGACAGACGGTCTGAAACAGACGGTCTGAGACAGACGGTCTGAGACAGACGGTCT
Organism: Coelioxys conoideus; assembly: GCA_947623535.1. Classification (NCBI taxonomy): domain Eukaryota; kingdom Metazoa; phylum Arthropoda; class Insecta; order Hymenoptera; family Megachilidae; genus Coelioxys; species Coelioxys conoideus. The sequence goes on along the minus strand of CANQJN010000005.1, from coordinate 1,301,952 downwards.
GAGACAGACGGTCTGAGACAGACGGTCTGAGACAGACGGTCTGAGACAGACGGTCTGCGACAGACGGTCTGCGACAGACGGTCTGCGACAGACGGTCTGAGACAGACGGTCTGAGACAGACGGTCTGAGACAGACGGTCTGAGACAGTCGTGCTGAGACCGGCGCTCAGAGACAGAGGGTATTAGACAGAGGGGCAGAGACAGACGCACATAGACAGGCGGTATAAGACAGACGGACTGAGACGGACGGCCTGAGACACACGGTCAGGGACAGACGGCCTGAAACAGGCGGCATGAGACAGACGGTCTGAGGCAGACGGTCTGAGCCAGACGGTCTGAGACAGACGCTGTTTGACCGATGGTCTGAGACAGACGGGCTATGACAGACGTGCTGAGACCGGCGCTCAGAGACAGAGGGTATTAGACAGAGGGACAGAGACAGACGCACAGAGACAGACGGTATAAGACAGACGGACGGAGACGGACGGTCTGAGACAGACGGTCTGAGACAGACGATCACAGGCAGACGGTCTGAGGCAGACTGTCAGACACAGACGGGCTGAGACAGACAGTCTGCGGCAGACGGTCTGAGAGAGACGGGCTGAGACGGACGCACAGAGACAGACGGTATAAGACAGACGGACGGAGACGGACGGCCTGAGACACACGGTCAGAGACAGACGGTCTGAAACAGTCGGTCGGAGAGGGACGGGCTGGGACAGACGGTCTGAGACAGACGGTCTGAGGCAGACGGTCGGAGACAGACGGTCGGAGACAGACGGTCTGAGACTGACGGTCTGAGACTGACGGTCTGAGACAGACGGTCTGAGACAGACGCTGTGTGACCGATGGTCTGAGACAGACGGGCTATGACAGACGTGCTGAGACCGGCTCTCAGAGACAGAGGGTATTAGACAGAGGGGCAGAGACAGACGCACATAGACAGACGGTATAAGACAGACGGACTGAGACGGACGGCCTGAGACACACGGTCAGAGACAGACGGCCTGAGACAGACGGTCTGAGACAGACGGTCTGAGACAGACGGTCTGAGACAGACGGTCTGCGACAGACGGTCTGAGACAGTCGTGCTGAGACCGGCGCTCAGAGACAGAGGGTATTAGACAGAGGGGCAGAGACAGACGCACATAGACAGACGGTATAAGACAGACGGACTGAGACGGACGGCCTGAGACACACGGTCAGAGACAGACGGCCTGAAACAGGCGGTATGAGACAGACGGTCTGAGACAGACGGTCTGAGGCAGACGGTCTGAGCCAGACGGTCTGAGACAGACGCTGTGTGACCGATGGTCTGAGACAGACGGGCTATGACAGACGTGCTGAGACCGGCTCTCAGAGACAGAGGGTATTAGACAGAGGGACAGAGACAGACGCACAGAGACAGACGGTATAAGACAGACGGACGGAGACGGACGGTCTGAGATAGACGGTCTGAGACAGACGGTCTGAGGCAGACGGTCTGAGACCGGCGCTCAGAGACAGAGGGTATTAGACAGAGGGGCAGAGACAGACGCACATAGACAGACGGTATAAGACAGACGGACTGAGACGGACGGCCTGAGACACACGGTCAGAGACAGACGGTCTGAAACAGGCGGTATGAGACAGACGGTCTGAGACAGACGGTCTGAGGCAGACGGTCTGAGCCAGACGATCTGAGACAGACGGTCTGAGACAGACGGTCTGAGACAGACGGTCTGAGGCAGACGGTATGAGACAGACGGTCTGAGACAGACGCTGTTTGACCGATGGTCTGAGACAGACGGGCTATGACAGACGTGCTGAGACCGGCGCTCAGAGACAGAGGGTATTAGACAGAGGGACAGAGACAGACGCACAGAGACAGACGGTCTGAGACAGACGGTCTGATACACACGGTCTGAGACAGACGGTCTGCGACAGACGGTCTGAGACAGACGTGCTGAGACCGGCGCTCAGAGACAGAGGGTATTAGACAGAGGGGCAGAAGCAGACGCACATAGACAGACGGTATAAGACAGACGGACTGAGACGGACGGCCTAAGACACACGGTCATAGGCAGACGGTCTGAAACAGGCGGTATGAGACAGACGGTTTGAGACAGACGGTCCGAGACAGACGGTATTGGACAGGGGGACAGAGACAGACGCACAGGGATAGACGGGATGAGACAAACGGACTGAGACAGACGGATTGAGACGGACGGAACGAGACAGTCGGTCTGAGGCACATGGTCTGAGACAGACGGTCTGAGACAGACGGTCTCAGGCAGACGGTCTGAGGCAGACGGTCAGACACAGACGGGCTGAGACAGACGGTCTGAGACGGACGGTCTGAGATAGACGGACTGTGACACACGGTCTGAGACAGACGGTATGAGACAGACGGTCTGAGACAGACGGTCTGAAACAGACGGTCAGAGACAGACGGTCTGAGACGGACGGTCTGAGATAGACGGACTGTGACACACGGTCTGAGACAGACGCTCTGTGACCGATGGTCTGAGACAGACGGGCCAAGACAGACGTGCTGAGACCGGCGCTCAGAGACAGAGGGTATTAGACAGAGGGACAGAGACAGACGGTCTGAGACAAACGGACTGAGACGGACGGTTTGAGACGGACGGAGCGAGACAGTCGGTCTGAGACACACGGTCTGAGACAGACGGTCTGAGACAGACGGTCTCAGGCAGACGGTCTGAGGCAGACGGTCAGACACAGACGGGCTGAGACAGACAGTCTGCGGCAGACGGTCTGAGAGAGACGGTCTGAGAGAGACGGTCAGAGACAGACGGTCTGAGACAGACGGTCTGATACACACGGTCTGAGACAGACGGTCTGCGACAGACGGTCTGAGACAGACGTGCTGAGACCGGCGCTCAGAGACAGAGGGTATTAGACAGAGGGGCAGAGGCAGACGCACATAGACAGACGGTATAAGACAGACGGACTGAGACGGACGGCCTAAGACACACGGTCAGAGGCAGACGGTCTGAAACAGGCGGTATGAGACAGACGGTTTGAGACAGACGGTCCGAGACAGACGGTATTGGACAGGGGGACAGAGACAGACGCACAGGGATAGACGGGATGAGACAAACGGACTGAGACAGACGGATTGAGACGGACGGAACGAGACAGTCGGTCTGAGGCACATGGTCTGAGACAGACGGTCTGAGACAGACGGTCTCAGGCAGACGGTCTGAGGCAGACGCTCAGACACAGACGGGCTGAGACAGACGGTCTGAGACGGACGGTCTGAGATAGACGGACTGTGACACACGGTCTGAGACAGACGGTATGAGACAGACGGTCTGAGACAGACGGTCTGAAACAGACGGTCAGAGACAGACGGTCTGAGACGGACGGTCTGAGATAGACGGACTGTGACACACGGTCTGAGACAGACGCTCTGTGACCGATGGTCTGAGACAGACGGGCCAAGACAGACGTGCTGAGACTGGCGCTCAGAGACAGAGGGTATTAGACAGAGGGACAGAGACAGACGCACAGAGTCAGACGGTATGAGACAGACGGTCTGAGACAGACCAGCTGAGACGGACGTCCTGAGGCACACGGTCTGAGTCAGACGATCTGGGACAGACGGTCTGAGGCAGACGGTCTAAGACAGACGGTCTGAGACAAACGGACTGAGACGGACGGTTTGAGACGGACGGAGCGAGACAGTCGGTCTGAGACACACGGTCTGAGACAGACGGTCTGAGACAGACGGTCTCAGGCAGACGGTCTGAGGCAGACGGTCAGACACAGACGGGCTGAGACAGACAGTCTGCGGCAGACGGTCTGAGAGAGACGGTCTGAGAGAGACGGTCAGAGACAGACGGTCTGAGACAGACGGTCTGAGACAGACGGTCTGAGACAGACGGTCTGAGACAGACGGTCTGAGACAGACGGTCTGAGACAGACGGTCTGAGACAGACGGTCTGAGACAGACGGCTGAGACAGACGGTCTGAGACAGACGGTCTGAGGCAGACGGTTTGAGACGCACTGACCGAGACAGTCGGTCGGAGACACACAGTCTGAGACAGACGGTCTGAGACACACGGTCTGAGACAGACGGTCTGAGACAGACGCTCTGTGACCGATGCTCTGAGACAGACGGGCTAAGACAGACGTGCTGAGACCGGCGCTCAGAGACACAGGGTATTAGACAGAGGGACAGAGACAGACGCACAGAGTCAGACGGTATAAGACAGACGGTCTGAGACAGACCATCTGAGACGGACGTCCTGAGACACACGGCCTGAGACAGACGATCTGGGACAGACGGTCTGAGGCAGACGGTCTGAGACAGAAGGTCTGAGACAGACGGTCTGAGACAGACGGTCTGAGACAGACGGTCTGAGAGAGACGGTCTGAGACAGACGGTCTGAGACAGACGGTCTGACACAGACGGTCTGAGACAGACGGTCTGAGACAGACGTGCTGAGACCGGCGCTCAGAGACAGAGGGTATTAGACAGAGGGACAGAGACAGACGCACATAGACAGGCGGTATAAGACAGACGGACTGAAACGGACGGCCTGAGACACACGGTCAGAGACAGACGGTCTGATACAGGCGGTATGAGACAGACGGTATGAGACAGACGGTCTGAGACAGACGGTCTGAGACAGACGGTCTGAGACGGACGGTCTGAGACAGACGGTCTGAGACTGACGGTCTGAAACAGACGGTCTGAGACAGACGGTCTGAGACAGACGTTCTGAGACAGACGGTCTGCGACAGACGGTCTGATACAGACGTGCTGAGACCGGCGCTCAGCGACATAGGGTATTAGACAGAGGGGCAGAGACAGACGCACATAGACAGACGGTATAAGACAGACGGACTGAGACGGACGGCCTGAGACACACGGTCAGAGACAGACGGTCTGAGGCAGACGGTCTGAGGCAGACTGTCTGAGGCAGACGGTCTGAGCCAGACGGTCTGGGACAGACGGACTGAGACACACGGTCTGAGACAGATGCTCTGTGACAAACGGACTGAGACACACGGTCTGAGCCAGACGGTCTGAGACAGACGCTTTTTGACCGATGGTCTGAGACAGACGGGCGATGACAGACGTGCTGAGACCGGCGCTCAGAGACAGAGGGTATTAGACTGAGGGACAGAGACAGACGCACAGAGACAGACGGACGGAGACGGACGGCCTGAGACACACGGTCAGAGACAGACGGTCTGAAACAGGCGGTATGAGACAGACGGTATGAGACAGACGGTCTGAGACAGACGGTCTGCGACAGACGGTCTGAGACAGACGTGCTGAGACCGGCGCTCAGAGACAGAGGGTATTAGACAGAGGGGCAGAGACAGACGCACATAGACAGACGGTATAAGACAGACGGACTGAGACGGACGGCCTGAGACACACGGTCAGAGACAGACGGTCTGAGACAGACGGTCTGAGACAGACGGTCTGAGACAGACGGCTGAGACAGACGGTCTGAGACAGACGGTCTGAGACAGACGGTCTGGGACAGACGGTCTGGGACAGACGGTCTGAGACAGACGGTCTGAGACAGACGGTCTGAGACAGACGGTCTGAGACAGACGGTCTGAGACAGACGGTCTGAGACAGACGGTCTGAGACAGACGGTCTGAGACAGACGGTCTGAGACAGACGGTCTGAGACAGACGGTCTGAGACAGACGGTCTGAGACAGACGGTCTGCGACAGACGGTCTGAGACAGACGGTCTGAGACAGACGGTCTGAGACAGACGATCTGAGACAGACGGTCTGAGACAGACGGTCTGAGACAGACGGTCTGAGACAGACGGTCTGAGACAGACGATCTGAGACAGACGGTCTGAGACAGACGGTCTGAGACAGACGGTCTGAGACAGACGGTCTGAGACAGACGGTCTGAGACAGACGGTCTGAGACAGACGGTCTGAGACAGACGGTCTGAGGCAGCCGCTGTTTGACCGACGGTCTGAGACAGACGGTCTGAGACAGACGCTGTTTGACCGATGGTCTGAGACAGACGGTCTGAGACAGACACACAGAGACAGACGGTATAAGACAGCCGGACTGAGACGTACGGCCTGAGACACACGGGCAGAGACCGACGGTCTGAAACAGACGGTCTCAGGCAGACGGTCTGGGCAGACGGTCAGACACAGACGGTCTGAGAGAGACGGTCAGAGACAGACGGTCTGAGACAGACGGTCTGAGACAGACGGTCTGAGACAGGCGGTCTGAGACAGACGGTCTGAGACAGACGGTCTGAAACAGACGGTCAGAGACAGACGGTCTGAGACGGACGGTCTGAGATAGACGGACTGTGACACACGGTCTGAGACAGACGCTCTGTGACCGATGGTCTGAGACAGACGGGCCAAGACAGACGTGCTGAGACCGGCGCTCAGAGACAGAGGGTATTAGACAGAGGGACAGAGACAGACGCACAGAGTCAGACGGTATGAGACAGACGGTCTGAGACAGACCATCTGAGACGGACGTCCTGAGGCACACGGTCTGAGTCAGACGATCTGGGACAGACGGTCTGAGGCAGACGGTCTAAGACAGACGGTCTGAGACAAACGGACTGAGACGGACGGTTTGAGACGGACGGAGCGAGACAGTCGGTCTGAGACACACGGTCTGAGACAGACGGTCTGAGACAGACGGTCTCAGGCAGACGGTCTGAGGCAGACGGTCAGACACAGACGGGCTGAGACAGACAGTCTGCGGCAGACGGTCTGAGAGAGACGGTCTGAGAGAGACGGTCAGAGACAGACGGCCTGAGACAGACGGTCTGATACACACGGTCTGAGACAGACGGTCTGCGACAGACGGTCTGAGACAGACGTGCTGAGACCGGCGCTCAGAGACAGAGGGTATTAGACAGAGGGGCAGAGGCAGACGCACATAGACAGACGGTATAAGACAGACGGACTGAGACGGACGGCCTAAGACACACGGTCAGAGGCAGACGGTCTGAAACAGGCGGTATGAGACAGACGGTTTGAGACAGACGGTCCGAGACAGACGGTATTGGACAGGGGGACAGAGACAGACGCACAGGGATAGACGGGATGAGACAAACGGACTGAGACAGACGGATTGAGACGGACGGAACGAGACAGTCGGTCTGAGGCACATGGTCTGAGACAGACGGTCTGAGACAGACGGTCTCAGGCAGACGGTCTGAGGCAGACGCTCAGACACAGACGGGCTGAGACAGACGGTCTGAGACGGACGGTCTGAGATAGACGGACTGTGACACACGGTCTGAGACAGACGGTATGAGACAGACGGTCTGAGACAGACGGTCTGAAACAGACGGTCAGAGACAGACGGTCTGAGACGGACGGTCTGAGATAGACGGACTGTGACACACGGTCTGAGACAGACGCTCTGTGACCGATGGTCTGAGACAGACGGGCCAAGACAGACGTGCTGAGACCGGCGCTCAGAGACAGAGGGTATTAGACAGAGGGACAGAGACAGACGCACAGAGTCAGACGGTATGAGACAGACGGTCTGAGACAGACCATCTGAGACGGACGTCCTGAGGCACACGGTCTGAGTCAGACGATCTGGGACAGACGGTCTGAGGCAGACGGTCTAAGACAGACGGTCTGAGACAAACGGACTGAGACGGACGGTTTGAGACGGACGGAGCGAGACAGTCGGTCTGAGACACACGGTCTGAGACAGACGGTCTGAGACAGACGGTCTCAGGCAGACGGTCTGAGGCAGACGGTCAGACACAGACGGGCTGAGACAGACAGTCTGCGGCAGACGGTCTGAGAGAGACGGTCTGAGAGAGACGGTCAGAGACAGACGGTCTGAGACAGACGGTCTGAGACAGACGGTCTGAGACAGACGGTCTGAGACAGACGGTCTGAGACAGACGGTCTGAGACAGACGGTCTGAGACAGACGGTCTGAGACAGACGGTCTGAGACAGACGGTCTGAGACAGACGGCTGAGACAGACGGTCTGAGACAGACGGTCTGAGGCAGGCGGTTTGAGACGCACTGACCGAGACAGTCGGTCGGAGACACACAGTCTGAGACAGACGGTCTGAGACACACGGTCTGAGACAGACGGTCTGAGACAGACGCTCTGTGACCGATGCTCTGAGACAGACGGGCTAAGACAGACGTGCTGAGACCGGCGCTCAGAGACACAGGGTATTAGACAGAGGGACAGAGACAGACGCACAGAGTCAGACGGTATAAGACAGACGGTCTGAGACAGACCATCTGAGACGGACGTCCTGAGACACACGGCCTGAGACAGACGATCTGGGACAGACGGTCTGAGGCAGACGGTCTGAGACAGAAGGTCTGAGACAGACGGTCTGAGACAGACGGTCTGAGACAGACGGTCTGAGAGAGACGGTCTGAGACAGACGGTCTGAGACAGACGGTCTGACACAGACGGTCTGAGACAGACGGTCTGAGACAGACGTGCTGAGACCGGCGCTCAGAGACAGAGGGTATTAGACAGAGGGACAGAGACAGACGCACATAGACAGGCGGTATAAGACAGACGGACTGAAACGGACGGCCTGAGACACACGGTCAGAGACAGACGGTCTGATACAGGCGGTATGAGACAGACGGTATGAGACAGACGGTCTGAGACAGACGGTCTGAGACAGACGGTCTGAGACGGACGGTCTGAGACAGACGGTCTGAGACTGACGGTCTGAAACAGACGGTCTGAGACAGACGGTCTGAGACAGACGTTCTGAGACAGACGGTCTGCGACAGACGGTCTGATACAGACGTGCTGAGACCGGCGCTCAGCGACATAGGGTATTAGACAGAGGGGCAGAGACAGACGCACATAGACAGACGGTATAAGACAGACGGACTGAGACGGACGGCCTGAGACACACGGTCAGAGACAGACGGTCTGAGGCAGACGGTCTGAGGCAGACTGTCTGAGGCAGACGGTCTGAGCCAGACGGTCTGGGACAGACGGACTGAGACACACGGTCTGAGACAGATGCTCTGTGACAAACGGACTGAGACACACGGTCTGAGGCAGACGGTCTGAGACAGACGGTCTGAGACAGACGGTCTGAGACAGACGGTCTGAGACAGACGGTCTGAGACAGACGGTCTGAGACAGACGGTCTGAGGCAGACGGTCTGAGCCAGACGGTCTGAGACAGACGCTTTTTGACCGATGGTCTGAGACAGACGGGCGATGACAGACGTGCTGAGACCGGCGCTCAGAGACAGAGGGTATTAGACTGAGGGACAGAGACAGACGCACAGAGACAGACGGACGGAGACGGACGGCCTGAGACACACGGTCAGAGACAGACGGTCTGAAACAGGCGGTATGAGACAGACGGTATGAGACAGACGGTCTGAGACAGACGGCTGAGACAGACGGTCTGAGACAGACGGTCTGAGACAGACGGTCTGAGACAGACGGTCTGAGACAGACGGTCTGAGACAGACGGTCTGAGACAGACGGTCTGAGACAGACGGTCTGAGACAGACGGTCTGAGACAGACGGTCTGAGACAGACGGTCTGAGACAGACGGTCTGAGACAGACGGTCTGAGACAGACGGTCTGAGGCAGCCGCTGTTTGACCGACGGTCTGAGACAGACGGTCTGAGACAGACGCTGTTTGACCGATGGTCTGAGACAGACGGTCTGAGACAGACACACAGAGACAGACGGTATAAGACAGCCGGACTGAGACGTACGGCCTGAGACACACGGGCAGAGACCGACGGTCTGAAACAGACGGTCTCAGGCAGACGGTCTGGGCAGACGGTCAGACACAGACGGTCTGAGAGAGACGGTCAGAGACAGACGGTCTGAGACAGACGGTCTGAGACAGACGGTCTGAGACAGGCGGTCTGAGACAGACGGTCTGAGACAGACGGTCTGAGACAGACGGTCTGAGACAGACGGCACTGGACACGGGGACAGAGACAGACGCACAGAGATAGACGGGATGAGATAAACGGACTGAGACAGACGGTTTGAGACGGACGGACGGAGACAGTCGGTCTGAGACAAACGGACTGAGACGGACGGTTTGAGACAGTCGGTCTGAGACACACGGTCCGAGACAGACGGTATGAGACAGACGGTCTGAGACAGACGGTCTGTGACCGATGGTCTGAGACAGACGGGCCAAGACAGACGTGCTGAGACCGGCGCTCAGAGACAGAGGGTATTAGACAGAGGGACAGAGACAGACGCACAGAGTCAGACGGTATAAGACAGACGGTCTGAGACAGACCATCTGAGACGGACGTCCTGAGACACACGGTCTGAGACAGACGATCTGGGACAGACGGTCTGAGACAGACGGTCTGAGACAGACGGTCTGAGACAGGCGGCCTGAGACAGATGGTCTGAGACAGACGGTCTGAGACAGACGGTCTGAGACAGACGGTCTGAGACAGACGGTCTGAGACAGACGGTCTGAGACAGACGGTCTGAGACAGACGGTCTGAGACAGACGGTCTGAGACAGACGGTCTGAGGCAGACGGTCTGAGCCAGACGGTCTGCGACAGACGGCCTGAGACAGACGTGCAGAGACAGACGGTCTGAGACAGACGGTATGAGACAGACGGTATGAGACAGACGGACTGAGACAGACGGATTGAGACGGGCGGACCGAGACAGTCGGTCTGAGACAAACGGACGGAGACGGTCGGTCTGAGACACACGGTCCGAGACAGACGGTATGAGACAGACGATCTGAGACAGACGGTCTGTGACAGACGGTCTGTGACCGATGGTCTGAGACAGACGGGCCAAGACAGACGTGCTGAGACCGGCGCTCAGAGATAGAGGGTATTAGACAGAGGGACAGAGACAGACACACATAGACAGACGATATAAGACAGACGGACTGAGACGGACGGCCTTAGACACACGGTCAGAGACAGACGGTCTGAAACAGGCGGTATGAGACAGACGGTATGAGACAGACGGTCTGAGACAGACGGTCTGAGACAGCCGCTGTTTGACCGACGGTCTGAGACAGACTGTCTGAGACAGACGCTGTTTGACCGATGGTCTGAAACAGACGGTCTGAGACAGACACACAGAGACAGACGGTATAAGACAGCCGGACTGAGACGTACGGCCTGAGACACACGGTCAGAGACCGACGGTCTGAAACAGACGGTCTGAGGCAGACGGTCCGAGACAGACGGTCTGAGACAGACGGTCTGAGACAGACGGTCTGAGACAGACGGTCTGAGACAGACTGTCTGAGACAGACGCTGTTTGACCGATGGTCTGAGACAGACGGGCTATGACAGACGTGCTGAGACCGGCGCTCAGAGACAGAGGGTATTAGACAGAGGGACAGAGACATACGCACAGAGACAGACGGTATAAGACAGACGGACGGAGACGGACGGCCTGAGACACACTGTCAGAGACAGACGGTCTGAAACAGTCGGTCGGAGAGGGACGGGCTGGGACAGACGGTCTGAGACAGACGGCCTGAGACAGACGGTCTGAGACAGACGGTCTGAGACAGACGGTCTGAGACAGACGTGCTGAGACCGGCGCTCAGAGACAGAGGGTATTAGACAGAGGGACAGAGACAGACGCACATAGACAGACAGTATAAGACAGACGGACTGAAACGGACGGCCTGAGACACACGGTCAGAGACAGACGGTCTGAAACAGGCGGTATGAGACAGACGGTATGAGACAGACGGTCTGAGACAGACGGTCTGAGACAGCCGCTGTTTGACCGACGGTCTGAGACAGACTGTCTGAGACAGACGCTGTTTGACCGATGGTCTGAGACAGACGGGCGATGACAGACGTGCTGAGACCGGCGCTCAGAGACAGAGGGTATTAGACAGAGGGACAGAGACAGACGCACAGAGACAGACGGACGGAGACGGACGGCCTGAGACACACGGTCAGAGACAGACGGTCTGAAACAGGCGGTATGAGACAGACGGTCTGAGGCAGACGGTCTGAGACAGACGGTCTGAGACAGACGGTCTGAGACAGACGGTCTGAGACAGACGGTCTGAGACAGACGGTCTGAGACAGACGGTCTGAGACAGACGGTCTGAGACAGACGGTCTGAGACAGACGGTCTGAGACAGACGGTCTGAGACAGACGGTCTGAGACAGACGGTCTGAGGCAGCCGCTGTTTGACCGACGGTCTGAGACAGACGGTCTGAGACAGACGCTGTTTGACCGATGGTCTGAGACAGACGGTCTGAGACAGACACACAGAGACAGACGGTATAAGACAGCCGGACTGAGACGTACGGCCTGAGACACACGGTCAGAGACCGACGGTCTGAAACAGACGGTCTCAGGCAGACGGTCTGGGCAGACGGTCAGACACAGACGGTCTGAGAGAGACGGTCAGAGACAGACGGTCTGAGACAGACGGTCTGAGACAGACGGTCTGAGACAGGCGGTCTGAGACAGACGGTCTGAGACAGACGGTCTGAGACAGACGGTCTGAGACAGACGGCACTGGACACGGGGACAGAGACAGACGCACAGAGATAGACGGGATGAGATAAACGGACTGAGACAGACGGTTTGAGACGGACGGACGGAGACAGTCGGTCTGAGACAAACGGACTGAGACGGACGGTTTGAGACAGTCGGTCTGAGACACACGGTCCGAGACAGACGGTATGAGACAGACGGTCTGAGACAGACGGTCTGAGACAGACGGTCTGTGACCGATGGTCTGAGACAGACGGGCCAAGACAGACGTGCTGAGACCGGCGCTCAGAGACAGAGGGTATTAGACAGAGGGACAGAGACAGACGCACATAGACAGACGGTATAAGACAGACGGACTGTGACACACGGTCTGAGACAGACGCTCTGTGACCGATGGTCTGAGACAGACGGGCCAAGACAGACGTGCTGAGACCGGCGCTCAGAGACAGAGGGTATTAGACAGAGGGACAGAGACAGACGCACAGAGTCAGACGGTATCAGACAGACGGACTGAGACACACGGTCTGAGACAGACGGGCTGAGACAGACGGTCTGAGACAGACGCTCTGAGACAGACGCTCTGTGACCGATGGTCTGAGACAGACGGGCTAAGACAGAAGTGCTGAGACCGGCGCTCAGAGACAGAGGGTATTAGACAGAGGGACAGAGACAGACGCACAGAGTCAGACGGTATAAGACAGACGGTCTGAGACAGACCATCTGAGACGGACGTCCTGAGACACACGGTCTGAGACAGACGATCTGGGACAGACGGTCTGAGACAGACGGTCTGAGACAGACGGTCTGAGACAGGCGGCCTGAGACAGATGGTCTGAGACAGACGGTCTGAGACAGACGGTCTGAGACAGACGGTCTGAGACAGACGGTCTGAGACAGACGGTCTGAGACAGACGGTCTGAGACAGACGGTCTGAGACAGACGGTCTGAGGCAGACGGTCTGAGCCAGACGGTCTGCGACAGACGGCCTGAGACAGACGTGCTGAGACAGACGGTCTGAGACAGACGGTATGAGACAGACGGTATGAGACAGACGGACTGAGACAGACGGATTGAGACGGGCGGACCGAGACAGTCGGTCTGAGACAAACGGACGGAGACGGTCGGTCTGAGACACACGGTCCGAGACAGACGGTATGAGACAGACGATCTGAGACAGACGGTCTGTGACAGACGGTCTGTGACCGATGGTCTGAGACAGACGGGCCAAGACAGACGTGCTGAGACCGGCGCTCAGAGACAGAGGGTATTAGACAGAGGGACAGAGACAGACGCACATAGACAGACGGTATAAGACAGACGGACTGTGACACACGGTCTGAGACAGACGCTCTGTGACCGATGGTCTGAGACAGACGGGCCAAGACAGACGTGCTGAGACCGGCGCTCAGAGACAGAGGGTATTAGACAGAGGGACAGAGACAGACGCACAGAGTCAGACGGTATAAGACAGACGGACTGAGACACACGGTCTGAGACAGACGGGCTGAGACAGACGGTCTGAGACAGACGCTCTGAGACAGACGCTCTGTGACCGATGGTCTGAGACAGACGGTCTGAGACAGACGGTCTGAGACAGACGGTCTGAGACAGACGGTCTGAGACAGACGGTCTGAGACAGACGGTCTGAGACAGACGGTCTGAGACAGACGGTCTGAGACAGACGGTCTGAGACAGACGGTCTGAGACAGACGGTCTGAGACAGACGGCCTGAGACAGACGGTCTGAGAAAGACGGTCTGAGACAGACGGTCTGAGGCAGACGGTCGGAGACAGACGGTCTGAGACAGACGGTCTGAGACTGACGGTCTGAGACAGACGGTCTGAGACAGACGGTCTGAGACAGACGTGCTGAGACCGGCGCTCAGAGATAGAGGGTATTAGACAGAGGGACAGAGACAGACACACATAGACAGACGATATAAGACAGACGGACTGAGACGGACGGCCTTAGACACACGGTCAGAGACAGACGGTCTGAAACAGGCGGTATGAGACAGACGGTATGAGACAGACGGTCTGAGACAGACGGTCTGAGACAGCCGCTGTTTGACCGACGGTCTGAGACAGACTGTCTGAGACAGACGCTGTTTGACCGATGGTCTGAAACAGACGGTCTGAGACAGACACACAGAGACAGACGGTATAAGACAGCCGGACTGAGACGTACGGCCTGAGACACACGGTCAGAGACCGACGGTCTGAAACAGACGGTCTGAGGCAGACGGTCCGAGACAGACGGTCCGAGACAGACGGTCTGAGACAGACGGTCTGAGACAGACGGTCTGAGACAGACGGTCTGAGACAGACTGTCTGAGACAGACGCTGTTTGACCGATGGTCTGAGACAGACGGGCTATGACAGACGTGCTGAGACCGGCGCTCAGAGACAGAGGGTATTAGACAGAGGGACAGAGACATACGCACACAGACAGACGGTATAAGACAGACGGACGGAGACGGACGGCCTGAGACACACTGTCAGAGACAGACGGTCTGAAACAGTCGGTCGGAGAGGGACGGGCTGGGACAGACGATCTGAGACAGACGGCCTGAGACAGACGGTCTGAGACAGACGGTCTGAGACAGACGGTCTGAGACAGACGTGCTGAGACCGGCGCTCAGAGACAGAGGGTATTAGACAGAGGGACAGAGACAGACGCACATAGACAGACAGTATAAGACAGACGGACTGAAACGGACGGCCTGAGACACACGGTCAGAGACAGACGGTCTGAAACAGGCGGTATGAGACAAACGGTATGAGACAGACGGTCTGAGACAGACGGTCTGTGACAGCCGCTGTTTGACCGACGGTCTGAGACAGACTGTCTGAGACAGACGCTGTTTGACCGATGGTCTGAAACAGACGGTCTGAGACAGACACACAGAGACAGACGGTATAAGACAGCCGGACTGAGACGTACGGCCTGAGACACACGGTCAGAGACCGACGGTCTGAAACAGACGGTCTCAGGCAGACGGTCTGAGACAGACGGTCTGAGACAGACGGTCTGAGACAGACGGTCTGAGACAGACGGTCTGAGACAGACGGTCTGAGACAGACGGTCTGAGACAGACGGTCTGACACGGACGGTCTGAGACGGACGGTCTGAGACGGACGGTCTGAGACTGACGGTCTGAGACGGACGGTCTGAGACAGACGGTCTGAGACAGACGGTCTGAGACAGACGGTCTGAGACAGACGGTCTGAGACAGACGGTCTGAGACAGACGGTCTGAGACAGACGGTCTGAGACAGACGGTCTGAGACAGACGGTCTGAGACAGACGGTCTGAGACAGACGGTCTGAGACAGACGGTCTGAGGCAGACGTTCTGAGACAGACGGTCTGAGACAGACGCTGTTTGACCGATGGTGTGAGACAGACGGGCTATGACAGACGTGCTGAGACCGGCGCTCAGAGACAGAGGGTATTAGACAGAGGGACAGAGACAGACGCACAGAGACAGACGGTATAAGACAGACGGACGGAGACGGACGGCCTGAGACACACTGTCAGAGACAGACGGTCTGAAACAGTCGGTCGGAGAGGGACGGGCTGGGACAGACGGTCTGAGACAGACGGCCTGAGACAGACGGTCTGAGACAGACGGTCTGAGACAGACGGTCTGAGGCAGACGGTCGGAGACAGACGGTCTGAGACAGACGGTCTGAGACTGACGGTCTGAGACAGACGGTCTGAGACAGACGTGCTGAGACCGGCGCTCAGAGACAGAGGGTATTAGACAGAGGGACAGAGACAGACGCACATAGACAGACAGTATAAGACAGACGAACTGAAACGGACGGCCTGAGACACACGGTCAGAGACAGACGGTCTGAAACAGGCGGTATGAGACAGACGGTATGAGACAGACGGTCTGAGACAGACGGTCTGAGACAGACGGTCTGAGACAGACGGTCTGAGACAGACGGTCTGAGACAGACGGTCTGAGACAGACGGTCTGAGACAGACGGTCTGAGACAGACGGTCTGAGACAGACGGTCTGAGACACTCGCTGTTTGACCGACGGTCTGGGACAGACGCTGTTTGACCGATGGTCTGAGACAGACGGTCTGAGACAGACACACAGAGACAGACGGTATAAGACAGCCGGACTGAGACGTACGGCCTGAGACACACGGTCAGAGACCGACGGTCTGAAACAGACGGTCTCAGGCAGACGGTCTGAGGCAGACGGTCAGACACAGACGGGCTGAGACAGACAGTCTGCGGCAGACGGTCTGAGAGAGACGGTCTGAGAGAGACGGTCAGAGACAGACGGTCTGAGACAGACGGTCTGAGACAGACGGTCTGAGACAGACGGTCTGAGACGGACGCACAGAGACAGACGGTATAAGGCAGACGGACTGAGACGTACTACCTGAGACACACGGTCAGAGACCGACGGTCTGAGACAGACGGTCTGAGGCAGACGGTCTGAGACAGACGGTCTGAGACAGACGGTCTGAGACAGACGGTCTGAGACAGACGGTCTGAGACACACGGTCTGAGACAGACGGTATGAGGCACACGGTCTGAGACAGACGGTCTGAGACAGACGCTCTGAGACAGACGCTCTGTGACCGATGGTCTGAGACAGACGGGCTAAGACAGACGTGCTGAGACCGGCGCTCAGAGACAGAGGGTATTAGACAGAGGGACAGAGACAGGCGCACATAGACAGACGGTATAAGACAGACGGACTGAGACGGACGGCCTGAGACACACGGTCAGAGACAGACGGTCTGAAACAGTCGGTAGGAGAGGGACGGGCTGAGACAGACGGTCTGAGACAGACGGTCTGAGACAGACGGTCTGAGACAGACGGTCTGAGACAGACGGTCTGAGACAGACGGTCTGAGACAGACGGTCTGAGACAGACGGTCTGAGACAGACGGTCTGAGACAGACGGTCTGAGACAGACGGTCTGAGACAGACGGTCTGAGACAGACGGTCTGAGACAGACGGTCTGAGACAGACGGTCTGAGACAGACGGTCTGAGACTGACGGTCTGAGACTGACGGTCTGAGACAGACGTGCTGAGACCGGCGCTCAGAGACAGAGGGTATTAGACAGAGGGACAGAGACAGACGCACATAGACAGACGGTATAAGACAGACGGACTGAAACGGACGGCCTGAGACACACGGTCAGAGACAGACGGTCTGAAACATGCGGTATGAGACAGACGGTATGAGACAGACGGTCTGAGACAGACGGTCTGAGACAGACGGTCTGAGACAGACGGTCTGAGACAGACGGTCTGAGACAGACGGTCTGAGACAGCCGCTGTTTGACCGACGGTCTGAGACAGACGGTCTGAGACAGACGCTGTTTGAACGACGTTCTGAGACAGACGGTCTGAGACAGACACACAGAGACAGACGGTATAAGACAGCCGGACTGAGACGTACGGCCTGAGACACACGGTCAGAGACCGACGGTCTGAAACAGACGGTCTCAGGCAGACGGTCTGAGGCAGACGGTCAGACACAGACGGGCTGAGACAGACGCACAGAGACAGACGCACAGAGACAGACGGTATAAGACAGACGGACTGAGACGCACTACCTGAGACACACGGTCAGAGACCGACGGTCTGAGACAGACGGTCTGAGGCAGACGGTCTGAGACAGACGGTCTGAGACAGACGGTCTGTGACAGACGGTCTGAGACAGACGGTCTGAGACAGACGGTATGAGGCACACGGTCTGAGACAGACGGTCTGAGACAGACGCTCTGAGACAGACGCTCTGTGACCGATGGTCTGAGACAGACGGGCTAAGACAGACGTGCTGAGACCGGCGCTCAGAGACAGAGGGTATTAGACAGAGGGACAGAGACAGGCGCACATAGACAGACGGTATAAGACAGACGGACTGAGACGGACGGCCTGAGACACACGGTCAGAGACAGACGGTCTGAAACAGTCGGTCGGAGAGGGACGGGCTGAGACAGACGGTCTGAGACAGACGGTCTGAGACAGACGGTCTGAGACAGACGGTCTGAGACAGACGGTCTGAGACAGACGGTCTGAGACAGACGGTCTGAGACAGACGGTCTGAGACAGACGGTCTGAGACAGACGGTCTGAGACAGACGGTCTGAGACAGACGGTCTGAGACAGACGGTCTGAGACAGACGGTCTGAGACAGACGGTCTGAGACAGACGGTCTGAGACAGACGGTCTGAGACTGACGGTCTGAGACTGACGGTCTGAGACAGACGTGCTGAGACCGGCGCTCAGAGACAGAGGGTATTAGACAGAGGGACAGAGACAGACGCACATAGACAGACGGTATAAGACAGACGGACTGAAACGGACGGCCTGAGACACACGGTCAGAGACAGACGGTCTGAAACATGCGGTATGAGACAGACGGTATGAGACAGACGGTCTGAGACAGACGGTCTGAGACAGACGGTCTGAGACAGACGGTCTGAGACAGCCGCTGTTTGACCGACGGTCTGAGACAGACGGTCTGAGACAGACGCTGTTTGAACGACGTTCTGAGACAGACGGTCTGAGACAGACACACAGAGACAGACGGTATAAGACAGCCGGACTGAGACGTACGGCCTGAGACACACGGTCAGAGACCGACGGTCTGAAACAGACGGTCTCAGGCAGACGGTCTGAGGCAGACGGTCAGACACAGACGGGCTGAGACAGACGCACAGAGACAGACGCACAGAGACAGACGGTATAAGACAGACGGACTGAGACGCACTACCTGAGACACACGGTCAGAGACCGACGGTCTGAGACAGACGGTCTGAGGCAGACGGTCTGAGACAGACGGTCTGAGACAGACGGTCTGTGACAGACGGTCTGAGACAGACGGTCTGAGACAGACGGTCTGAGACAGACGGTCTGAGACAGACGGTCTGAGACAGACGGTCTGAGACAGACGGTCTGAGACCGACGGTCTGAGACGGACGGTCTGAGACGGACGGTCTGAGACTGACGGTCTGAGACGGACGGTCTGAGACAGACGGTCTGAGACAGACGGTCTGAGACAGACGGTCTGAGACAGACGGTCTGAGACAGACGGTCTGAGACAGACGGTCTGAGACAGACGGTCTGAGGCAGACGTTCTGAGACAGACGGTCTGAGACAGACGCTGTTTGACCGATGGTGTGAGACAGACGGGCTATGACAGACGTGCTGAGACCGGCGCTCAGAGACAGAGGGTATTAGACAGAGGGACAGAGACAGACGCACAGAGACAGACGGTATAAGACAGACGGACGGAGACGGACGGCCTGAGACACACTGTCAGAGACAGACGGTCTGAAACAGTCGGTCGGAGAGGGACGGGCTGGGACAGACGGTCTGAGACAGACGGCCTGAGACAGACGGTCTGAGACAGACGGTCTGAGACAGACGGTCTGAGGCGGACGGTCGGAGACAGACGGTCTGAGACAGACGGTCTGAGACTGACGGTCTGAGACAGACGGTCTGAGACAGACGTGCTGAGACCGGCGCTCAGAGACAGAGGGTATTAGACAGAGGGACAGAGACAGACGCACATAGACAGACAGTATAAGACGGACGGACTGAAACGGACGGCCTGAGACACACGGTCAGAGACAGACGGTCTGAAACAGGCGGTATGAGACAGACGGTATGAGACAGACGGTCTGAGACAGACGGTCTGAGACAGACGGTCTGAGACAGACGGTCTGAGACAGACGGTCTGAGACAGACGGTCTGAGACAGACGGTCTGAGACAGACGGTCTGAGACAGACGGTCTGAGACAGACGGTCTGAGACAGCCGCTGTTTGACCGACGGTCTGAGACAGACGCTGTTTGACCGATGGTCTGAGACAGACGGTCTGAGACAGACACACAGAGACAGACGGTATAAGACAGCCGGACTGAGACGTACGGCCTGAGACACACGGTCAGAGACCGACGGTCTGAAACAGACGGTCTCAGGCAGACGGTCTGAGGCAGACGGTCAGACACAGACGGGCTGAGACAGACAGTCTGCGGCAGACGGACTGAGAGAGACGGTCTGAGAGAGACGGTCAGAGACAGACGGTCTGAGACAGACGGTCTGAGACAGACGCACAGAGACAGACGGTATAAGGCAGACGGACTGAGACGTACTACCTGAGACACACGGTCAGAGACCGACGGTCTGAGACAGACGGTCTGAGGCAGACGGTCTGAGACAGACGGTCTGAGACAGACGGTCTGAGACAGACGGTCTGAGACACACGGTCTGAGACAGACGGTATGAGGCACACGGTCTGAGACAGACGGTCTGAGACAGACGGTCTGAGACAGACGTGCTGAGACCGGCGCTCAGAGACAGAGGGTATTAGACAGAGGGACAGAGACAGACGCACATAGACAGACGGTATAAGACAGACGGACTGAAACGGACGGCCTGAGACACACGGTCAGAGACAGACGGTCTGAAACAGGCGGTATGAGACAGACGGTATGAGACAGACGGTCTGAGACAGACGGTCTGAGACAGACGGTCTGAGACAGCCGCTGTTTGACCGACGGTCTGAGACAGACGGTCTGAGACAGACGCTGTTTGAACGACGGTCTGAGACAGACGGTCTGAGACAGACACACAGAGACAGACGGTATAAGACAGCCGGACTGAGACGTACGGCCTGAGACACACGGTCAGAGAACGACGGTCTGAAACAGACGGTCTCAGGCAGACGGTCTGAGGCAGACGGTCAGACACAGACGGGCTGAGACAGACAGTCTGCGGCAGACGGTCTGAGAGAGACGGTCTGAGAGAGACGGTCAGAGACAGACGGTCTGAGACAGACGGTCTGAGACAGACGGTCTGAGACAGACGCACAGAGACAGACGCACAGAGACAGACGGTATAAGACAGACGGACTGAGACGCACTACCTGAGACACACGGTCAGAGACCGACGGTCTGGGACAGACGGTCTGAGGCAGACGGTCTGAGACAGACGGTCTGAGACAGACGGTCTGAGACAGACGGTTTGAGACAGACGGTCTGAGACAGACGGTCTGAGACAGACGGTCTGAGAGAGACGGTCTGAGACAGGCGGTCTGAGACAGACGGACAGGGACAGGCGAATAGACGCTGCCCGATAGCGGCAGACGGACTGAGACGGACGGTCTGAGATAGGCTGACTGAGATAGACGGTCTGAGACAGACGCTCTGAGGCAGACAGTCTGAGACAGGCGGCCTGAGACGGACGGTCTGAGACAGACGGACTGAGACAGATGGTCTGAGACAGACGGTCTGAGACAGGCGGTCTGAGACAGACGGTCTGAGACAGGCGGTCTGAGACAGGCGGTCTGAGACAGACGGTCGGAGACAGACGGTCAGAGACAGGCGGCCTGAGACAGACGGTCAGAGACAGGCGGCCTGAGACAGACGGCCAGAGACAGACGGTCTGAGACAGACGGTCCGAGACAGACGGTCCGAGACAGACGGTCAGAGACAGGCGGTCAGAGACAGGCGGCCTGAGACAGACGGCCAGAGACAGACGGTCTGAGACAGACGGTCCGAGACAGACGGTCCGAGACAGACGGTCAGAGACAGGCGGCCTGAGACAGACGGCCTGAGACAGACGGTCGCAGACAGACGGTCTGAGAGAGACGGTCTGAGACAGGCGGTCTGAGACAGACGGACAGGGACAGGCGAATAGACGCTGCCCGATAGCGGCAGACGGACTGAGACGGACGGTCTGAGATAGGCTGACTGAGATAGACGGTCTGAGACAGACGCTCTGAGGCAGACAGTCTGAGACAGGCGGCCTGAGACGGACGGTCTGAGACAGACGGTCTGAGACAGAGGGTCAGAGACAGGCGGTCTGAGACAGGCGGTCTGAGACAGACGGTCTGAGACAGACGGTCTGAGACAGACGGTCTGAGACAGACGGTCTGAGACAGACGGTCTGACACAGACGGTCTGAGACAGACGGTCTGAGACAGACGGTCTGAGACAGAAGGTTCGAGACAGAGGGATTGAGACAGACGGTCTGAGACAGACGGTCTGAGACAGGCGGTCTGAGACAGACGGTCTGAGAGAGACGGTCTGAGACAGGCGGTCTGAGACAGACGGACAGGGACAGGCGAATAGACGCTGCCCGATAGCGGCAGACGGACTGAGACGGACGGTCTGAGATAGGCTGACTGAGATAGACGGTCTGAGACAGACGCTCTGAGGCAGACAGTCTGAGACAGGCGGCCTGAGACGGACGGTCTGAGACAGACGGACTGAGACAGATGGTCTGAGACAGACGGTCTGAGACAGGCGGTCTGAGACAGACGGTCTGAGACAGGCGGTCTGAGACAGGCGGTCTGAGACAGACGGTCGGAGACAGACGGTCAGAGACAGGCGGCCTGAGACAGACGGCCTGAGACAGACGGTCTGAGACAGACGGTCTGAGACAGACGGCCTGAGACACATGGTTCGAGACAGAGGGATTGAGACAGACGGTCTGAGACAGAAGGTCTGAGACAGGCGGTCTGAGACAGGCGGTCTGAGACAGACGGCCTGAGACAGACGGCCAGAGACAGACGGTCTGAGACAGACGGTCCGAGACAGACGGTCTGAGACAGACGGTCAGAGACAGGCGGCCTGAGACAGACGGCCTGAGACAGACGGTCTGAGACAGACGGTCTGAGAGAGACGGTCTGAGACAGGCGGTCTGAGACAGACGGACAGGGACAGGCGAATAGACGCTGCCCGATAGCGGCAGACGGACTGAGACGGACGGTCTGAGATAGGCTGACTGAGATAGACGGTCTGAGACAGACGCTCTGAGGCAGACAGTCTGAGACAGGCGGCCTGAGACGGACGGTCTGAGACAGACGGTCTGAGACAGAGGGTCAGAGACAGGCGGTCTGAGACAGGCGGTCTGAGACAGACGGTCTGAGACAGACGGTCAGAGACAGACGGCCTCAGACAGACGGCCTGAGACAGACGGTCTGAGACAGACGGTCTGATACAGACGGTCTGAGACAGACGGTCTGAGACAGACGGTCTGAGACAGAAGGTTCGAGACAGAGGGATTGAGACAGACGGTCTGAGACAGACGGTCTGAGACAGGCGGTCTGAGACAGGCGGTCTGAGACAGACGGTCTGAGACAGACGGTCTGAGACAGACGGTCTGAGACAGACGGTTCGAGACAGAGGGATTGAGACAGACGGTCTGAGACAGACGGTCTGAGACAGGCGGTCTGAGACAGGCGGTCTGAGACAGACGGTCGGAGACAGACGGTCTGAGACAGACGGTCTGAGACAGACGGTCTGAGACAGACGGTCTGAGACAGACGGTCTGAGACAGACGGTCTGAGACAGACGGTCTGAGACAGACGGTCTTAGACAGACGGTCTTAGACATACGGCCTGAGACAGACAGTCTGAGACAGACAGTCTGAGACAGACAGTCTGATACAGACGGTCTGACACAGACGGTCTGAGACAGACGGTCTGAGACAGACGGTCTGAGACAGACGGTCTGAGACAGACGGTCTGAGACAGACGGTCTGACACAGACGGTCTGAGACAGACGGTTCGAGACAGAGGGATTGAGACAGACGGTCTGAGACAGACGGTCTGAGACAGACGGTCTGAGACAGGCGGTCTGATACAGACGGTCTGAGACAGACGGTCAGAGACAGGCGGCCTGAGACAGACGGCCTGAGACAGACGGTCTGATACAGACGGTCTGATACAGACGGTCTGATACAGACGGTCTGTGACAGTCGGTCTGAGACGCACGGTCTGAGACAGACGGTCTGAGACTGACGGTCTGAGACAGACGGTCTGAGACACGGTCTGAGACAGGCGGTCTGCGACAGACGGTCTGAGACAGACGGCCTGAGACAGGCGGTCTGCGACAGGGGGACAGGGACAGGCGAAAAGACGCTGCGCGATAGCGGCAGACAGACTGAGAAGGACGGTCTGAGATAGGCTGACTGAGATAGACGGTCTGAGACAGACGGCCTGAGACAGACGGTCTCAGACAGACGCTCTGAGACAGACGGTCTGAGACAGACGGTCTGAGACAGACGGTCTGAGACAGACGGTCTGAGACAGACGGTCTGAGACAGACGGTCTGAGACAGACGGTCTGAGACAGACGGTCTGAGACAGACGGTCTGAGACAGACGGTCTGAGACAGACGGTCTCAGACAGACGGTCTTAGACAGACGGTCTTAGACATACGGCCTGAGACAGACAGTCTGAGACAGACAGTCTGAGACAGACGGTCTGATACAGACGGTCTGAGACAGACGGTCTGAGACAGACGGTCTGAGACAGACGGTCTGAGACAGACGGTCTGAGACAGACGGTCTGACACAGACGGTCTGAGACAGACGGTCTGAGACAGACGGTCTGACACAGACGGTCTGAGACAGACGGTCTGAGACAGACGGTCTGAGACAGAAGGTTCGAGACAGAGGGATTGAGACAGACGGTCTGAGACAGACGGTCTGAGACAGGCGGTCTGAGACAGACGGTCTGAGAGAGACGGTCTGAGACAGACGGCCTGAGACAGACGGTCAGAGACAGGCGGCCTGAGACAGACGGCCAGAGACAGACGGTCTGTCTCAGACGGTCCGAGACAGACGGTCTGAGACAGACGGTCAGAGACAGGCGGCCTGAGACAGACGGCCTGAGACAGACGGTCTGAGACAGACGGTCTGAGAGAGACGGTCTGAGACAGGCGGTCTGAGACAGACGCTCTGAGACAGACGGTCTGAGACAGACGGTCTGAGACAGACGGTCTGAGACAGACGGTCTGAGACAGACGGTCTGAGACAGACGGTCTGAGACAGACGGTCTGAGACAGACGGTCTGAGACAGACGGTCTGAGACAGACGGTCTCAGACAGACGGTCTTAGACAGACGGTCTTAGACATACGGCCTGAGACAGACAGTCTGAGACAGACGGTCTGAGACAGACGGTCTGATACAGACGGTCTGAGACAGACGGTCTGAGACAGACGGTCTGAGACAGACGGTCTGAGACAGACGGTCTGAGACAGACGGTCTGACACAGACGGTCTGAGACAGACGGTCTGAGACAGACGGTCTGACACAGACGGTCTGAGACAGACGGTCTGAGACAGACGGTCTGAGACAGAAGGTTCGAGACAGAGGGATTGAGACAGACGGTCTGAGACAGACGGTCTGAGACAGGCGGTCTGAGACAGACGGTCTGAGAGAGACGGTCTGAGACAGACGGCCTGAGACAGACAGTCTGAGACAGGCGGCCTGAGACGGACGGTCTGAGACAGACGGTCTGAGACAGACGGTCTGAGACAGACGGTCTGAGACAGACGGTCTGAGACAGACGGTCTGAGACAGACGGTCTGAGACAGACGGTCTGAGACAGACGGTCTGAGACAGACGGTCTGAGACAGACGGTCTGAGACAGAAGGTTCGAGACAGAGGGATTGAGACAGACGGTCTGAGACAGACGGTCTGAGACAGACGGTCTGAGACAGACGGTCTGAGAGAGACGGTCTGAGACAGACGGTCTGAGACAGACGGTCTGAGACAGACGGTCTGAGACAGACGGTCTGAGACAGACGGTCTCAGACAGACGGTCTTAGACAGACGGTCTTAGACATACGGCCTGAGACAGACAGTCTGAGACAGACAGTCTGAGACAGACGGTCTGATACAGACGGTCTGAGACAGACGGTCTGAGACAGACGGTCTGAGACAGACGGTCTGAGACAGACGGTCTGAGACAGACGGTCTGAGACAGACGGTCTGACACAGACGGTCTGAGACAGACGGTCTGAGACAGACGGTCTGACACAGACGGTCTGAGACAGACGGTCTGAGACAGACGGTCTGAGACAGAAGGTTCGAGACAGAGGGATTGAGACAGACGGTCTGAGACAGACGGTCTGAGACAGGCGGTCTGAGACAGACGGTCTGAGAGAGACGGTCTGAGACAGACGGCCTGAGACAGACAGTCTGAGACAGGCGGCCTGAGACGGACGGTCTGAGACAGACGGTCTGAGACAGACGGTCTGAGACAGACGGTCTGAGACAGACGGTCTGAGACAGACGGTCTGAGACAGACGGTCTGAGACAGACGGTCTGAGACAGACGGTCTGAGACAGACGGTCTGAGACAGACGGTCTGAGACAGACGGTCTGAGACAGAAGGTTCGAGACAGAGGGATTGAGACAGACGGTCTGAGACAGACGGTCTGAGACAGGCGGTCTGAGACAGACGGTCTGAGAGAGACGGTCTGAGACAGGCGGTCTGAGACAGACGGACAGGGACAGGCGAATAGACGCTGCCCGATAGCGGCAGACGGTCTGAGACGGACGGTCTGAGATAGGCTGACTGAGATAGACGGTCTGAGACAGACGCTCTGAGGCAGACAGTCTGAGACAGGCGGCCTGAGACGGACGGTCTGAGACAGACGGACTGAGACAGATGGTCTGAGACAGACGGTCTGAGACAGGCGGTCTGAGACAGACGGTCTGAGACAGGCGGTCTGAGACAAGCGGTCTGAGACAGACGGTCGGAGACAGACGGTCAGAGACAGGCGGCCTGAGACAGACGGCCTGAGACAGACGGTCTGAGACAGACGGTCTGAGACAGACGGCCTGAGACACACGGTTCGAGACAGAGGGATTGAGACAGACGGTCTGAGACAGAAGGTCTGAGACAGGCGGTCTGAGACAGGCGGTCTGAGACAGACGGCCTGAGACAGACGGTCAGAGACAGGCGGCCTGACACAGACGGCCAGAGACAGACGGTCTGAGACAGACGGTCCGAGACAGACGGTCTGAGACAGACGGTCAGAGACAGGCGGCCTGAGACAGACGGCCTGAGACAGACGGTCTGAGACAGACGGTCTGAGACAGACGGTCTGAGAGAGACGGTCTGAGACAGGCGGTCTGAGACAGACGGACAGGGACAGGCGAATAGACGCTGCCCGATAGCGGCAGACGGACTGAGACGGACGGTCTGAGATAGGCTGACTGAGATAGACGGTCTGAGACAGACGCTCTGAGGCAGACAGTCTGAGACAGGCGGCCTGAGACGGACGGTCTGAGACAGACGGTCTGAGACAGAGGGTCAGAGACAGGCGGTCTGAGACAGGCGGTCTGAGACAGACGGTCTGAGACAGACGGTCAGAGACAGACGGCCTCAGACAGACGGCCTGAGACAGACGGTCTGAGACAGACGGTCTGATACAGACGGTCTGAGACAGACGGTCTGAGACAGACGGTCTGAGACAGAAGGTTCGAGACAGAGGGATTGAGACAGACGGTCTGAGACAGACGGTCTGAGACAGGCGGTCTGAGACAGGCGGTCTGAGACAGACGGTCTGAGACAGACGGTCTGAGACAGACGGTCTGAGACAGACGGTCTGAGACAGACGGTCTGAGACAGACGGTTCGAGACAGAGGGATTGAGACAGACGGTCTGAGACAGACGGTCTGAGACAGGCGGTCTGAGACAGGCGGTCTGAGACAGACGGTCGGAGACAGACGGTCTGAGACAGACGGTCTGAGACAGACGGTCTGAGACAGACGGTCTGAGACAGACGGTCTGAGACAGACGGTCTGAGACAGAAGGTTCGAGACAGAGGGATTGAGACAGACGGTCTGAGACAGACGGTCTGAGACAGGCGGTCTGAGACAGACGGTCTGAGAGAGACGGCCTGAGACGGACGGTCTGAGACAGACGGACTGAGACAGATGGTCTGAGACAGACGGTCTGAGACAGGCGGTCTGAGACAGACGGTCTGAGACAGGCGGTCTGAGACAGGCGGTCTGAGACAGACGGTCGGAGACAGACGGTCAGAGACAGGCGGCCTGAGACAGACGGCCTGAGACAGACGGTCTGAGACAGACGGTCTGAGACAGACGGTCTGAGACAGACGGTCTGAGACAGACGGTCTGAGACAGACGGTCTGAGACAGAAGGTTCGAGACAGAGGGATTGAGACAGACGGTCTGAGACAGACGGTCTGAGACAGGCGGTCTGAGACAGACGGTCTGAGAGAGACGGTCTGAGACAGGCGGTCTGAGACAGACGGACAGGGACAGGCGAATAGACGCTGCCCGATAGCGGCAGACGGTCTGAGACGGACGGTCTGAGATAGGCTGACTGAGATAGACGGTCTGAGACAGACGCTCTGAGGCAGACAGTCTGAGACAGGCGGCCTGAGACGGACGGTCTGAGACAGACGGACTGAGACAGATGGTCTGAGACAGACGGTCTGAGACAGGCGGTCTGAGACAGACGGTCTGAGACAGGCGGTCTGAGACAAGCGGTCTGAGACAGACGGTCGGAGACAGACGGTCAGAGACAGGCGGCCTGAGACAGACGGCCTGAGACAGACGGTCTGAGACAGACGGTCTGAGACAGACGGCCTGAGACACACGGTTCGAGACAGAGGGATTGAGACAGACGGTCTGAGACAGAAGGTCTGAGACAGGCGGTCTGAGACAGGCGGTCTGAGA
Organism: Coelioxys conoideus; assembly: GCA_947623535.1. Lineage (NCBI taxonomy): Eukaryota > Metazoa > Arthropoda > Insecta > Hymenoptera > Megachilidae > Coelioxys > Coelioxys conoideus. Next base: position 1,273,005 of record CANQJN010000005.1, on the reverse strand, counting down.
CAGACGGCCTGAGACAGACGGTCAGAGACAGGCGGCCTGAGACAGACGGCCAGAGACAGACGGTCTGAGACAGACGGTCCGAGACAGACGGTCTGAGACAGACGGTCAGAGACAGGCGGCCTGAGACAGACGGCCTGAGACAGACGGTCTGAGACAGACGGTCTGAGAGAGACGGTCTGAGACAGGCGGTCTGAGACAGACGGACAGGGACAGGCGAATAGACGCTGCCCGATAGCGGCAGACGGACTGAGACGGACGGTCTGAGATAGGCTGACTGAGATAGACGGTCTGAGACAGACGCTCTGAGGCAGACAGTCTGAGACAGGCGGCCTGAGACGGACGGTCTGAGACAGACGGTCTGAGACAGAGGGTCAGAGACAGGCGGTCTGAGACAGGCGGTCTGAGACAGACGGTCTGAGACAGACGGTCAGAGACAGACGGCCTCAGACAGACGGCCTGAGACAGACGGTCTGAGACAGACGGTCTGATACAGACGGTCTGAGACAGACGGTCTGAGACAGACGGTCTGAGACAGAAGGTTCGAGACAGAGGGATTGAGACAGACGGTCTGAGACAGACGGTCTGAGACAGGCGGTCTGAGACAGGCGGTCTGAGACAGACGGTCTGAGACAGACGGTCTGAGACAGACGGTCTGAGACAGACGGTCTGAGACAGACGGTCTGAGACAGACGGTTCGAGACAGAGGGATTGAGACAGACGGTCTGAGACAGACGGTCTGAGACAGGCGGTCTGAGACAGGCGGTCTGAGACAGACGGTCGGAGACAGACGGTCTGAGACAGACGGTCTGAGACAGACGGTCTGAGACAGACGGTCTGAGACAGACGGTCTGAGACAGACGGTCTGAGACAGAAGGTTCGAGACAGAGGGATTGAGACAGACGGTCTGAGACAGACGGTCTGAGACAGGCGGTCTGAGACAGACGGTCTGAGAGAGACGGCCTGAGACGGACGGTCTGAGACAGACGGACTGAGACAGATGGTCTGAGACAGACGGTCTGAGACAGGCGGTCTGAGACAGACGGTCTGAGACAGGCGGTCTGAGACAGGCGGTCTGAGACAGACGGTCGGAGACAGACGGTCAGAGACAGGCGGCCTGAGACAGACGGCCTGAGACAGACGGTCTGAGACAGACGGTCTGAGACAGACGGCCTGAGACACATGGTTCGAGACAGAGGGATTGAGACAGACGGTCTGAGACAGAAGGTCTGAGACAGGCGGTCTGAGACAGGCGGTCTGAGACAGACGGCCTGAGACAGACGGTCAGAGACAGGCGGCCTGAGACAGACGGCCAGAGACAGACGGTCTGAGACAGACGGTCCGAGACAGACGGTCTGAGACAGACGGTCAGAGACAGGCGGCCTGAGACAGACGGCCTGAGACAGACGGTCTGAGACAGACGGTCTGAGAGAGACGGTCTGAGACAGGCGGTCTGAGACAGACGGACAGGGACAGGCGAATAGACGCTGCCCGATAGCGGCAGACGGACTGAGACGGACGGTCTGAGATAGGCTGACTGAGATAGACGGTCTGAGACAGACGCTCTGAGGCAGACAGTCTGAGACAGGCGGCCTGAGACGGACGGTCTGAGACAGACGGTCTGAGACAGAGGGTCAGAGACAGGCGGTCTGAGACAGGCGGTCTGAGACAGACGGTCTGAGACAGACGGTCAGAGACAGACGGCCTCAGACAGACGGCCTGAGACAGACGGTCTGAGACAGACGGTCTGATACAGACGGTCTGAGACAGACGGTCTGAGACAGAAGGTTCGAGACAGAGGGATTGAGACAGACGGTCTGAGACAGACGGTCTGAGACAGACGGTCTGAGACAGGCGGTCTGAGACAGGCGGTCTGAGACAGACGGTCTGAGACAGACGGTCTGAGACAGACGGTCTGAGACAGACGGTTCGAGACAGAGGGATTGAGACAGACGGTCTGAGACAGACGGTCTGAGACAGGCGGTCTGAGACAGGCGGTCTGAGACAGACGGTCGGAGACAGACGGTCTGAGACAGACGGTCTGAGACAGACGGTCTGAGACAGACGGTCTGAGACAGACGGTCTGAGACAGACGGTCTGAGACAGACGGTCTTAGACAGACGGTCTTAGACATACGGCCTGAGACAGACAGTCTGAGACAGACAGTCTGAGACAGACAGTCTGATACAGACGGTCTGACACAGACGGTCTGAGACAGACGGTCTGAGACAGACGGTCTGAGACAGACGGTCTGACACAGACGGTCTGAGACAGACGGTTCGAGACAGAGGGATTGAGACAGACGGTCTGAGACAGACGGTCTGAGACAGACGGTCTGAGACAGGCGGTCTGATACAGACGGTCTGAGACAGACGGTCAGAGACAGGCGGCCTGAGACAGACGGCCTGAGACAGACGGTCTGATACAGACGGTCTGATACAGACGGTCTGATACAGACGGTCTGATACAGACGGTCTGTGACAGTCGGTCTGAGACGCACGGTCTGAGACAGACGGTCTGAGACTGACGGTCTGAGACAGACGGTCTGAGACACGGTCTGAGACAGGCGGTCTGCGACAGACGGTCTGAGACAGACGGCCTGAGACAGGCGGTCTGCGACAGGGGGACAGGGACAGGCGAAAAGACGCTGCGCGATAGCGGCAGACAGACTGAGAAGGACGGTCTGAGATAGGCTGACTGAGATAGACGGTCTGAGACAGACGGCCTGAGACAGACGGTCTCAGACAGACGCTCTGAGACAGACGGTCTGAGACAGACGGTCTGAGACAGACGGTCTGAGACAGACGGTCTGAGACAGACGGTCTGAGACAGACGGTCTGAGACAGACGGTCTGAGACAGACGGTCTGAGACAGACGGTCTGAGACAGACGGTCTGAGACAGACGGTCTCAGACAGACGGTCTTAGACAGACGGTCTTAGACATACGGCCTGAGACAGACAGTCTGAGACAGACAGTCTGAGACAGACGGTCTGATACAGACGGTCTGAGACAGACGGTCTGAGACAGACGGTCTGAGACAGACGGTCTGAGACAGACGGTCTGAGACAGACGGTCTGACACAGACGGTCTGAGACAGACGGTCTGAGACAGACGGTCTGACACAGACGGTCTGAGACAGACGGTCTGAGACAGACGGTCTGAGACAGAAGGTTCGAGACAGAGGGATTGAGACAGACGGTCTGAGACAGACGGTCTGAGACAGGCGGTCTGAGACAGACGGTCTGAGAGAGACGGTCTGAGACAGACGGCCTGAGACAGACGGCCTGAGACAGACGGTCAGAGACAGGCGGCCTGAGACAGACGGCCAGAGACAGACGGTCTGTCTCAGACGGTCCGAGACAGACGGTCTGAGACAGACGGTCAGAGACAGGCGGCCTGAGACAGACGGCCTGAGACAGACGGTCTGAGACAGACGGTCTGAGAGAGACGGTCTGAGACAGGCGGTCTGAGACAGACGGACAGGGACAGGCGAATAGACGCTGCCCGATAGCGGCAGACGGACTGAGACGGACGGTCTGAGATAGGCTGACTGAGATAGACGGTCTGAGACAGACGCTCTGAGGCAGACAGTCTGAGACAGGCGGCCTGAGACGGACGGTCTGAGACAGACGGTCTGAGACAGACGGTCTGAGACAGACGGTCTGAGACAGACGGTCTGAGACAGACGGTCTGAGACAGACGGTCTGAGACAGACGGTCTGAGACAGAAGGTTCGAGACAGAGGGATTGAGACAGACGGTCTGAGACAGACGGTCTGAGACAGGCGGTCTGAGACAGACGGTCTGAGAGAGACGGTCTGAGACAGGCGGTCTGAGACAGACGGACAGGGACAGGCGAATAGACGCTGCCCGATAGCGGCAGACGGACTGAGACGGACGGTCTGAGATAGGCTGACTGAGATAGACGGTCTGAGACAGACGCTCTGAGGCAGACAGTCTGAGACAGGCGGCCTGAGACGGACGGTCTGAGACAGACGGACTGAGACAGATGGTCTGAGACAGACGGTCTGAGACAGGCGGTCTGAGACAGACGGTCTGAGACAGGCGGTCTGAGACAAGCGGTCTGAGACAGACGGTCGGAGACAGACGGTCAGAGACAGGCGGCCTGAGACAGACGGCCTGAGACAGACGGTCTGAGACAGACGGTCTGAGACAGACGGCCTGAGACACACGGTTCGAGACAGAGGGATTGAGACAGACGGTCTGAGACAGAAGGTCTGAGACAGGCGGTCTGAGACAGGCGGTCTGAGACAGACGGCCTGAGACAGACGGTCAGAGACAGGCGGCCTGAGACAGACGGCCAGAGACAGACGGTCTGAGACAGACGGTCCGAGACAGACGGTCTGAGACAGACGGTCAGAGACAGGCGGCCTGAGACAGACGGCCTGAGACAGACGGTCTGAGACAGACGGTCTGAGAGAGACGGTCTGAGACAGGCGGTCTGAGACAGACGGACAGGGACAGGCGAATAGACGCTGCCCGATAGCGGCAGACGGACTGAGACGGACGGTCTGAGATAGGCTGACTGAGATAGACGGTCTGAGACAGACGCTCTGAGGCAGACAGTCTGAGACAGGCGGCCTGAGACGGACGGTCTGAGACAGACGGTCTGAGACAGAGGGTCAGAGACAGGCGGTCTGAGACAGGCGGTCTGAGACAGACGGTCTGAGACAGACGGTCAGAGACAGACGGCCTCAGACAGACGGCCTGAGACAGACGGTCTGAGACAGACGGTCTGATACAGACGGTCTGAGACAGACGGTCTGAGACAGACGGTCTGAGACAGAAGGTTCGAGACAGAGGGATTGAGACAGACGGTCTGAGACAGACGGTCTGAGACAGGCGGTCTGAGACAGGCGGTCTGAGACAGACGGTCTGAGACAGACGGTCTGAGACAGACGGTCTGAGACAGACGGTCTGAGACAGACGGTCTGAGACAGACGGTTCGAGACAGAGGGATTGAGACAGACGGTCTGAGACAGACGGTCTGAGACAGGCGGTCTGAGACAGGCGGTCTGAGACAGACGGTCGGAGACAGACGGTCTGAGACAGACGGTCTGAGACAGACGGTCTGAGACAGACGGTCTGAGACAGACGGTCTGAGACAGACGGTCTGAGACAGACGGTCTGAGACAGACGGTCTGAGACAGAAGGTTCGAGACAGAGGGATTGAGACAGACGGTCTGAGACAGACGGTCTGAGACAGGCGGTCTGAGACAGACGGTCTGAGAGAGACGGTCTGAGACAGGCGGTCTGAGACAGACGGACAGGGACAGGCGAATAGACGCTGCCCGATAGCGGCAGACGGACTGAGACGGACGGTCTGAGATAGGCTGACTGAGATAGACGGTCTGAGACAGACGCTCTGAGGCAGACAGTCTGAGACAGGCGGCCTGAGACGGACGGTCTGAGACAGACGGACTGAGACAGATGGTCTGAGACAGACGGTCTGAGACAGGCGGTCTGAGACAGACGGTCTGAGACAGGCGGTCTGAGACAAGCGGTCTGAGACAGACGGTCGGAGACAGACGGTCAGAGACAGGCGGCCTGAGACAGACGGCCTGAGACAGACGGTCTGAGACAGACGGTCTGAGACAGACGGTCTGAGACAGACGGCCTGAGACACACGGTTCGAGACAGAGGGATTGAGACAGACGGTCTGAGACAGAAGGTCTGAGACAGGCGGTCTGAGACAGGCGGTCTGAGACAGACGGCCTGAGACAGACGGTCAGAGACAGGCGGCCTGAGACAGACGGCCAGAGACAGACGGTCTGAGACAGACGGTCCGAGACAGACGGTCTGAGACAGACGGTCAGAGACAGGCGGCCTGAGACAGACGGCCTGAGACAGACGGTCTGAGACAGACGGTCTGAGAGAGACGGTCTGAGACAGGCGGTCTGAGACAGACGGACAGGGACAGGCGAATAGACGCTGCCCGATAGCGGCAGACGGACTGAGACGGACGGTCTGAGATAGGCTGACTGAGATAGACGGTCTGAGACAGACGCTCTGAGGCAGACAGTCTGAGACAGGCGGCCTGAGACGGACGGTCTGAGACAGACGGTCTGAGACAGAGGGTCAGAGACAGGCGGTCTGAGACAGGCGGTCTGAGACAGACGGTCTGAGACAGACGGTCAGAGACAGACGGCCTCAGACAGACGGCCTGAGACAGACGGTCTGAGACAGACGGTCTGATACAGACGGTCTGAGACAGACGGTCTGAGACAGACGGTCTGAGACAGAAGGTTCGAGACAGAGGGATTGAGACAGACGGTCTGTGACAGGCGGTCTGAGACAGGCGGTCTGAGACAGACGGTCTGAGACAGACGGTCTGAGACAGACGGTCTGAGACAGACGGTCTGAGACAGACGGTTCGAGACAGAGGGATTGAGACAGACGGTCTGAGACAGACGGTCTGAGACAGGCGGTCTGAGACAGGCGGTCTGAGACAGACGGTCGGAGACAGACGGTCTGAGACAGACGGTCTGAGACAGACGGTCTGAGACAGACGGTCTGAGACAGACGGTCTGAGACAGACGGTCTGAGACAGACGGTCTGAGACAGACGGTCTGAGACAGACGGTCTGAGACAGACGGTCTGAGACAGACGGTCTTAGACAGACGGTCTTAGACATGCGGCCTGAGACAGACAGTCTGAGACAGACAGTCTGAGACAGACAGTCTGATACAGACGGTCTGACACAGACGGTCTGAGACAGACGGTCTGAGACAGACGGTCTGAGACAGACGGTCTGACACAGACGGTCTGAGACAGACGGTTCGAGACAGAGGGATTGAGACAGACGGTCTGAGACAGACGGTCTGAGACAGACGGTCTGAGACAGGCGGTCTGATACAGACGGTCTGAGACAGTCGGTCAGAGACAGGCGGCCTGAGACAGACGGCCTGAGACAGACGGTCTGATACAGACGGTCTGATACAGACGGTCTGATACAGACGGTCTGATACAGACGGTCTGTGACAGTCGGTCTGAGACGCACGGTCTGAGACAGACGGTCTGAGACTGACGGTCTGAGACAGACGGTCTGAGACACGGTCTGAGACAGGCGGTCTGCGACAGACGGTCTGAGACAGACGGCCTGAGACAGGCGGTTTGCGACAGGGGGACAGGGACAGGCGAAAAGACGCTGCGCGATAGCGGCAGACAGACTGAGAAGGACGGTCTGAGATAGGCTGACTGAGATAGACGGTCTGAGACAGACGGCCTGAGACAGACGGTCTCAGACAGACGCTCTGAGACAGACGGTCTGAGACAGACGGTCTGAGACAGACGGTCTGAGACAGACGGTCTGAGACAGACGGTCTGAGACAGACGGTCTGAGACAGACGGTCTGAGACAGACGGTCTGAGACAGACGGTCTGAGACAGACGGTCTGAGACAGACGGTCTGAGACAGACGGTCTGAGACAGACGGTCTGAGACAGACGGTTCGAGGCAGAGGGATTGAGACAGACGGTCCGAGACTGGCGGTCTGATACAGACGGTCTGAGACAGACGGTCTGAGACAGACGGTCTGAGACAGGCGGTCCGAGACAGGCGGCCTGAGACAGACGGCCTGACACAGACGGTCTGAGACAGGCGGCCTGAGACAGACGGCCTGAGACAGACGGCCTGAGACAGACGGTCTGAGACAGACGGTCTGAGACAGACGGCCTGAGACACACGGTTCGAGACAGAGGGATTGAGACAGACGGTCTGAGACAGAAGGTCTGAGACAGGCGGTCTGAGACAGGCGGTCTGAGACAGACGGTCTGAGACAGACGGTCTGAGACAGACGGTCTGAGACAGACGGTCAGAGACAGGCGGCCTGAGACAGACGGCCTGAGACAGACGGTCTGAGACAGACGGTCTGAGAGAGACGGTCTGAGACAGGCGGTCTGAGACAGACGGACAGGGACAGGCGAATAGACGCTGCCCGATAGCGGCAGACGGACTGAGACGGACGGTCTGAGATAGGCTGACTGAGATAGACGGTCTGAGACAGACGCTCTGAGGCAGACAGTCTGAGACAGACGGTCAGAGACAGCCGGCCTGAGACAGACGGCCTGAGACAGACGGTCTGAGACAGACGGTCTGAGAGAGACGGTCTGAGACAGGCGGTCTGAGACAGACGGACAGGGACATGCGAATAGACGCTGCCCGATAGCGGCAGACGGACTGAGACGGACGGTCTGAGATATGCTGACTGAGATAGACGGTCTGAGACAGACGCTCTGAGGCAGACAGTCTGAGACCGGCGGTCTGAGACAGACGGTCTTAGACATACGGCCTGAGACAGACGGTTCGAGACAGAGGGATTGAGACAGACGGTCTGAGACAGAAGATCTGAGACAGGCGGTCTGAGACAGGCGGTCTGAGACAGACGGCCTGAGACAGACGGTCTGAGACAGACGGCCTGAGACACACGGTTCGAGACAGAGGGATTGAGACAGACGGTCTGAGACAGAAGATCTGAGACAGGCGGTCTGAGACAGGCGGTCTGAGACAGACGGCCTGAGACAGACGGTCAGAGACAGGCGGCCTGAGACAGACGGCCAGAGACAGACGGTCTGAGACAGACGGTCCGAGACAGACGGTCTGAGACAGACGGTCAGAGACAGGCGGCCTGAGACAGACGGCCTGAGACAGACGGTCTGAGACAGACGGTCTGAGAGAGACGGTCTGAGACAGGCGGTCTGAGACAGACGGACAGGGACAGGCGAATAGACGCTGCCCGATAGCGGCAGACGGACTGAGACGGACGGTCTGAGATAGTCTGACTGAGATAGACGGTCTGAGACAGACGCTCTGAGGCAGAGAGTCTGAGACAGGCGGCCTGAGACGGACGGTCTGAGACAGACGGTCTGAGACAGAGGGTCAGAGACAGGCGGTCTGAGACAGGCGGTCTGAGACAGACGGTCTGAGACAGACGGTCAGAGACAGACGGCCTCAGACAGACGGCCTGAGACAGACGGTCTGAGACAGACGGTCTGATACAGACGGTCTGAGACAGACGGTCTGAGACAGACGGTCTGAGACAGAAGGTTCGAGACAGAGGGATTGAGACAGACGGTCTGAGACAGACGGTCTGAGACAGGCGGTCTGAGACAGGCGGTCTGAGACAGACGGTCTGAGACAGACGGTCTGAGACAGACGGTCTGAGACAGACGGTCTGAGACAGACGGTCTGAGACAGACGGTTCGAGACAGAGGGATTGAGACAGACGGTCTGAGACAGACGGTCTGAGACAGACGGCCTGAGACAGACGGTCTGAGACAGGCGGTCCGAGACAGGCGGCCTGAGACAGACGGCCTGACACAGACGGTCTGAGACAGGCGGCCTGAGACAGACGGCCTGAGACAGACGGCCTGAGACAGACGGTCTGAGACAGACGGTCTGAGACAGACGGCCTGAGACACACGGTTCGAGACAGAGGGATTGAGACAGACGGTCTGAGACAGAAGGTCTGAGACAGGCGGTCTGAGACAGGCGGTCTGAGACAGACGGTCTGAGACAGACGGTCTGAGACAGACGGTCTGACACAGACGGTCTGAGACAGACGGTCTGAGACAGACGGTCTGAGACAGACGGTCTGAGACAGACGGTCTGAGAAAGACGGTCAGAGACAGCCGGCCTGAGACAGACGGCCTGAGACAGACGGTCTGAGACAGACGGTCTGAGAGAGACGGTCTGAGACAGGCGGTCTGAGACAGACGGACAGGGACAGGCGAATAGACGCTGCCCGATAGCGGCAGACGGACTGAGACGGACGGTCTGAGATAGGCTGACTGAGATAGACGGTCTGAGACAGACGCTCTGAGGCAGACAGTCTGAGACAGGCGGCCTGAGACGGACGGTCTGAGACAGACGGTCTGAGACGGACGGTCTGAGACAGACGGTCTGAGACAGACGGTCTGAGACAGACGGTCTGAGACAGACGGTCTGAGACAGACGGTCTGAGACAGACGGTCTGAGACAGAAGGTTCGAGACAGAGGGATTGAGACGGACGGTCTGAGATAGGCTGACTGAGATAGACGGTCTGAGACAGACGCTCTGAGGCAGACAGTCTGAGACAGGCGGCCTGAGACGGACGGTCTGAGACAGACGGTCTGAGACAGACGGTCTGAGACAGACGGTCTGAGACAGACGGTCTGAGACAGACGGTCTGAGACAGACGGTCTGAGACAGACGGTCTGAGACAGACGGTCTGAGACAGACGGTCTGAGACAGACGGTCTGAGACAGACGGTCTGAGACAGAAGGTTCGAGACAGAGGGATTGAGACAGACGGTCTGAGACAGACGGTCTGAGACAGGCGGTCTGAGACAGACGGTCTGAGAGAGACGGTCTGAGACAGGCGGTCTGAGACAGACGGACAGGGACAGGCGAATAGACGCTGCCCGATAGCGGCAGACGGACTGAGACGGACGGTCTGAGATAGGCTGACTGAGATAGACGGTCTGAGACAGACGCTCTGAGGCAGACAGTCTGAGACAGGCGGCCTGAGACGGACGGTCTGAGACAGACGGACTGAGACAGATGGTCTGAGACAGACGGTCTGAGACAGGCGGTCTGAGACAGACGGTCTGAGACAGGCGGTCTGAGACAAGCGGTCTGAGACAGACGGTCGGAGACAGACGGTCAGAGACAGGCGGCCTGAGACAGACGGCCTGAGACAGACGGTCTGAGACAGACGGTCTGAGACAGACGGCCTGAGACACACGGTTCGAGACAGAGGGATTGAGACAGACGGTCTGAGACAGACGGTCTGAGACAGACGGTCTGAGACAGACGGTCTGAGACAGACGGTCTGAGACAGACGGTCTGAGACAGACGGTTCGAGACAGAGGGATTGAGACAGACGGTCTGAGACAGACGGTCTGAGACAGGCGGTCTGAGACAGGCGGTCTGAGACAGACGGTCTGAGACAGACGGTCTGAGAGAGACGGTCTGAGAAAGACGGTCAGAGACAGCCGGCCTGAGACAGACGGCCTGAGACAGACGGTCTGAGACAGACGTTCTGAGAGAGACGGTCTGAGACAGGCGGTCTGAGACAGACGGACAGGGACAGGCGAATAGACGCTGCCCGATAGCGGCAGACGGACTGAGACGGACGGTCTGAGATAGGCTGACTGAGATAGACGGTCTGAGACAGACGCTCTGAGGCAGACAGTCTGAGACCGGCGGTCTGAGACAGACGGTCTTAGACATACGGCCTGAGACAGACGGTTCGAGACAGAGGGATTGAGACAGATGGTCTGAGACAGACGGTCTGAGACAGGCGGTCTGAGACAGGCGGTCTGAGACAGACGGTCGGAGACAGACGGTCAGAGACAGGCGGCCTGAGACAGACGGCCTGAGACAGACGGTCTGAGACAGACGGTCTGAGACAGACGGCCTGAGACACACGGTTCGAGACAGAGGGATTGAGACTGACGGTCTGAGACAGAAGGTCTGAGACAGGCGGTCTGAGACAGGCGGTCTGAGACAGACGGCCTGAGACAGACGGTCAGAGACAGGCGGCCTGAGACAGACGGCCAGAGACAGACGGTCTGAGACAGACGGTCCGAGACAGACGGTCTGAGACAGACGGTCAGAGACAGACGGTCTGAGACAGACGGTCTGAGAGAGACGGTCTGAGACAGGCGGTCTGAGACAGACGGACAGGGACAGGCGAATAGACGCTGCCCGATAACGCAGACGGACTGAGACGGACGGTCTGAGATAGGCTGACTGAGATAGACGGTCTGAGACAGACGCTCTGAGGCAGACAGTCTGAGACAGGCGGCCTGAGACGGACGGTCTGAGACAGACGGTCTGAGACAGAGGGTCAGAGACAGGCGGTCTGAGACAGGCGGTCTGAGACAGACGGTCTGAGACAGACGGTCAGAGACAGACGGTCTCAGACAGACGGCCTGAGACAGACGGTCTGAGACAGACAGTCTGATACAGACGGTCTGAGACAGACGGTCTGAGACAGACGGTCTGAGACAGAAGGTTCGAGACAGAGGGATTGAGACAGACGGTCTGAGACAGACGGTCTGAGACAGGCGGTCTGAGACAGGCGGTCTGAGACAGACGGTCTGAGACAGACGGTCTGAGACAGACGGTCTGAGACAGACGGTCTGAGACAGACGGTCTGAGACAGACGGTTCGAGACAGAGGGATTGAGACAGACGGTCTGAGACAGACGGTCTGAGACAGGCGGTCTGAGACAGGCGGTCTGAGACAGACGGTCGGAGACAGACGGTCTGAGACAGACGGTCTGAGACAGACGGTCTGAGACAGACGGTCTTAGACATACGGTCTTAGACATACGGCCTGAGACAGACAGTCTGAGACAGACGGTCTGAGACACGGTCTGAGACAGGCGGTCTGCGACTGACGGTCTGAGACAGACGGCCTGAGACAGGCGGTCTGCGACAGGGGGACAGGGACAGGCGAAAAGACGCTGCGCGATAGCGGCAGACAGACTGAGAAGGACGGTCTGAGATAGGCTGACTGAGATAGACAGTCTGAGACAGACGGCCTGAGACAGACGGTCTCAGACAGACGCTCTGAGACAGACGGTCTGAGACAGACGGTCTGAGACAGACGGTCTGAGACAGACGGTCTGAGACAGACGGTCTGACACAGACGGTCTGAGACAGACGGTCTGAGACAGACGGTCTGAGACAGACGGTCTGAGACAGACGGTCTGAGACAGACGGTCTTAGACAGACGGTCTTAGACATACGGCCTGAGACAGACAGTCTGAGACAGACAGTCTGAGACAGACAGTCTGATACAGACGGTCTGAGACAGACGGTCTGAGACAGACGGTCTGAGACAGACGGTCTGAGACAGACGGTCTGAGACAGACGGTCTGAGACAGACGGTCTGACCCAGACGGTCTGAGACAGACGGTTCGAGACAGAGGGATTGAGACAGACGGTCTGAGACAGGCGGTCTGATACAGACGGTCTGAGACAGACGGTCAGAGACAGGCGGCCTGAGACAGACGGCCTGAGACAGACGGTCTGATACAGACGGTCTGATACAGACGGTCTGATACAGACGGTCTGTGACAGTCGGTCTGAGACGCACGGTCTGAGACAGACGGTCTGAGACAGACGGTCTGAGACACGGTCTGAGACAGGCGGTCTGCGACAGACGGTCTGAGACAGACGGCCTGAGACAGACGGTCTGAGACAGACGGTCTGAGACAGACGGTTCGAGACAGAGGGATTGAGACAGACGGTCTGAGACAGACGGTCTGAGACAGGCGGTCTGAGACAGGCGGTCTGAGACAGACGGTCGGAGACAGACGGTCTGAGACAGGCGGCCTGAGACAGACGGCCTGAGACAGACGGTCTGAGACAGACGGTCTGAGACAGACGGTCTGAGACAGACGGCCTGAGACACACGGTTCGAGACAGAGGGATTGAGACAGACGGTCTGAGACAGAAGGTCTGAGACAGGCGGTCTGAGACAGGCGGTCTGAGACAGACGGCCTGAGACAGACGGTCAGAGACAGGCGGCCTGAGACAGACGGCCAGAGACAGACGGTCTGAGACAGACGGTCCGAGACAGACGGTCTGAGACAGACGGTCAGAGACAGGCGGCCTGAGACAGACGGCCTGAGACAGACGGTCTGAGACAGACGGTCTGAGAGAGACGGTCTGAGACAGGCGGTCTGAGACAGACGGACAGGGACAGGCGAATAGACGCTGCCCGATAGCGGCAGACGGACTGAGACGGACGGTCTGAGATAGGCTGACTGAGATAGACGGTCTGAGACAGACGCTCTGAGGCAGACAGTCTGAGACAGGCGGCCTGGGACGGACGGTCTGAGACAGACGGTCTGAGACAGAGGGTCAGAGACAGGCGGTCTGAGACAGGCGGTCTGAGACAGACGGTCTGAGACAGACGGTCAGAGACAGACGGCCTCAGACAGACGGCCTGAGACAGACGGTCTGAGACAGACGGTCTGATACAGACGGTCTGAGACAGACGGTCTGAGACAGACGGTCTGAGACAGAAGGTTCGAGACAGAGGGATTGAGACAGACGGTCTGAGACAGACGGTCTGAGACAGGCGGTCTGAGACAGGCGGTCTGAGACAGACGGTCTGAGACAGACGGTCTGAGACAGACGGTCTGAGACAGACGGTCTGAGACAGACGGTCTGAGACAGACGGTCTGAGACAGACGGTTCGAGACAGAGGGATTGAGACAGACGGTCTGAGACAGACGGTCTGAGACAGGCGGTCTGAGACAGGCGGTCTGAGACAGACGGTCGGAGACAGACGGTCTGAGACAGACGGTCTGAGACAGACGGTCTGAGACAGACGGTCTGAGACAGACGGTCTGAGACAGACGGTCTGAGACAGACGGTCTGAGACAGACGGTCTTAGACAGACGGTCTTAGACATGCGGCCTGAGACAGACAGTCTGAGACAGACAGTCTGAGACAGACAGTCTGATACAGACGGTCTGACACAGACGGTCTGAGACAGACGGTCTGAGACAGACGGTCTGAGACAGACGGTCTGACACAGACGGTCTGAGACAGACGGTTCGAGACAGAGGGATTGAGACAGACGGTCTGAGACAGACGGTCTGAGACAGACGGTCTGAGACAGGCGGTCTGATACAGACGGTCTGAGACAGTCGGTCAGAGACAGGCGGCCTGAGACAGACGGCCTGAGACAGACGGTCTGATACAGACGGTCTGATACAGACGGTCTGATACAGACGGTCTGATACAGACGGTCTGATACAGACGGTCTGTGACAGTCGGTCTGAGACGCACGGTCTGAGACAGACGGTCTGAGACTGACGGTCTGAGACAGACGGTCTGAGACACGGTCTGAGACAGGCGGTCTGCGACAGACGGTCTGAGACAGACGGTCTGAGACAGACGGTCAGAGACAGGCGGCCTGAGACAGACGGCCTGAGACAGACGGTCTGAGACAGACGGTCTGAGAGAGACGGTCTGAGACAGGCGGTCTGAGACAGACGGACAGGGACAGGCGAATAGACGCTGCCCGATAGCGGCAGACGGACTGAGACGGACGGTCTGAGATAGGCTGACTGAGATAGACGGTCTGAGACAGACGCTCTGAGGCAGACAGTCTGAGACAGACGGTCAGAGACAGCCGGCCTGAGACAGACGGCCTGAGACAGACGGTCTGAGACAGACGGTCTGAGAGAGACGGTCTGAGACAGGCGGTCTGAGACAGACGGACAGGGACATGCGAATAGACGCTGCCCGATAGCGGCAGACGGACTGAGACGGACGGTCTGAGATATGCTGACTGAGATAGACGGTCTGAGACAGACGCTCTGAGGCAGACAGTCTGAGACCGGCGGTCTGAGACAGACGGTCTTAGACATACGGCCTGAGACAGACGGTTCGAGACAGAGGGATTGAGACAGACGGTCTGAGACAGAAGATCTGAGACAGGCGGTCTGAGACAGGCGGTCTGAGACAGACGGCCTGAGACAGACGGTCTGAGACAGACGGCCTGAGACACACGGTTCGAGACAGAGGGATTGAGACAGACGGTCTGAGACAGAAGATCTGAGACAGGCGGTCTGAGACAGGCGGTCTGAGACAGACGGCCTGAGACAGACGGTCAGAGACAGGCGGCCTGAGACAGACGGCCAGAGACAGACGGTCTGAGACAGACGGTCCGAGACAGACGGTCTGAGACAGACGGTCAGAGACAGGCGGCCTGAGACAGACGGCCTGAGACAGACGGTCTGAGACAGACGGTCTGAGAGAGACGGTCTGAGACAGGCGGTCTGAGACAGACGGACAGGGACAGGCGAATAGACGCTGCCCGATAGCGGCAGACGGACTGAGACGGACGGTCTGAGATAGTCTGACTGAGATAGACGGTCTGAGACAGACGCTCTGAGGCAGAGAGTCTGAGACAGGCGGCCTGAGACGGACGGTCTGAGACAGACGGTCTGAGACAGAGGGTCAGAGACAGGCGGTCTGAGACAGGCGGTCTGAGACAGACGGTCTGAGACAGACGGTCAGAGACAGACGGCCTCAGACAGACGGCCTGAGACAGACGGTCTGAGACAGACGGTCTGATACAGACGGTCTGAGACAGACGGTCTGAGACAGACGGTCTGAGACAGAAGGTTCGAGACAGAGGGATTGAGACAGACGGTCTGAGACAGACGGTCTGAGACAGGCGGTCTGAGACAGGCGGTCTGAGACAGACGGTCTGAGACAGACGGTCTGAGACAGACGGTCTGAGACAGACGGTCTGAGACAGACGGTTCGAGACAGAGGGATTGAGACAGACGGTCTGAGACAGACGGTCTGAGACAGACGGCCTGAGACAGACGGTCTGAGACAGGCGGTCCGAGACAGGCGGCCTGAGACAGACGGCCTGACACAGACGGTCTGAGACAGGCGGCCTGAGACAGACGGCCTGAGACAGACGGCCTGAGACAGACGGTCTGAGACAGACGGTCTGAGACAGACGGCCTGAGACACACGGTTCGAGACAGAGGGATTGAGACAGACGGTCTGAGACAGAAGGTCTGAGACAGGCGGTCTGAGACAGGCGGTCTGAGACAGACGGTCTGAGACAGACGGTCTGAGACAGACGGTCTGACACAGACGGTCTGAGACAGACGGTCTGAGACAGACGGTCTGAGACAGACGGTCTGAGACAGACGGTCTGAGAAAGACGGTCAGAGACAGCCGGCCTGAGACAGACGGCCTGAGACAGACGGTCTGAGACAGACGGTCTGAGAGAGACGGTCTGAGACAGGCGGTCTGAGACAGACGGACAGGGACAGGCGAATAGACGCTGCCCGATAGCGGCAGACGGACTGAGACGGACGGTCTGAGATAGGCTGACTGAGATAGACGGTCTGAGACAGACGCTCTGAGGCAGACAGTCTGAGACAGGCGGCCTGAGACGGACGGTCTGAGACAGACGGTCTGAGACAGACGGTCTGAGACAGACGGTCTGAGACAGACGGTCTGAGACAGACGGTCTGAGACTGACGGTCTGAGACAGACGGTCTGAGACAGACGGTCTGAGACAGACGGTCTGAGACAGAAGGTTCGAGACAGAGGGATTGAGACGGACGGTCTGAGATAGGCTGACTGAGATAGACAGTCTGAGACAGACGCTCTGAGGCAGACAGTCTGAGACAGGCGGCCTGAGACGGACGGTCTGAGACAGACGGTCTGAGACAGGCGGTCTGAGACAGACGGTCTGAGACAGACGGTCTGAGACAGACGGTCTGAGATAGACGGTCTGAGACAGACGGTCTGAGACAGACGGTCTGAGACAGACGGTCTGAGACAGACGGTCTGAGACAGACGGTCTGAGACAGACGGTCTGAGACAGACGTTCTGAGACAGACGGTCTGAGACAGACGGTCTGAGACAGAAGGTTCGAGACAGAGGGATTGAGACAGACGGTCTGAGACAGACGGTCTGAGACAGGCGGTCTGAGACAGACGGTCTGAGAGAGACGGTCTGAGACAGGCGGTCTGAGACAGACGGACAGGGACAGGCGAATAGACGCTGCCCGATAGCGGCAGACGGACTGAGACGGACGGTCTGAGATAGGCTGACTGAGATAGACGGTCTGAGACAGACGCTCGGAGGCAGACAGTCTGAGACAGGCGGCCTGAGACGGACGGTCTGAGACAGACGGACTGAGACAGATGGTCTGAGACAGACGGTCTGAGACAGGCGGTCTGAGACAGACGGTCTGAGACAGGCGGTCTGAGACAAGCGGTCTGAGACAGACGGTCGGAGACAGACGGTCAGAGACAGGCGGCCTGAGACAGACGGCCTGAGACAGACGGTCTGAGACAGACGGCCTGAGACACACGGTTCGAGACAGAGGGATTGAGACAGACGGTCTGAGACAGACGGTCTGAGACAGACGGTCTGAGACAGACGGTCTGAGACAGACGGTCTGAGACAGACGGTTCGAGACAGAGGGATTGAGACAGACGGTCTGAGACAGACGGTCTGAGACAGGCGGTCTGAGACAGGCGGTCTGAGACAGACGGTCTGAGACAGACGGTCTGAGAGAGACGGTCTGAGAAAGACGGTCAGAGACAGCCGGCCTGAGACAGACGGCCTGAGACAGACGGTCTGAGACAGACGTTCTGAGAGAGACGGTCTGAGACAGGCGGTCTGAGACAGACGGACAGGGACAGGCGAATAGACGCTGCCCGATAGCGGCAGACGGACTGAGACGGACGGTCTGAGATAGGCTGACTGAGATAGACGGTCTGAGACAGACGCTCTGAGGCAGACAGTCTGAGACCGGCGGTCTGAGACAGACGGTCTTAGACATACGGCCTGAGACAGACGGTTCGAGACAGAGGGATTGAGACAGATGGTCTGAGACAGACGGTCTGAGACAGGCGGTCTGAGACAGGCGGTCTGAGGCAGACGGTCGGAGACAGACGGTCAGAGACAGGCGGCCTGAGACAGACGGCCTGAGACAGACGGTCTGAGACAGACGGTCTGAGACAGACGGCCTGAGACACACGGTTCGTACAGAGGGATTAAGACTGACGGTCTGAGACAGAAGGTCTGAGACAGGCGGTCTGAGACAGGCGGTCTGAGACAGACGGCCTGAGACAGACGGTCAGAGACAGGCGGCCTGAGACAGACGGCCAGAGACAGACGGTCTGAGACAGACGGTCCGAGACAGACGGTCTGAGACAGACGGTCAGAGACAGACGGTCTGAGACAGACGGTCTGAGAGAGACGGTCTGAGACAGGCGGTCTGAGACAGACGGACAGGGACAGGCGAATAGACGCTGCCCGATAACGCAGACGGACTGAGACGGACGGTCTGAGATAGGCTGACTGAGATAGACGGTCTGAGACAGACGCTCTGAGGCAGACAGTCTGAGACAGGCGGCCTGAGACGGACGGTCTGAGACAGACGGTCTGAGACAGAGGGTCAGAGACAGGCGGTCTGAGACAGGCGGTCTGAGACAGACGGTCTGAGACAGACGGTCAGAGACAGACGGTCTCAGACAGACGGCCTGAGACAGACGGTCTGAGACAGACAGTCTGATACAGACGGTCTGAGACAGACGGTCTGAGACAGACGGTCTGAGACAGAAGGTTCGAGACAGAGGGATTGAGACAGACGGTCTGAGACAGACGGTCTGAGACAGGCGGTCTGAGACAGGCGGTCTGAGACAGACGGTCTGAGACAGACGGTCTGAGACAGACGGTCTGAGACAGACGGTCTGAGACAGACGGTTCGAGACAGAGGGATTGAGACAGACGGTCTGAGACAGACGGTCTGAGACAGGCGGTCTGAGACAGGCGGTCTGAGACAGACGGTCGGAGACAGACGGTCTGAGACAGACGGTCTGAGACAGACGGTCTGAGACAGACGGTCTGAGACAGACGGTCTGAGACAGACGGTCTGAGACAGACGGTCTGAGACAGACGGTCTGAGACAGACGGTCTTAGACAGACGGTCTTAGACATACGGCCTGAGACAGACAGTCTGAGACAGACAGTCTGAGACAGACAGTCTGATACAGACGGTCTGACACAGACGGTCTGAGACAGACGGTCTGAGACAGACGGTCTGAGACAGACGGTCTGAGACAGACGGTCTGAGACAGACGGTCTGACACAGACGGTCTGAGACAGACGGTTCGAGACGGAGGGATTGAGACAGACGGTCTGAGACAGACGGTCTGAGACAGACGGTCTGAGACAGGCGGTCTGATACAGACGGTCTGAGACAGACGGTCAGAGACAGGCGGCCTGAGACAGACGGCCTGAGACAGACGGTCTGATACAGACGGTCTGATACAGACGGTCTGATACAGACGGTCTGATACAGACGGTCTGATACAGACGGTCTGATACAGACGGTCTGTGACAGTCGGTCTGAGACGCACGGTCTGAGACAGACGGTCTGAGACTGACGGTCTGAGACAGACGGTCTGAGACACGGTCTGAGACAGGCGGTCTGCGACTGACGGTCTGAGACAGACGGCCTGAGACAGGCGGTCTGCGACAGGGGGACAGGGACAGGCGAAAAGACGCTGCGCGATAGCGGCAGACAGACTGAGAAGGACGGTCTGAGATAGGCTGACTGAGATAGACAGTCTGAGACAGACGGCCTGAGACAGACGGTCTCAGACAGACGCTCTGAGACAGACGGTCTGAGACAGACGGTCTGAGACAGACGGTCTGAGACAGACGGTCTGAGACAGACGGTCTGACACAGACGGTCTGAGACAGACGGTCTGAGACAGACGGTCTGAGACAGACGGTCTGAGACAGACGGTCTGAGACAGACGGTCTGAGACAGACGGTCTGAGACAGACGGTCTGAGACAGACGGTCTTAGACAGACGGTCTTAGACATACGGCCTGAGACAGACAGTCTGAGACAGACAGTCTGAGACAGACAGTCTGAGACAGACAGTCTGATACAGACGGTCTGAGACAGACGGTCTGAGACAGACGGTCTGAGACAGACGGTCTGAGACAGACGGTCTGAGACAGACGGTCTGAGACAGACGGTCTGACCCAGACGGTCTGAGACAGACGGTTCGAGACAGAGGGATTGAGACAGACGGTCTGAGACAGACGGTCAGAGACAGGCGGCCTGAGACAGACGGCCTGAGACAGACGGTCTGATACAGACGGTCTGATACAGACGGTCTGATACAGACGGTCTGATACAGACGGTCTGATACAGACGGTCTGATACAGACGGTCTGCGACAGTCGGTCTGAGACGCACGGTCTGAGACAGACGGTCTGAGACTGACGGTCTGAGACAGACGGTCTGAGACACGGTCTGAGACAGGCGGTCTGCGACTGACGGTCTGAGACAGACGGCCTGAGACAGGCGGTCTGCGACAGGGGGACAGGGACAGGCGAAAAGACGCTGCGCGATAGCGGCAGACAGACTGAGAAGGACGGTCTGAGATAGGCTGACTGAGATAGACAGTCTGAGACAGACGGCCTGAGACAGACGGTCTCAGACAGACGCTCTGAGACAGACGGTCTGAGACAGACGGTCTGAGACAGACGGTCTGAGACAGACGGTCTGACACAGACGGTCTGAGACAGACGGTCTGAGACAGACGGTCTGAGACAGACGGTCTGAGACAGACGGTCTGAGACAGACGGTCTGAGACAGACGGTCTGAGACAGACGGTCTTAGACAGACGGTCTTAGACATACGGCCTGAGACAGACAGTCTGAGACAGACAGTCTGAGACAGACAGTCTGATACAGACGGTCTGAGACAGACGGTCTGAGACAGACGGTCTGAGACAGACGGTCTGAGACAGACGGTCTGAGACAGACGGTCTGACCCAGACGGTCTGAGACAGACGGTTCGAGACAGAGGGATTGAGACAGACGGTCTGAGACAGACGGTCTGAGACAGGCGGTCTGATACAGACGGTCTGAGACAGACGGTCAGAGACAGGCGGCCTGAGACAGACGGCCTGAGACAGACGGTCTGATACAGACGGTCTGATACAGACGGTCTGATACAGACGGTCTGATACAGACGGTCTGATACAGACGGTCTGTGACAGTCGGTCTGAGACGCACGGTCTGAGACAGACGGTCTGAGACAGACGGTCTGAGACACGGTCTGAGACAGGCGGTCTGCGACAGACGGTCTGAGACAGACGGCCTGAGACAGGCGGTCTGCGACAGGGGGACAGGGACAGGCGAAAAGACGCTGCGCGATAGCGGCAGACAGACTGAGAAGGACGGTCTGAGATAGGCTGACTGAGATAGACGGTCTGAGACAGACGGTCTGAGACAGACGGTCTGAGACAGACGGTCTGAGACAGACGGTCTGAGACAGACGGTCTGAGACAGACGGTCTGAGACAGACGGTTCGAGGCAGAGGGATTGAGACAGACGGACCGAGACTGGCGGTCTGATACAGACGGTCTGAGACAGACGGTCTGAGACAGACGGTCTGAGACAGGCGGTCCGAGACAGGCGGCCTGAGACAGACGGCCTGACACAGACGGTCTGAGACAGGCGGCCTGAGACAGACGGCCTGTGACAGACGGCCTGAGACAGACGGTCTGAGACAGACGGTCTGAGACAGACGGCCTGAGACACACGGTTCGAGACAGAGGGATTGAGACAGACGGTCTGAGACAGAAGGTCTGAGACAGGCGGTCTGAGACAGGCGGTCTGAGACAGACGGTCTGAGACAGACGGTCTGAGACAGACGGTCTGAGACAGACGGTCTTAGACAGACGGTCTTAGACATACGGCCTGAGACAGACGGTTCGAGACAGAGGGATTGAGGCAGACGGTCTGAGACAGGCGGTCTGAGACAGACGGACAGGAACAGGCGAATAGACGCTGCCCGATAGCGGCAGACGGACTGAGACGGACGGCCTGAGATATGCTGACTGAGATAGACGGTCTGAGACAGACGCTCTGAGACAGACAGTCTGAGACAGGCGGCCTGAGACGGACGGTCTGAGACAGACGGTCTGAGACAGACGGTCTGAGACAGACGGTCTGAGACAGACGGTGTGAGACAGAGGGTCAGAGAACGGCGGTCTGAGACAGGCGGTCTGAGACAGACGGTCTGAGACAGACGGTCTGAGACAGACGGTCTGAGACAGACGGTCTTAGACAGACGGTCTTAGACATACGGCCTGAGACAGACAGTCTGAGACAGACAGTCTGAGACAGACAGTCTGATACAGACGGTCTGAGACAGACGGTCTGAGACAGACGGTCTGAGACAGACGGTCTGAGACAGACGGTCTGAGACAGATGGTCTGAGACAGACGGTCTGACACAGACGGTCTGAGACAGACAGTCTGATACAGACGGTCTGAGACAGACGGTCTGAGACAGACGGTCTGAGACAGACGGTTCGAGACAGAGGGATTGAGACAGACGGTCTGAGACAGACGGTCTGAGACAGGCGGTCTGAGACAGGCGGTCTGAGACAGACGGACAGGGACAGGCGAATAGACGCTGCCCGATAGCGGCAGACGGACTGAGACGGACGGCCTGAGATAGGCTGACTGAGATAGACGGTCTGAGACAGACGCTCTGAGACAGACAGTCTGAGACAGGCGGCCTGAGACGGACGGTCTGAGACAGACGGTCTGAGACAGACGGTGTGAGACAGAGGGTCAGAGAACGGCGGTCTGAGACAGGCGGTCTGAGACAGACGGTCTGAGACAGACGGTCAGAGACAGGCGGCCTCAGACAGACGGCCTGAGACAGACGGTCTGAGACAGACGGTCTGATACAGACGGTCTGAGACAGACGGTCTGAGACAGACGGTCTGAGACAGACGGTCTGAGACAGACGGTCTGAGACAGACGGTCTGAGACAGACGGTCTGAGACAGACGGTCTGAGACAGACGGTCTGAGACAGACGGTCTGACACAGACGGTCTGAGACAGACGGTCTGAGACAGAAGGTTCGAGACAGAGGGATTGAGACAGACGGTCTGAGACAGACGGTCTGAGACAGACGGTCGGAGACAGACGGTCTGAGACAGACGGTCTGAGACAGACGGTCTGAGACAGACGGTCTGAGACAGACGGTCTGAGACAGACGGTCTGAGACAGACGGTCTGAGACAGACGGTCTGAGACAGACGGTCTTAGACAGACGGTCTTAGACATACGGCCTGAGACAGACAGTCTGAGACAGACAGTCTGAGACAGACAGTCTGAGACAGACAGTCTGAGACAGACGGTCTTAGACAGACGGTCTTAGACATACGGCCTGAGACAGACGGTTCGAGACAGAGGGATTGAGACAGACGGTCTGAGACAGATGGTCTGAGACAGACGGTCTGAGACAGGCGGTCTGAGACAGGCGGTCTGAGACAGACGGTCGGAGACAGACGGTCAGAGACAGGCGGCCTGAGACAGACGGCCTGAGACAGACGGCCTGAGACAGACGGTCTGAGACAGACGGTCTGAGACAGACGGCCTGAGACACACGGTTCGAGACAGAGGGATTGAGACAGACGGTCTGAGACAGAAGGTCTGAGACAGGCGGTCTGAGACAGGCGGTCTGAGACAGACGGTCTGAGACAGACGGTCTGAGACAGACGGTCTGAGACAGACGGTCTTAGACAGACGGTCTTAGACATACGGCCTGAGACAGACGGTTCGAGACAGAGGGATTGAGACAGACAGTCTGAGACAGGCGGTCTGAGACAGACGGACAGGGACAGGCGAATAGACGCTGCCCGATAGCGGCAGACGGACTGAGACGGACGGTCTGAGACAGACGGTCTGAGACAGACGGTCTGAGACAGACGGTCGGAGACAGACGGTGTGAGACAGAGGGTCAGAGACAGGCGGTCTGAGACAGGCGGTCTGAGACAGACGGTCTGAGACAGACGGTCAGAGACAGGCAGCCTCAGGCAGACGGCCTGAGACAGACGGTCTGAGACAGACGGTCTGATACAGACGGTCTGAGACAGACGGTCTGAGACAGACGGTCTGAGACAGACGGTCTGAGACAGACGGTCTGAGACAGACGGTCTGAGACAGACGGTCTGAGACAGAAGGTTCGAGACAGAGGGATTGAGACAGACGGTCTGAGACAGACGGTCTGAGACAGGCGGTCTGCGACAGACGGTCGGAGACAGACGGTCTGAGACAGACGGTCTGAGACAGACGGTCTGAGACAGACGGTCTGAGACAGACGGTCTGAGACAGGCAGTCTGAGACAGACGGTCTTAGACAGACGGTCTTAGACATACGGCCTGAGACAGACAGTCTGAGACAGACAGTCTGAGACAGACAGTCTGATACAGACGGTCTGATACAGACGGTCTGATACAGACGGTCTGTGACAGTCGGTCTGAGACGCACGGTCTGAGACAGACGGTCTGAGACTGACGGTCTGAGACAGACAGTCTGAGACACGGTCTGAGACAGGCGGTCTGCGACTGACGGTCTGAGACAGACGGCCTGAGACAGGCGGTCTGCGACAGGGGGACAGGGACAGGCGAAAAGACGCTGCGCGATAGCGGCAGACAGACTGAGAAGGACGGTCTGAGATAGGCTGACTGAGATAGACAGTCTGAGACAGACGGCCTGAGACAGACGGTCTCAGACAGACGCTCTGAGACAGACGGTCTGAGACAGACGGTCTGAGACAGACGGTCTGAGACAGACGGTCTGAGACAGACGGTCTGACACAGACGGTCTGAGACAGACGGTCTGAGACAGACGGTCTGAGACAGACGGTCTGAGACAGACGGTCTGAGACAGACGGTCTGAGACAGACGGTCTGAGACAGACGGTCTTAGACAGACGGTCTTAGACATACGGCCTGAGACAGACAGTCTGAGACAGAC
This sequence comes from Coelioxys conoideus, assembly GCA_947623535.1. Classification (NCBI taxonomy): domain Eukaryota; kingdom Metazoa; phylum Arthropoda; class Insecta; order Hymenoptera; family Megachilidae; genus Coelioxys; species Coelioxys conoideus. The sequence goes on along the minus strand of CANQJN010000005.1, from coordinate 1,247,639 downwards.
AGTCTGAGACAGACAGTCTGATACAGACGGTCTGAGACAGACGGTCTGAGACAGACGGTCTGAGACAGACGGTCTGAGACAGACGGTCTGAGACAGACGTTCTGACCCAGACGGTCTGAGACAGACGGTTCGAGACAGAGGGATTGAGACAGACGGTCTGAGACAGACGGTCAGAGACAGGCGGCCTGAGACAGACGGCCTGAGACAGACGGTCTGATACAGACGGTCTGATACAGACGGTCTGATACAGACGGTCTGATACAGACGGTCTGATACAGACGGTCTGATACAGACGGTCTGTGACAGTCGGTCTGAGACGCACGGTCTGAGACAGACGGTCTGAGACTGACGGTCTGAGACAGACGGTCTGAGACACGGTCTGAGACAGGCGGTCTGCGACTGACGGTCTGAGACAGACGGCCTGAGACAGGCGGTCTGCGACAGGGGGACAGGGACAGGCGAAAAGACGCTGCGCGATAGCGGCAGACAGACTGAGAAGGACGGTCTGAGATAGGCTGACTGAGATAGACAGTCTGAGACAGACGGCCTGAGACAGACGGTCTCAGACAGACGCTCTGAGACAGACGGTCTGAGACAGACGGTCTGAGACAGACGGTCTGACACAGACGGTCTGAGACAGACGGTCTGAGACAGACGGTCTGAGACAGACGGTCTGAGACAGACGGTCTGAGACAGACGGTCTGAGACAGACGGTCTTAGACAGACGGTCTTAGACATACGGCCTGAGACAGACAGTCTGAGACAGACAGTCTGAGACAGACAGTCTGATACAGACGGTCTGAGACAGACGGTCTGAGACAGACGGTCTGAGACAGACGGTCTGAGACAGACGGTCTGAGACAGACGGTCTGACCCAGACGGTCTGAGACAGACGGTTCGAGACAGAGGGATTGAGACAGACGGTCTGAGACAGACGGTCTGAGACAGGCGGTCTGATACAGACGGTCTGAGACAGACGGTCAGAGACAGGCGGCCTGAGACAGACGGCCTGAGACAGACGGTCTGATACAGACGGTCTGATACAGACGGTCTGATACAGACGGTCTGATACAGACGGTCTGATACAGACGGTCTGATACAGACGGTCTGTGACAGTCGGTCTGAGACGCACGGTCTGAGACAGACGGTCTGAGACAGACGGTCTGAGACACGGTCTGAGACAGGCGGTCTGCGACAGACGGTCTGAGACAGACGGCCTGAGACAGGCGGTCTGCGACAGGGGGACAGGGACAGGCGAAAAGACGCTGCGCGATAGCGGCAGACAGACTGAGAAGGACGGTCTGAGATAGGCTGACTGAGATAGACGGTCTGAGACAGACGGTCTGAGACAGACGGTCTGAGACAGACGGTCTGAGACAGACGGTCTGAGACAGACGGTCTGAGACAGACGGTCTGAGACAGACGGTTCGAGGCAGAGGGATTGAGACAGACGGACCGAGACTGGCGGTCTGATACAGACGGTCTGAGACAGACGGTCTGAGACAGACGGTCTGAGACAGGCGGTCCGAGACAGGCGGCCTGAGACAGTCGGCCTGTGACAGACGGCCTGAGACAGACGGTCTGAGACAGACGGCCTGAGACACACGGTTCGAGACAGAGGGATTGAGACAGACGGTCTGAGACAGAAGGTCTGAGACAGGCGGTCTGAGACAGGCGGTCTGAGACAGACGGTCTGAGACAGACGGTCTGAGACAGACGGTCTGAGACAGACGGTCTTAGACAGACGGTCTTAGACATACGGCCTGAGACAGACGGTTCGAGACAGAGGGATTGAGGCAGACGGTCTGAGACAGGCGGTCTGAGACAGACGGACAGGAACAGGCGAATAGACGCTGCCCGATAGCGGCAGACGGACTGAGACGGACGGCCTGAGATATGCTGACTGAGATAGACGGTCTGAGACAGACGCTCTGAGACAAACAGTCTGAGACAGGCGGCCTGAGACGGACGGTCTGAGACAGACGGTCTGAGACAGACGGTCTGAGACAGACGGTCTGAGACAGACGGTGTGAGACAGAGGGTCAGAGAACGGCGGTCTGAGACAGGCGGTCTGAGACAGACGGTCTGAGACAGACGGTCTGAGACAGACGGTCTGAGACAGACGGTCTTAGACAGACGGTCTTAGACATACGGCCTGAGACAGACAGTCTGAGACAGACAGTCTGAGACAGACAGTCTGATACAGACGGTCTGAGACAGACGGTCTGAGACAGACGGTCTGAGACAGACGGTCTGAGACAGACGGTCTGAGACAGATGGTCTGAGACAGACGGTCTGACACAGACGGTCTGAGACAGACAGTCTGATACAGACGGTCTGAGACAGACGGTCTGAGACAGACGGTCTGAGACAGACGGTTCGAGACAGAGGGATTGAGACAGACGGTCTGAGACAGACGGTCTGAGACAGGCGGTCTGAGACAGGCGGTCTGAGACAGACGGACAGGGACAGGCGAATAGACGCTGCCCGATAGCGGCAGACGGACTGAGACGGACGGCCTGAGATAGGCTGACTGAGATAGACGGTCTGAGACAGACGCTCTGAGACAGACAGTCTGAGACAGGCGGCCTGAGACGGACGGTCTGAGACAGACGGTCTGAGACAGACGGTGTGAGACAGAGGGTCAGAGAACGGCGGTCTGAGACAGGCGGTCTGAGACAGACGGTCTGAGACAGACGGTCAGAGACAGGCGGCCTCAGACAGACGGCCTGAGACAGACGGTCTGAGACAGACGGTCTGATACAGACGGTCTGAGACAGACGGTCTGAGACAGACGGTCTGAGACAGACGGTCTGAGACAGACGGTCTGAGACAGACGGTCTGAGACAGACGGTCTGAGACAGACGGTCTGAGACAGACGGTCTGACACAGACGGTCTGAGACAGACGGTCTGAGACAGAAGGTTCGAGACAGAGGGATTGAGACAGACGGTCTGAGACAGACGGTCTGAGACAGGCGGTCTGAGACAGGCGGTCTGAGACAGACGGTCGGAGACAGACGGTCTGAGACAGACGGTCTGAGACAGACGGTCTGAGACAGACGGTCTGAGACAGACGGTCTGAGACAGACGGTCTGAGACAGACGGTCTTAGACAGACGGTCTTAGACATACGGCCTGAGACAGACAGTCTGAGACAGACAGTCTGAGACAGACAGTCTGAGACAGACAGTCTGAGACAGACGGTCTTAGACAGACGGTCTTAGACATACGGCCTGAGACAGACGGTTCGAGACAGAGGGATTGAGACAGACGGTCTGAGACAGATGGTCTGAGACAGACGGTCTGAGACAGGCGGTCTGAGACAGGCGGTCTGAGACAGACGGTCGGAGACAGACGGTCAGAGACAGGCGGCCTGAGACAGACGGCCTGAGACAGACGGCCTGAGACAGACGGTCTGAGACAGACGGTCTGAGACAGACGGCCTGAGACACACGGTTCGAGACAGAGGGATTGAGACAGACGGTCTGAGACAGAAGGTCTGAGACAGGCGGTCTGAGACAGGCGGTCTGAGACAGACGGTCTGAGACAGACGGTCTGAGACAGACGGTCTGAGACAGACGGTCTTAGACAGACGGTCTTAGACATACGGCCTGAGACAGACGGTTCGAGACAGAGGGATTGAGACAGACAGTCTGAGACAGGCGGTCTGAGACAGACGGACAGGGACAGGCGAATAGACGCTGCCCGATAGCGGCAGACGGACTGAGACGGACGGTCTGAGACAGACGGTCTGAGACAGACGGTCTGAGACAGACGGTCGGAGACAGACGGTGTGAGACAGAGGGTCAGAGACAGGCGGTCTGAGACAGGCGGTCTGAGACAGACGGTCTGAGACAGACGGTCAGAGACAGGCAGCCTCAGGCAGACGGCCTGAGACAGACGGTCTGAGACAGACGGTCTGATACAGACGGTCTGAGACAGACGGTCTGAGACAGACGGTCTGAGACAGACGGTCTGAGACAGACGGTCTGAGACAGAAGGTTCGAGACAGAGGGATTGAGACAGACGGTCTGAGACAGACGGTCTGAGACAGGCGGTCTGCGACAGACGGTCGGAGACAGACGGTCTGAGACAGACGGTCTGAGACAGACGGTCTGAGACAGACGGTCTGAGACAGACGGTCTGAGACAGGCAGTCTGAGACAGACGGTCTTAGACAGACGGTCTTAGACATACGGCCTGAGACAGACAGTCTGAGACAGACAGTCTGAGACAGACGGTGTTAGACAGACGGTCTTAGACAGACGGTCTTAGACATACGGCCTGAGACAGACGGTTCGAGACAGAGGGATTGTGACAGACGGTCTGAGACAGACGGTCTGAGACAGGCAGTCTGAGACAGACGGTCTTAGACAGACGGTCTTAGACATACGGCCTGAGACAGACAGTCTGAGACAGACAGTCTGAGACAGACGGTCGGAGACAGACGGCCTGAGACAGACGGTCTGAGACAGACGGTCTGAGACAGACGGTCTGAGACAGACGGTCTGAGACAGACGGTCTGCGACAAACGGTCTGAGACAGACGGTCTGAGACAGACGGTCTGAGACAGACGGTCTGAGACAGACGGTCTGAGACAGACGGTCTGAGACAGACGGTCTGAGACAGACAGTCTGAGACAGACAGTCTGATACAGACGGTCTGAGACAGACGGTCTGAGACAGACGGTCTGAGACAGACGGTCTGAGACAGACGGTCTGACACAGACGGTCTGAGACAGACGGTTGGAGACAGAGGGATTGAGACAGACGGTCTGAGACAGACGGTCTGAGACAGACGGCCTGAGACAGGCGGTCTGATACAGACGGTCTGAGACAGACGGTCAGAGACAGGCGGCCTGAGACAGACGGCCTGAGACAGACGGTCTGATACAGACGGTCTGATACAGACGGTCTGATACAGACTGTCTGATACAGACGGTCTGATACAGACGGTCTGATACAGACGGTCTGATACAGACGGTCTGATACAGACGGTCTGATACAGACGGTCTGTGACAGTCGGTCTGAGACGCACGGTCTAAGACAGACGGTCTGATACTGACGGGCTGAGACAGACGGTCAGAGACAGGCGGCCTGAGACAGGCGGTCTGCGACAGACGGTCTGATACAGACGGTCTGATACAGACTGTCTGATACAGACGGTCTGATACAGACGGTCTGCTACAGACGGTCTGAGACAGACGGTCTGAGACAGACGGCCTGAGACAGGCGGTCTGCGACAGAGGGACAGGGACAGGCGAATAGACGCTGCGCGATAGCGGCAGACAGACTGAGAAGGACGGTCTGAGATAGGCTGACTGAGATAGACGGTCTGAGACAGACGGCCTGAGGCAGACGGTCTGAGACAGACGGTCTGAGACAGACGGTCTGAGACAGACGGTCTGAGACAGACGGTCTGAGGCAGACGGTCTGAGACTGGCGGTCTGATACAGACGGTCTGAGACAGACGGTCTGAGACAGACGGTCTGAGACAGACGGCCTGAGACACACGGTTCGAGACAGATTGATTGAGACAGACGGTCTGAGACAGAAGGTCTGAGACAGGCGGTCTGAGACAGGCGGTCTGAGACAGACGGCCTGAGACAGACGGTTCGAGACAGAGGGATTGAGACAGACGGTCTGAGACAGATGGTCTGAGACAGACGGTCTGAGACAGGCGGTCTGAGACAGACGGTCTGAGACAGACGGTCAGAGACAGGCGGCCTGACACTGACGGCCTGAGACAGACGGTCTGTGACAGTCGGTCTGAGACGCACGGTCTGAGACAGACGGTCTGAGACTGACGGTCTGAGACAGAAGGTCTGAGACAGGCGGTCTGAGACAGGCGGTCTGAGACAGACGGCCTGAGACAGACGGTCAGAGACAGGCGGCCTGAGACAGACGGCCTGAGACAGACGGTCTGAGACAGACGGTCCGAGACAGACGGTCTGAGACAGACGGTCAGAGACAGGCGGCCTGAGACAGACGGTCTGAGACAGACAGCCTGAGACAGACGGTCTGAGACAGACGGTCTGAGACAGACGGTCTGACACAGACGGTCTGACACAGACGGTCAGAGACAGGCGGTTCGAGACAGAGGGATTGAGACAGACGGTCTGAGACAGATGGTCTGAGACAGACGGTCTGAGACAGGCGGTCTGAGACAGACGGTCTGAGACAGGCGGCCTGAGACAGACGGCCTGAGACAGACGGCCTGTGACAGACGGTCTGAGACAGACGGTCTGAGACAGACGGCCTGAGACACACGGTTCGAGACAGAGGGATTGAGACAGACGGTCTGAGACAGAAGGTCTGAGACAGGCGGTCTGAGACAGGCGGTCTGAGACAGACGGTCTGAGACAGACGGTCTGAGACAGACGGTCTGAGACAGACGGTCTTAGACAGACGGTCTTAGACATACGGCCTGAGACAGACGGTTCGAGACAGAGGGATTGAGACAGACAGTCTGAGACAGGCGGTCTGAGACAGACGGACAGGGACAGGCGAATAGACGCTGCCCGATAGCGGCAGACGGACTGAGACGGACGGCCTGAGATAGGCTGACTGAGATAGACGGTCTGAGACAGACGCTCTGAGACAGACAGTCTGAGACAGGCGGCCTGAGACGGACGGTCTGAGACAGACGGTCTGAGACAGACGGTCTGAGACAGACGGTCGGAGACAGACGGCCTGAGACAGACGGTCTGAGACAGACGGTCTGAGACAGACGGTCTGCGACAAACGGTCTGAGACAGACGGTCTGAGACAGACGGTCTGAGACAGACGGTCTGAGACAGACGGTCTGAGACAGACGGTCTTAGACAGACGGTCTTAGACATACGGCCTGAGACAGACAGTCTGAGACAGACAGTCTGAGACAGACAGTCTGATACAGACGGTCTGAGACAGACGGTCTGAGACAGACGGTCTGAGACAGACGGTCTGAGACAGACGGTCTGAGACAGACGGTCTGACACAGACGGTCTGAGACAGACGGTTGGAGACAGAGGGATTGAGACAGACGGTCTGAGACAGACGGTCTGAGACAGGCGGTCTGATACAGACGGTCTGAGACAGACGGTCAGAGACAGGCGGCCTGAGACAGACGGCCTGAGACAGACGGTCTGATACAGACGGTCTGATACAGACGGTCTGATACAGACGGTCTGATACAGACGGTCTGATACAGACGGTCTGTGACAGTCGGTCTGAGACGCACGGTCTGAGACAGACGGTCTGAGACTGACGGTCTGAGACAGACGGTCAGAGACAGGCGGCCTGAGACAGGCGGTCTGCGACAGACGGTCTGATACAGACGGTCTGATACAGACGGTCTGATACAGACGGTCTGATACAGACTGTCTGATACAGACGGTCTGATACAGACGGTCTGATACAGACGGTCTGATACAGACGGTCTGATACAGACGGTCTGATACAGACGGTCTGTGACAGTCGGTCTGAGACGCACGGTTTGAGACAGACGGTCTGAGACTGTCGGCCTGAGACAAACGGTCTGAGACACGGTCTGAGACAGGCGGTCTGCGACAGACGGTCTGAGACAGACGGTCTGAGACAGACGGCCTGAGACAGGCGGTCTGCGACAGAGGGACAGGGACAGGCGAATAGACGCTGCGCGATAGCGGCAGACAGACTGAGAAGGACGGTCTGAGATAGGCTGACTGAGATAGACGGTCTGAGACAGACGGCCTGAGACAGACGGTCTGAGACAGACGGTCTGAGACAGACGGTCTGAGACAGACGGTCTGAGACAGACGGTCTGAGACAGACGGTCTGAGGCAGACGGTCTGAGACTGGCGGTCTGATACAGACGGTCTGAGACAGACGGTCTGAGACAGGCGGTCAGAGACAGGCGGCCTGAGACAGACGGCCTGACACAGACGGTCTGAGACAGGCGGCCTGAGACAGACGGCCTGAGACAGACGGCCTGAGACAGACGGTCTGAGACAGACGGTCTGAGACAGACGGCCTGAGACACACGGTTCGAGACAGAGGGATTGAGACAGACGGTCTGAGACAGAAGGTCTGAGACAGACGGTCTGAGATAGACGGTCAGAGACAGGCAGCCTCAGGCAGACGGCCTGAGACAGACGGTCTGAGACAGACGGTCTGATACAGACGGTCTGAGACAGACGGTCTGAGACAGACGGTCTGAGACAGACGGTCTGAGACAGACGGTCTGAGACAGACGGTCTGAGACAGACGGTCTGAGACAGAAGGTTCGAGACAGAGGGATTGAGACAGACGGTCTGAGACAGACGGTCTGAGACAGGCGGTCTGAGACAGGCGGTCTGCGACAGACGGTCGGAGACAGACGGTCTGAGACAGACGGTCTGAGACAGACGGTCTGAGACAGACGGTCTGAGACAGACGGTCTGAGACAGACGGTCTGAGACAGGCAGTCTGAGACAGACGGTCTTAGACAGACGGTCTTAGACATACGGCCTGAGACAGACAGTCTGAGACAGACAGTCTGAGACAGACAGTCTGAGACAGACGGTGTTAGACAGACGGTCTTAGACAGACGGTCTTAGACATACGGCCTGAGACAGACGGTTCGAGACAGAGGGATTGTGACAGACGGTCTGAGACAGATGGTCTGAGACAGACGGTCTGAGACAGGCGGTCTGAGACAGGCGGTCTGAGACAGACGGTCGGAGACAGACGGTCAGAGACAGGCGGCCTGAGACAGACGGCCTGAGACAGACGGTCTGAGACAGACGGTCTGAGACAGAAGGTTCGAGACAGAGGGATTGAGACAGACGGTCTGAGACAGACGGTCTGAGACAGGCGGTCTGAGACAGGCGGTCTGAGACAGACGGTCGGAGACAGACGGCCTGAGACAGACGGTCTGAGACAGACGGTCTGAGACAGACGGTCTGAGACAGACGGTCTGAGACAGACGGTCTGAGACAGACGGTCTGAGACAGACGGTCTGCGACAAACGGTCTGAGACAGACGGTCTGAGACAGAGGGATTGAGACAGACGGTCTGAGACAGACGGTCTGAGACAGACGGTCTGAGACAGACGGTCTGAGACAGACGGTCTGACACAGACGGTCTGAGACAGACGGTTGGAGACAGAGGGATTGAGACAGAGGGATTGAGACAGACGGTCTGAGACAGACGGTCTGAGACAGACGGTCTGAGACAGGCGGTCTGATACAGACGGTCTGAGACAGACGGTCAGAGACAGGCGGCCTGAGACAGACGGCCTGAGACAGACGGTCTGATACAGACGGTCTGATACAGACGGTCTGATACAGACTGTCTGATACAGACGGTCTGATACAGACGGTCTGATACAGACGGTCTGATACAGACGGTCTGATACAGACGGTCTGATACAGACGGTCTGATACAGACGGTCTGTGACAGTCGGTCTGAGACGCACGGTCTGAGACAGACGGTCTGAGACTGACGGTCTGAGACAGACGGTCAGAGACAGGCGGCCTGAGACAGGCGGTCTGCGACAGACGGTCTGATACAGACGGTCTGATACAGACTGTCTGATACAGACGGTCTGATACAGACGGTCTGATACAGACGGTCTGATACAGACGGTCTGATACAGACGGTCTGATACAGACGGTCTGATACAGACGGTCTGAGACAGACGGTCTGAGACAGACGGTCTGAGACAGACGGTCTGAGACAGACGGTCTGAGACAGACGGTCTGAGACAGACGGTCTGAGACAGACGGTCTGAGACAGACGGTCTGAGACAGACGGTCTGAGACAGAAGGTTCGAGACAGAGGGATTGAGACAGACGGTCTGAGACAGACGGTCTGAGACAGGCGGTCTGAGACAGGCGGTCTGCGACAGACGGTCGGAGACAGACGGTCTGAGACAGACGGTCTGAGACAGACGGTCTGAGACAGACGGTCTGAGACAGACGGTCTGAGACAGGCAGTCTGAGACAGACGGTCTTAGACAGACGGTCTTAGACATACGGCCTGAGACAGACAGTCTGAGACAGACAGTCTGAGACAGACAGTCTGAGACAGACGGTGTTAGACAGACGGTCTTAGACAGACGGTCTTAGACATACGGCCTGAGACAGACGGTTCGAGACAGAGGGATTGTGACAGACGGTCTGAGACAGATGGTCTGAGACAGACGGTCTGAGACAGGCGGTCTGAGACAGGCGGTCTGAGACAGACGGTCGGAGACAGACGGTCAGAGACAGGCGGCCTGAGACAGACGGCCTGAGACAGACGGTCTGAGACAGACGGTCTGAGACAGAAGGTTCGAGACAGAGGGATTGAGACAGACGGTCTGAGACAGACGGTCTGAGACAGGCGGTCTGAGACAGACGGTCGGAGACAGACGGCCTGAGACAGACGGTCTGAGACAGACGGTCTGAGACAGACGGTCTGAGACAGACGGTCTGAGACAGACGGTCTGCGACAAACGGTCTGAGACAGACGGTCTGAGACAGACGGTCTGAGACAGACGGTCTGAGACAGACGGTCTTAGACAGACGGTCTTAGACATACGGCCTGAGACAGACAGTCTGAGACAGACAGTCTGAGACAGACAATCTGATACAGACGGTCTGAGACAGACGGTCTGAGACAGACGGTCTGAGACAGACGGTCTGAGACAGACGGTCTGAGACAGACGGTCTGACACAGACGGTCTGAGACAGACGGTTGGAGACAGAGGGATTGAGACAGACGGTCTGAGACAGACGGTCTGAGACAGACGGTCTGAGACAGGCGGTCTGATACAGACGGTCTGAGACAGACGGTCAGAGACAGGCGGCCTGAGCCAGACGGCCTGAGACAGACGGTCTGATACAGACGGTCTGATACAGACGGTCTGATACAGACTGTCTGATACAGACGGTCTGATACAGACGGTCTGATACAGACGGTCTGATACAGACGGTCTGATACAGACGGTCTGATACAGACGGTCTGATACAGACGGTCTTTGACAGTCGGTCTGAGACGCACGGTCTGAGACAGACGATCTGAGACTGACGGTCTGAGACAGACGGTCAGAGACAGGCGGCCTGAGACAGGCGGTCTGCGACAGACGGTCTGATACAGACGGTCTGATACAGACTGTCTGATACAGACGGTCTGATACAGACGGTCTGATACAGACGGTCTGATACAGACGGTCTGATACAGACGGTCTGATACAGACGGTCTGATACAGACGGTCTGTGACAGTCGGTCTGAGACGCACGGTTTGAGACAGACGGTCTGAGACTGACGGTCTGAGACAGACGGTCTGAGACACGGTCTGAGACAGGCGGTCTGCGACAGACGGTCTGAGACAGACGGTCTGAGACAGACGGCCTGAGACAGGCGGTCTGCGACAGAGGGACAGGGACAGGCGAATAGACGCTGCGCGATAGCGGCAGACAGACTGAGAAGGACGGTCTGAGATAGGCTGACTGAGATAGACGGTCTGAGACAGACGGCCTGAGACAGACGGTCTGAGACAGACGGTCTGAGACAGACGGTCTGAGACAGACGGTCTGAGACAGTCGGTCTGAGACAGACGGTCTGAGACAGACGGTCTGAGCCAGACGGTCTGAGGCAGACGGTCTGAGACTGGCGGTCTGATACAGACGGTCTGAGACAGACGGTCTGAGACAGGCGGTCAGAGACAGGCGGCCTGAGACAGACGGCCTGACACAGACGGTCTGAGACAGACGGTCTGAGACAGACGGTCTGAGACAGGCAGTCTGAGACAGACGGTCTGAGACAGACGGTCTGCGACAAACGGTCTGAGACAGACGGTCTGAGACAGACGGTCTGAGACAGACGGTCTGAGACAGGCGGTCAGAGACAGGCGGCCTGAGACAGACGGCCTGACACAGACGGTCTGAGACAGACGGTCTGAGACAGACGGTCTGAGACAGGCAGTCTGAGACAGACGGTCTGAGACAGACGGTCTGAGACAGACGGTCTGACACAGACGGTCTGAGACAGACGGTTGGAGACAGAGGGATTGAGACAGACGGTCTGAGACAGACGGTCTGAGACAGACGGTCTGAGACAGACGGTCTGAGACAGACGGTCTGAGACAGACGGTCTGAGACAGACGGTCTGAGACAGACGGTCTGAGACAGACGGTCTGAGACAGAAGGTTCGAGACAGAGGGATTGAGACAGACGAATAGACGCTGCCCGATAGCGGCAGACGGACTGAGACGGACGGTCTGATATAGGCTGACTGAGATAGACGGTCTGAGACAGACGCTCTGAGACAGACAGTCTGAGACAGGCGGCCTGAGACGGACGGTCTGAGACAGACGGTCTGAGACAGACGGTCTGAGACAGACGGTCGGAGACAGACGGTGTGAGACAGAGGGTCAGAGACAGGCGGTCTGAGACAGGCGGTCTGAGACAGACGGTCTGAGACAGACGGTCAGAGACAGGCAGCCTCAGGCAGACGGCCTGAGACAGACGGTCTGAGACAGACGGTCTGATACAGACGGTCTGAGACAGACGGTCTGAGACAGACGGTCTGAGACAGACGGTCTGAGACAGACGGTCTGAGACAGACGGTCTGAGACAGACGGTCTGAGACAGACGGTCTGAGACAGAAGGTTCGAGACAGAGGGATTGAGACAGACGGTCTGAGACAGACGGTCTGAGACAGGCGGTCTGAGACAGGCGGTCTGCGACAGACGGTCGGAGACAGACGGTCTGAGACAGACGGTCTGAGACAGACGGTCTGAGACAGACGGTCTGAGACAGACGGTCTGAGACAGGCAGTCTGAGACAGACGGTCTTAGACAGACGGTCTTAGACATACGGCCTGAGACAGACAGTCTGAGACAGACAGTCTGAGACAGACAGTCTGAGACAGACGGTGTTAGACAGACGGTCTGAGACAGACGGTCTGAGACAGACGGTCTGAGACAGACGGTCTGCGACAAACGGTCTGAGACAGACGGTCTGAGACAGACGGTCTGAGACAGACGGTCTGAGACAGACGGTCTTAGACAGACGGTCTTAGACATACGGCCTGAGACAGACAGTCTGAGACAGACAGTCTGAGACAGACAGTCTGAGACAGACAGTCTGATACAGACGGTCTGAGACAGACGGTCTGAGACAGACGGTCTGAGACAGACGGTCTGAGACAGACGGTCTGACACAGACGGTCTGAGACAGACGGTTGGAGACAGAGGGATTGAGACAGACGGTCTGAGACAGACGGTCTGAGACAGACGGTCTGAGACAGGCGGTCTGATACAGACGGTCTGAGACAGACGGTCAGAGACAGGCGGCCTGAGACAGACGGCCTGAGACAGACGGTCTGATACAGACGGTCTGATACAGACGGTCTGATACAGACTGTCTGATACAGACGGTCTGATACAGACGGTCTGATACAGACGGTCTGATACAGACGGTCTGATACAGACGGTCTGATACAGACGGTCTGTGACAGTCGGTCTGAGACGCACGGTCTGAGACAGACGGTCTGAGACTGACGGTCTGAGACAGACGGTCAGAGACAGGCGGCCTGAGACAGGCGGTCTGCGACAGACGGTCTGATACAGACGGTCTGATACAGACTGTCTGATACAGACGGTCTGATACAGACGGTCTGATACAGACGGTCTGATACAGACGGTCTGATACAGACGGTCTGATACAGACGGTCTGATACAGACGGTCTGATACAGACGGTCTGATACAGACGGTCTGTGACAGTCGGTCTGAGACGCACGGTTTGAGACAGACGGTCTGAGACTGACGGTCTGAGACAGACGGTCTGAGACACGGTCTGAGACAGGCGGTCTGCGACAGACGGTCTGAGACAGACGGTCTGAGACAGACGGCCTGAGACAGGCGGTCTGCGACAGAGGGACAGGGACAGGCGAATAGACGCTGCGCGATAGCGGCAGACAGACTGAGAAGGACGGTCTGAGATAGGCTGACTGAGATAGACGGTCTGAGACAGACGGCCTGAGACAGACGGTCTGAGACAGACGGTCTGAGACAGACGGTCTGAGACAGACGGTCTGAGACAGACGGTCTGAGACAGACGGTCTGAGGCAGACGGTCTGAGACTGGCGGTCTGATACAGACGGTCTGAGACAGACGGTCTGAGACAGGCGGTCAGAGACAGGCGGCCTGAGACAGACGGCCTGACACAGACGGTCTGAGACAGGCGGCCTGAGACAGACGGCCTGAGACAGACGGCCTGAGACAGACGGTCTGAGACAGACGGTCTGAGACAGACGGCCTGAGACACACGGTTCGAGACAGAGGGATTGAGACAGACGGTCTGAGACAGAAGGTCTGAGACAGGCGGTCTGAGACAGGCGGTCTGAGACAGACGGCCTGAGACAGACGGTTCGAGACAGAGGGATTGAGACAGACGGTCTGAGACAGATGGTCTGAGACAGACGGTCTGAGACAGGCGGTCTGAGACAGACGGTCTGAGACAGACGGTCAGAGACAGGCGGCCTGACACTGACGGCCTGAGACAGACGGTCTGTGACAGTCGGTCTGAGACGCACGGTCTGAGACAGACGGTCTGAGACTGACGGTCTGAGACAGAAGGTCTGAGACAGGCGGTCTGAGACAGGCGGTCTGAGACAGACGGCCTGAGACAGACGGTCTGAGACAGACAGCCTGAGACAGTCGGTCTGAGACAGACGGTCTGAGACAGACGGTCTGACACAGACGGTCTGACACAGACGGTCAGAGACAGGCGGTTCGAGACAGAGGGATTGAGACAGACGGTCTGAGACAGATGGTCTGAGACAGACGGTCTGAGACAGGCGGTCTGAGACAGACGGTCTGAGACAGGCGGCCTGAGACAGACGGCCTGAGACAGACGGCCTATGACAGACGGTCTGAGACAGACGGTCTGAGACAGACGGCCTGAGACACACGGTTCGAGACAGAGGGATTGAGACAGACGGTCTGAGACAGGCGGCCTGAGACAGACGGCCTGAGACAGACGGTCTGAGACAGACGGTCCGAGACAGACGGTCTGAGACAGACGGTCAGAGACAGGCGGCCTGAGACAGACGGTCTGAGACAGACAGCCTGAGACAGTCGGTCTGAGACAGACGGTCTGAGACAGACGGTCTGACACAGACGGTCTGACACAGACGGTCAGAGACAGGCGGTTCGAGACAGAGGGATTGAGACAGACGGTCTGAGACAGATGGTCTGAGACAGACGGTCTGAGACAGGCGGTCTGAGACAGACGGTCTGAGACAGGCGGCCTGAGACAGACGGCCTGAGACAGACGGCCTATGACAGACGGTCTGAGACAGACGGTCTGAGACAGACGGCCTGAGACACACGGTTCGAGACAGAGGGATTGAGACAGACGGTCTGAGACAGAAGGTCTGAGACAGACGGTCTGAGACAGGCGGTCTGAGACAGACGGTCTGAGACAGACGGTCAGAGACAGGCGGCCTGAGACAGACGGTCTGAGACAGACAGCCTGAGACAGACGGTCTGAGACAGACGGTCTGAGACAGACGGTCTGACACAGACGGTCTGACACAGACGGTCAGAGACAGGCGGTTCGAGACAGAGGGATTGAGACAGACGGTCTGAGACAGAAGGTCTGAGACAGGCGGTCTGAGACAGACGGACAGGGACAGGCGAATAGACGCTGCCCGATAGCGGCAGACGGACTGAGACGGACGGCCTGAGATAGGCTGACTGAGATAGACGGTCTGAGACAGACGCTCTGAGACAGACAGTCTGAGACAGGCGGCCTGAGACGGACGGTCTGAGACAGACGGTCTGAGACAGACGGTCTGAGACAGACGGTCGGAGACAGACGGTGTGAGACAGGGGGTCAGAGACAGGCGGTCTGAGACAGGCGGTCTGAGACAGACGGTCTGAGACAGACGGTCAGAGACAGGCAGCCACAGGCAGACGGCCTGAGACAGACGGTCTGAGACAGACGGTCTGATACAGACGGTCTGAGACAGACGGTCTGAGACAGACGGTCTGAGACAGACCGTCTGAGACAGACGGTCTGAGACAGACGGTCTGAGACAGACGGTCTGACACAGACGGTCTTAGACAGACGGTCTTAGACATACGGCCTGAGACAGACAGTCTGAGACAGACGGTCTGAGACAGGCGGTCTGAGACAGGCGGTCTGCGACAGACGGTCGGAGACAGACGGTCTGAGACAGACGGTCTGAGACAGACGGTCTGAGACAGGCGGTCTGAGACAGACGGTCTTAGACAGACGGTCTTAGACATACGGCCTGAGACAGACAGTCTGAGACAGACAGTCTGAGACAGACAGTCTGAGACAGACGGTGTTAGACAGACGGTCTGAGACAGACGGTCTGAGACAGAAGGTTCGAGACAGAGGGATTGAGACAGACGGTCTGAGACAGACGGTCTGAGACAGGCGGTCTGAGACAGGCGGTCTGCGACAGACGGTCGGAGACAGACGGTCTGAGACAGACGGTCTGAGACAGACGGTCTGAGACAGACGGTCTGAGACAGACGGTCTGAGACAGACGGTCTGAGACAGGCGGTCTGAGACAGACGGTCTTAGACAGACGGTCTTAGACATACGGCCTGAGACAGACAGTCTGAGACAGACAGTCTGAGACAGACGGTGTTCGACAGACGGTCTTAGACAGACGGTCTTAGACATACGGCCTGAGACAGACGATTCGAGACAGAGGGATTGTGACAGACGGTCTGAGACAGATGGTCTGAGACAGACGGTCTGAGACAGGCGGTCTGAGACAGGCGGTCTGCGACAGACGGTCTGATACAGACGGTCTGATACAGACGGTCTGATACAGACTGTCTGATACAGACGGTCTGATACAGACGGTCTGAGACAGAAGGTTCGAGACAGAGGGATTGAGACAGACGGTCTGAGACAGACGGTCTGAGACAGGCGGTCTGATACAGACGGTCTGAGACAGACGGTCAGAGACAGGCGGCCTGAGACAGACGGCCTGAGACAGACGGTCTGATACAGACGGTCTGATACAGACGGTCTGATACAGACTGTCTGATACAGACGGTCTGATACAGACGGTCTGATACAGACGGTCTGATACAGACGGTCTGATACAGACGGTCTGATACAGACGGTCTGATACAGACGGTCTGTGACAGTCGGTCTGAGACGCACGGTTTGAGACAGACGGTCTGAGACTGACGGTCTGAGACAGACGGTCTGAGACACGGTCTGAGACAGGCGGTCTGCGACAGACGGTCTGAGACAGACGGTCTGAGACAGACGGCCTGAGACAGGCGGTCTGCGACAGAGGGACAGGGACAGGCGAATAGACGCTGCGCGATAGCGGCAGACAGACTGAGAAGGACGGTCTGAGATAGGCTGACTGAGATAGACGGTCTGAGACAGACGGCCTGAGACAGACGGTCTGAGACAGACGGTCTGAGACAGACGGTCTGAGACAGACGGTCTGAGACAGACGGTCTGAGACAGACGGTCTGAGGCAGACGGTCTGAGACTGGCGGTCTGATACAGACGGTCTGAGACAGACGGTCTGAGACAGGCGGTCAGAGACAGGCGGCCTGAGACAGACGGCCTGACACAGACGGTCTGAGACAGGCGGCCTGAGACAGACGGCCTGAGACAGACGGCCTGAGACAGACGGTCTGAGACAGACGGTCTGAGACAGACGGCCTGAGACACACGGTTCGAGACAGAGGGATTGAGACAGACGGTCTGAGACAGAAGGTCTGAGACAGGCGGTCTGAGACAGGCGGTCTGAGACAGACGGCCTGAGACAGACGGTTCGAGACAGATGGATTGAGACAGACGGTCTGAGACAGATGGTCTGAGACAGACGGTCTGAGACAGGCGGTCTGAGACAGACGGTCTGAGACAGACGGTCAGAGACAGGCGGCCTGACACAGACGGCCTGAGACAGACGGTCTGTGACAGTCGGTCTGAGACGCACGGTCTGAGACAGACGGTCTGAGACTGACGGTCTGAGACAGAAGGTCTGAGACAGGCGGTCCGAGACAGGCGGTCTGAGACAGACGGCCTGAGACAGACGGTCAGAGACAGGCGGCCTGAGACAGACGGCCTGAGACAGACGGTCTGAGACAGACGGTCCGAGACAGACGGTCTGAGACAGACGGTCAGAGACAGGCGGCCTGAGACAGACGGCCTGAGACAGACGGTCTGAGACAGACGGTCTGAGAGAGACGGTCTGAGACAGGCGGTCTGAGACAGACGGACAGGGACAGGCGAATAGACGCTGCCCGATAGCGGCAGACGGACTGAGACGGACGGTCTGAGATAGGCTGACTGAGATAGACGGTCTGAGACAGACGCTCTGAGACAGACAGTCTGAGACAGGCGGCCTGAGACAGACGGTCTTAGACAGACGGTCTGAGACAGACGGTCTGAGACAGACGGTCTTAGCCAGACGGTCGGAGACAGACGGTCTGAGACAGACGGTCTGAGACAGACGGTCTGAGACAGGCGGTCTGAGACAGACGGTCTTAGACAGACGGTCTTAGACATACGGCCTGAGACAGACAGTCTGAGACAGACAGTCTGAGACAGACAGTCTGAGACAGACAGTCTGAGACAGACGGTGTTAGACAGACGGTCTGAGACAGACGGTCTGAGACAGAAGGTTCGAGACAGAGGGATTGAGACAGACGGTCTGAGACAGACGGTCTGAGACAGGCGGTCTGAGACAGGCGGTCTGCGACGACGGTCGGAGACAGACGGTCTGAGACAGACGGTCTGAGACAGACGGTCTGAGACAGACGGTCTGAGACAGACGGTCTGAGACAGACGGTCTGAGACAGGCGGTCTGAGACAGACGGTCTTAGACAGACGGTCTTAGACATACGGCCTGAGACAGACAGTCTGAGACAGACGGTGTTCGACAGACGGTCTTAGACAGACGGTCTTAGACATACGGCCTGAGACAGACGATTCGAGACAGAGGGATTGTGACAGACGGTCTGAGACAGATGGTCTGAGACAGACGGTCTGAGACAGGCGGTCTGAGACAGGCGGTCTGCGACAGACGGTCTGATACAGACGGTCTGATACACACGGGCTGATACAGACTGTCTGATACAGACGGTCTGATACAGACGGTCTGAGACAGAAGGTTCGAGACAGAGGGATTGAGACAGACGGTCTGAGACAGACGGTCTGAGACAGGCGGTCTGAGACAGGCGGTCTGAGACAGACGGTCGGAGACAGACGGCCTGAGACAGACGGTCTGAGACAGACGGTCTGAGACAGACGGTCTGAGACAGACGGTCTGCGACAAACGGTCTGAGACAGACGGTCTGAGACAGACGGTCTGAGACAGACGGTCTGAGACAGACGGTCTGAGACAGACGGTCTTAGACAGACGGTCTTAGACATACGGCCTGAGACAGACAGTCTGAGACAGACAGTCTGAGACAGACAGTCTGATACAGACGGTCTGAGACAGACGGTCTGAGACAGACGGTCTGAGACAGACGGTCTGAGACAGACGGTCTGAGACAGACGGTCTGACACAGACGGTCTGAGACAGACGGTTGGAGACAGAGGGATTGAGACAGACGGTCTGAGACAGACGGTCTGAGACAGACGGTCTGAGACAGGCGGTCTGATACAGACGGTCTGAGACAGACGGTCAGAGACAGGCGGCCTGAGACAGACGGCCTGAGACAGACGGTCTGATACAGACGGTCTGATACAGACGGTCTGATACAGACTGTCTGATACAGACGGTCTGATACAGACGGTCTGATACAGACGGTCTGATACAGACGGTCTGATACAGACGGTCTGATACAGACGGTCTGTGACAGTCGGTCTGAGACGCACGGTTTGAGACAGACGGTCTGAGACTGACGGTCTGAGACAGACGGTCTGAGACACGGTCTGAGACAGGCGGTCTGCGACAGACGGTCTGAGACAGACGGTCTGAGACAGACGGCCTGAGACAGGCGGTCTGCGACAGAGGGACAGGGACAGGCGAATAGACGCTGCGCGATAGCGGCAGACAGACTGAGAAGGACGGTCTGAGATAGGCTGACTGAGATAGACGGTCTGAGACAGACGGTCTGAGACAGACGGTCTGAGACAGACGGTCTGAGACAGACGGTCTGAGGCAGACGGTCTGAGACTGGCGGTCTGATACAGACGGTCTGAGACAGACGGTCTGAGACAGACGGTCAGAGACAGGCGGCCTGACACAGACGGCCTGAGACAGACGGTCTGTGACAGTCGGTCTGAGACGCACGGTCTGAGACAGACGGTCTGAGACAGACGGTCTGAGACAGACGGTCTGAGACAGACGGTCTTAGACAGACGGTCTTAGACATACGGCCTGAGACAGACAGTCTGAGACAGACAGTCTGAGACAGACAGTCTGATACAGACGGTCCGATACAGGCGGTCTGAGACAGACGGCCTGAGACAGACGGTCAGAGACAGGCGGCCTGAGACAGACGGCCTGAGACAGACGGTCTGAGACAGACGGTCCGAGACAGACGGTCTGAGACAGACGGTCAGAGACAGGCGGCCTGAGACAGACGGCCTGAGACAGACGGTCTGAGACAGACGGTCTGAGAGAGACGGTCTGAGACAGGCGGTCTGAGACAGACGGACAGGGACAGGCGAATAGACGCTGCCCGATAGCGGCAGACGGACTGAGACGGACGGTCTGAGATAGGCTGACTGAGATAGACGGTCTGAGACAGACGCTCTGAGACAGACAGTCTGAGACAGGCGGCCTGAGACAGACGGTCTTAGACAGACGGTCTGAGACAGACGGTCTGAGACAGGCGGTCTGAGGCAGGCGGTCTGAGACAGACGGTCGGAGACAGACGGCCTGAGACAGACGGTCTGAGACAGACGGTTCGAGACAGAGGGATTGAGACAGACGGTCTGAGGCAGACGGTCTGAGACTGGCGGTCTGATACAGACGGTCTGAGACAGACGGTCTGAGACAGGCGGTCAGAGACAGGCGGCCTGAGACAGACGGCCTGACACAGACGGTCTGAGACAGACGGTCTGAGACAGAAGGTTCGAGACAGAGGGATTGAGACAGACGGTCTGAGACAGACGGTCTGAGACAGGCGGTCTGAGACAGGCGGTCTGAGACAGACGGTCGGAGACAGACGGTCTGAGACAGACGGTCTGAGACAGACGGTCTGAGACAGACGGTCTGAGACAGACGGTCTGAGACAGACGGTCTGAGACAGACGGTCTGAGACAGACGGTCTTAGACAGACGGTCTTAGACATACGGCCTGAGACAGACAGTCTGAGACAGACAGTCTGAGACAGACAGTCTGATACAGACGGTCTGAGACAGACGGTCTGAGACAGACGGTCTGAGACAGACGGTCTGAGACAGACGGCCTGAGACAGGCGGTCTGCGACAGAGGGACAGGGACAGGCGAATAGACGCTGCGCGATAGCGGCAGACAGACTGAGAAGGACGGTCTGAGATAGGCTGACTGAGACAGACGGTCTGAGACAGACGGTCTGAGAGAGACGGTCTGAGACAGGCGGTCTGAGACAGACGGACAGGGACAGGCGAATAGACGCTGCCCGATAGCGGCAGACGGACTGAGACGGACGGTCTGAGATAGGCTGACTGAGACAGACAGTCTGAGACAGGCGGCCTGAGACAGGCGGTCTGCGACAGAGGGACAGGGACAGGCGAATAGACGCTGCGCGATAGCGGCAGACAGACTGAGAAGGACGGTCTGAGATAGGCTGACTGAGACAGACGGTCTGAGACAGACGGTCTGAGACAGGCGGTCTGAGGCAGGCGGTCTGAGACAGACGGTCGGAGACAGACGGCCTGAGACAGATGGTCTGAGACAGACAGTCTGAGACAGACAGTCTGAGACAGACGGTCTTAGACAGACGGTCTTAGACATACGGCCTGAGACAGACGGTTCGAGACAGAGGGATTGAGACAGACGGTCTGAGACAGATGGTCTGAGACAGACGGTCTGGGCCAGGCGGTCTGAGACAGGCGGTCTGAGACAGACGGTCGGAGACAGACGGTCAGAGACAGGCGGCCTGAGACAGACGGCCTGAGACAGACGGTCTGAGACAGACGGTCTGAGACAGAAGGTTCGAGACAGAGGGATTGAGTCAGACGGTCTGAGACAGACGGTCTGAGACAGGCGGTCTGAGACAGGCGGTCTGAGACAGACGGTCGGAGACAGACGGCCTGAGACAGACGGTCTGAGACAGACGGTCTGAGACAGACGGTCTGAGACAGACGGTCTGAGACAGACGGTCTGAGACAGACGGTCTTAGACAGACGGTCTTAGACATACGGCCTGAGACAGACAGTCTGAGACAGACAGTCTGAGACAGACAGTCTGATACAGACGGTCTGAGACAGACGGTCTGAGACAGACGGTCTGAGACAGACGGTCTGAGACAGACGGTCTGACACAGACGGTCAGAGACAGACAGTCTGATACAGACGGTCTGAGACAGACGGTCTGAGACAGACGGTCTGAGACAGACGGTCTGAGACAGGCGGTCTGATACAGACGGTCAGAGACAGGCGGCCTGAGACAGACGGCCTGAGACAGACGGTCTGATACAGACGGTCTGATACAGACGGTCTGATACAGACGGTCTGTGACAGTCGGTCTGAGACGCACGGTCTGAGACAGACGGTCTGAGACTGACGGTCTGAGACAGACGGTCTGAGACAGACGGCCTGAGACAGGCGGTCTGCGACAGAGGGACAGGGACAGGCGAATAGACGCTGCGCGATAGCGGCAGACAGACTGAGAAGGACGGTCTGAGATAGGCTGACTGAGATAGACGGTCTGAGACAGACGGTCTGAGACAGACGGTCTGAGACAGACGGTCTGAGACAGACGGTCTGAGGCAGACGGTCTGAGACTGGCGGTCTGATACAGACGGTCTGAGACAGACGGTCTGAGACAGGCGGTCAGAGACAGGCGGCCTGAGACAGACGGCCTGACACAGACGGTCTGAGACAGGCGGCCTGAGACAGACGGCCTGAGACAGA
The DNA here is from genome assembly GCA_947623535.1 of Coelioxys conoideus. Lineage (NCBI taxonomy): Eukaryota > Metazoa > Arthropoda > Insecta > Hymenoptera > Megachilidae > Coelioxys > Coelioxys conoideus. The sequence goes on along the minus strand of CANQJN010000005.1, from coordinate 1,224,625 downwards.
CGGCCTGAGACAGACGGTCTGAGACAGGCGGCCTGAGACAGACGGCCTGACACAGACGGTCTGAGACAGGCGGCCTGAGACAGACGGCCTGAGACAGACGGCCTGAGACAGACGGTCTGAGACAGACGGTCTGAGACAGACGGCCTGAGACACACGGTTCGAGACAGAGGGATTGAGACAGACGGTCTGAGACAGAAGGTCTGAGACAGGCGGTCTGAGACAGGCGGTCTGAGACAGACGGCCTGAGACAGACGGTTCGAGACAGATGGATTGAGACAGACGGTCTGAGACAGATGGTCTGAGACAGACGGTCTGAGACAGGCGGTCTGAGACAGACGGTCTGAGACAGACGGTCAGAGACAGGCGGCCTGACACAGACGGCCTGAGACAGACGGTCTGTGACAGTCGGTCTGAGACGCACGGTCTGAGACAGACGGTCTGAGACTGACGGTCTGAGACAGAAGGTCTGAGACAGGCGGTCCGAGACAGGCGGTCTGAGACAGACGGCCTGAGACAGACGGTCAGAGACAGGCGGCCTGAGACAGACGGCCTGAGACAGACGGTCTGAGACAGACGGTCCGAGACAGACGGTCTGAGACAGACGGTCAGAGACAGGCGGCCTGAGACAGACGGCCTGAGACAGACGGTCTGAGACAGACGGTCTGAGAGAGACGGTCTGAGACAGGCGGTCTGAGACAGACGGACAGGGACAGGCGAATAGACGCTGCCCGATAGCGGCAGACGGACTGAGACGGACGGTCTGAGATAGGCTGACTGAGATAGACGGTCTGAGACAGACGCTCTGAGACAGACAGTCTGAGACAGGCGGCCTGAGACAGACGGTCTTAGACAGACGGTCTGAGACAGACGGTCTGAGACAGGCGGTCTGAGGCAGGCGGTCTGAGACAGACGGTCGGAGACAGACGGCCTGAGACAGACGGTCTGAGACAGACGGTTCGAGACAGAGGGATTGAGACAGACGGTCTGAGGCAGACGGTCTGAGACTGGCGGTCTGATACAGACGGTCTGAGACAGACGGTCTGAGACAGGCGGTCAGAGACAGGCGGCCTGAGACAGACGGCCTGACACAGACGGTCTGAGACAGACGGTCTGAGACAGAAGGTTCGAGACAGAGGGATTGAGACAGACGGTCTGAGACAGACGGTCTGAGACAGGCGGTCTGAGACAGGCGGTCTGAGACAGACGGTCGGAGACAGACGGTCTGAGACAGACGGTCTGAGACAGACGGTCTGAGACAGACGGTCTGAGACAGACGGTCTGAGACAGACGGTCTGAGACAGACGGTCTGAGACAGACGGTCTTAGACAGACGGTCTTAGACATACGGCCTGAGACAGACAGTCTGAGACAGACAGTCTGAGACAGACAGTCTGATACAGACGGTCTGAGACAGACGGTCTGAGACAGACGGTCTGAGACAGACGGTCTGAGACAGACGGCCTGAGACAGGCGGTCTGCGACAGAGGGACAGGGACAGGCGAATAGACGCTGCGCGATAGCGGCAGACAGACTGAGAAGGACGGTCTGAGATAGGCTGACTGAGACAGACGGTCTGAGACAGACGGTCTGAGAGAGACGGTCTGAGACAGGCGGTCTGAGACAGACGGACAGGGACAGGCGAATAGACGCTGCCCGATAGCGGCAGACGGACTGAGACGGACGGTCTGAGATAGGCTGACTGAGACAGACAGTCTGAGACAGGCGGCCTGAGACAGGCGGTCTGCGACAGAGGGACAGGGACAGGCGAATAGACGCTGCGCGATAGCGGCAGACAGACTGAGAAGGACGGTCTGAGATAGGCTGACTGAGACAGACGGTCTGAGACAGACGGTCTGAGACAGGCGGTCTGAGGCAGGCGGTCTGAGACAGACGGTCGGAGACAGACGGCCTGAGACAGATGGTCTGAGACAGACAGTCTGAGACAGACAGTCTGAGACAGACGGTCTTAGACAGACGGTCTTAGACATACGGCCTGAGACAGACGGTTCGAGACAGAGGGATTGAGACAGACGGTCTGAGACAGATGGTCTGAGACAGACGGTCTGGGCCAGGCGGTCTGAGACAGGCGGTCTGAGACAGACGGTCGGAGACAGACGGTCAGAGACAGGCGGCCTGAGACAGACGGCCTGAGACAGACGGTCTGAGACAGACGGTCTGAGACAGAAGGTTCGAGACAGAGGGATTGAGTCAGACGGTCTGAGACAGACGGTCTGAGACAGGCGGTCTGAGACAGGCGGTCTGAGACAGACGGTCGGAGACAGACGGCCTGAGACAGACGGTCTGAGACAGACGGTCTGAGACAGACGGTCTGAGACAGACGGTCTGAGACAGACGGTCTGAGACAGACGGTCTTAGACAGACGGTCTTAGACATACGGCCTGAGACAGACAGTCTGAGACAGACAGTCTGAGACAGACAGTCTGATACAGACGGTCTGAGACAGACGGTCTGAGACAGACGGTCTGAGACAGACGGTCTGAGACAGACGGTCTGACACAGACGGTCAGAGACAGACAGTCTGATACAGACGGTCTGAGACAGACGGTCTGAGACAGACGGTCTGAGACAGACGGTCTGAGACAGGCGGTCTGATACAGACGGTCAGAGACAGGCGGCCTGAGACAGACGGCCTGAGACAGACGGTCTGATACAGACGGTCTGATACAGACGGTCTGATACAGACGGTCTGTGACAGTCGGTCTGAGACGCACGGTCTGAGACAGACGGTCTGAGACTGACGGTCTGAGACAGACGGTCTGAGACAGACGGCCTGAGACAGGCGGTCTGCGACAGAGGGACAGGGACAGGCGAATAGACGCTGCGCGATAGCGGCAGACAGACTGAGAAGGACGGTCTGAGATAGGCTGACTGAGATAGACGGTCTGAGACAGACGGTCTGAGACAGACGGTCTGAGACAGACGGTCTGAGACAGACGGTCTGAGGCAGACGGTCTGAGACTGGCGGTCTGATACAGACGGTCTGAGACAGACGGTCTGAGACAGGCGGTCAGAGACAGGCGGCCTGAGACAGACGGCCTGACACAGACGGTCTGAGACAGGCGGCCTGAGACAGACGGCCTGAGACAGACGGCCTGAGACAGACGGTCTGAGACAGACGGTCTGAGACAGACGGCCTGAGACACACGGTTCGAGACAGAGGGATTGAGACAGACGGTCTGAGACAGAAGGTCTGAGACAGGCGGTCTGAGACAGGCGGTCTGAGACAGACGGCCTGAGACAGACGGTTCGAGACAGATGGATTGAGACAGACGGTCTGAGACAGATGGTCTGAGACAGACGGTCTGAGACAGGCGGTCTGAGACAGACGGTCTGAGACAGACGGTCAGAGACAGGCGGCCTGACACAGACGGCCTGAGACAGACGGTCTGTGACAGTCGGTCTGAGACGCACGGTCTGAGACAGACGGTCTGAGACTGACGGTCTGAGACAGAAGGTCTGAGACAGGCGGTCCGAGACAGGCGGTCTGAGACAGACGGCCTGAGACAGACGGTCAGAGACAGGCGGCCTGAGACAGACGGCCTGAGACAGACGGTCTGAGACAGACGGTCCGAGACAGACGGTCTGAGACAGACGGTCAGAGACAGGCGGCCTGAGACAGACGGCCTGAGACAGACGGTCTGAGACAGACGGTCTGAGAGAGACGGTCTGAGACAGGCGGTCTGAGACAGACGGACAGGGACAGGCGAATAGACGCTGCCCGATAGCGGCAGACGGACTGAGACGGACGGTCTGAGATAGGCTGACTGAGATAGACGGTCTGAGACAGACGCTATGAGACAGACAGTCTGAGACAGGCGGCCTGAGACAGACGGTCTTAGAAAGACGGTCTGAGACAGACGGTCTGAGACAGGCGGTCTGAGGCAGGCGGTCTGAGACAGACGGTCGGAGACAGACGGCCTGAGACAGACGGTCTGAGACAGACGGTTCGAGACAGAGGGATTGAGACAGACGGTCTGAGGCAGACGGTCTGAGACTGGCGGTCTGATACAGACGGTCTGAGACAGACGGTCTGAGACAGGCGGTCAGAGACAGGCGGCCTGAGACAGACGGCCTGACACAGACGGTCTGAGACAGACGGTCTGAGACAGAAGGTTCGAGACAGAGGGATTGAGACAGACGGTCTGAGACAGACGGTCTGAGACAGGCGGTCTGAGACAGGCGGTCTGAGACAGACGGTCGGAGACAGACGGTCTGAGACAGACGGTCTGAGACAGACGGTCTGAGACAGACGGTCTGAGACAGACGGTCTGAGACAGGCGGTCTGAGACAGACGGTCTGAGACAGACGGTCTGAGACAGACGGTCTTAGACAGACGGTCTTAGACATACGGCCTGAGACAGACAGTCTGAGACAGACAGTCTGAGACAGACAGTCTGATACAGACGGTCTGAGACAGACGGTCTGAGACAGACGGTCTGAGACAGACGGTCTGAGACAGACGGCCTGAGACAGGCGGTCTGCGACAGAGGGACAGGGACAGGCGAATAGACGCTGCGCGATAGCGGCAGACAGACTGAGAAGGACGGTCTGAGATAGGCTGACTGAGACAGACGGTCTGAGACAGACGGTCTGAGAGAGACGGTCTGAGACAGGCGGTCTGAGACAGACGGACAGGGACAGGCGAATAGACGCTGCCCGATAGCGGCAGACGGACTGAGACGGACGGTCTGAGATAGGCTGACTGAGACAGACAGTCTGAGACAGGCGGCCTGAGACAGACGGTCTGAGACAGACGGTCTGAGACAGACGGTCTGAGACAGACGGTCTGAGACAGGCGGTCTGAGGCAGGCGGTCTGAGACAGACGGTCGGAGACAGACGGCCTGAGACAGATGGTCTGAGACAGACAGTCTGAGACAGACAGTCTGAGACAGACGGTCTTAGACAGACGGTCTTAGACATACGGCCTGAGACAGACGGTTCGAGACAGAGGGATTGAGACAGACGGTCTGAGACAGATGGTCTGAGACAGACGGTCTGGGCCAGGCGGTCTGAGACAGGCGGTCTGAGACAGACGGTCGGAGACAGACGGTCAGAGACAGGCGGCCTGAGACAGACGGCCTGAGACAGACGGTCTGAGACAGACGGTCTGAGACAGAAGGTTCGAGACAGAGGGATTGAGTCAGACGGTCTGAGACAGACGGTCTGAGACAGGCGGTCTGAGACAGGCGGTCTGAGACAGACGGTCGGAGACAGACGGCCTGAGACAGACGGCCTGAGACAGACGGCCTGAGACAGACGGCCTGAGACAGACGGTCTGAGACAGACGGTCTGAGACAGACGGCCTGAGACACACGGTTCGAGACAGAGGGATTGAGACAGACGGTCTGAGACAGAAGGTCTGAGACAGGCGGTCTGAGACAGGCGGTCTGAGACAGACGGCCTGAGACAGACGGTTCGAGACAGATGGATTGAGACAGACGGTCTGAGACAGATGGTCTGAGACAGACGGTCTGAGACAGGCGGTCTGAGACAGACGGTCTGAGACAGACGGTCAGAGACAGGCGGCCTGACACAGACGGCCTGGGACAGACGGTCTGTGACAGTCGGTCTGAGACGCACGGTCTGAGACAGACGGTCTGAGACTGACGGTCTGAGACAGAAGGTCTGAGACAGGCGGTCCGAGACAGGCGGTCTGAGACAGACGGCCTGAGACAGACGGTCAGAGACAGGCGGCCTGAGACAGACGGCCTGAGACAGACGGTCTGAGACAGACGGTCCGAGACAGACGGTCTGAGACAGACGGTCAGAGACAGGCGGCCTGAGACAGACGGCCTGAGACAGACGGTCTGAGACAGACGGTCTGAGACAGACGGTCTGAGACAGACGGTCTGAGACAGACGGTCTTAGACAGACGGTCTTAGACATACGGTCTGAGACAGACGGTCTGAGACAGACGGTCTGAGACAGACGGTCTGAGACAGACGGCCTGAGACAGGCGGTCTGCGACAGAGGGACAGGGACAGGCGAATAGACGCTGCGCGATAGCGGCAGACAGACTGAGAAGGACGGTCTGAGATAGGCTGACTGAGACAGACGGTCTGAGACAGACGGTCTGAGAGAGACGGTCTGAGACAGGCGGTCTGAGACAGACGGACAGGGACAGGCGAATAGACGCTGCCCGATAGCGGCAGACGGACTGAGACGGACGGTCTGAGATAGGCTGACTGAGATAGACGGTCTGAGACAGACGCTCTGAGACGGACAGTCTGAAACAGGCGGCCTGAGACAGACGGTCTGAGACAGACGGTCTGAGACAGACGGTCTGAGACAGGCGGTCTGAGGCAGGCGGTCTGAGACAGACGGTCGGAGACAGACGGCCTGAGACAGATGGTCTGAGACAGACAGTCTGAGACAGACAGTCTGAGACAGACGGTCTTAGACAGACGGTCTTAGACATACGGCCTGAGACAGACGGTTCGAGACAGAGGGATTGAGACAGACGGTCTGAGACAGATGGTCTGAGACAGACGGTCTGGGCCAGGCGGTCTGAGACAGGCGGTCTGAGACAGACGGTCGGAGACAGACGGTCAGAGACAGGCGGCCTGAGACAGACGGCCTGAGACAGACGGTCTGAGACAGACGGTCTGAGACAGAAGGTTCGAGACAGAGGGATTGAGTCAGACGGTCTGAGACAGACGGTCTGAGACAGGCGGTCTGAGACAGGCGGTCTGAGACAGACGGTCGGAGACAGACGGTCTGAGACAGACGGTCTGAGACAGACGGTCTGAGACAGACGGTCTGAGACAGACGGTCTTAGACAGACGGTCTTAGACATACGGCCTGAGACAGACAGTCTGAGACAGACAGTCTGAGACAGACAGTCTGATACAGACGGTCTGAGACAGACGGTCTGAGACAGACGGTCTGAGACAGACGGTCTGAGACAGACGGTCTGACACAGACGGTCTGAGACAGACAGTCTGATACAGACGGTCTGAGACAGACGGTCTGAGACAGACGGTCTGAGACAGACGGTCTGAGACAGACGGTCTGAGACAGGCGGTCTGATACAGACGGTCAGAGACAGGCGGCCTGAGACAGACGGCCTGAGACAGACGGTCTGACACAGACGGTCTGATACAGACGGTCTGATACAGACGGTCTGATACAGACGGTATGTGACAGTCGGTCTGAGACGCACGGTCTGAGACAGACGGTCTGAGACTGACGGTCTGAGACAGACGGTCTGAGACACGGTCTGAGACAGGCGGTCTGCGACAGACGGTCTGAGACAGACGGTCTGAGACAGACGGCCTGAGACAGGCGGTCTGCGACAGAGGGACAGGGACAGGCGAATAGACGCTGCGCGATAGCGGCAGACAGACTGAGAAGGACGGTCTGACATAGGCTGACTGGGATAGACGGTCTGAGACAGACGGCCTGAGACAGACGGTCTGAGACAGACGGTCTGAGACAGACGGTCTGAGACAGGCGGTCTGAGGCAGGCGGTCTGAGACAGACGGTCGGAGACAGACGGCCTGAGACAGATGGTCTGAGACAGACAGTCTGAGACAGACAGTCTGAGACAGACGGTCTTAGACAGACGGTCTTAGACATACGGCCTGAGACAGACGGTTCGAGACAGAGGGATTGAGACAGACGGTCTGAGACAGATGGTCTGAGACAGACGGTCTGGGCCAGGCGGTCTGAGACAGGCGGTCTGAGACAGACGGTCGGAGACAGACGGTCAGAGACAGGCGGCCTGAGACAGACGGCCTGAGACAGACGGTCTGAGACAGACGGTCTGAGACAGAAGGTTCGAGACAGAGGGATTGAGTCAGACGGTCTGAGACAGACGGTCTGAGACAGGCGGTCTGAGACAGGCGGTCTGAGACAGACGGTCGGAGACAGACGGTCTGAGACAGACGGTCTGAGACAGACGGTCTGAGACAGACGGTCTTAGACAGACGGTCTTAGACATACGGCCTGAGACAGACAGTCTGAGACAGACAGTCTGAGACAGACAGTCTGATACAGACGGTCTGAGACAGACGGTCTGAGACAGACGGTCTGAGACAGACGGTCTGAGACAGACGGTCTGACACAGACGGTCTGAGACAGACAGTCTGATACAGACGGTCTGAGACAGACGGTCTGAGACAGACGGTCTGAGACAGACGGTCTGAGACAGACGGTCTGAGACAGGCGGTCTGATACAGACGGTCAGAGACAGGCGGCCTGAGACAGACGGCCTGAGACAGACGGTCTGACACAGACGGTCTGATACAGACGGTCTGATACAGACGGTCTGATACAGACGGTATGTGACAGTCGGTCTGAGACGCACGGTCTGAGACAGACGGTCTGAGACTGACGGTCTGAGACAGACGGTCTGAGACACGGTCTGAGACAGGCGGTCTGCGACAGACGGTCTGAGACAGACGGTCTGAGACAGACGGCCTGAGACAGGCGGTCTGCGACAGAGGGACAGGGACAGGCGAATAGACGCTGCGCGATAGCGGCAGACAGACTGAGAAGGACGGTCTGACATAGGCTGACTGGGATAGACGGTCTGAGACAGACGGCCTGAGACAGACGGTCTGAGACAGACGGTCTGAGACAGACGGTCTGAGACAGACGGTCTGAGACAGACGGTCTGAGACAGACGGTCTGAGACAGACGGTCTGAGGCAGACGGTCTGAGACTGGCGGTCTGATACAGACGGTCTGAGACAGACGGTCTGAGACAGGCGGTCAGAGACAGGCGGCCTGAGACAGACGGCCTGACACAGACGGTCTGAGACAGGCGGCCTGAGACAGACGGCCTGAGACAGACGGCCTGAGACAGACGGTCTGAGACAGACGGCCTGAGACACACGGTTCGAGACAGAGGGATTGAGACAGACGGTCTGAGACAGAAGGTCTGAGACAGGCGGTCTGAGACAGGCGGTCTGAGACAGACGGCCTGAGACAGACGGTTCGAGACAGATGGATTGAGACAGACGGTCTGAGACAGATGGTCTGAGACAGACGGTCTGAGACAGGCGGTCTGAGACAGACGGTCTGAGACAGACGGTCAGAGACAGGCGGCCTGACACAGACGGCCTGAGACAGACGGTCTGTGACAGTCGGTCTGAGACGCACGGTCTGAGACAGACGGTCTGAGACTGACGGTCTGAGACAGAAGGTCTGAGACAGGCGGTCCGAGACAGGCGGTCTGAGACAGACGGCCTGAGACAGACGGTCAGAGACAGGCGGCCTGAGACAGACGGCCTGAGACAGACGGTCTGAGACAGACGGTCCGAGACAGACGGTCTGAGACAGACGGTCAGAGACAGGCGGCCTGAGACAGACGGCCTGAGACAGACGGTCTGAGACAGACGGTCTGAGAGAGACGGTCTGAGACAGGCGGTCTGAGACAGACGGACAGGGACAGGCGAATAGACGCTGCCCGATAGCGGCAGACGGACTGAGACGGACGGTCTGAGACAGACGGTCTGAGACAGACGGTCTGAGACAGAAGGTTCGAGACAGAGGGATTGAGACAGACGGTCTGAGACAGGCGGTCTGAGACAGGCGGTCTGAGACAGACGGTCGGAGACAGACGGTCTGAGACAGACGGTCTGAGACAGACGGTCTGAGACAGACGGTCTGAGACAGACGGTCTGAGACAGACGGTCTGAGACAGACGGTCTGAGACAGACGGTCTGAGACAGACGGTCTTAGACAGACGGTCTTAGACATACGGCCTGAGACAGACAGTCTGAGACAGACAGTCTGAGACAGACAGTCTGATACAGACGGTCTGAGACAGACGGTCTGAGACAGACGGTCTGAGACAGACGGTCTGAGACAGACGGCCTGAGACAGGCGGTCTGCGACAGAGGGACAGGGACAGGCGAATAGACGCTGCGCGATAGCGGCAGACAGACTGAGAAGGACGGTCTGAGATAGGCTGACTGAGACAGACGGTCTGAGACAGACGGTCAGAGACAGGCGGCCTGAGACAGACGGCCTGAGACAGACGGTCTGAGACAGACGGTCTGAGACAGAAGGTTCGAGACAGAGGGATTGAGTCAGACGGTCTGAGACAGACGGTCTGAGACAGGCGGTCTGAGACAGGCGGTCTGATACAGACGGTCAGAGACAGGCGGCCTGAGACAGACGGCCTGAGACAGACGGTCTGATACAGACGGTCTGATACAGACGGTCTGATACAGACGGTCTGATACAGACGGTCTGTGACAGTCGGTCTGAGACGCACAGTCTGAGACAGACGGTCTGAGACTGACGGTCTGAGACAGACGGTCTGAGACACGGTCTGAGACAGGCGGTCTGCGACAGACGGTCTGAGACAGACGGTCTGAGACAGACGGTCTGAGACAGACGGTCTGACACAGACGGTCTTAGACATACGGCCTGAGACAGACAGTCTGAGACAGACAGTCTGAGACAGACAGTCTGATACAGACGGTCTGAGACAGACGGTCTGAGACAGACGGTCTGAGACAGACGGTCTGAGACAGACGGTCTGACACAGACGGTCAGAGACAGACAGTCTGATACAGACGGTCTGAGACAGACGGTCTGAGACAGACGGTCTGAGACAGACGGTCTGAGACAGGCGGTCTGATACAGACGGTCAGAGACAGGCGGCCTGAGACAGACGGCCTGAGACAGACGGTCTGATACAGACGGTCTGATACAGACGGTCTGATACAGACGGTCTGATACAGACGGTCTGTGACAGTCGGTCTGAGACGCACGGTCTGAGACAGACGGTCTGAGACTGACGGTCTGAGACAGACGGTCTGAGACACGGTCTGAGACAGGCGGTCTGCGACAGACGGTCTGAGACAGACGGTCTGAGACAGACGGCCTGAGACAGGCGGTCTGCGACAGAGGGACAGGGACAGGCGAATAGACGCTGCGCGATAGCGGCAGACAGACTGAGAAGGACGGTCTGACATAGGCTGACTGAGATAGACGGTCTGAGACAGACGGCCTGAGACAGACGGTCTGAGACAGACGGTCTGAGACAGACGGTCTGAGACAGACGGTCTGAGACAGACGGTCTGAGACAGACGGTCTGAGACAGACGGTCTGAGGCAGACGGTCTGAGACTGGCGGTCTGATACAGACGGTCTGAGACAGACGGTCTGAGACAGGCGGTCAGAGACAGGCGGCCTGAGACAGACGGCCTGACACAGACGGTCTGAGACAGGCGGCCTGAGACAGACGGCCTGAGACAGACGGCCTGAGACAGACGGTCTGAGACAGACGGTCTGAGACAGACGGCCTGAGACACACGGTTCGAGACAGAGGGATTGAGACAGACGGTCTGAGACAGAAGGTCTGAGACAGGCGGTCTGAGACAGGCGGTCTGAGACAGACGGCCTGAGACAGACGGTTCGAGACAGATGGATTGAGACAGACGGTCTGAGACAGATGGTCTGAGACAGACGGTCTGAGACAGGCGGTCTGAGACAGACGGTCTGAGACAGACGGTCAGAGACAGGCGGCCTGACACAGACGGCCTGGGACAGACGGTCTGTGACAGTCGGTCTGAGACGCACGGTCTGAGACAGACGGTCTGAGACTGACGGTCTGAGACAGAAGGTCTGAGACAGGCGGTCCGAGACAGGCGGTCTGAGACAGACGGCCTGAGACAGACGGTCAGAGACAGGCGGCCTGAGACAGACGGCCTGAGACAGACGGTCTGAGACAGACGGTCCGAGACAGACGGTCTGAGACAGACGGTCAGAGACAGGCGGCCTGAGACAGACGGCCTGAGACAGACGGTCTGAGACAGACGGTCTGAGACAGACGGTCTGAGACAGACGGTCTGAGACAGACGGTCTTAGACAGACGGTCTTAGACATACGGCCTGAGACAGACAGTCTGAGACAGACAGTCTGAGACAGACAGTCTGATACAGACGGTCTGAGACAGACGGTCTGAGACAGACGGTCTGAGACAGACGGTCTGAGACAGACGGTCTGAGACAGACGGCCTGAGACAGGCGGTCTGCGACAGAGGGACAGGGACAGGCGAATAGACGCTGCGCGATAGCGGCAGACAGACTGAGAAGGACGGTCTGAGATAGGCTGACTGAGACAGACGGTCTGAGACAGACGGTCTGAGAGAGACGGTCTGAGACAGGCGGTCTGAGACAGACGGACAGGGACAGGCGAATAGACGCTGCCCGATAGCGGCAGACGGACTGAGACGGACGGTCTGAGATAGGCTGACTGAGATAGACGGTCTGAGACAGACGCTCTGAGACGGACAGTCTGAAACAGGCGGCCTGAGACAGACGGTCTGAGACAGACGGTCTGAGACAGACGGTCTGAGACAGGCGGTCTGAGGCAGGCGGTCTGAGACAGACGGTCGGAGACAGACGGCCTGAGACAGATGGTCTGAGACAGACAGTCTGAGACAGACAGTCTGAGACAGACGGTCTTAGACAGACGGTCTTAGACATACGGCCTGAGACAGACGGTTCGAGACAGAGGGATTGAGACAGACGGTCTGAGACAGATGGTCTGAGACAGACGGTCTGGGCCAGGCGGTCTGAGACAGGCGGTCTGAGACAGACGGTCGGAGACAGACGGTCAGAGACAGGCGGCCTGAGACAGACGGCCTGAGACAGACGGTCTGAGACAGACGGTCTGAGACAGAAGGTTCGAGACAGAGGGATTGAGTCAGACGGTCTGAGACAGACGGTCTGAGACAGGCGGTCTGAGACAGGCGGTCTGAGACAGACGGTCGGAGACAGACGGTCTGAGACAGACGGTCTGAGACAGACGGTCTGAGACAGACGGTCTGAGACAGACGGTCTTAGACAGACGGTCTTAGACATACGGCCTGAGACAGACAGTCTGAGACAGACAGTCTGAGACAGACAGTCTGATACAGACGGTCTGAGACAGACGGTCTGAGACAGACGGTCTGAGACAGACGGTCTGAGACAGACGGTCTGACACAGACGGTCTGAGACAGACAGTCTGATACAGACGGTCTGAGACAGACGGTCTGAGACAGACGGTCTGAGACAGACGGTCTGAGACAGACGGTCTGAGACAGGCGGTCTGATACAGACGGTCAGAGACAGGCGGCCTGAGACAGACGGCCTGAGACAGACGGTCTGACACAGACGGTCTGATACAGACGGTCTGATACAGACGGTCTGATACAGACGGTATGTGACAGTCGGTCTGAGACGCACGGTCTGAGACAGACGGTCTGAGACTGACGGTCTGAGACAGACGGTCTGAGACACGGTCTGAGACAGGCGGTCTGCGACAGACGGTCTGAGACAGACGGTCTGAGACAGACGGCCTGAGACAGGCGGTCTGAGACAGACGGTCAGAGACAGGCGGCCTGAGACAGACGGCCTGAGACAGACGGTCTGAGACAGACGGTCTGAGAGAGACGGTCTGAGACAGGCGGTCTGAGACAGACGGACAGGGACAGGCGAATAGACGCTGCCCGATAGCGGCAGACGGACTGAGACGGACGGTCTGAGACAGACGGTCTGAGACAGACGGTCTTAGACAGACGGTCTTAGACATACGGCCTGAGACAGACGGTTCGAGACAGAGGGATTGAGACAGACGGTCTGAGACAGATGGTCTGAGACAGACGGTCTGGGCCAGGCGGTCTGAGACAGGCGGTCTGAGACAGACGGTCGGAGACAGACGGTCAGAGACAGGCGGCCTGAGACAGACGGCCTGAGACAGACGGTCTGAGACAGACGGTCTGAGACAGAAGGTTCGAGACAGAGGGATTGAGTCAGACGGTCTGAGACAGACGGTCTGAGACAGGCGGTCTGAGACAGGCGGTCTGAGACAGACGGTCGGAGACAGACGGTCTGAGACAGACGGTCTGAGACAGACGGTCTGAGACAGACGGTCTGACACAGACGGTCTGAGACAGACAGTCTGATACAGACGGTCTGAGACAGACGGTCTGAGACAGACGGTCTGAGACAGACGGTCTGAGACAGACGGTCTGAGACAGGCGGTCTGATACAGACGGTCAGAGACAGGCGGCCTGAGACAGACGGCCTGAGACAGACGGTCTGACACAGACGGTCTGATACAGACGGTCTGATACAGACGGTCTGATACAGACGGTATGTGACAGTCGGTCTGAGACGCACGGTCTGAGACAGACGGTCTGAGACTGACGGTCTGAGACAGACGGTCTGAGACACGGTCTGAGACAGGCGGTCTGCGACAGACGGTCTGAGACAGACGGTCTGAGACAGACGGCCTGAGACAGGCGGTCTGAGACAGACGGTCAGAGACAGGCGGCCTGAGACAGACGGCCTGAGACAGACGGTCTGAGACAGACGGTCTGAGAGAGACGGTCTGAGACAGGCGGTCTGAGACAGACGGACAGGGACAGGCGAATAGACGCTGCCCGATAGCGGCAGACGGACTGAGACGGACGGTCTGAGACAGACGGTCTGAGACAGACGGTCTGAGACAGAAGGTTCGAGACAGAGGGATTGAGACAGACGGTCTGAGACAGACGGTCTGAGACAGGCGGTCTGAGACAGGCGGTCTGAGACAGACGGTCGGAGACAGACGGTCTGAGACAGACGGTCTGAGACAGACGGTCTGAGACAGACGGTCTGAGACAGACGGTCTGAGACAGACGGTCTGAGACAGACGGTCTGAGACAGACGGTCTGAGACAGACGGTCTTAGACAGACGGTCTTAGACATACGGCCTGAGACAGACAGTCTGAGACAGACAGTCTGAGACAGACAGTCTGATACAGACGGTCTGAGACAGACGGTCTGAGACAGACGGTCTGAGACAGACGGTCTGAGACAGACGGCCTGAGACAGGCGGTCTGCGACAGAGGGACAGGGACAGGCGAATAGACGCTGCGCGATAGCGGCAGACAGACTGAGAAGGACGGTCTGAGATAGGCTGACTGAGACAGACGGTCTGAGACAGACGGTCAGAGACAGGCGGCCTGAGACAGACGGCCTGAGACAGACGGTCTGAGACAGACGGTCTGAGACAGAAGGTTCGAGACAGAGGGATTGAGTCAGACGGTCTGAGACAGACGGTCTGAGACAGGCGGTCTGAGACAGGCGGTCTGATACAGACGGTCAGAGACAGGCGGCCTGAGACAGACGGCCTGAGACAGACGGTCTGATACAGACGGTCTGATACAGACGGTCTGATACAGACGGTCTGATACAGACGGTCTGTGACAGTCGGTCTGAGACGCACAGTCTGAGACAGACGGTCTGAGACTGACGGTCTGAGACAGACGGTCTGAGACACGGTCTGAGACAGGCGGTCTGCGACAGACGGTCTGAGACAGACGGTCTGAGACAGACGGTCTGAGACAGACGGTCTGACACAGACGGTCTTAGACATACGGCCTGAGACAGACAGTCTGAGACAGACAGTCTGAGACAGACAGTCTGATACAGACGGTCTGAGACAGACGGTCTGAGACAGACGGTCTGAGACAGACGGTCTGAGACAGACGGTCTGACACAGACGGTCAGAGACAGACAGTCTGATACAGACGGTCTGAGACAGACGGTCTGAGACAGACGGTCTGAGACAGACGGTCTGAGACAGGCGGTCTGATACAGACGGTCAGAGACAGGCGGCCTGAGACAGACGGCCTGAGACAGACGGTCTGATACAGACGGTCTGATACAGACGGTCTGATACAGACGGTCTGATACAGACGGTCTGTGACAGTCGGTCTGAGACGCACGGTCTGAGACAGACGGTCTGAGACTGACGGTCTGAGACAGACGGTCTGAGACACGGTCTGAGACAGGCGGTCTGCGACAGACGGTCTGAGACAGACGGTCTGAGACAGACGGCCTGAGACAGGCGGTCTGCGACAGAGGGACAGGGACAGGCGAATAGACGCTGCGCGATAGCGGCAGACAGACTGAGAAGGACGGTCTGACATAGGCTGACTGAGATAGACGGTCTGAGACAGACGGCCTGAGACAGACGGTCTGAGACAGACGGTCTGAGACAGACGGTCTGAGACAGACGGTCTGAGACAGACGGTCTGAGACAGACGGTCTGAGACAGACGGTCTGAGACAGACGGTCTGAGGCAGACGGTCTGAGACTGGCGGTCTGATACAGACGGTCTGAGACAGACGGTCTGAGACAGGCGGTCAGAGACAGGCGGCCTGAGACAGACGGCCTGACACAGACGGTCTGAGACAGGCGGCCTGAGACAGACGGCCTGAGACAGACGGCCTGAGACAGACGGTCTGAGACAGACGGTCTGAGACAGACGGCCTGAGACACACGGTTCGAGACAGAGGGATTGAGACAGACGGTCTGAGACAGAAGGTCTGAGACAGGCGGTCTGAGACAGGCGGTCTGAGACAGACGGCCTGAGACAGACGGTTCGAGACAGATGGATTGAGACAGACGGTCTGAGACAGATGGTCTGAGACAGACGGTCTGAGACAGGCGGTCTGAGACAGACGGTCTGAGACAGACGGTCAGAGACAGGCGGCCTGACACAGACGGCCTGGGACAGACGGTCTGTGACAGTCGGTCTGAGACGCACGGTCTGAGACAGACGGTCTGAGACTGACGGTCTGAGACAGAAGGTCTGAGACAGGCGGTCCGAGACAGGCGGTCTGAGACAGACGGCCTGAGACAGACGGTCAGAGACAGGCGGCCTGAGACAGACGGCCTGAGACAGACGGTCTGAGACAGACGGTCCGAGACAGACGGTCTGAGACAGACGGTCAGAGACAGGCGGCCTGAGACAGACGGCCTGAGACAGACGGTCTGAGACAGACGGTCTGAGACAGACGGTCTGAGACAGACGGTCTGAGACAGACGGTCTTAGACAGACGGTCTTAGACATACGGCCTGAGACAGACAGTCTGAGACAGACAGTCTGAGACAGACAGTCTGATACAGACGGTCTGAGACAGACGGTCTGAGACAGACGGTCTGAGACAGACGGTCTGAGACAGACGGTCTGAGACAGACGGTCTGAGACAGACGGCCTGAGACAGGCGGTCTGCGACAGAGGGACAGGGACAGGCGAATAGACGCTGCGCGATAGCGGCAGACAGACTGAGAAGGACGGTCTGAGATAGGCTGACTGAGACAGACGGTCTGAGACAGACGGTCTGAGAGAGACGGTCTGAGACAGGCGGTCTGAGACAGACGGACAGGGACAGGCGAATAGACGCTGCCCGATAGCGGCAGACGGACTGAGACGGACGGTCTGAGATAGGCTGACTGAGATAGACGGTCTGAGACAGACGCTCTGAGACGGACAGTCTGAAACAGGCGGCCTGAGACAGACGGTCTGAGACAGACGGTCTGAGACAGACGGTCTGAGACAGGCGGTCTGAGGCAGGCGGTCTGAGACAGACGGTCGGAGACAGACGGCCTGAGACAGATGGTCTGAGACAGACAGTCTGAGACAGACAGTCTGAGACAGACGGTCTTAGACAGACGGTCTTAGACATACGGCCTGAGACAGACGGTTCGAGACAGAGGGATTGAGACAGACGGTCTGAGACAGATGGTCTGAGACAGACGGTCTGGGCCAGGCGGTCTGAGACAGGCGGTCTGAGACAGACGGTCGGAGACAGACGGTCAGAGACAGGCGGCCTGAGACAGACGGCCTGAGACAGACGGTCTGAGACAGACGGTCTGAGACAGAAGGTTCGAGACAGAGGGATTGAGTCAGACGGTCTGAGACAGACGGTCTGAGACAGGCGGTCTGAGACAGGCGGTCTGAGACAGACGGTCGGAGACAGACGGTCTGAGACAGACGGTCTGAGACAGACGGTCTGAGACAGACGGTCTGAGACAGACGGTCTTAGACAGACGGTCTTAGACATACGGCCTGAGACAGACAGTCTGAGACAGACAGTCTGAGACAGACAGTCTGATACAGACGGTCTGAGACAGACGGTCTGAGACAGACGGTCTGAGACAGACGGTCTGAGACAGACGGTCTGACACAGACGGTCTGAGACAGACAGTCTGATACAGACGGTCTGAGACAGACGGTCTGAGACAGACGGTCTGAGACAGACGGTCTGAGACAGACGGTCTGAGACAGGCGGTCTGATACAGACGGTCAGAGACAGGCGGCCTGAGACAGACGGCCTGAGACAGACGGTCTGACACAGACGGTCTGATACAGACGGTCTGATACAGACGGTCTGATACAGACGGTATGTGACAGTCGGTCTGAGACGCACGGTCTGAGACAGACGGTCTGAGACTGACGGTCTGAGACAGACGGTCTGAGACACGGTCTGAGACAGGCGGTCTGCGACAGACGGTCTGAGACAGACGGTCTGAGACAGACGGCCTGAGACAGGCGGTCTGCGACAGAGGGACAGGGACAGGCGAATAGACGCTGCGCGATAGCGGCAGACAGACTGAGAAGGACGGTCTGACATAGGCTGACTGGG
The DNA here is from genome assembly GCA_947623535.1 of Coelioxys conoideus. Lineage (NCBI taxonomy): Eukaryota > Metazoa > Arthropoda > Insecta > Hymenoptera > Megachilidae > Coelioxys > Coelioxys conoideus. Next base: position 1,206,182 of record CANQJN010000005.1, on the reverse strand, counting down.
ATAGACGGTCTGAGACAGACGGCCTGAGACAGACGGTCTGAGACAGACGGTCTGAGACAGACGGTCTGAGACAGGCGGTCTGAGGCAGGCGGTCTGAGACAGACGGTCGGAGACAGACGGCCTGAGACAGATGGTCTGAGACAGACAGTCTGAGACAGACAGTCTGAGACAGACGGTCTTAGACAGACGGTCTTAGACATACGGCCTGAGACAGACGGTTCGAGACAGAGGGATTGAGACAGACGGTCTGAGACAGATGGTCTGAGACAGACGGTCTGGGCCAGGCGGTCTGAGACAGGCGGTCTGAGACAGACGGTCGGAGACAGACGGTCAGAGACAGGCGGCCTGAGACAGACGGCCTGAGACAGACGGTCTGAGACAGACGGTCTGAGACAGAAGGTTCGAGACAGAGGGATTGAGTCAGACGGTCTGAGACAGACGGTCTGAGACAGGCGGTCTGAGACAGGCGGTCTGAGACAGACGGTCGGAGACAGACGGTCTGAGACAGACGGTCTGAGACAGACGGTCTGAGACAGACGGTCTTAGACAGACGGTCTTAGACATACGGCCTGAGACAGACAGTCTGAGACAGACAGTCTGAGACAGACAGTCTGATACAGACGGTCTGAGACAGACGGTCTGAGACAGACGGTCTGAGACAGACGGTCTGAGACAGACGGTCTGACACAGACGGTCTGAGACAGACGGTCTGAGACAGACGGTCTGAGACAGGCGGTCTGATACAGACGGTCAGAGACAGGCGGCCTGAGACAGACGGCCTGAGACAGACGGTCTGACACAGACGGTCTGATACAGACGGTCTGATACAGACGGTCTGATACAGACGGTATGTGACAGTCGGTCTGAGACGCACGGTCTGAGACAGACGGTCTGAGACTGACGGTCTGAGACAGACGGTCTGAGACACGGTCTGAGACAGGCGGTCTGCGACAGACGGTCTGAGACAGACGGTCTTAGACATACGGCCTGAGACAGACAGTCTGAGACAGACAGTCTGAGACAGACAGTCTGATACAGACGGTCTGAGACAGACGGTCTGAGACAGACGGTCTGAGACAGACGGTCTGAGACAGACGGTCTGACACAGACGGTCTGAGACAGACAGTCTGATACAGACGGTCTGAGACAGACGGTCTGAGACAGACGGTCTGAGACAGACGGTCTGAGACAGACGGTCTGAGACAGGCGGTCTGATACAGACGGTCAGAGACAGGCGGCCTGAGACAGACGGCCTGAGACAGACGGTCTGACACAGACGGTCTGATACAGACGGTCTGATACAGACGGTCTGATACAGACGGTCTGAGACAGACGGTCTGAGACAGACGGTCTGAGACAGGCGGTCTGATACAGACGGTCAGAGACAGGCGGCCTGAGACAGACGGCCTGAGACAGACGGTCTGACACAGACGGTCTGATACAGACGGTCTGATACAGACGGTCTGATACAGACGGTATGTGACAGTCGGTCTGAGACGCACGGTCTGAGACAGACGGTCTGAGACTGACGGTCTGAGACAGACGGTCTGAGACACGGTCTGAGACAGGCGGTCTGCGACAGACGGTCTGAGACAGACGGTCTGAGACAGACGGCCTGAGACAGGCGGTCTGCGACAGAGGGACAGGGACAGGCGAATAGACGCTGCGCGATAGCGGCAGACAGACTGAGAAGGACGGTCTGACATAGGCTGACTGGGATAGACGGTCTGAGACAGACGGCCTGAGACAGACGGTCTGAGACAGACGGTCTGAGACAGACGGTCTGAGACAGACGGTCTGAGACAGACGGTCTGAGACAGACGGTCTGAGACAGACGGTCTGAGGCAGACGGTCTGAGACTGGCGGTCTGATACAGACGGTCTGAGACAGACGGTCTGAGACAGGCGGTCAGAGACAGGCGGCCTGAGACAGACGGCCTGACACAGACGGTCTGAGACAGGCGGCCTGAGACAGACGGCCTGAGACAGACGGCCTGAGACAGACGGTCTGAGACAGACGGCCTGAGACACACGGTTCGAGACAGAGGGATTGAGACAGACGGTCTGAGACAGAAGGTCTGAGACAGGCGGTCTGAGACAGGCGGTCTGAGACAGACGGCCTGAGACAGACGGTTCGAGACAGATGGATTGAGACAGACGGTCTGAGACAGATGGTCTGAGACAGACGGTCTGAGACAGGCGGTCTGAGACAGACGGTCTGAGACAGACGGTCAGAGACAGGCGGCCTGACACAGACGGCCTGAGACAGACGGTCTGTGACAGTCGGTCTGAGACGCACGGTCTGAGACAGACGGTCTGAGACTGACGGTCTGAGACAGAAGGTCTGAGACAGGCGGTCCGAGACAGGCGGTCTGAGACAGACGGCCTGAGACAGACGGTCAGAGACAGGCGGCCTGAGACAGACGGCCTGAGACAGACGGTCTGAGACAGACGGTCCGAGACAGACGGTCTGAGACAGACGGTCAGAGACAGGCGGCCTGAGACAGACGGCCTGAGACAGACGGTCTGAGACAGACGGTCTGAGAGAGACGGTCTGAGACAGGCGGTCTGAGACAGACGGACAGGGACAGGCGAATAGACGCTGCCCGATAGCGGCAGACGGACTGAGACGGACGGTCTGAGACAGACGGTCTGAGACAGACGGTCTGAGACAGAAGGTTCGAGACAGAGGGATTGAGACAGACGGTCTGAGACAGACGGTCTGAGACAGGCGGTCTGAGACAGGCGGTCTGAGACAGACGGTCGGAGACAGACGGTCTGAGACAGACGGTCTGAGACAGACGGTCTGAGACAGACGGTCTGAGACAGACGGTCTGAGACAGACGGTCTGAGACAGACGGTCTGAGACAGACGGTCTGAGACAGACGGTCTTAGACAGACGGTCTTAGACATACGGCCTGAGACAGACAGTCTGAGACAGACAGTCTGAGACAGACAGTCTGATACAGACGGTCTGAGACAGACGGTCTGAGACAGACGGTCTGAGACAGACGGTCTGAGACAGACGGCCTGAGACAGGCGGTCTGCGACAGAGGGACAGGGACAGGCGAATAGACGCTGCGCGATAGCGGCAGACAGACTGAGAAGGACGGTCTGAGATAGGCTGACTGAGACAGACGGTCTGAGACAGACGGTCTGAGAGAGACGGTCTGTGACAGGCGGTCTGAGACAGACGGACAGGGACAGGAGAATAGACGCTGCCCGATAGCGGCAGACGGACTGAGACGGACGGTCTGAGATAGGCTGACTGAGATAGACGGTCTGAGACAGACGCTCTGAGACAGACAGTCTGAGACAGGCGGCCTGAGACAGACGGTCTGAGACAGACGGTCTGAGACAGACGGTCTGAGACAGGCGGTCTGAGGCAGGCGGTCTGAGACAGACGGCCTGAGACAGATGGTCTGAGACAGACAGTCTGAGACAGACAGTCTGAGACAGACGGTCTTAGACAGACGGTCTTAGACATACGGCCTGAGACAGACGGTTCGAGACAGAGGGATTGAGACAGACGGTCTGAGACAGATGGTCTGAGACAGACGGTCTGGGCCAGGCGGTCTGAGACAGGCGGTCTGAGACAGACGGTCGGAGACAGACGGTCAGAGACAGGCGGCCTGAGACAGACGGCCTGAGACAGACGGTCTGAGACAGACGGTCTGAGACAGAAGGTTCGAGACAGAGGGATTGAGTCAGACGGTCTGAGACAGACGGTCTGAGACAGGCGGTCTGAGACAGGCGGTCTGAGACAGACGGTCGGAGACAGACGGCCTGAGACAGACGGTCTGAGACAGACGGTCTGAGACAGACGGTCTGAGACAGACGGTCTGAGACAGACGGTCTGAGACAGACGGTCTTAGACAGACGGTGTTAGACATACGGCCTGAGACAGACAGTCTGAGACAGACAGTCTGAGACAGACAGTCTGATACAGACGGTCTGAGACAGACGGTCTGAGACAGACGGTCTGAGACAGACGGTCTGAGACAGACGGTCTGAGACAGACGGTCTGAGACAGACGGTCTGAGACAGACGGTCTGACACAGACGGTCTGAGACAGACAGTCTGATACAGACGGTCTGAGACAGACGGTCTGAGACAGACGGTCTGAGACAGACGGTCTGAGACAGGCGGTCTGATACAGACGGTCAGAGACAGGCGGCCTGAGACAGACGGCCTGAGACAGACGGTCTGATACAGACGGTCTGATACAGACGGTCTGATACAGACGGTCTGATACAGACGGTCTGTGACAGTCGGTCTGAGACGCACGGTCTGAGACAGACGGTCTGAGACTGACGGTCTGAGACAGACGGTCTGAGACACGGTCTGAGACAGGCGGTCTGCGACAGACGGTCTGAGACAGACGGTCTGAGACAGACGGCCTGAGACAGGCGGTCTGCGACAGGGGGACAGGGACAGGCGAATAGACGCTGCGCGATAGCGGCAGACAGACTGAGAAGGACGGTCTGAGATAGGCTGACTGAGATAGACGGTCTGAGACAGACGGCCTGAGACAGACGGTCTGAGACAGACGGTCTGAGACAGACGGTCTGAGACAGACGGTCTGAGACAGACGGTCTGAGACAGACGGTCTGAGGCAGACGGTCTGAGACTGGCGGTCTGATACAGACGGTCTGAGACAGACGGTCTGAGACAGGCGGTCAGAGACAGGCGGCCTGAGACAGACGGCCTGACACAGACGGTCTGAGACAGGCGGCCTGAGACAGACGGCCTGAGACAGACGGCCTGAGACAGACGGTCTGAGACAGACGGTCTGAGGCAGACGGCCTGAGACACACGGTTCGTGACAGAGGGATTGAGACAGACGGTCTGAGACAGAAGGTCTGAGACAGGCGGTCTGAGACAGGCGGTCTGAGACAGACGGCCTGAGACAGACGGTTCGAGACAGAGGGATTGAGACAGACGGTCTGAGGCAGACGGTCTGAGACAGGCGGTCGGAGACAGGCGGTCTGAGACAGACGGTCGGAGACAGACGGTCTGAGACAGACGGTCTGAGACAGACGGTCTGAGACAGACGGTCTGAGACAGACGGTCTGAGACAGACGGTCTGAGACAGACGGTCTGAGACAGACGGTCTGAGACAGACGGTCTGAGACAGACGGTCTGAGACAGACGGTCTGAGACAGACGGTCTGAGACAGACGGTTCGAGACAGAGGGATTGAGACAGACGGTCTGAGACAGACGGTCTGAGACAGACGGTCTGAGACAGGCGGTCTGATACAGACGGTCTGAGACAGACGGTCAGAGACAGGCGGCCTGAGACAGACGGCCTGAGACAGACGGTCTGATACAGACGGTCTGATACAGACGGTCTGATACAGACGGTCTGATACAGACGGTCTGTGACAGTCGGTCTGAGACGCACGGTCTGAGACAGACGGTCTGAGACACGGTCTGAGACAGACGGTCTGAGACAGACGGTCTGAGACAGACGGTCTGAGACAGACGGTCTGAGACAGACGGTCTGAGACAGACGGTCTGAGACAGACGGTCTGAGACAGACGGTCTGAGACAGACGGTCTGAGACAGACGGTCTGAGACAGACGGTCTGAGACAGACGGTCTGAGACAGACGGTCTGACACAGACGGTCTGAGACAGACGGTTCGAGACAGAGGGATTGAGACAGACGGTCTGAGACAGACGGTCTGAGACAGACGGTCTGAGACAGGCGGTCTGATACAGACGGTCTGATACAGACGGTCTGAGACAGACGGTCAGAGACAGGCGGCCTGAGACAGACGGCCTGAGACAGACGGCCTGAGACAGACGGTCTGATACAGACGGTCTGATACAGACGGTCTGATACAGACTGTCTGATACAGACGGTCTGATACAGACGGTCTGATACAGACGGTCTGTGACAGTCGGTCTGAGACGCACGGTCTGAGACAGACGGTCTGAGACTGACGGTCTGAGACAGACGGTCAGAGACAGGCGGCCTGAGACAGGCGGTCTGCGACAGACGGTCTGATACAGACGGTCTGATACAGACGGTCTGATACAGACGGTCTGATACAGACTGTCTGATACAGACGGTCTGATACAGACGGTCTGATACAGACGGTCTGATACAGACGGTCTGATACAGACGGTCTGTGACAGTCGGTCTGAGACGCACGGTTTGAGACAGACGGTCTGAGAC